>JASJET010000080.1:1215000-1862500 GCA_034092305.1 Diaprepes abbreviatus | reverse complement strand
TTGGAAGTAATGAAGCAATTTAATGAGAGATACATAAGGGATGACTTGACTGCCCTCATTCAAAATGGCGCCTTCCTCTACTTTTCAGTAGAGTTAAAAATCTGGCTATGTAGCTAAAGTTAAAATATAAAGTTAACGTTGGCCTTAGAATAATTGATATTTAAAAAATAAATAAAGAAGCTATCAAAATTTAATATTTGTTACACACATTAACAATACAAAATAAAAAACATAGTGCCAAACATCGATATTTTCTTGTTATTTCTCATTTGTTGATTAAGTTTTAGTTTTCTATTGTCGATTTTTCTTGGATGAGTAATGAGTTTTGTAGGGTAGACGGTGCCCACCCTTGCTCCCCCTAACTAAGCCCACGAGTACAATTATCAAAAAGTAGAATAACATGAGCAAATATTTACAAGTAGCAAGTAGTTTACTTCTTCTTCTTCTTTCTAACACAGTTAACCATGCTAGTAGGCTATTGCCTGTTCATTGCCATTCTCGCCATCGTTTTGGTGGTCTTCCCTGTGATCTTTTTCCTACTGGGTTATTCATTTTTGCACTTTTACCGAGTCTATCGTCCTCTATTCTCCTTATATGTTTGTTCCAGAATCTTCGCCTTTGTCTAACCCATCTTCCTATGTCCTGTATCCCGCATTGTTGTTTGATATCTTTATTCCGTATTCTGTCGTGTAGAGTTTTGCCTTGTATACTTCTTAATGTCTTCATTTCGACTGTTCTCATCATTTGCAGAGTTCTGCCTGTATCTGGTCTTGTTTCTGCCGCGTATGTTATGATGGGTCTTAGAGACGTTTTATATATCTTAGTTTTGCTTTCGGTATTAAGGTATTTGTTCTTCCACACAATTTCAAGTAGTAGTTTACGAAATCGATTTATTGTACAATTTCAACATGCATTCAAGAGCTGAGAGATTACGCTCGGGATGATTCTTGTATTACGAATACCTGCACGGACTTTATTCAGTACACAAAATAAGTTTATTCTACAAGTCGACTTTTCGAATACGGTACTATTTTATAGTGATTTATATTATATTATATTATATTATATTATTTTATACTTTTCTTCACTGCAAAAGCACCAATCTTAACTTCAAAATCGCGATAATTTCGTTGAAAATGAATTTTTCGTAAAACGGTAAAATACGTATACACTGTTTTAGTTTCTATAATGAAATAGTTTACGGAGACAGTATTTTTTTAAAACTCATTGCATGATTTCCAATGGAATCGGTTATTGAAATACGAAAAAAAATTATTGTCTCCCCCTGCATTTTAGCAACCATGAAAACAATTGTAATTGAAGCATATAACAAGGAACCCACGAAAAAAAAAAGATGTAGTTTTTGAGAAAATAGAATTTGCTTTTTTTTTTTGAAAAAAGCCATTTTGTTAATTTAGAAAATTTTTTGATTTTCAAATTTTTTTCTGGAAGTTTATGACTAATGCCATCTTATTCAAAAGAGAAAACTGAATTACGTCGATTAGTCATAAAAATATACAATTTTGAATAAAAAATGACCATTTTTCTTCACTGCAAAAGTTCTAAGCTCAACTTTAAAATCTCGATAACTTCCTTCAAAATAATTTTTTCGCAAAACGGCAAAATATGTATACACTTTTTTGATATTCTAGAATAATTTATTTCACGAAGAAAGCATTTTATTTTTTGACTTTTCTCACTGCATGATTTTGAATCGAGTAGTTCAAGTATATGAGACTGTTAAAAAAATTCAGTCTCGTGTTCTATGATCCTAAAACAGGGGATTTGGAATTTTTTTTTTTGAAAATAACAAATTTTATTCAGTATATGAAATGCGAATAGTAGCATGAGTTATTATGTTAAATATCACAATTTTTTATATTACATTTATTTTGTAATCTTGATATTATAAATGTGGCAAATATATTGGCAATATTTTCTTGCCCAGTCCATTTGTCCCGTTTTCCATCCAAAAAATTACGGTCATTTTAGGTATACTCGTCTTGGACTTTCAAAACATGTTATATACATAGAAGAAAAAAATACATCACTCTACTTTCGTTATTTTTTGAGGAATGAAGTATGATGACTTCATAAAACTGCATTTCTATAAAAAAAAAAATAAAACTTGGACAGAAACCTAACCAACAAAAAGAGATTTCAAAAAAATTTAAAGATTTTACTGACTAACTAGCGTTGATGGATAGTGAATTTATCAATCTTTATAAAGCTTAAATTTGAATTAATTTTGATTACTGTTGGATAAATATTGAAGGCATTAAGCATTTTTGTCAACGAATCAATTGGACTCCATAAAATGGCATTTGTGCCACAATAGACAGGCATTTGAATGAAAAAAAGAAGCGCGTTAAAATCAACTTTAAACATGTTGGGAAAGTTGCTGTATTTTTTACGCCTTTTAAAACGTAGATAATAAAATATTTTTATTTTTGTGGTTTATATTCTTTTATTATTTCGTTTGTACTTGATTTTATTGTAGACGCAACTTTGGCAAGACTGTGTAAATTTCTCGAACATGGTTATGATCAAAACAAAATTTTCAACAATTTTTTTACATCCTGACATACGCACTTTTAAAGTACGAGTTTAGTTTTGCTTATAGAAAGTATTGCCACCAAGTAAACAGGACATTTTTAACAAAAACCTTTGTTTTAAGTTTCATGGATTATCGACAAGTTTTGTCGTTTGGTGAAACATTGATTATTTTTAGTTGTCTGTTAACTTTGTTTTTATTTTGAAATGGTTTCTTTACATTTGATTATCGATTTTAACGGGATATTATTTAAACTTACGTCGAGCGACAGCTCTATATAATTAGTAATTCATTTTAAGTGATAATTGATGTATGCCTAATATTAGTTGTACTAACCAATTATTAAAATCGTAAAGAAACAGGGTTTTAGGTGCATTTTTCTTGATTTCATGACATATGATAGGGGTGAAAAAATGGTGTCTAGAAATTTTCGAAATAGTAATACTAATTCACTTTAAAATATAATGTGTAAATCTTCCTCTTCTTTTCTAAAATAAGTTTTTTAAAACTTCTTGATAGCCGTCGGGAATGTTCTTGCTTGACGTTTTGTATTTGGTTCAAAGTTATCTTTTACATTATTTTTTTAAATTAAGGAATTTATTTATAAGTAAAATTTCGGGACTAATGTAAAGTCCCTTTTGTTTTTGCAGGTGTAAGATTTTTGAAAAAACGTAAAATTGGAAAAAATAGGGGAAAAAACAGCTTTCTTCCTGTACTTTATCACTCTCAAGAACATTCAGAAAGTGAACAGGTTAAACTGAATACTGAATGTTTTTTTTTTGTCATGGTACACCGAATGTTAAAGATAAATGAGATCGGGGATGGTAACACTAGAAGGAGGGGAAAATACATACAGGGAGGCGCAATAGTGTGACAAAGTACCCTATCTCCCTTATTTTACAAAAATTTGAAAAAATGTTTTAATAAAAGTTGTGTAATATGAAAATTTCTACAATCTAAAAATATTTTCAATTATACATGGTGTTTGATGACAGCGTGGCGCAAAATTTTTTAAAAAATTATATTTTTGAATATTTGGATTCCCACAAGAACTATTCATATGATAGCATATTTTGTTTTAAATTTTATTGGGAAGTTGCCACCTTTTTCATAAAATTCACCTATTCTTCTTCAAGTGCCATATGAGGTCCCCCTGACGTTGGCAATTACATTGGCAAGTCTTTCACGGTCCTGCGCCAGCTGGAACAGTTCCCCCGCGCTACGTATACTTGTCCATTTACGAATATTCCTCAACCAGGAAGCCTCTCTCCATCCTACCCCTCTACGTCCCTCTATCTTACCCATTATGATTAGCTGAAGAATTCTATATCGCTCCCCTCTGAATATATGTCCAAGATATGAGATTTTTCTACACTTCACAATGTTTAATAGTAGACGAGTTGTGTCGGCCCTATTGAGTACCATTTCGTTGGGCTACCTAGCTGTCCAAGGTATTCTCAGCATTCGCTGGTGTAACCACATTTCAAGAGCCTCCAACCGATTAATCGTGGCAGCCTTAATTGTCCAGATCTCTGCCCCATATAGTAACACTGGCTAGACTTATGATCTTATCATTCTCTGCCGTAGTTTTAGGTTGAGATTATCATTGTAGAAAAGTGGTTTCATTTTTTAAAAAGTTGTACTAGCCGTCTCTATTCTACACCTTATCTCTTTATCTGGGTTTAGATTTTCGGTGATATAACATCCAAGATATTTAAAATGAGTCACCCTGTCTACACTTTTTCCTTCTATTTGTATTGAAGCGTTAAGATGAGGTTGTCTACTAAAGACCATAAATTTTGTCTTTTTGATATTTATGTTGAGCCCCATTTCTTGACCCTCAGTGTTAACACAGTTTAATAGATGTTGCAGGTCTTGTAGTTTGTCGCTTAGGATAACAGTGTCGTCAGCATATCGTATTGTATTTATATATTCTCCATTGATTTGTACTCCCATTCGTTGTCCTTGAGTAGCCCGTTTAAAGATTTTATCTGAATATATATTAAAAAGTAGTGGAGATAGTATGCAGCCCTGTCTGACGCCTCGCAGAACTTTATTTTCTTCTGTGAGTTTTCCATTTAGCCTTACTGTTGCTTTCTGCCGCTAATATAGATTTTTAATAATTCTTACGTCTCTGCTGTCTACCCCTACGTTATTTAAAATGTCTATGAGTTTTCTGTGCTGTACTCTGTCGAAGGCCTTCTCGTAATCAACAAAACATACGAATACATCCTTGTGTTGGTCCCGGCATTTTTGCAGAAGTATATTTAGAGCGAATAAAGCCTCTCTAGTACCCAGGGCGTTTCTAAATCCGAATTGGGTTTCATCTAAATCTGCTTCGCATTTAGATCTTATCCTGCTGTGGATGATTCTGAGAAAGACCTTCAAAGTGTGGCTCATTAGACTTATTAGTCTCACCAAATTTTGAAAAAAATATGATTCTTTATAATCTATCATATCTTTGAATCTGCAGCAGTTATAGTACATAAAATTGACATTGAGGAATATAAATTTACTATTAAAGGTCTAATATAGCGTCTAAGCAAATATCTTATACAAGGGTGTTTGCCAAAATTTTGCGCATTTGATGAAAGGTAATTAATTTTTCTTTGATTTTTTAAATGGAAGACCCTATATATCACTACTTTATCATGTAGAGTTATTGTTTCTCTATTATTTTTCTTAAAGTTTTCCTATACCTATCAGCGCTAGTTTTTCCGATATATGCATTTTAATTAGCTGTATACAAAAATACATTAACCTATTGACACCTAGTCAGCCATGAGTATCAAACGAAAGAAGTAAACGCCAAAGTAATATTTATCGTTCATCTGTCACTAGTAAAGGGTATTGTTGAAAACTTTCTATGAAATATTCAAGTTTGAAAATTACATTATCGATTTGATTCTAATACTGAAATAAATACAGAACTATATTAATTGTTCGCTCAAAAATATGTTCGAACTTATGTTGTTGCTATTATTGTTCTAGTAAATTTCAATATCTTGGAGGGATTGCTCTCCCCCCCCCCCCTCTTGGACCCGCTCCTGTTGTAGACGATATTTTATAAACTTGTTCTTTAACAAACTCCCATATGTTAAAGTCAATTATAGTTAAATTTAAGATCTAGGCGGCCCCGAAAGAGCTCCTCCCCTTCCAATCCAACGATCCAAGTATCTGGCATTTATAGAAGTTACGATCAGCTCTGTATGATGGACTGGGAGCACTGTCATGAAGAGATCACATTTCTCCTCGAGTTTCATAGGTCAGGTAAATTATTTCGCAAAAAGTCCAAAGCATAGCCGAACCGACAATACTTCCCCAAATATTTCAGAACCACTTAGTTTGGGAAGTGTATCTTACAAAATGTGGATTTTCCGCTGCATAATAATGGAAATTGTGTCTGTTAACACTTCCGTTCTTGTGAAACGTAGCGTTATCTCCAGATAGCGTCAAATCAGCAAAATTTCTTTGTTCATTTATTCAGTTTGGAGCTCATAGACAAAATTCCAATCTTCTCTGTTAATCTTCGGGGAACAATCCTTGAAATAATTGAATGTAATAGGGGTGCATTTTATGAGCGTTAAGTATTCGCTGAATCGTCGTTCGTTCAACATCAACCTGTCAAGAAAGCGGCCGCTGTCCAATATGTGGATTTTCGGTGACTGTTAAAAGTACATTTAATTGATGTTCCTCAGTATGAGCACGTTTTTTTCGAATATTTTTGTTTTATACCACGTTGCCATTTCTTTGAGAATGCTCTATAAGTTTTTCAAATGTGCTTTCAGGCTGACGTCCCTAGGAAAATCTTTTCGCTAACAGCGCATTCTTGTCACTAGCTCCCAAAACAAAAACCTTATCAAACATCTTGGCTGTTGAAAAATTCATTATGTAAAATTTAAACTTTAAAATAGCATATTATTTATTAGTGACAGATAAACGATAAATATTACTTCAACGTTTACTTCTTTCGTCTAATACGCATGGCTAACTAGATATCTCAATAGATCAAAATTTCAGTAAAAAATAAAAAAATCTATCTACCATGTTTTCAATAGTTGCCAATATGTTATTCTCCTTTCAAGCCAGAGAGCAGAATGTGCTCGTGGTTCGATACGGCTTCACTGACGAGACCATGTGATGGTCGAAACGCGTATGGAGAGAGAAGCAGAGTGTTATTTACATGAAATAAACTGTTTCTATATATTATTTCCTTTTTCTCTGCTTGAAAGGAGAATAACATATTGGCTAGATATCGATAGGTTAATGTATTTTTGTATACAATTAATAAAAATGAATATACCGGAAAACTAGCGATGACAAGTATAGAAAAACTTAAGAGTATATATAAGTAATATAGAAGCAATAACATTACATGATTAATTAGTTATATACAGGGTGTTCCATTTAAAAAATCAAAGAAAAATTAATTTACATTTCATCAAATGGGCAAAATTTTGGCAAACACCCTGTAAGAGATAATTGCTTAAGCATTATGTTAGACCCTTAATAGTACATTTATCTTTCCCAGTGTCAATTTTGTGTCTAAAATTGCTGCAGATTTTCTTCAAAATTGGTGATTTTTTGAAAAAGTTGACAACTTCGCAATTAAATTTAAAATTAAATATGATTATGGGTAGTTGGATTCCAAATATGCAAACATATACAGGGTAATCCAATAAAAAAATCCTTTTAGCGGCACACTTTCATGAAAAACCACGTATAATTGAAAATATTTGTAGATCATAGAAATTTTCATATTATACAACTTTTATTAAAAAATTTTTTCAAATTTTTGAAAAATAAGAAAGATAGGGTACTTTCTCACACTATAGCGCCACCCTGTATATTTAGGAACTAGAACAACAAATAAGTGTAACAAAAATCGTAGGAACAAGAAACAGCTTATTTTGTTCGTATCAACTATCAAGAAAGAATTTTTAGAGGAAGGAAGACATGAGGAAGATATGAAAAAGAATGAATGCAGAGATATACAGTTTGTTCGCAGGTTATGAAGAATAATTAGCATTTGGAGAAAATGTCAAAGGATATGATAGTAAAAAAATGGTATGGAACATGCCGGAAAGCAAGATAAACCGAAAAAGTACAAGAGGAAGATGTAAGACTGTGGTATTACAAAGTTTTAAGTCCAAAAATACCACAAACTGGAAAGGGAAAACAAAGAGATAAAGCATTATATAACAAGATAACTTTAGGTGTATCAAGTATATTATGGAAGATTTGTTACTTTTCGTTTTTAATTGATTATTTTTTTGCATTATATGTTGTATAATGTATATTTTATATAATATTTTAAACTAACAATAATCAATATTTCGCCTGAAATTTAACAAACGCGTTTCGAACACGTCCCTATTACCAAATAACCATCCTATTAACAGCACCATATGTTTCACCCATCGGAAATATCTCTCGAAAAATATTTCCATAGAAAACTATCAATAAAAATAAATACAACTTAAGACTTAACACCACTAACAAACTAATAAGTCCTTCGGAATTTGGCGACCAAAAATCGTCAGCTGACAACTGGGCGGGCTAAATTATTTTTACCTTATATAAGGTGTTTGCTTTTATTACCCTATACAGGGCGGTCCCAGTTGCCAGCCCGCTGTTAGTCACTGAGTGGGTAACCCGTTTGTGGCCTTGAATTCTGGATTGACAGCTGCCTGGAATTGGGCGACGCTCGTTGGAGGGTTGAAACTGGGGTAGCATTGGGGGAAATAGAGCTCTGGTTTTACCACACTCGAAGGCGTCAGACCTCTCGATAACATGCCTGCAAAAGAGATTCTTTTTATTCTGAAAATAGGTACTTCGTTTAGTTCGGGTTATGGCAGATCATAGGTTTATATTCAACTAGATACCTAGTAAGGAAATCTGCAACTCAGTAATGTTAAAATATGCCAACGGAAATGAATCTGTCACATTAATTTATTGAACCAACTATAATAATATTTTTGCTACGTTTTGTAAGAAGAAATTCGCTAACCAACTTACTTTTTTAATTTCCTAGAACAGCAGTTCCCAATAAATTGGCGAAATCCCTGTGTTGTCGTTAGGAACATAAATGAAACAGTAAAATTAAGTTATTAAAATTTAATTTCCGTTTATTGAATAACCGTTCATAACGAAAAACTAAAAAATAATCGTAAAACATTTGCAAACATTATTAAAACTAAAGTGATAGCTCAATTTACCAAAAATAACAACAAGGAAGGTACCTGAAGTGTCCGGCTCCGATTTTAATGAAACTTCAATATGTTGTAGAGGGTAAAAAATAAGACACACTTATTTTTTTTATCTGCGAAGATTCATTTTAACGGGGTGCAAACCGCCTCTAAAGTTTACCCTTAAAAACAGTATTTTTGAAATATCTGTGGCTCTAATCTTTACAAAATGAAATGAATTTTACTTTTTGTTCGACATGATGTTAAACTATGGGTAAACCATCGACTCGCGCACATAATTTAATTCTAAAAATTACGAAATTTAATATAATTGTTTTAAAATATTTTTTTCACAAATACCATAAGTAACTTAGGTTGACGGGTTGGGGGGTTTCTAGAAATAACTAGTAAAAGAGGGTGAGTCATCCCCAAATACTTTTTTTTCTTAAATCTCAAGTTTTAATTGAGATATCTTTACACAACAAAACGGAAATTACTTATTATTTAAACAGATATTGAAATAAGATATTTTTATCCTTAAGAATATTATCCTTTATTTTTTATAAGGGTATACCGTAATTTAATTTTAAAAATTACGAAATTTAATGAAATTGTTTGAATATATTTTTTTCATGAATACCATAATTAACTCAAATTGCTATATTTAGGGGTTTCCAAAAATAAAAGAGTATGAGTTACCTCCAAATGCTTTTTTTTTTAATATCTCAAGTTCTATTAAGATAACTCCACAAAGCAAAATGAAAATTATTTGTTATTCAAATGATATTTGACTATGGCATTTTCACCCCCAAGAATATCATTCCTTATTTTTTATTAGGGTAAACCAAATATTTGCGTACGTAATTTAACTGTAAAAATTGCGAAATTTAATGGAATTGTTTGAAAATATTTTTTTCAGGAATACGATAAGTAACTTAGGTTGACGGATTTCGGGGTTTCTAAAAATAACTAGTAAAAGAGGGTAAGCCACCCCCAAATACTTTTTTTTCTGAAATCTTAAGTTTTAATTAAGATATCTTTACAAAATAGAACGGAAATTTCTTATTATTTAAAATGATATTGAACTAGGGTATTTTAATCTTCAAGAATATCGTCCTTTATTTTTTATAATGGTGAACCTTAATTTAATTTTAAAAATTACGAAATTTAATGAAATCGTTTGAAAATATTTTTTCACGTTTACTATAATTAACTCAAATTGACATATTTCGGGGTTTCCAAAAATAAACTAGTAAAAGAGGGTGAGTTACCCCCAAACACCCTTTTTTTTAATGTCTCAAGTTCTAATTAAGATAAGTCTACAAAACAAAATGAAAATTATTTGTTATTCAAAATGATATTAAACTGTGGCATTTTCACCTACAAGGATATCATCCTTTATTTTTTATTAAAGTAAACCATATATTTGCACACATAATTTAATACTTTGAATTACGAAATTTAATGAGATTGTTTGAAAATATTTTTTTTTTCACGAACACTGTAAGTCACTTAAGTTGTCGTGTTTCGGGGTTTCTAAAAATAAACTAGTAAAAGAGGGTGAGCCAACCCTAAATACTTTTTTTTACATCTCAAGTTCTAATTGAGATGGTTAAGCATTCATGTCTGTAAATTATAATTCATAACAAATAATGATTTCTAATTCTGCAACGTTCATTTAAATTAAAATTGGAAATTTTAAGAATAATAATATATATATGAAATGACGGTTTATTTTTATAAAAAATAAGAAATAATATCCTTGGGACTGAAAATACTATAGTTTAACATCATTTCGAATAACAAGTAATTTTAATTTTGTTTCCTAGGGATATCTTAATTAGAACTAGAGATATTAAAAAAAGTATTTGAGGGTGGCTCATCCTCTCTTACTAGTTTATTTTCGGAAACCCCGAAACACCTCAATTTAAGTTACTTATTGTATTCATAAAAAAAATTATCAACAAATTTGGTTTAATTTCGTAATGTCCAGAATTAAATTATGTAAATGAACTACAAGATTAACACTTATAAAATGTAAGGGATGATATCTATATAATTAAAACAACATGGTATACCCTCATTTCAACTAACAAGTACTTTCCACTTTATTTTGTAAAGATATCTCAATTAGAATTTGAGATTTGAAAAAAAAAATTATTTGGGGGTGACTTACTCTTTTTTACTACTTCATTTTTTGAAACCCCAAAACCTATCAACTTAGTTTTTTCAAATCTCATTAAATTTTGAAATTTTTAGAATTAAATTACATGCGCTAATAGATGGTTTACAGTTATAAGAAATAAGAGATGATATCTTTGGGGGTGAAAACACCATAATTCAACATCATTTCAAATAACAAGTTAATTCCATTTTGTTTTGTAAAAATATCTCAATTAGAACTTGAAATTAAAAAAAAAGTATTTGGGGGTGTCTCACCCTCTTTTACTAGTTTATTTTTAGAAACCCCGAAACCCATCAACTTAAGTTACTTATATTATTCGTGAAAAAAATATTTTCAAGCAATTCCATTAAATTTCGTAATTTTTGAAATCAAGTTACGTGCGTAAATATATGGTTTACCCTAATAAAAAATAAGGCATGATATCTTTGGGGTTGAAAATACCATAGTTTAACATCATTTCAAATAACAAGTAATTTTTATTTTGTTTTGAAAAACTGTCTCATTTAGAACCTGAGATATTTCATAAATACTATTTTTATAAGTGAAATTTAGGGGCGGTTTTCACCCCGTTATAATGAATCTCCGCAGCTAAAAAATTCGTGTCTTTTATTTTTGTACTCTATACAACATATTGAAGTTTCATTAAAATCGGAGCCGGACAATTCAGGTACCTTCCTTGCTAGATCAGGTTCTGCATTTAACCTGTTTCTGTAATTATCTTTCAGGTAAGTGTATGATGAAAATCCTTTCTCATATAGATATGTCGTACAAAAGGGCAATAAAACTTTAATGGCTTTTTTCGCCAAAACAGGATACTCATTTCTTACACTGAGCTAAGAATCAATTAAAGAGCGATCTTTAAAAACAGTTTTTAGGGGATTGTCAGAGGATAAGTCAATGAGCTTTCGTTTTTCCAGTAAAGTTAAAGAAGTATCCGAAGTTATATCTCCCTTGTTCGATCCAGATATTAGATATTGTAATAGATAACTCTGCCGGAATGCGCTCACATGCCAGTACTTGTCTATGAATACAACTAAGAGTCCATTTAATATTCTGGTTACCCGCACCACAAGATCACAAAATGTTTCGGTCATTGATTTGGCATTGTTTAGGTTGTGACTCCTCCCTGGTGAAATAAAAACCCAGAAAAGTCTTGGTTCGCCGAAGTAGAAATTACCGGCTCGTTCGTGCATGTTCTCGCATCGCCAGCGGCGTAGCAATTCGTCGCTTTACAGATTGTTAATCATAATATTTTTTCGCGAACCCCCTTTTTAAAGCTCGCGAACCCCAGGGGATTCGCAAACCACAGCTTGGGAAACGCTGTTCTAGAACATTTTGAAAATCGAATCGAAATATCTCGCTTCTATAAACAGTCACGTGTAAACAAAAAAAAATAAATGTGTCGAATTGATAATCTCCTTTCGTAGTAAAAAACTAAAATATATCTTACCATTCGTATGCAGTTTTCCCTCTGAACTCGTCGAATCCCTTCGCGTTTTGGCTGCATGCGGATTCATATGGTTATCTATGTGCTTTTTCACTTCGGGTTCTGAAGCGAATCTCCGCCTACAATTTGGCATCGGGCAACAGAACGGTCTATCGCCTTGGTGCGTCCTTGTGTGTTGATCTAATATTGCTTTTTGTCTAAAAATTTAAAAAAAAAAACAAAGTTTTGGTATAATAATAATAATCAGCTCAACAGTTGCAAAATATGATCGGTCCAGATTACAAGAAAACCACGACATGGAATTAAAGCCTACGGTGTTCTGTTATGGACTCGCCCTTACCTAAAATCTTTTCCACATTGCGCGCATTTATAAGGCTTTTCCCCAGTGTGAATCCTCAGGTGCTGATTTAAAATGGTGCGCTGTCTAAAGTTCCTGCCACAGTAGACACACCCGTACGGTTTCTCATTCGTGTGTATCCTTAAGTGTTGCGTCAAGTGACTCTGTTGTCTAAATCTAGAAGAAAAGGAGGTAAAATAGGAATTTTTTTAGTCTCGTAAACTAAAGGATGCGTGCTGTCCTACCTTTTTCCACATTCAGGACAGGGATACGGCCTGCTCTCGATATGTATACAGCCATGTTGCAACAGCGTGCTTTTCTGTTTGAACTCTTTTTGACAAATCGGACATCTGACGTACAAGGGCATTCCCGCCGACCTTCCGTGTTGAATAATATCAGGCAAACCTTTCCCTTGGCCTTGTTTGAGATATTGAAGAGCGTTGAAATTACCTCCGGTGCCAAATACTGAGTGATTCATACCTAAAAAGGTTAAAAGGATTATCATATCACAAAAGTGTCATTGAGACAAAGAAAAAACTCACAACATAATTTTGGTCGTTCGAGCCGGATATTATTTAGATACTCTATCGTACGCATACCTTTTGTGTCTTTAAAATAAGCGGGATATTGCAAATTTCCTAGAGCTCCATTTGGTGAAAAGCAATTCGTCCTATCGTTAGGTCCGTTTTCGCCGTCACCGTAGGTGGAAGTAACTTCTTCTTTGCCTTCGTCAGGAGGAAAGGGTACGTCTTGAGGCCAAAGGGTTGGATTGATTCCATTTTTGAAGACCAGGTGCGGACTTACGTCTATATAAAGAGTTGGTTAGGTAAAATATGCTGGTGTAAATGGAGGAAATTTCTACTAAGAAGTGAAATATTTAATTTTTTTTTCTTTTTGCAGATTATGCTGCTGATGAGTCGAGATCTAGCCGGAAATGAGCTAGTTAAAAATATTATTTACATTTCATTTTTAAATTTTGAATTGTAGGTGGATTATTATTTATCTTTATCCTTTTCGAGTTTGTCTTTTTAATTTGTTAAAAAAATTATATACAACTTTGTTTTCTTACCAGTAATTTTTTTTAAAGTGCTATATACATATTTATGTTGGTGTTAAGTGCAATAGCGTTTTACAGGGTATCGCATTATAGCTTGCACTTTAACTTTTATAAGGTTAGGCGTAATATACAGTGACCTGCAAAAATGTTGCATCATATTAGAAAATTTTTTACTAAGCTTTTAAAAATGTACACAGGATAGGGGCAAGAACTTGATTATTGATCAATAATAAAGTACCCTAATTTTACAGAAGAATATTAATAAGAAAAGTTGTTTATAATTACTTTTTATGTCTATAACTCTCAGTTACCTATGACAACAATAAAAAATAAATTGACAGTTTTGGATGCTTCAAGCAGTCTCTTATAAATAGAATTTTAAAATGCCATTCATACGATTTGATTTTTAGTAAAATGTTATAATCAGATTTTTAAATTTTGTTGAAAATCAAGAACTGTGAGAACAATCTACTATGTATGTATTGGTATGTGCAGCGACAACAGATAGTATTTGGATTTTTTTTATAAATTATCTCGGATGATGCAACTTTTCTGTCGGTTATTGTACATTTTTTGTCACAAAAATTTTGTTTTACGTGATCTAAGCGTATTTTCAATGCATAAAACTTGAACGAAATGTTTTAGACTGTGACATCTGACAGGAAACATTAGTTTTTGTGTAAACTATACAGTATTTTTACAGCGTGTTTGATATTTACATTAGTAAAAATATGCACCTTGTTAATAAATTAAGACCAAGCAAATGTTAGAGTATAAGTAAAAAAAGCAACCTTTACCAATTTTAATTATTTTTTAGTAACCAGCAAGAATGTTATGAACTAATAAAAATTATTAGATAGGGTGGCAGTAAAAGTATCGTGCCCATACTATTTTTTTAAAAATTTTTACATGATATTGCTTCTTAGTAATATAATTTTTATTAACAGTAACTTATAGCAAAAAAATTGCTGCAAATTTGAGACTTCAGTTAAATGTAATAAATGTTTATAATTTTCTTTTTAGCTTCTATGCATCCCAGAATAACAAGAACACACACTCCCTTCATGGTACCTTTATTTGAGATTGGCCTTAAGCAGCGCGCCCACTGGTTTGGTTCGGTTCAGACCGCTCGGCTCCGCACAATCGGCCCGTTTTGGTTTACACGTAAATAAATGAGAGCCCGCTCACTGGTTCCGATACTGAAAGCGCTGAAGCGTTCTGGCCGGTCGGAACCAGTGAGCGGGTTCTCATTTATTTACGTGTAAACCAATACTGAAAGCGCTGAAGCGTTCTGGCTGGTCGGAACCAGTGAGCGGGTTCTCATTTATTTACGTGTAAACCAAAACTGGCCGATTGTGCGGAGCTGAGCGATCTGAACCGAACCGAACCAGTGGGCGCGCTGCTTTAAGCTAACTTTTTGGTACGCTTGGGTTTCCTAGATATGATGGCTTTTCAGTCAGAATTTACAGAATTTGAGCGATTAGCAAGTGAGGATTAGCAGAACAGGAAAAGTGCATCGAATATTATGAATGTACTTCTAATATTCAGAGTGTATGTTATGGTTAATTTATGATATGCATATATTAATATTGGTGAAGATTAATTCTTGATGGTTACCAAAGCGAGCCAATTAATAGTGAAAAGTAGGTGAAAAAGTGTGGAAAACAAGCAGCAGACCACTCCAACCGCCCGCGTCCACATCAAGTTCAATTGTTTTTACCCTGAAGATTTATTTAAAAAATTCGAAACTTTTTAAAACGGTTTAAAAAAAATGCGTTTTCGAGCATTTATTTAGGAAATAAATCTCTAAAATTTATCTTTATTGACCTATTCCGGTATTTTGACCACTTTAGCAATCATCTTCAGGACGTCAATGTGCTGCTAAGGCTGCGAGAGTGGCCGCCGCCATTTGGGGGCATTGCTCGCCTTGGTGTGTGCGGACGTGCTGGTTGAGAATAGCCTTCTGCCGAAAGTGTTTCCCGCACTCCGGACACTCGTACGGCTTCTCACCCGAGTGGATCCGCAGATGTTGATTCAAGATGGCGCGCTGTCTGAAGGTACGTTCACAGTAAACGCACGCGTACGGTTTCTCGTTGGCATGAATGCGCAGGTGTTGTGTGAGGTGCGATTGTTGACGGAATCGTTTGCCGCATTCGGGACATCCATAGGGTCGGCTGTCGGTGTGGATCCTTTCATGCTAGAAAAGATAGATACATTTGTCGATAAGAATATATTTATATATATATATATATATATATATATATATATATATATATATATATATATATATATATATATATATATATATATATATATATAATTAATGAAATTAGGAAATTTCTGCTTTGCGGAAACAGATTGTGAGTAAATATTACTTTCGTAATAAAAATTGTGGCGAACTTCAAAATAGTATAGAAGCTCCGGGTCCGGAGTGTTGTTTCGTCCTCAGGTCATTCCATTTGGTACAATCCGTCACGTCGCAGTCGCACCCTATTTACTATCTTTAAGTAGAGGAAACAGCAGGGAAAGACATGACAGCGACATCTCAACGGATCTCCCAATAACACAAGAAAAATATCCACAAACAATGTTGTACAAAACCGCCACATGGTGACCCGACGTAAAATAGAAATCTATCAATATCACCTTATTTATCACTGGCATTTTAATTTAAAAATTATACTGACGTAAAGTTATTTTATTTTTATATTTTTGTTAACTTAAAAAACACGCAGCGCTTTCAGGGGAAGATAGCTGATGCTATCTTTTTTTTGATTGTCAAGCTTGCAGTTAGTTTGAAAACCACTGCCGAATACGGCGACCTCTATCCTTTGGTGCATCATGCTTCGTATATCGATATAGATAGATTTCTATTTTATCATCGCACCATTATGTGGCGGTTTTATATCACACGTTTGTGGATGGGGGTCCTCTGTTATTGAGAGATCTGTTGAGGTGTCGCTGTCGTGTTTTACCTACTGTTTTCTCTGCTTGAAAAGAGTATATAGGATGCAATTGTGAAGTGATGAAGGTTTTACCGGATGAAATGACCTGATATATATATATATATATATATATATATATATATATATATATATATATATATATATATATATATATATATATATATATATATATAACATAACACTCATTTTCTGCAATACGCACATCTTGATTATGTTTTTGAAAGTTTTCTATGATTTGTAAACTTATTTATAAAGATCTAAGACGTTTTAAAATTGCTGTCAAATTTTCATCTCACTGGGAAGGCTACGAAATGGTAAAAAAAATTGGCTACTTATGAGTCTGTTTACATCTAATGAGTTTAATCATTCACACCTGTAATAGAGTACTTTTCTGTTTGAAGTCCTTTCCGCACGTCAGACACTTGAATAATCTGAGCTCTCCACTAAGTCCGTTGGAGGATTTTTTCAAATTGGCTTGCTGTTGTTGTATGACATCCGGCAACGTTGCACTCCGTAGATCTTGCATGTTGGAAGTATATTGGTCCAATTGACCACCTTAAAAAATATATTTTCATTATAACAACAATTATTTCCCTCTAAATTGTTCAAAGGGTAAATCAATTCTTATTTTTTCCTACACTTTTATTTAATAAAACAAATTACCAGCAACGTGAAGATACTGACCTCCATCAGGTCCCAAACTAGTCAACATCATCCCAGGCTGCTTTAAATATTGCAAAGCTGAAAAGTTCGCTCCCAACATGTGGGGAGGTACTCCCGGAACCCCAGGAGGTGGCGCTGCGGGGGGAGGTGCCCTTGCGTATTGCTGATAAGCCTGTTGCTGAGCGGCTGCTTGTTGCTGCTGAGCCGTTTGTTGTTGGTGAAGATCTGTGGGAAAACATTGCTGAGAAGATGGTCGTGGTTCGAGATCCAGTGTAGGGGCGTCGGGGCGGATTGTGTCTGTGTCTTCACGGCCTGGTTCTGCTTGCGTGGCGGGATAGGGGGACGGGGCGGGGGACGGCAGGCTCTAAAAAATGTATACATTTACTTTCCAATCAAATTAAACAAATTATCTACTTTTGGTAGCAGAAATAATTTTGGCCAGGAACATTAATTACATAATAAACACCTCCCAAAATTAGACAGAAGTTTAAAAAAATAGTTCGAAATTCGTATAATGTAAACTTTTTATATAATATTGTTACCTGGATAAATAAAAAATATACTTACACTAACTTGATCTCTTGGCGGCCCAGCATCCGCCTCGACCCCCAAGGGTGGTACTGCAGTAGGGCCGATGACCTGCTGCGGTGGACTACTTGCCCCTTGGGGGACTGGCTGTTGCTGGGGAGGTGGATAGATATCTTGAGGTCCCCACTGAGGTTGTGTCCTGTCCATACCATCTTTGTAGAGGACGTACGGTGCCGCTGTATCTGGAACAACAATGAATATTATCAATTAAGGGATCTTCGGGTACTTTTTATAATCAAAAATTAAGAATATTCTTGTCGATGGAACTTTGGGTCTTTGTGGTGGGATTCCATAACTCGTCTGTTTATTGGTTTGTACGTCGCGGCCTTATAATTCTGTGATTTTCCCTCTTTTGTGATTAAATTTTGTTATCAATTTACTCAAAGACTCGAACGAAATTCCAAAAAAAATTACCCACAAGTACACATTGCTATCACATGGGAAGAGGGGTTTAGGTTAGAATAATCTTGAGCAGATGCTGTGGAGAAAGCTTTTGCCAGAATCTACTTTAAACTATTTATATATATATATATATATATATATATATATATATATATATATATATATATATATATATATATATATATATGCGTAATATTCCAAACTAGGGTTATTGAGGATGCAGTCTGTTTAAATTTGCAGGCCAGGACATCTCTACAATTATTAATTAAACAGTTAGAGTATTAATCTAACTTATAAAACTTCTTTGAAATACCTTCTTAACCGTCTCTGTTACATACTCAATCTTTAAGCCCACTTAACACTCTTTCAAAAGTAACAGTACAAATTCAGTTTTCCACACACTACCTGATATAGAAAATCTTACTGACAAATTGATGAATATTTTTAAAAATACAGATATTAAAAGAGCTAGAAAACAATTGCTTACACTCTCTAAAAATTTATTCTAAAATCAAAATGCCGTTACAGCTAAATGAGACGTCCTGCATAGTTCATAAGGTTCCCTGTTCCAACTGTCAATTAGTTTATATAGGCCAGACTTCCAGAAGCCTCAAAGGCAGACTCACTACCCATCATAGTGATATTAACAGAGGTTTGCCCTCTTGTGCTTTGGCTGAACATGTTTTTCATCAAGATCACAATATTAACTGGGATGGCACTGAAGTTCTGGAAAGAGTTTCTGCTTATCACAAAAGGCTCTTCCTTGAAATGGTGCACATTAACAAAGATAGTAACACCATGAATAAAAAAAAGTGGCACCGAGAGTCTGAGTGCCATTTACAATTATATTTTAAAGTTGGAAAAAGAAAAGTATTTGAGCCTTCTGGACAGTCCATCTCCAGATGAATAGTTTTATCCATAAAATTCTCTTGTATTATGTAAAAATTCTCAAACAAGTAATTTCATAACTTTATATTCTATTTTTGCTAAATCTCATGCTTGGCTTTGCCACTGTTTACAGATCCGTTCTTTCCCCCACTACTTATAGCACCCACGACAATTCTCGGTTGACACATGACAGGTGTCATTACAAAATGGTGGAATAGTCAAGTAGGATGTTTGGCTGTTTTCGAATTTTCTAGAAGTTCCACGAATTTTTACAATTCTATCAAAACATGTCTCTAAATATAATTAAAAAATGCTAATATTGTATTTTTTCCCCTGTTTTTCAAACGTGTACTTGTTTCATATTCAAACCACATTCGTTAGTTACTTAATAATTATAAGTTTAGACTAATACTCTGTTTAATTAATAATTGTAGAGATGTCCTGAAGTAGAGATAAATAAATTCTCGAAAGCTTAACATAATCAAAAAAGGGCTTTTCTTCTTACCAAGGCCTACAAATTTAAACAAACTGCATTCCCAATAACCCTAGTTTGGAATATTGTTTCTTGATTAGCCACTCGCGACTACTTCCCCCTTTCTGTATATATATTATATATATATATATATATATATATATATATATATATATATATATATATATATATATATATATGTATATATATATATATATATATATATATATATATATATATATATATATATATATATATATATATATATATATATATATATATATATATATATGGAACCATCCACGTCATTTTTTATCCCCACTTTGGTCTGTCCAAAAATTGGGAACTTAAAAATATGACCAACGGCTTAAAATCTTCGTTTGGACATACACTTGAATACAACGTGGACACCAATATGGACTAAAACAAAAATGGCGGTCGTGTAGGGCACCATATTGGCAAAAAAACGTGAGAAATTATTATAATTTTACCATATTTTTTGTGCCATCATTGTTTCTTGAGGGTTTTTGGGGCTCTGATCACAAATCCAAAGTCAAAAATTTCATATCGAAAATGGTGGGTCAAAGATGGCAGACCCATTTTAGATTACATTCGTTTATTACCATGTGGTTCATTACTCAGAAACGTTTGGAGTGCTTGATCACAAATTTGAATTCAAAATTGAAAACTTTCAAATCCGAGATGGCGAATCAAATATGGCGGATTCATTCTTGCTACATTTTTTGTTAACATATTTTTCGTACTAACCTTGTTTCTTGGGGGTTTTCGGGATCGCTGATCACGGATCTGAAGTCAGAAATTAAAAATTTTCAAATTCAAGGTGACAAATCAAATATGGCAAACCCATTTTTGCTTAAATTTTTTCCCCAAAAAGGGTTATGTCTTTATTCAAAAGTCTGAAAAAGCCCTTGCAGATGATAACCAGTTGAAAACAGATATTGGTGCCTTGTCTTTTAGTTCATTATTAAAGAAAGCTTTTTCAATGTCCCTCGTAACGGTTTCCATAAAACAATAAGACATTATAATAGGAAGAAAAAACAACTGCTACAGAACACTAAAGTAATGCGTGCATGACGCGAGCTTGACCGATTTTTTTGATACTTATTTCTTTTTAAGTTAATAAGTGGTGCAAGTAAGTTGTGAGTAAACCAAAGCACGGAACCATTCGCAATACTATTGAATAATCTCTTAAATTTTATTTTCGACACATATTATCCAATTTAATTTTAAAAACTATTAATCATGTCGTGCACGAATAATAATAAGTAAGTAATAGGTAATTATTATTATTGATATAATTTTTACGCCACTCCAACACAGTTAGACGACAAGCGTTAATAATGTAAAAACAAAAAAGGAAATTAACGAGTTTATAGATTGTAGAAATCTTTTATGCAGGTCACAATCTATCTGATAGTGTTATATTTAAATCTGTATATACAGGAGGTTGAGTTAAAAAAATATTTCCAGTAATTTTAACTGTTTAATCGAGAACAATTTTGATTAATGCTTGAGATTTTATTAATGATTAAATTCATAAAAGGGAGCTCCTTCCTTATACTTTTATAGACCAACCGAATTAAAGTTTTAAATTTTTCATTTTGCTCTTGAACATATTTAAAATTATTATTTTATTGTAATGATTACTGACTTTACGTCAAGATGCAAATAACACAGACCAACAAGGGTCAAGTAACAGAAACGCTAGTATACTTTCCCGAAGGATTTTGGTGCGGTGAATCCAAATCTGGCTTTAGAATTGCTCCATTGTACCAGGTTTTTGAGATATCCTAACTTAAAAGTGCAAAAAAACACTGTTTTTGAGGTTATGTAAAAACACAAGGTATTTTTTTCACAAAACTAGCAGGAGTACCTGAAAGTATGACCCTTTCTCTTTAAAATCAAATTTGAAATTTTTTTTTTCACCGAGGTATGCTAATTTCCAATTTACATCTCACCGATCTACTCAAATGCAAGCCAAAAACAGAATACAAGCTATCTCTGTGAGTGTACTTTTCTAAATTCCGTTATTTTAATGAAAATCACTATATAATATTTTAGGGGTCGCTGATTAGAAATCCACTGTCAGATTTTGAAAATTCAAAATGACGCATCCAATATGGCGGCCAAAAATTTTAAAAGGTTTTAAACTTTAAAGAAAATTTATGCATAGATTTCTGGAGGTATCCTGGAGGTTGCTGATAACGAACCTAAAGTTAGATTTAAAAAAAGTAAGTCCAGTGGTGTCGTTAATTTTAACCTGACAATGACCTTTACAGTTAATTCAAGGTCATCGTTTTATTTTTAATAAAAACCCCCCAAAATCTGACCGTCGATTTGCAATCAGCAATCTTGAGAATACCTATTTAAACAAATTTTTATTAAATTTAAAAACGTGTTGAAATTTTCGACCGCCATATTGCATCCGCCATTTTGAATTTTTAAAATTTTCATTTTTTTTCATCAAAATAACAGAATTTAGAAAAGTACACTCAGAGAGGTATGAATGAATGAAAACGAGGGTGGTGATACTAGATCATCGATGCCTAGGCCTCTATTGGGCCCTTGACATCTCACCATAGCTGCAGATCATTTGAAGCCGATCGCCTTTGGGAATCCAAGCAGCCTCGTTAGTTGAATTTGCCTAATTGCTTCCGGTAACAAAATAATATCTCCGAAATATCTCTGTCTCAGTTCGTTGAGTGCTTGGTACTCTTTGAGGACATGGTCAACAGTTTCATCCTCCTCCAAGCACCATCTGCACGTCGGATCATTTTCGACACCGATCTTATGAAGATGGTCCCTCAGGTGACAATGTCCTGTCAACATTCTCTCCACAACTCGCAACTCTCTCCTTCCTAAGGAGAGAGCTGCTTAGTACGCCCTGCGCTAGCTACAGTTATATGTTCGTTAGCACACCTCATTCCAAGAGCTCCCCTTCACAGTTCAGTAAATTTGCTTTCCAGCAACGATTTTAAATCCCTTTTGTCTATTATAATTGAGATAGGTAGAATTGGTTGAGGTCTATATGGTTCAGTTGCCGAACCCAACTTTGCGAGACGGTCTGCTTCCTCATTCCCTCGTATGACCGAGTGGCCCGGGCCCCTTCCGAGTCTTACTGTGCAACCGTTCCTTGTCATACCATTTAGCATGTCCTTGTACTCAGACATCAGTCGCGAAGTTATGACACTGGACTTCAGTGCCAATATTGCAGCCTTATTGTTTGAGCATTTATTTATTATCCTGTTCCTGTCTATATCCCTCTTACAGAGATGAGCATACTGCAGAATAACATAAATTTCCGGTGTGAAGATTGTTGCACATTCTCCGAGAGGGTAGTACTCCCTGACTTATGTGCTCCTCACGAACCCTCCGGCTCCAGCACTTTCATCTTGTCGAGATCCATCAGTATACCACCAGGATCCATTTTTCGGAAGATTTTGCTCTCCCTCCCAATCCTCTCTAATTGGCAGACGTATCTCCAGAGAAAGGTTGGGTTTTAAAAGCGGCGTCATGTAATCTGTCTGCATGGGGAGTGATGGACACCTCTTCACCGCGCTTTCCCAGCATACAATAGTAGCGTACGTTAATTAAGCGGATCACCATAGTATATGACCAAAATAGTACTTTAGGTCTCAGTCCCTATGCGCACCCAAAGGCTCGTTTACAAGCCTAGAAAACACATATGGTGTTCTTGTTCAGAATTACTCCCAAATATTTAACTGTCCCCTTATATTGAAGAGTCTTTCCTATCAATTTAATTGTTGGAAGTCTCCCCATTTTCCCCTTTTTTGTAAAGAGTACCATCTCGGCCTTGTTCGGATTTATTCCGATCTCTTCCCCGTGGCACCATCGTTCCGCGATCTGGAGGACTCGCATGATTGATCCCTCCAGGTCCCAAATATACTCAAAGAGGTAATTTGTACTATGTTTTTGGCTTGCATTCGAGTAGATTGGTAAGACACAAAATTCAAATTAGCATATCTCGGCGAAAAAAAGATATCTGGACATTTTAAAATTGATTTTAAAGAGAAAAGATAATACTTTTAGGTGCTCCTACCAGTTTTTTGAAAAAAAAATATCTTTTTTTACATCACCTCAAATATGTTGAAAAAAAGTGTTTTTTGGACTTTCAGAGAAAGTATACTAGAATTTCTGTTACTAAAAATCAGTCAAATTTTGATGGCCTGTGTTCGATATATGAACTTGTCCTTCATGATTTGAAAAGTTTCTGGATCACACATGACACATAATTTTTTAATGATTGAAAATACGTCTATTCTTAACATTCAAAAAGGTTTTTTAATACAAAATTTTCCTTCAAAACAGACCCGAGTAAAATCGTGTTAAAAAGAAAATTGTTCATTAACATTTTCAGGCTCCTCAGGTAGAACAATAATACAAAGTGGCTTAAGGTTACTACTGAAGACTTACAAACAACCTAAATATAAGATAAACTGACAGTACTATTGGCCAAAACAACGGCCCCAGCTCTAGCTGCTTTCTTTGATGCTCCTACAGTTGCGCTGTTATCGTCATCAAGTACTGAGTATATATATATATATATATATATATATATATATATATATATATATATATATACATATATATATATATATATATATATATATATATATATATATATATATATATATATATATATATATATATATATATATATATATATGTGAGAATTAGATAGGCATTATTAAATTAATTGTAATTATTATGTCTAATCTTTTTGGAGTTCAATACTCTTTTTCCAGAGATTCTTCAATTTACTTATTCCATTCCTGAAGTGATTTTCCGGAAGATCTTCAAAATATCCCTCTATGGCTACAATAATTTGATGAAAAACGCTTTCCACGCAGACATTTTTGAAGTTTGAGAACATGGAAGTCAGAAGAAGATAAATCTAAAAAAAGTAGAGATTGTTGGCAGTCGACTTGGATCATTAGAGAAGGAGTGCCAGGATTTTAATCTTGAAACCAACGAAGAGATCAGAAACAATAGATACCTGAACTATCATAATGGACCTTGCTAACAGAAGAAGACTAGAAAGGTTGGTCAATATCTTGAAAACTATCCAGCCACAAACAAGAGGCTGGCTGTGCAGATTTTGGGAATGGGAATGTTGTGCAGGCAAAAGTCTTGAAAAAAAGATCATGCTTTGAATCGTGAGGCTTGGAGATCTTTTAATTTTAACTGTTATTCTTTTATGTTTTTACTATTAGACTGAAGTCTTCGTTACTGAAGGTTTCTTTATAATATTTTTATAATAATATTTATATATGTTAAAGCATAGTGTTACACAAATGGGAACATGTTATTTTGTATTAATCAGGGAGTAAATTACTCGTTGGTTCCGTTTCTTCTGAAAACTTACATATGTTTCACCAAAATCTCATTCAGCATCTTGTGTGGTTACTTTTGAAAATAAACTGATAGAGTTCTCTCTCTTGTTTATTTGGATTATCGAATTAGTGACTATCGCCATTCTTGCATATTTAAGTTTTACCGTGCCTGGTGACAGTTCTTTCTTCTTAGGTTCTTGTTAAGCGATTGTGCTGCTAAGGAACGATTTTTAATCAGGTTCATTTCATATACGGCTTCTTAGTGATGAGGCTTTATTGGTTGTTGGTTATTGTGGTTTGCTGACTTGTCGAATTTTGTTCCTGGTTTTTGGTAGTTACTTTTATGTTGCTGGTGTTGGCTATTGGTCTATTTGCTGCATTTGTGGCCTTTGATGTAGTCTCTGTTATTCTGTTCTTTGGATTTTCGGTGCACTTGCTATAATTGGTTGAATGTGAGCCGTTCCAGTTGGTGCATTTGACAGGGATCTCTATGTGTATGATGTTCTTCGGTACATCTACGACATCTGCGATTGACTTGGCTGTTATGCTGCGAATGTGCTGCCTAATCCTTATATGCCCATGTGTGTGCTACACTTCTGTTTGGATAAGGAGGTGTGTTTATGATGTAGAATTATTTTGGAGTTTTTGGTATTAAGATTTTAACTGTGACTATGAGGGGATAGCTTTTAGATTGTAGATCTCAATTGATGTGAAACGCACGGCTTCTATTTCTTCTTTAATGTCTGCTACTGGAACATTTCTGTGGCGCCCTTTGATAAGGATTAGATGCTTCTTCTCTGGCAAGAAGTATGTATGATACTCAAATGTTATTTGTTGCGAGGTATTTTGTTATATTCCTGTAGTAATCTGAGGTACTATTTGAATTTCCAGTTGTTCGGTTTTAGGTCTGCTATTTTTATTTTTTGAGCTGCTATGTGTTTATAAACTGGGTCCCGTTTTTCAGTGTTTCTTATTATTATGGGAACTGTTGGTGTTTTGTTGATTTTTGGGGCACTGATTTTCAGCTCGGGATGGGCTAAATCTAGTGAAAATTGTGATAACAACGAAAATTCTTCAACTTCATGATTTCCTGGTTTTCTTCGTTGCTGATTTCTGTTTGCCGAATGAGTTTGTTGTTTCTGATTTTCGGGAGTGTGGCTCTGTTCGGCTTGCTGTTTCTAGTATTGTTAGTTTTGTGTAGTATTACGGTTGTTGTAAGCTCTGCTATTGTTATTTTTAGATTTTGCATTTCTTTTCTGGTATTGATAAGGTTCGATACGATTCTGACGTGATCTCTTTGAAGGTCTATGTACTGTGCGACTTTTTTTGCCATACTCTTCTTTGGATTGGGCTCGGCTATATGATACTTTTTCTTTCTTTGGTAGTGCTTTGTGAATTGTGAATCTGTACTACTTTCACTCTGGGTCAGAGTCCGATTTTTCCATGTAGGATGTGCATATTTTGACATTTCTTTGTGTCTTTTTTTTATGGTATCTGGTTTTGCATTTCGTAAGTGTCTGGTGACAGATTTATTGAATTGACCGGTATAAATAATTAAAATCCTTAGAAATAACATATATATATATATATATATATATATATATATATATATATATATATATATATATATATATATATATATGTATATATATGAATTAAAATTCTAACAGTGAATGCAAACTTCGCTCCATCATATCCTTTTCGTGTTGGAGGTTGCACAGTTTGAATAAATTGCTAAAAAACACAATTCATCCTATTCCATCACCACCGAGATGGCGGCCTACCTGTACCACCATGCAGAGAGGAAAGTCAAAAACTTACCCTCGCCGCTACAGTGATACGGCAGAGGTGCATGTTTCGTCTCTCACTAGACTCATCAGAGTACCGACATGCACCTGTCTGTGCATAGGACAGATCGGAAGGAAGCATACAGCACTGAACGCGGCTTCCTCCGTGTGGGATGCAATTTATTCTAACTGTGCAACTTCCAACACGAAAAGGATATGATGAGGCGAAGTTTGCATTCACTGTTCGCATTTTAATTCATTCACACACGGAGCTGCATATAGTTGTCCGTTTGCTGAATGTGGAGGAATCCGTGAAAGCTGCATAAACATATATATATATATATATATATATATATATATATATATATATATATATATATATATATATATATATATAGTGTCGCACAACAGATTGGTTCTGTTGGCAATTTAATAAGTAAAAGACTGAAATTGATCTTAACTATACTATTAATTTGGGTCGTGACACTAAACCAAAATTTTCTTTTTGCACGAGAGTCAGTGATACATCAAATTTATTGATGTGCGAATATTTTTGACTTATTGAATCACTCTGTATATGATTAAATTATGACTGTGAGACAAACTGATATAAAAACGGGCAATGAGAAAATTATAAAATTACCAATCTGATTTATCTATGCTTAATTAATTTAACAAGGCATGAAAGTTTGTCGCTTCACTTGCTCGATTTTTTCTGATCTTATTTTGTAAAGTTTTTTGTGAAAGTTTTGTAAAATGTGACTTGATTTGCAAATGGTCGGGCGTCGTCGGATACAGAGGCAGGAAAAGATTAATTTTGCGGTGGGTTTTTATGCATCACATGGTAATTATGTTTATTATTACCATATAAAAATATACTTGGAAAAGGCTAAACAAATACAAAATTGCTTGTAAAAGCAATAATAAGAAAACATTTTAACCGACATGAAAAAAATAATAATATAATTTTTGAATGAAATAAAAATATATGTAAACAAGAGAATGATAAAATATTTTATAAAAATTTTTAATAAGGAATGTGTAAGACTATTGGGACTACATTTTAAAATTATTTTTAAATATACACAATGACTCAGTTTTCATCAAAGTTTTCAAAATTTAAATGAAATTCCCTCTATATTATTGCATATTTTGATAGCGTGGGTCAAATAAAGTTAAGTTACTGTCATATTTTATATTCCTAAGACCAGCCGTTACTGAGATATTTAACTATCCTTGAAACTGTAGACTAAAATTTAAGGGGCATGACTGTTTTACCTATTTAAGGTAGATGTTTTAAATTGTATTGGTGTTTTAGTAAAAGCATTACAATTTATCATAAAATAAAAACGACCTCAAAAAATTATACAGGGTTGATAAAAAGTTACATTTGATTTTTATTATCATTAAAGCCAAATATCTTTCTTATTTTGAATGGAACACTCTGTATTTAATATTGAATTTATATTCTAATTCTAATTTTAACAGTATTTAAAATTGAATTTTACAAGAATTTTAGTTAAAAAATTGTGCTCTACGACTTTACGCTGAAGTTTGCAAAAAAAGTATCAGTTTCTCATTGGAACATGTAACCCGGAAACAGAAATTATTCCTCAGAAACTGAACGATTTAAGAAAAAATCACCTGGTGATCGATAGTATGAAACCCTGTTAATTTTCGCACCTTACGGGCATTCTATTGAATCCGTCATTTTGACATTCGATAATCTTATCTCATTGATTTATGATCGAAAACCCAGTAAGCGCCAGATTGAGCGAAATTCAATCCTTGTGCTCTCAATAGTACGGATTACTCTGAATTTTAGCGATTTTTCATCCTTACGAGTGTCGTACTAGATCCGCTATTTTAACATCCGATAATTTAACTCTAAAATATAGATTAGAAGAGTTAAAACACGGTAGTAAATTATGTTGATATAAGTTCAATCGTGTACGATTAATATTATGAATTTTTAGTAAATTTCAGCAATTTTTTACCCTTATGGAAACATGTTGGATTTGCCATCTTGAATTTCGCAAATAAACTGTAGTAACGTCAATAGTATGTCAAATATAAATATTTTACGTTTATATCCCCAGGAATCCATCTCAAAATTGTTTTTACGACCATTTTTTCCCGATGTATACCTTTTCACACATTTCTAGACGCCATATTGGGTTGCTACTTTGAATTTCCAGAAAAAGCCATTCACTTTTCGAAAAAGAGATCCTTAATAAATCCTTTAAACCTTTAGTCGTTCAAATCCGTTTACGCGTATTAGAAATATTCATGCTTAGCCTTGTTATTTATTTTTTGTTATATGATATTATACAGTGAAGACGTAAAGTATGGAATGAATTCGTTATTTAATAAACGCTTTGATTTGTTGAATGTTGACTTCAATTTTATGCACACTTTTAGATTCCTTGTAAAATTCGGAATTTTTTTCTATTACTCGTCCTATACCTAAATATAACTGTTTTCGATTTATCGACAGTTTAAACTCGAAATGAAATACAATCATTATTTACTTGCATAACTGATTCAATGACCGGTTCCTTTGTCATATTTTGTCAAATTGTCACCTTGAGTTAATTTTAACTGAAAATGAAAGTTATTGAGGCACAGAGGATAGTAATTCTTATGATGATAGGATATGACCATAGGGTAAGAATCCAAGAAGAAGTGTGTCAGTTATTTGAAGAAAAATATCTTAATCTTCAATCAATTTCATAATCGATAGCGAGTAAGATTGCCAGGGACAATACGAGCAGGGTCTGGGTACTGTATATGAGAGAACTGAGACGGTGTTTTAGTTGGCGAACATTTCAATAGATAGCGCCACTGCACAAAACAAAAACTAACTGTAACTTACCGACTAGACATCTGTCACATTGTTTAAATATGGTGAAGATCTGTGAAATTTATTTCGTTGTTTTTGTGCATTTTTAAAAATCATAGGAAAGATATTGGTAAATAAATTTAATTCTGGATTAATGTTATATTGACCAAAGCAACAATAAGTTTAAACTTATTTTAAACTGGTATCTTTTTAAATTACAATATTTTTTATATTTTCTGTTTCGCTGTAAAACAATAAATATGAGCACATATAGGAACTGTTGTGTCCCTGGTTATATTGATTCAACTTCCACTAGACATCGTTTTCCCAGTCTCGAAAAACGATTTGATGAGGGGGTCTTTCTGTGTAACAAGTTATTGAGGATAAATCTTCATCAGTGAGGATATAAGTTTAATCACTTATATTAAAAATACTAATTTTAACTTTTTTAAAATTTGCAAAGAAAATTATTGATGAGTTAAGATCAGAATCAGAGTTTTTTATATATATATATATATATATATATATATATATATATATATATATATATATATATATATATATATATATATATATAATTTACTACAGTTAAAAAGGAGATGGGTTAAGACAAGTCCTCGGACAAAAATATAAAAAGTTTTTATTTATTAAGCCATTTTTTTGGTCTTTGTGTATTTACTTCCTGTTTGTAATTAAACATTTTTATCAAAAATTATTCTTGTGAGTCGTTAAAAAAACCAAAATAAACTAATATATACCAAAGTCCTCAAACTGTTTTACGAAATAAAAGAAATATTTTGATTTTTCGAGCACCCCAGAACGATATAATCAATAAACGTTTGAAAATAGGATGAAAATGGTAAAAAAAACAGCATGATGGTCGAATTATTTATACAATCTAAAATACTAAAACTAAATATCAACACAAAAGAATGTCTTAAAAAAATTCTTTTATATTTGTATCCGAGGGGGTGAAAAACAGCTGATCCATTTGTCTGTATTTTACGTAATTTTTACATTACTTTATAAACGTGGATCAATTAATTATTTCCCTACGTAGCTGCTAGTAGGTGAACGTTTCATCAGGGGGCGCAGAAATTAGTATTGAGTATCCTATCTATTCCTCCGTTATTTAACCTATTAATACGAGTATTTTGAGTAGGACATACCGATCTGTATAAAATGTCTCTAACAAGGAACGCACCTGAAGTGTCCGGCTCCGATTCTAATGAAACTTCAATATATTTTAGAGGGTACAAAAATAAGAGTCACGTATTTTTTTTGTCTGCGGAGATTCATTTTAACGGGGTGAAAACCGCCTCTAAAATTCACCCCTAACAATAGTATTTTTGAAATATCTCAGGTTCAAAGTGAGATATCTTTACAAAACAAAATGAAAATTACTTGTTATTCGAAATGATGTTAAACTATGATTTTTTACCACCAATAATATCATCCCTTATTTTATATAAGGGAAAATCATCTATTCGCGTCCGTAATGTAATTCCAAAAATTACGAAATTTAATATGATTGTTTGAAAATATTTCATTTCACGAATACCATAAATAACTTAAGTATTTCAGGGTTTCTAAAAATTACTAGTAAAAGAGGGTGAGCCACCCCCAAATATATATTTTTTTAAACCTCAAGTTTTAATTGAGATATCTTTACAACACAAAATGAAAGTTATTTGTTATTCGAAATAATGTTGAACTAAGGTATTTTCATCTCTAAGAATATCCCTTATTTTTTATGAAGATAAACCATCTATTCGCGCACGTAATTTAAATCTAAAAATTAAGAAATTTAATAAAATTGCTTGAAAATATGTTTTGTCATGAATACCAATATTAACTCAAGTTGACATCTTTCGGTGTTTCCAAAAATAAACTAGTAAAAAAGGGTGAGTTACCCCCAAATATATTTTTTAATATCTCAAGTTCTAATCAAGATAACTCTACAAAACAAAGTGGAAATTATTTGTTATTCAAAATGATATTAATCTATGATAGTTTCACCCCAAGGATATCATCCTTTATTTTTTTATTAGGGTAAAAAAATGTATTTGCCAACGTAATTTAATTGTAAAAATTACGAAATTTAATGGAACTATTTGAAAATATTTTTTTCACGAATACCATAAGTCGCTTAAGTAGTCGTGTTGCGGGGTTTCTAAAAAATAAACTAGTAAGAGAGTGTGAGCCACCCACAATTTTTTTTTACATCTCAAGTTCTAATTTTACGAAACCAATTGGAAATTACTTGTTATTTTAAATGTAGTTAAACTATAGTATTTTCACCCTCAAGGTAAAAGGATCAGATTCGAAGGATGTCATTTCATACACGTATAATTATTCTTAAAATTGTCAAATTTCAGTTGATAGAGGAGCTTACTGAAATTTTTTCTTTTAATTAATAATAAAATATAAACTTATTTCATTGGTTAAGCATTCATGTCTGTAAATTATTATAATTCATGACAAATAGTGATTTCTAATTCTGTAGGGTTCATTTAAATTAAAATTTGACAATTTTAAGAATAATAATATATGTATGAAATGACGGATTACTTTTATAAAAAATTAGGAATAATATCCTTGAGAGTGAAACTACCATTGTTTAACATCATTTCGAATAACAAGTAATTTTAATTTTGTTTTGAAGAGATATCGTAAATAGACCTGGAGTTATTAAAAAAAAACGTATTTGAGGGTGGCTCACCTTCTTTTATTAGTTTATTTTCGGAAACTCCGAAACACGTCAACTTACGTTACGTAATGTATTCGTAAAAAATATTATCAACAAATTTGGTTTAATTTCGTAATGCCCAAAATTAAATTATGTAAATGAATTACAAGAATAACCCTCATAAAAAATAAGGGATTTTATCTATGGGATTAAAATAATATGGTAGAACCTCACTTAAATTAAAAAGTAATTTCCACTTTGTTTTGTAAATATATCTCAATTAGAATTTGAGATTTGAATAAAATATATTTGAGGGTGACTCACTCTCTTTTACTACTTCATTTTTTGAAACCTCAAAAAAAACTTGAGTTAATTATCGTATTCGTGAAAAAAATACTTTGAAGCAATTTCATTAAATTTCGTAAGTTTTAGAATTAAATTACGTGCGCTAGTAGATGGTTTACCGTGTAAGAAATAAAGGATGATATCGTTGAGCGTGAAAATACCATAATTCAACATCATTTCAAATAACAAGTAATTTATATTTTATTTTGTAAATATTACTCAATTAGATATTGAAATTAAAAAAAACGTATTTGGGGGTGGCTTACCCTCTTTTACTAGTTTATTTTTAGAATCCCCGAAACTCGTTAACTTAAGTTATTTATGCTATTCATGAAAAAATACTTTTAATCAAGTCCATTAAATTTCGTAAGTTTTAGAATTAAATTACGTGCGTAAATATATGGTTTACCCTAATAAACAATAAGGGATGATATCCTTGAGGGCGAACATACCATAGTTTACCATCACTTCGAATAACAAGTAACTTTTATTTTGTTTTGTAAAAATATCTCAGAATTTCCGAGAGATATTTCAAAAATACTGTTTTTAGGGGTGAATTTTAGGGGTCTCTTATTTTTGTACCCTCTACAACATATTGAAGTTTCATTAAAACTGGAGCAGGACACTTCAGGTACCTTCCTTGAAAGTGATGTAGGTTCTCTAGGTAGATTTTCCAACATTTTTTAAATTTCACCCGTAAATGTGGTGATTTCTCTTTGAGCCAGCTTCCTGTAAAGCATTTTTTCTTTAATAATTCGTCTTTTAATGTTCATTGCGTGTATATTGATATTTACTAAAATAATATTCCTATTAATTCTTATGTAAATGACATGTTAGTGTCACCTTTCAGTTTTATGTAAAGCTCGGGAATTTTTATTCCTCAGGCGGAAAATAACATTTTACGCCCCTAATGCATAAATAACTGTTAACATTTTCATGTTATGATGTTTTTCACTTTTTTCTCAAGATAATTTTATCCTAATATAATAATTATTCACGCTGCCGGCGAATATTTTGCAAAAAACTAACGAAACAAATTTAATGATGAATCATGAAAAGTTGTACATAAATAATTCGCCGTGAAATAAACGGTGAAATATTTTCATTTTACACTCGAGCACCGTAAGACCACAGACATTATTGCAAAAAAGTGCAATAATGGCTTTACACCTGTAGTAGTGTAGTGGTTATGCTGGAAAGAACATAATTTCAAACCGAATCTAATTTATAAGCGACATTTTTTTTCGGGAATTTTTTGTGGAAAAAAATTCCGATGAAACGATCAATGAAATCAAGATGCTTTTTACGTCATAGTATTAGAGTATATCCGTAAATTGTCTATAAAAAATCAAGTTTTAGCGAAAAGCTGACAAATATGTTATCAAGTTTAATTATAAATCACTATCAAACAGCAAATTTTTTAAAAAACAACCCCTGTATATGAATTTCGGATAATACTAATCAAGAAATACAAAAAAAAAATTGTGACTGATATGGCTGATAATGGCTGCCCGTGGGAGTTTAAAGCATTCTGATTCAATTCAACAACGAAAATTTTCTACCATGTATAGATTTTGAGTTATAGAATGTATCATTTTTTTTATTTAATACAAACATTTTTATATAATATTTATACAATACAAAACAATAAAAAGAACAAGATATTTTAAAGATAATAGGATTTATTTACAAAAATACACATGAAAATACATACAGTCTTTTGTACAACTTGAGAAAAGATTCAAGTCTGTCTGCGCAGATGAAGTACAGTGGTTCAATACTGGACAGACCTGAAGACATGTCTGAAGCCTTCGCATCACATTTCCAGTTTACATATTCCGAGAGTAATATTGATGTGAGATTGGACAGTACTGGCGGGGTTGGCTTTGACGGCGTTCTCAAGCACCACTTCTGCCCTGAGGAAATTTCAGAAAAACTAAATCTGCTTGATATATCTAAAAGAGCTGGTCCCGACGGTGTTCTTACTATAATGCTAAAAAACTGCTCAACTTCTCTTTCCACAACACTGCAAAGGTTATTCCAGCGCTCATTAGACTCCGGCTATTTCCCGACGGTATGGAAATTTTCCAACCTTCTACCTATTTTTAAATCGGGTGATAAGTGTGATGTAGCAAACTATCGTGGAATCTGAATCTTGTCTGTAATTCCTAAACTTCTTGAGTCAATTCTGACCGATGAAATCTTTAATACCTACAAGCGATACATCAATCCTGAACAGCACGGATTTTATCAGGGACGTTCTACTGTAACGAACCTTGCAATTTATCAGTCAAATCCGTTGAACACGGCCTTCAGATTGACGCAATTTACACCGATTTGTCTAAAGCCTTTGATAGCATTCATCATCTACTGCTATTCAAGAAGCTGTCTGAAGCGACAGCGCGTGAAGGTGTGCGGGTCACTATCCAGCGAAGTAAGGGCTACTTCTGGTGTCCCTCAGGGATCACACATAGGACTTCTGTTCATTAACGACGTTACCTCCTTCTTTGTTTCCTCTCAGATCCTATTATACGCCGATGATCTGATATTTTACAGCATTGGTAACTCAGATCATAACCACTTACAAAGTGATCTGGATTGTTTCGTCGACTGGTGTACTTCAAATCATCTAAAAATGAACGTTTCCAAATGCAAATCTATTAGCTTCCTTAAGTGCGATCACCCAATTGTTAATTCATATGAAATACTGGATTGTAATTCAACGTTCATATAGACCACGTCACGATCAAGGCTCTAAGAATGCTGGATTTTATTAGGCGAAACTCGAGACATATTAATGACACTAGAGCTCTGTCTTGCTTATACAACTCGCTTGTTCGCAGCATTTTAGAATACTGTTGAAATATATGGACTCCCAACTATGTCACCCTCACAAGTAGACTCGAGAGAGTACAAAATATATTCATGAAATATCTACTATATAAGCACCATTTTCCATCACACGGCTTAGCTTGTGAAACGAGAATGTTGTGCGGACTCAAGAGTCTAGAGAGCAGAAGAAAAGAAGCTATGTTTTTGTTCCTGTTTAAAATGTTTAATAACATAATTGACTGCGACATGCTGCTGAGCGAGATTAATCTTAGGGACCCATCAAGGCATACTAAGCTGCAACGGCTGTTCCAGGAAAGCTATAATCGCACCAACTACGGCCAGTCCGCCTACATAAACATGGTTAACTATAACCGATTTTATATAGGCTGTGACATTTTCAAAGACTCACACCGAAGGATTAAAACGATTATAATGTTTAAATGATATACTTTGTTGTACATTCTCTTTTTTTTTTTGAAGTTTTCATTGACTGTTTGTTTTTCTTTTTGTTTTTGTTCTGTGTCATTTGCCATACCATTTAGAATATATCATTCTGTAGTGTATGTAATTGGATAAATAAGTAAATAAATATAATTTTTTTGCAAATGTTTCTTTCATAAGAAGCCAACAATAATCATTGCTGAATCCCATCTGTCTTGGTAGCGTTGCTCCATTATTAATATATCAGTGAAACCTTTCTGCTTGCTCGTCATTAACCCCACCCAAATTTTCTGGGAAAAAATTGAAATGTATTTTAAAAGACATGCGACAGCCCATTTTGCAATAGCTTTCAAGCAGTCCTACAAGTTTTTCGTAGTTTTCTACTTTTTTGTTTCCTAAAAACTCCGAAACAATTGTTTTAAAAGAAGTCCATGCAGCTAATTCAACATCACTTAATTTTTGATCAAACTGTTGATCCCTTAGTATTTTTCTAATTTGTGGTCCAACAAATATTCCTTCCTTAAGCTTAGCATCACTTAGTTTAGGAAAAATTTGTTTACAGTATTTAAACGTATCTCTTTCTTGATCTCATGCATTAACGAAATTTTTAATTAATCTCAGTTTAATGTGTAATGAAGGTAACAGTACTTTTTTGGGATCAATAAGAGGTATATTCTTTATGTTAGTTTGACATGGAATATATTGATCTCTCGGAAGTCATTCTTTTATTTGGTAATGGCTCTGTGTTGCTCTACTGTCCCAAAGACAAAGAAAACAGCGATATTTAGTAAATTCACCTTGATGCCCTAGTAATAGTTCTATGACTTTTAGATTTCATATATTTGCCAGTTATACGTTTCATAGCTTATTGCTTTTAGAATAAGTGACATACTTTCGTATGTTTTCTTTACGTCAACTGCATGTGCAAGAAGAATAGAGGGTCTTTTGTTGCCATTATGGAGCTGAACTGCTTTGAAACTTATTTTGGAAGAATCTATAAATAAGCGCCATTCGTCCGGGTTATGTGCAAATCCTAATTTTTCCATAACACTACTTGGATTAACACAAACACTTTTTATCCTGCGGAGTAAAAATGAGGATAACTCCTGGTTACGGTTCCTAAATATTGTTAACTTTGGTTCCATTGTTGTCATCTAGATCCTAATAATTCAGCATGCTCTTTGGACAAGTGGAGGCCCCGAACTAGATAATTTAATTCAGGTTTTTTGATTAAATGGGGTGCTTTTTCTTCACTTTCGGGAAAATAAGAATCGTACTTTTCTGATACATTATTGGGTTCTGCCTTATCATCATACATTTTTAAATCTTCTTCCTATTTGTCGGGAGCGCTGGACCTGGTAAACCTTCTCTACGAAGAATCGGTTTTATTGTTGAGGGAATATCCGGATATTCAATATTATGTTTGCCCTTTCTTTTAAAACTAGACACTTTTGTCATGCAAAATTAACAATCGTTACAATGATTTGTTGGTTCTCGCCAAATCATTGGAACTGCAAAAGACATAGAAGAGCGTTTGCTATTTAACCAGTTACTTACATTTGCTGCATAGGTTTGGCAACATATGTGAGGAGCCCTGTCCCGATCTTGATCTCCAACAAGACATCCAAAATACTTATGATAAGCTACTTTGGTCATTTTGTTAATTGCCCTTTTTTGAGATTTAGGGGTAAACGCACCACATATGTAGCAAAAATTATCCGCGGGGTTAACACAGCCACATTTCTGTACTTTAGAAATTTTTGTACTGTCGCGTACGTCGGTTCAGAGATGTGATACTACGTTAACAGACGTCAACTAACTTTATTCAACACAAAGATAATACTAATACAAGGCTCTTACTATTGGCTTATTCGCGCACTTCGCCTCTTTATCTAATACTGCCCACTACTCGTGCTAAATCAATACTGATGATACGACTGCCAGCCAGCTGCTTTTATAGCCGTTCCGTACTTCTGGTATTTTCTAGAAACATCAGGTATCGGAAGTTCGAAAAGCGACGCCGTACTTTTCGTATACAGAGGCCATCTATAACTAGATTCGGCTACAAGACAGAGTGAAATTTGGAATTATATGGGTTTAAATTGGTACTTCCGTTATTTTAAGCCCTAGGGGGTTGAGACTTCGTGGTTGACTTGTCTTCCTCAGACACCCTTACGTGACGTTGTCAGATTGTGCACAATTCCCCTAACTTACGGAAAACGTAAATCCGGCAACGTCGCGCTCCGGTATCTTACAAATTACATAGTGTGATTAAAATACTCATTCATTTTTGCTGAAAAAGCATAACTCAAAAATCTTACGTATTAGGAAGTTTTTATCATTTTGGCATTTAGAGACCAAAAATGAACCAAAGACTGCCTTTCACATTACACTCGCAAATTGGCTGCCAAGTAGTATAATTAAAAACATATATTTTCTTACAACGACATTTTAGCCATTATTGTGAGTTTAATCGATTTTCTTATGTCATTAAGCATCGAAGATAAAAACACCACTATGTTGTTTTATATAGAACAATTGTTTAATAATCGGTTGTTGGGATAAACAGTTATAATAACGCATAACCGATTATATTAAACGGGATGATCTTTTTCACGTTTTTATTGGACCACAATATCTTAGAAATGATATAACACATCATCTACGTCTACTCATAAACATGCTATGTCAACAGTTGGGGAAGAATGACCAGGAGGTATGGATAAGATCAATCAACAAAAAAGGAAATAAGTTCGACTGTCAGAGTAATTAAATTAAAAATGAAAAAAGGAAACAATAAGATAAAATAGGAAAAACAAAAACGATCAGAAAAAAAACACCAAATGGACTCCAATGTAATGTGTACTTAACACGCATCTATCCGTCTTTTTTTTTGACTCATCTTATTACATTTAACTGAATTAAATGTCATGAATAACTTTACAATTCCCGGTTAAAAAATCACCCTGTGTTCCGAAATAATCTCGAGCCTACCCTGCTCAATGTAGATATTTCTAAAATCTGCATCCGAAAAGCAGTTGGGTGAACTTTCGTGTGGTCGAATAAAATCCATGCACCAGCTTTGCCAAGAGTGTCGTATTCAAGGACACTCTGTCTGCATTTCTGAATGTTGCAGCCGCTTTTAGGTTTTCTTTATGCTGCTGCTGCTGGTCGCAGGATTAATTTTAGATTTTGAAAGATTTGCGAGCGATTCGAGTATAAATAGCGTGGAGGTAATGCTTACATTTGGTGTATGGTGGTGTTTTTTTTTAGGAAAAATAAAGGAAGATTTCTTTTTTACAAAAATTTGATATGAAGTTTTTCTATATTTTCATAAAAAGAAAAGCATTTCAGTTTTTGTTATGCAGAAACTAATGTTAGGGACCATTTTTCATAAAAGTTATAAATGAATTCTGAAAAATTAACATTTTCTTCACTTTGAAAAGATCTTAGTTATCATATACTCTTAATTCGAAGGGTCTTTCTTACAGCATCAGTTTAAACCTGCTGAAAATATCGAGTTCTGATTCTTTCTTAACTGATAAGGTCTTTTTTTCCGTCTTGATAGAACCTTCAATTTATATTTGGAAAATTTAGATTAGTTAAAAATAACCAGAGATACCAACAGATAAAAGGAGGTCTATTTTCGAAAATTTGAAGAATAACTTTTATTTTCATGAAAATGATGCAAAAAACATATTTTTTATTTTCCAACCCTTACTTGAAGTCATAAGAAACACTTTTTTTTTTGCTTTTGAATTTGAGTCTTTATTTTTTATTCTTTTTTCCACTTTTCTTACATTACTTACTACTATAAATGCCCGACATATCTAGTTTTGTTTCCATTTAAATTCTGAGAAAATCATTTACTTTCTATTGAAAAGACCTTTCCAACTAATTAATTAGAATCGACTTTATTCCAGTAAAATTCTTACAACCACGTTTTTGCTAATATTTCTGATTTTTAAGAATGCTTTAAACCTTCATAGAATCTGAAGTTTCGATTCTTTTTTGACTTATATCATTCTTTTCGTTTAAGAAGATCCTCTAATTTCTATTTTAAAAAGCTTAGATTGGTTAAAAATACCTGGATATATCAGTCTTTCAAGAGATAGTTTTTTCCTTTTATCCAAATAAAACTCACGATACTTGTACTAAATTATGGAATTTATCTTAAATAAAAACATACGGTATCTGTAGATACGAAAATTAATATAGCAACAACATTGCTCGTCATCGAAAATTCCAGTTTCCCTTACAGTATGATATTACGTTTCTTTTTCGTACAAATTTAAGCAGTACAGCTACTTATCTGTTTGTAGGTACTTTCTAACCAGCTGCATTCACTAAAAGATGGTCTCGTCCAATAAAATACTTTGAAACAGCACAGCTCTCGGATGTTTTAATATCCCCTTGTGAGTAGTTTAGTAAACCCGTGTCCGAAAGGGAATCAAACGCAAGAAGTAGTTGCTATCTAGGAAATATGTAGCATTTCTATTAAGGGCGCAAAAAAACTTCAAGTTAAATCTTGAAGAAACTGAGATAAATGCGAATGACTGCAATGAAGCTTGAAATATGGCTATAAAAACATTAAGTACTATGAATGTTTTCAATGGCGTAAATGAAGACTATAAAAGCCGTAATATAATGGAGTATGATTTGAAACGTTGGAATATGATTTAAAACTGTAATATAATTTGTAACGCTGGGATGCAATTTATAAAGCTGACCCCTGAAACAAAAAGAGGAACATCAGGGCCAGCAATCTAATTTGTGAGGTTATGGCGTGTACAAAATGGGAATAATTTAATTTATTGAACTCAGCGATCAAAGCGAAAAATATAGAATGTAGTTACCTGATTTTGGTGTAGGTTAATCAAATAAAATAAAATATCAGACGGATGATCACTGAATCTTTTCTTTAACAATTCTACACGACTGCTAGAACGGCCAGTAACAAAAAAAAATGTTGAATTCGCCAAAATGTCAAAACTAGACTTGTCAAAAAGCATATTTCAAAAGATTTTTAAAGCCATGTTCTAATTATTGAAAAAATATTTGATACAACGTGTTACCAAAATTCAATATTATTCATCCAAAAACTGAAACAGATAATCAATTTACAGATATTTAAGAATAGTAAGAATACTTATACTAGAAATTCCGCCTCCAGTTAAGAACGATGTCGATAGATGGTGAGAGGCACACAGTCTTTACGAAATTTCAAGTTTAAATAAAACATGCATAAAAGTAAAAAAGAAGCTGTTAGATTGTTCAATCTACAGTCCTAAACTCTTCCTTAAAACAAAAAAAAAACATTGAAAAAAGTTGGAACTTCCTTATTTCAGTTCTTTTATTAACTTGGTTATATCGATTTTTTTCATTTTTATGTAATATTAATATACTTCTCAATAAAAGGTCGTTTCAAGGCGATAACATGCTTTTTTCAGAGTTCAGATCCTGCCAAAACAATTAATGTGGCCTACTTAAATAGGTAAAAGTAAAAATAATTGAAATAATGTTAAAAACGGGAAAAAATTGATAGTTTAAGTCCAAAAAAATATAAAAACCCAAGATGGATAATATAAATATACGTTTCTTGCATTAGCTTCTTGAAAATAAGTCATTTTGCAAATTTTCAGAAATACATTCCCTTTGAAGATTTATATCTTTGGACTTTTTAACCAATCTCAGCTTTCCAAAATAGAAATTGAAAGTATTTTCAAGTCGAAAAAGATGAGATCTTATCAGTTGAGAAAAAATCAAAAATTTGCTCTGCGCCACTGGTGTTGTAAAAAATCCCATTCGAATTAAAAGTATATAGTAAACTAACGGGTTTGAAAGGTCTTTTTAAGAGGGAAAATGCTTTTTTCGGAATTCACATCGAGCCAAAACCTTGACGTGCGTAATATAACCCGAAAAAACGCCCTTCTACGTTAAAAACGCGCAACATTTCTTCGAAATAATTAAAAACATACGTTTACAAGAAAATATTTTCTAGTTAGTTTCGACGCAACATCACTTTTCACGCAAATACCAGTCAAAGAAGCTCTCTCTCCAATAAAAAACAATTAGCCAAAATATATCGTCGAATTAGCTAGACACTGCCTCGATAGTACCTATCGTACTTATGAAGGCCAGCGATATAAACAATTCGAGTGAGCCCCTATGAAATCGCCGCTATCTCCTGCACTCGCTAACTTATTTATAGAAGACTATAAATCAAAAGTTTTAGAGACCTCCTTACACAAACCACGACTGTGGCTGCGTCACGTAGATGACACATTCGTTACCTGGCAATATGGAGAAGAAAATTTCAAAAATTTCCTAAATTACGTATACACCCAAAAACCAAAAAAACTACCTATTCTAGGTATCCTACTGAAAAGAAAAGAGGATCGCTTGCTTTCATACACTGTCTACAGTAAACTCACTCACACCAACAGTTATCTTAACGCCGATTCACATCACCTCCCGCCCAATTATTTGCCATAGTGATATCACTTGCGTTTCGATCACACTCCTTTACAGATCAAGAAAATTACCACAAAGAAATGAACATACTGCAAGACACCCTAACAAAAATGGTTATAAAAAAGAACATATGGACAAGCCTCTAAAACCAAAAACCTAGAGAAGAGCTCTAAAACTTTTGTTACTTATGTCAGAGGCACCACAGACAAAATTGCAAAAATTCTTAAGAGACACAACATTGAAACCATTTTGACCACAGACTTTAAAGTAAAGGATACATCTAAAACCAGGGAGTGTACGAAATTCTGTGCGGATAATGCAGCTCAACTTACATAGGCCAAATTAACCGTAAAATAAGCGCCAGAATAGACGAACATATAAACGCTGTCAAGCAAAAAACAATTTCTTCTGCACTGGCCCAACACTTGTTAAACACAAGACACAAGATAAACTTCTTAGGAACAAAAATGCTATTGAGATGTGAAAACCTATCGACAAGAGTTATAAGGGAAGCCATCTAAATTGCAAAGGGCCTAACAACTTAAATAGCACAGATGATAGCTAGCGATTGCCTAATACTTGGAAAAACCTGCTTACGAAACATCAGCCAGTAGTAGGTAGTAAAGAAACGAATCACAACTCAACAACACGACCCCAAACATTGGTAACAGGGCCGATAACACGCAGCAGGGTTCGCAAAATAATTGGCCAGAATTTTCCAGTCAACGAACGCGCCCTACGTACACACGGAACCGAGAGCACTCGAGTCGCAAGCGTCAGTTTGCCCACAGACGCCGTACTGTGAGCTTTAAAAATGGTGAATGAGATTTCACCGAAACGTCAGCTGCCTTACAGTCCTGAGAAAGACTCAGCAGACACAGGAAGTTTAAAGAAAATGTTAATTTTTCCCAAATTTCTTGAAACTGAATTTTTAGTGTGTGTTCTAACAATATAATATGACGTTTTCTAGTGGTAAAGCGACGGGCTATAAAGTAGTATAAATGTTAAAAAAGTAACGTCACTTGTAAACATCGCTTCTGATTTTTTATGTCATCAACATTATGAGAACTTAGATATTTTTATCGGATAATCGCATGTATTTGGAAGCTTTTTTATCTCTTAAAAAATTTTCGTTGGATGAGCGGTTTCGCCAGGAAAAAAATAGTTTCAAGTGCACCAATTAACAGTAATAATAAAATATACCTGTCACAATAATTTTTCGAGTGACTTTGTTGTTAGGTCATTTAATAATTTGACTATTGAGAAATTGCCATCATTGTCGAAGAAGTCGGCTAAACTGAGATTAACATTCTAAATTTCTAAGCCTATTTTACTATTAAACATGGACAACCACTAGCACTCTTGGTGTAAGGGTTTTGTGAAGGAAATGGGCATCGGAGTGTTAGGGTTTACATGGAGATTTCCTAACCGCTGAATACTATCCCATCAAACATTTGCTAATATTGAGCGTCATCTCCGAGAAGCGGGTTGCTTTCAGAAAAAATTTGAAGGTAGGGGTTGTATTCGAATAACTCGAAGAGTCGAAAAAGAAGAGAAAATTTTGGAAAGGGTTGAAGAAGAACCAAGTGTTAATACCTGCCGCTTAGAACGTGAGTTGGATATCCCTAAAATTATTGTAAATGATATTTTAAAAGAACAGTTGTTACATCCATCCAAAAGGTTCAGGAACTTTTACCGATTTATCCCCCCATGCGCCTTACATTGATCCATATTTTGGTAGAAAAATTTTGTTTAATGACGAGGCGTGCTCTACAAGATCTGGAGTCACCAACCTGCACAATGAACATGTTTATGCGGATGAAAATCCATATGCCATTAAAGTGCACATCATTAGCAAAACTAAAATGTTTGGACAGGTATTATTAATCGCTGCCTTGTTGTTTCTGTTGTGATTCCATAAAGAATAAACATAGCACATTACTCGTTCTTTTGGAAAATTTGCTTATTTTACTTCGGTGTGCCCCACTCCATTTTTCCGTTGCTGTTCGGGAATATTTACATGACTAATACCCCAATCGATAGATTGGAAAAGGCAATGAGGTACCAGTAAGATGAGCACCACGTTCTCCAGAGTTAAATAAATATGTGTGACTTTTTTTTATGGGACAGCAGTGTACAAGCCTCCGGTGAACACCCGCGAAGAATTATTGATGGGCATTTTAAATGGTAGCAACCTGAGATAGGAGTCCAATTTCATTTTTTTAAGAACTGGCGGCCATTTTGCATATTTGACTAAGTTTGGTTGGTTTTTGCAATCTTTTTAAAATACATACATTTATTTTAAAAATTGTTTTATTATTACAGAAAATTGGTGTATCCATGTAAATATTTTGTTCCTATCAAAACCGCTCATCTAATGAAAATTTTTCTAGAGGCAAAAAAACTTCCAAAGACATACGGTCATTCGATAGAAATACCTAGGTTGTCTTATCGTCGCTGACATAAAAAATTAGAAGCGATGTTTAAAAGTAGCGTCACTTTTATAATATTTACACTACCTAATAGTCGGTCAATATACTACTGGAAAACGTCATATTATAGTGTTAGATCGCATACCAAAAATCATTACATTCAGTTACCACATTTCAATAAATTTGGGAAAAATCAATATTTTCTTAAAACTATGAAGTTTTCTACCGCCTAAACGAAACAGCATCGGATATAACTAAGTTGGCTTAAATCGACCTATTTTGACGTCAAGAATGTGTCATCAAATGTTGTGCACATATTTTCCGGACTGATAACTGTTGTATTAAGGGAATTTTTTATCTGCAGCTTACTTTTATATGCGTCACAGTTGTGTTGGAGCCATTTACTAGGTTTTTTCGAGAGTCGTATAATGATCCTGCTTGCGGGTTTTTTTCAGGTAAAAGTGAGTTCGGGTGCCTTATCTCTTATTCGGAGTGACGTTCTTTGCCATTTCAATGTATTCGCGAATTAATCTTGCCCAATCATATTCTATATTAGTGATTTGTTGGTAATTGTCAAAGTAAATTTTATATCTAGAGTTGATATCTGAAAAGAGCTGATGTTTGTATATGTACTGGATTTATATTTTTCTAGCTTTATCGATATTTTTCAATTGGTTTGTACTATGCATGTTTTGTTGCAGAAAATATTTTCGTAATATGTTACAGAATTGCTTAAATAAACTTATATAAAATTACCAATTTCGACGACAGACAAAAAGAGAATTATTATGGAAGTATAAAAGCGTTTTTCTCTGGTAGTACTGCATTCTTGTGTTTCTCGACGCGCCGTCATTTTAAACGTTCTTTTTTTAGTCCTGAATAATTACGATTATCGTAATAAATCAAATTATAATCGAGAAAATAAATCAATTTTCAATAAAGTGCATAGCGCCACACAATTTAACGCATTCTCGAATACCTCTCGGACAATTTAAAAGTATTTACAACGCACTGGTGCATCGGCTTAATCAGAAATAATTTCTGCTCCTTGATAGCTCAATAAATTGAGCGCAATTTGCATTACTATGAGCTGTAAAGTTAAAATCCTCTCGGTACCGACTGTAATGGTTGTAAATGCTATTTATGGATTAATTTTCTGTTAGTCTTGGTGGCTTCCTTTCATAAAGTCTGCTAGAGAAGCTACTTAAAGAATAAATGAAGGAGAAAATATTCTCCTAAATCAAAAAGGATTTCTTTGCAATACGAGCGAGGCCCTGGAGATTCGACAGAAAACGACAACTGAGTATTAGTCTATGAAAGATGTCTTTTTGTTGTAGAATTGAGCAGTTGTAATAATCAAGGATATGCAACGTCTCAACTATTTTATAGAGATAGTATTACTATTTCTTAAACAATAAGAGATGGTAAATTGGGTAATTTTATCCTTTCTAACAGGCCGTTTTGCAAATTTAGAAAATTTCATTCATTTTTCAAATCTTTTAAAAAAACTGAAAATCACCGATTTAGCTTTCATCTATTTTCTCATATAACATTTGGAGAAAATATTTAACTTTCGCATAACCAAGATTGACATTTACAGATATGCTATACAACTTTTATTTTTCTTATTGATATTATTATGTAAAAAGTCACAGAAAGACAATAAACAAATAATTTTACGAAATACTTTTAATAAAATGATTTAAATCATGATTTAAATAAAAAAATACTTATTATAATATTTTAAACAACTTGCGAATAAAAAAATCACAAACGACGTATTAGCGACGATGCAACACCTAAGAACAGTAAAAAAACTTTACCTTAATCTGCCTAAATGTCATAAACTATTAAATGAAATAATTTATTTTCTAAAATATTTAAAACTTACAGCAGCAAAAAAAAAAATAGATATAAAAGACAACTTGAAATCATAAACTTAATTTATTATCATTTGCATTTTTATTGTAAAATTTAAATAGAAATATCAGTTTTCCACCTTTTTCAATCCTCAACCTATTTCTTAAATCGGAATGCAAAAAATCAAATATACTAAACATATGGTCTACTGACGCTGAAGAAGCAACTGGACACATGGACTGCTTTATTACTGGTAACTCTTTTGCAACTTCAGACTCGTCGTTTTTTGAGGCCTATTACTGAATCCCATTTTTTGTTACTTTCTCCGAAAACTTTGTTGCAATTCTTAAGAATATTTTTTTTTGTTATTTTATATTTTAACAAAATAATAATAAATACATACTTTTACACTTGTAGAGATACTAGATATCCCGTCTTTTTGGTTTTCTCTTGTGAATTGTTTCTGGAGCATCTCTAACAAGAGTCCAACAGTTCTCGGCAAGCATGGAAACATTCCACTTTCCCTGGTATCTTTTCTTCATTGATATATCCTGATGGAAGCTTTCGCCGTGCTCATCAATTACAGCTCCGCAGTTGTCAGGAAAAAAGTCCAGATGTGAGTATAGGAAATGGACCTATAGAGTCACATTGCAACCCATTTTTTGATACTATGACAGCATATTTTCAACAAGAGTAACGCAATTGACAACTTTTTTATTTCCGAGGACCACGAAGCGAAAGTTATTCCAAACATTTTTTCAATATTTCGTAGAGTGCTGTCAAAATGTTTGTCTTTCGGGATATTTTAAATCTGTGGCCCAACAAAATAGCCTAATTTGATATGCAGTGGTGGCAACAAAATCTTTTAGGGTCTATCAATGGTATATGTTGTACATTCTCTTCACCTGGCTCTAATGATTGTCGAACGGACCAGTCTTTTCTCTTGTAATGAAGTGCCTTTGCTTCACTGTCCCATTCATACAAAAAAACAGCAAAATTTAGTGTAGCCTAGCTGCAACCCCAGTAAAAGTGCAATCACCTTTAAGTCGCCACAGATGTGCCATTGGTACTCATCGTATTTTATACTTGCCAATAGGTATTTCATATAGTCGTATGATTCTTCCATGTGAACTGCATATCCACCAGGAATATATGGTAAAATATTTCCCTTATGCAATAGTACTGCTTGAACTGTCTAGAAACAATCTCCATTTCTTTGGTTTGTACTTTATATTTAAAGCCGCCAATACACCGCTAATATTATTACAGAACACAAAGTTCTTTTCCATTTTAAAAAATGGTGCTAGGCCTTTATGGTGTTTACAAAAAACACATACTGAGAAATCGTTGTATAGTTATTATCTGATTCGTAAGTGAATGTGTCTGGGGGTTCTGGAATAGGAAGTTCCTCACTATGAGGCACAGGTCTCATGGCAGATGTTATATTTGGATAGATCGTTTTTTTATCATTTAACCAGTTCCTCAGACTTGAATCGCATGCAATGTAGCGCAAACTGTTTGTCTTGATCCCTAATATTTCCACTAAATAAAGCTGATATGCCTTTTTTATCAATGGAGGGACAATCACCGCTTCTGAGATGCAAAAGGCACCTCACCACAAACATTACAGAAGTGATCTGGATTGTTTACACATTTTAGAGACATGTTACAATCTCAACCATTCAATTCAATTCACTAACTTCGACTGGCTAATCCCTGCGCTTTGTAGCTGCTTCTATACCCAAATACAGCTTTTACATTTTTAGAGAGAGAATTTTCCTTTCAATTTTATAATATTCGTAATAGCAGACATAAAAATCTATTAACATGGGTTGAAATGACTATCACCCTTATTTTAAGCCCTGGGAGTTGGGACTTCGTATATGGGGGCCATCCCTGGAGAGTCCACATGCAGTGTCACCAAGTTGTGTGTAATTTCCTTAACTAGGGAAAACGTATATTTAGTAACGTCGCATCCCTCTATTGCTATAAGAATACAAATATACCACGTGCAGTCTTGCGGTTACATCGTTAATATATAGGGGGACATGATATTAAATATCTCTAAAACTTGAACTAATATTGAAAAGGTAAGTTTAGTTTCGGTTTTAGCACACCAAAAATGGTAAGATGTAGACACATTTGGCTGTTGTTCAGTGTAATTTACCAATAGTTTCTAACACCAAATTTATTTCTTCTGGAGATACTTATACTTTTGTTTTTGGAAATCAAACATATAAGCTGCAAAATGATGCTGTGTTAATGCTTGGTTATATCGGTGATGTCATGCTTGGTTTTTTTTGTAGGGAAAGTACAATTGACCACCTGTCAATTGACATATTTGGGCATTCTCCTGAGAGAAGTATCACAACTACAAAAATTACTTTTGCTGTTTCCTTATCAATGTTATGTTTTTTCGATGCTAGATGTAAAGCTAGCTAGGATCTATTTTCTTAATATAAAATTGCCAAATGTAGTGTTCTTTACTCCCAACCATTTTAACTAAAATAATTATTTAAATAAAAAGTACACCACTCTACTGAACCAGAACATAATCAGTAATATAACGAAGTAAACACCCCTTAATAGTTTAAAGACAAACCAGTTAGCTAGTCCTGATAAGAATTTTCTGGCAGTAAGAACCTCTAAACCGCTAAAGACAAGTTACGACAAAGGAAAAAAAAAAGGAGAATATTCCTTTATTTTTTATTTGCTGAGTGGAAAAGTGAAAAATATCAATATAAATTTTTATATGAAATTGAAATTTTTTAAGTCGGCGCCAAAATGACAAAATATGATTCGCATAAATAGATTAAAAAGTACTTTATTTGTAATTGCTTTCTTACCATAGTTTTATATTGGTATTTTTCACTTTTTAGCGCATTTTTAGAAATTGATTTTTAGTTTTAAATTCATTATGATATCGATAATTTAATTGAACTAAGTACTAATCGAGATTAGTGTATCTCGCAATGACTCCAAGGTCACTCTAAAATGAACAACTAAAAATTCTTTGATTCAGTTGAGTTCTCCAAATACCAGTTTTGGATAAAATTATATCAAAGAATTAGTATGTCATAGTAAATCCGTTACTGGAAACCTCCAGGTCTTGACCGGGTCCAGAACAACTGGCTCAAGAAGTTCTGGTTCATCAACTGGCTAATCTTATTGATGATGTTTTTCTAAACCCAGGAAAAACGCCATTGTTTCTGAGGGAAGGTACTACGTATCTCTTACCAAATTCCCAACATAACACACATCACCCAGCTAAGTATAGGTCAATCACCTGTCTTTCCACACTATATAAGGTAATCACCTCTTGCTTGACTCAACGCATCTATGCACATTGTGAACGAAATAACATCATCGCAACAGAGATGATGCACCAGAGGAGCAATGGTATGCAAGGAACAATTGATTGTTGACTCTGTCATATGTAACCAAGCCTGTATCAACCGCGGAAACCTCTTTGCTGCATACGTGGATTATAAGAAGGCTCAAAACCATATTGAGAATGTATAGGGTCGATAATCATTTTGTTTTCTTTTTAGAACGCATCATGTCAAGCTGGAGAACTAGGATCCAACTGCAAGTGTCATCCAGCGAGACCATCGAAACTGATACAATCTCAAAACGACTGGGAATATTTCAAGGCGATTCACTAAGCCCATTGTGATTCTGCCTTGAACCCACTGTCACGCGGTTTGAACTCCACCAGATACGCCTTAGGCATTGGCAATAACAATGAAGAAGTAGTAAGATTGAATCATCTTTTATACATGGATGATCTTAAACTGATGGCTGCTACCAAAAACCAGCTGGAGCACATGCTCAAAATTGTGTATATCGGAAGGCAGTTAGGACTTGACAATTGCCGTATTTTAAACATCGTTAAAGGAAAGATACAACCGGGAGCATTTAAGATGCAAATCGGTGAAACTATAGCTGCAATGGAGCAGAACAAACATACAAATACCTAGGTATGAAACAGGCTAAACGAATTGACTATCGCATAAATATAATTAAATCCTCTTGATTTGCTCCCTGTGAGTTTTTACGTGGAAATCTCAAAAAAGTATAAAGAATCGTGATTATTTTATTAAATAAATGATTTTTGATTTAAAAAAAAATTAAACTCAACCCAACCCCGCATACAAAGTTGCGTTGAAACTAGTACTTATATATGAGTATTCAATATGTGTCGATTTACCTTTTGCATTGGAAATATGAAAATTTTAAATTTTTGCTGTTTCCTTGACTATTTCAAAATACAAAATATGAACAAGGTTAATTAGTGCTTTCGCATAATATGCAGTTCCTGTAAATATATGTACAAAATTACAACAAAAATAAATTGATATTTAGTCGAGATGCAACTGAGATTCGTGTAAATAATATACATTTTAAATTTTATTCGAAATAATCTTAGCACATCTAAAAACAAAGTAAATAAAAACAAATTAACAATAACTACAATAATTACTCCAGTCTGCAATTTCAGACAGATGTGTTAACATTGACCAAGAAGGTGCTACAAATAGAGATTGTGACTAGAATATAATAACAAATGAAACAAAGAACAAAATCAGCCGGTTACACAAGCAACTTTAACCTAAGAAACGGCTATACCTATATATATATATATATATATATATATATATATATATATATATATATATATATATATATATATATAAGCGTGCCGGTCCTCGTGTCTACCTTTTTATAATTTGGCGCTTGCGCAGGTTATACCTTGCTTCTGTCTGGTTGGTTTCCTTGCTGTCCTGACTCTGGGCCTCCTCTCATCTCGCTGTCCTGTTTCTCTGATGTGTTGTTTTTGGCTGGATTTTAATTACAGTTTTCCATGTATTTGAGATGTTTTGTCCATCATCTCTCTTGTTAAGGTTTTGAACTTTTTCTATTTCGAGAGTTTCTATAATGATGCACGTTCTATAGTGTTTTATGGGCGCGATATGTTTGGATCCTGGAAATTTAGGGTATGTCCTGTCTCCTGATGATGTTGGAATAAATTTGATATGGTTTGCTTATTTTTTATGCTATTTTTGTGTTCTTGGACTGTGGTAGAGATTCTTCTGATTGGCCGATGTATTCTTTTTCACAATCTTTACATGGAATGCTGTACACTTCCTGGTTTTCTAATGGTATTTTGTCTTTGGGATAGCTCAATAATTTGTGTATTGTTGTTTGTGGCTTGTAAATTGTGCATATGTCATGTTTTCTCAGAACTCTTCCAATTACGTCTGTTACACCTTTATATATGGCAGTTTGGTTTGGATTTGTTATCTTCTTCTTTTTTCTCTGCTATTGCATGTGCGTTTTGTTTTATTGATTTTTTTATATTGTTTTCTTTGTAGTTCTTTTGTTTTAGAACTGTTGTGATGCTGTTGAGTTCTTCTTGATGGTTCATGAGTTTGGTTAGTAGCAAAGATCTGGAGATCAATGTATTAACGACCGATTATAACTGTAATGGATGATGGTAAGATTTGGCATTTCGGTATCTGTTGGTTTGTGTGGGTTTTCGGTAGACCCTATAATTGATGCTTAGGTCGTCTTTTCTGGTGATAAGAAGGTCAAGGGCAGGTAGCTGATTATTGACTTAGACTTCCAATGTGAACTGTATGGGGTGATGAATGCTGTGGCAATATGATAATGTCATCCACGTAACGTTTCCAGAGGGATGGTTTTGTTTTCATTTTTCTTAGGGCTTCTGTTTCGAAATATTTCATAAAAAGGTTTGCGATGACTGGTGACAGCGAAGATCTCAGAGGAGCACCATCTGTCTGTCGATAGAAATTACTGTCATAGGAAAAATATGTTTTTTTTAAGACAGTGTTCGGAAAGGTCTATGAATTGATGTGGGCACTCTTCGTTCATATATATATATATATATATATATATATATATATATATATATATATATATATATATATATATGTGTGTATATATATATATATATATATATATATATATATATATATATATATATATATATATATAATGTATATGTCTATACGGCTTTCACAAATTCCTCCGTGTGAGATGCAATAGCAGTGGATATATCCACATTATGCCGTTGTAGTGCTGAAATCACATTCAGCAAACGTACAACTATATGCAATTCCGTGTATAAATGAAGTAAAATGCGAACAATAAATGCAAACTTCGTTCCATCATATCATTTCTGTGTTAAAGGTTGCACAGTTTGAATAAATTGCTACAGAATACAATTTATCCTACTCCACCACCATCCAGATTATGGCCTACCTGTACCACCATATTGAGAAGAAAGTCAAAACTTAGTTGTACGTTTGCTGAATGTGATTTCAGCACTCCAACGGCATAATGTGGATATATCCATTGCTATTGCATCTCACACGGAGGAATTTGTGAAAGCTCCAGAGACATATATACGCCATCCGGCGGGAGGTCGGCGAAGCCAAGTTCAGTGTTGCATACTTCCTTCCGATCTGTCCTTTGCACAAACAGGTGCATGTCGGTATTCCGATGAGTCTAGTAGAGACGAAACATGTACCTCTGCCGTATCACTGTAGCGGGAGGGTAAGTTTTGACTTTCTTCTCGATATGGTGGTACAGGTGGACCATCATCTCGATGGTGGTGGAATAGGATAAATTGTTTTGTGTAGTAATTTATTCAAACCTGCAACCTCTTACACGTAAAGGATATGATGGAACGAAGTTTTCATTTACTGTTCGCATTTTACTTCATATATATATATATATATATATATATATATATATATATATATATATATATATATATATATGTATGTATGTATATATATTCGCATTTTTAATGGGATAAAGGGTAGATTTTACAATTAATTATCTCTGCGAAAAATCACAATACTAATACGATTTTTGGCTTTAAACATATTGCATACGTTTATCCAAAAGGTTATTTCTGCATTTCCTAAAATTCCTTTTTGTAAGGCTAAAAAGGGCTAAAATGGGTTTTTACTATTATGCTAAGATTACTACATAGATTTTGTTCAAACTTCATCAGTGTGTAGTGCCAATTTACAAAAATAAAATTTATTTCACGTTGATATCAAACATGTTAAACTGGGTCGAAAATAATCGTAAAAATCAGATTATACCAGGCTAGTTAATAAGTTTTGGGCCTGACACAGATGGAACAGCTAGCCAAGAATTTTCATTATTGTTAAATTCTTACATGTGTCAGAAAAACATATGTGAAGTTCCATGTTGATCTTCCAAATAGTTTATTTCTACAGCGTTTTAAAGTAAACGTACTTGTGCAGTGATTAAGATAAAAAAGGTTTAGCCGGGAAGGAAATTCATGAAGACATGATGAATGTATTGGGGCGGATGCTTCTTCACACACAACAGATGGGTATCTGATTTTAAACGTGGTCGTATCAGTATTACAGATGAAGAACGTGAAGGTCGTCCAAAAAGTGCTACTTCTGAAGAAATCGTTGACCACGAACAGGATACGGTAATAGAAGAGTGCCGATTAACTGAGGATAAATTATCTGAAGCCATAGGCATTTCACACGGTTCAGTACATAGGTCTTGACTAATGTTTTGGATATGAAAAAGCTATTGGGGAAATGGTACCACATTTGCTCTCTTTGGAAGAAAAACGTATTCTTATTTCATCCTTTTTATACGGAATAAAATTGATTTTGTTCATTGATTTGTAACTAGTGGTGAGACTTGGGTTTACCATTATAATTCGGAACTGTGACATCTGGTCAAAATCTTATAAAAAGGTTATAGCATTAGTTTTTGGGATGCCAAAGGAGTTTTGTTAGTTGACTACCTCCAAGTTGGTAGAACAATGACAGGAGAATATTATTGCAACCTATTGGACTAACTGGATGTAAAAAATCATAAGAAAAGATTTAGTTTAGAGAAACTATCATTATTCATTCTTAAATAGACCCTAAACTAATTTAGTTGAAGAACAAATTATTAGAACTTCCACCCTATTCACCAGATATGGCTCCCTTGACTTCCATCTATTTCCACACCTGAAGCGTTTTTCATCGAATGAAGAAGTAACTGCAGCCGTAGAGGGGTATAATTAAATTGGAGAATCGCTGAGAAAAGGCTATTCAACTTAAGGGAGAATAAAACATATTTCAAAATCAAACTCTACTTCATTTGTCGGCTTGAAATTTAATGAGTGGCTAGTATTAGCATCTTGTTAATCAGTTGCAATCAGAGTAATCCGATTTTCATGATTCAAGATGCATTATTATCGCCAACTAGTTCTCTTTGAAATATTTGCACATGCATTGCTTTGATTGCATTATTGATAAATTGCATGAGGTAATTAATTATATGTGATCTATTTGCCCTGAGGCTATTAAAGTAAAGGTATTTCACTAAACCGTATGCCTGAAAAGGCATGTAAGAATGGGGTTCAATACAATTTGATTGGCTTTTTTTCTTAAAATCCCCAGAAGTCTTTTAAGCGGGCGAAGCCGCGGCTGCTAACTGCTAGTAATATCGTAAATAAGAGTTGAAATTGGAAAAGTACACAATAGGATACTTTAAATGTTCTATATTCGCATCATAATGTCGAAATTCGAGCAGAAATTTACATTATTTAAAATGTATAAAAACTCCGGTTTAATGGATTGTTTTTTTTTTTGATAACAAAATTATTTGTGTATGTATCTTAAAAATATATTAATTCTACTAAAAATGTTTTTTTTTATTATTATTTTTTTCCGTTCTCTCTAAACGTGGGACATCCTTGCCTCGGACCTGCTGGTAAAGGCCAAGTTAAACTTGAGTCAGAGACAAGGTTCCGAAATGGGTTCAGTATGTCTGGATGTGCATTGTCTAGCGAGCAGTTTGTGAGAGATGCACAAGGTCAAACAGCATAAAAACAGTGGCGCAACGCCAAAAAAATACTTCATTTTAGAACATATTTCTTAATACGGTATTAAAATAATATATAGGGCTTTTTCTTTTAACACGAAATGGGTCACCTTCAACAGATTTGACAATTATTCGCTCACGAATATTTTTAGGACAATTATATGGCTTTGGTAAAAATTTTATGACACTACGAAGTTTCAATTTAATAGAACCCATTTTCTGTTGCAAAACACTTCATAAAACACAAAATAGCCAACGAACTGAGATCAAATTTGACAAACAAATAGAAAGTGTTTATTACTATTACACACTACCCTATTCAGTTATTAAAATGACCCGTGTTTACAGTAATAACGAAAGAATACAGTGTGGCTTTTGCAGCAAAACGCAAACTGTGTTTTCTCAAGTTATTCTAGGAGTAATTTATATATATATATATATATATATATATATATATATATATATATATATATGCGAATAAAAATTTAAATGTATATACTTACACTTAATTTGCCTTATATTTATCAAATGCACATTTTATTTATTTTTTAATGGAAAACATTAACAAATTGCACCCAAATTTCTTATTTCCTTGAACTTCACCTCCGCAAAGTCAGATATTCACTTTAACAGAGATTAGAAATGTTTAGTTTTTTTCGCATATTGATAAGTAACTTTTGCACTTTTTAGAACATGGCAGTCGGGAAGAGGATGGGAGATTAAGGTAGCGGGAAATAAAAAAGAAGGAAATGTATTAAAAAACTAAATAACGAAATTGCAAAGTTAATGGCTAAGTTGCAAGTCGAAAAATAGGAGTGGAAATGTTAGTGGAAAAGCAACATATTGCTCCAGATTTTTATTATTTTATTATTTTGAAAGTAAGCACCTCTTCTCTAAATTTTTGATTAAAGTATATGCCCAGTCCTAGTTAAACATAGTGAATATATCATTTTTTCAAAATCACACTTAAAAATTTCATATTTATTTTTTCTTAAATTCTAAGTACTTTTGTGATAACAAATCCTTTAAATTTGTTATCTGGGGAGTTTTTAATACTTGATATGTTTTGTAGCGTATCAGCATCCTGTATAGTCTTAATTTAGAAAATTTAATTGTCTATGTTACTAATAACGCAAAACAAATCTTATAAGTTGAGGTACTTTAGAGGAGCAAGAAAAGTCTTAACAACTCACTCACAATCAATGATACGAGTATTTCTTTATTTATCTAAGTTAAGGATCCAACAGAACTGAAGTTCCAGAAGAGCATCCACTGCTTACCCAATTAAATAAAATAGTTATTTTGTTTGACATCTTACATTACATAGAAAAACACAAAGAAATAGCAATACCCTACGGGTTTACAAATATAACATTATAGGAATAATTTCTTATTTTCTTTTTAAACAAACCAAAGTTACAAAAAATACACCTGTCGTGTTACAAGATTAAATTAAATTGAGACTGTTATAATCAGGAGTATGTTCTGAGCTAAGTTTGTTCTGCCATATGGGATGTTAAGTAACTGGATATTTTGGAGATTCAATAGGATAAAAAAAAAACGGGGAATGTATTAAATTGTTAATTAGTTTGAAGATAATATATAAGTCCAAACATGGACCCTGACAGTCCACGATACGGAGCTGCTAAGAAGGTTTGACAGAAAAATCCTGCGCATAATATATGGCCCATACCGCGACCTTCAAACAGGCCGTCACAGAATGAGAAGCAACATAGAGCTTGCGCAAATATATCAAAGCCCTGACATCATTCAAGAAATAAAGTCCAGAAGACTACGATGGGCAGGTCATATACAAAGGAGTCAAAACGATCGACTAATAAAACGAGTATGGGAGGAAGCACCACAAGGAAAAAGGCCACTGGGAAGACCTAGGCTTAGATGGAGAGATATCATCCACAAGGATCTAGCTATCCTTGAAGTTGACCAGCAAGAATGGAGGGAGTTGGCACAAGACCGTTTCAGGTGGAGGCAGATAGTCGAGTCAGCCAAGACCCACCCTGGGTTGTAGTGCTAGTCAGTCAGTCAGTCATATAAGTCCGAATTAGTTCTTCTCTGAGCCAGCGACAGTATATTACATTTTTCAGCGACCTGCCCAACCGAGCAAACCTTCAACATTTTAAGAAATCTTATTTGAGCCAATTCAATTCTTTATATATGTATATTATAGTAAGTGTTCCATAAGACTGAGACAAATAATAATTTACTATATACATAATAATAGTATACAGTAAGGATACTTTTCGGGTTCTTAAATTCTTTGCAAGTTCGGCTAATAAATCCTAGCAACTTGTTTATCATAGTGATCAGTTTTTCCTAGTGAAAACTAAAAGTCCACTGGCTGTCGAAAATAACTGCAAGATCCTTAATTTTAGCAACTCTGCAAGAAAAAATTATTTATAGTGTAATTGTTAAAGATGAATTTTTTTTAAGTTAAAAGTGTTACTCTTATTGCAATCATCTGTATCGTTAACGGTGTCAGCATATAAAAAAATTGCTGTAAGTATTATTTTATGTTACTAATTTATATAATAAAAAGGAGCGACCCTCAGATGACTTCCACGGGGCACTCCAGTGGTAGCCTGGAAAGCAATAGACTGATAACCATTCACTGTAATGATCTGCACTTGATGACAAATCTAGTACCGCACCCACCTAAAAAGCCTTGCGCAAACACCCACTTCAGCAAGCTTCTCGTTCGACCAGTCATGGCTTATCTTGTCGAATGCCTTACTGAAGGCGATGTACACGTCATTCACGTATGAATGAAAGAAAAAGGGGTGGTGATACTAGATCATCGATGCCTAGGCCTCCATTGGGCCCTTTACATCCCACCATAGCTGCAGTTTATTCGAGGCCGATCGTCTTTGCGAATCCAGGCAGCCTTGTTAGTTGAACTTGCCTAACTGCTTCCGGTAACAAAATTGTATCTCCGAAATATCTCTGTCTCAGCCCGTTAAGTGCTAGGAACTCCCTGAGGACATGTTCAACAGTTTTATCCTCCTCCAAACACCATTTGCACGTCTGGTCGTCTTCGATACCGATTCTATGAAGATGGCCTCTGAGGTCATAATGTCCTGTCAACAATCCCACCACAATTTGCAGATCTTTCCTTCCCAAGGAGAGAAACTCCTTAGTACGCCGTGCATTAGGTCCAGTTATATGTTCCTTAGCACACCTCAGTCCAGGAGCTCCAGCAACGGTTTTAATTCCCTTTTGCCAATAGCAATTGGGACAGCTAATATTGATTGGGGTCCATACAATTCAGTCGCCGAACCCCACTTTGCCAGACGGTCTGCTTCCTCATTGTCGCGTATGCCCGAGTGACCCGGGACCCATACGAGTCTGTTTGTGCAGCTGTTGCTTGTCATACCATTTAGTACATCCAGTCGCGAAGTAACGACACTGGACTTCAGTGCTAATATCGCAGCCTTACTGTCTGAGCATATATTTATACTGCTATCCCTGTCTATGTCCCTGGCACAGAGATGAGCACACTGCAGAATAGCATAAATTTCGGCTGTGAAAATTGTCGCACATTGTCTGAGAGGGTAGTATTCTCTGACTCCTGTGCTCCTGCCGAATGCTCCGGCTCCAGCTCTTTCATCTTGTCGAGATCTATCAGTATACAACCAGGATACATTTTTCGGAAGATTTTGTTCTCCCTCCCAATCCTCTCTACTTGGCAGAAATATCTCCAAAATGTCCTAGGCAACTGAGACGATAAAATCTTCGGAACCTCGTTCTGTGAAGAGGAGGCAGGTTCACGAGGACTTCCAGAGCCATGGGGGGAGCAGTCTTCATCGCAAACAATATTCCCACACAAGCAATTCCCTGCACTTTATCAAGTTGAAGAATGTGTTTGCGCTTTGTTGTACTATGCCACCATACAATAGCGGCGTATGTTATCATGGGGCGGATCACCATAGTGTATATCCAAAATAGCACTTGAGGTGTTAGTCCCTATGTATCCCCAAAGGCTCGTTTACAAGCCCAGGAAGCACATATAGCTTTCTTGGTTCGAGCTTCAATATGATCATTTCAGCTCAGTCGTGAGTTCAGAATTCCTCCCAGGTATTTAAGTGTCCCCTTAAGTTGAAGAGTCCTTCCCACCAATGTAATTGTGGGAAGTCTCCCCATGTTCCTCTTTTTTGTAAAAAGTACCATCTCGGCGTTGATGACTAAGTCATCAGCATCGACCTGTGTATACAAACCGGCATCATTCAGTTCACTCAACAGACTGTCCACCACAAGGCTGCACCGCAAAGGCGATAGCACTCCTCTCTGTGGACAGCCCCTACTTGACAGTGCTTTAACAGTTACGTTGTTAGGCTCAGCATATATTATTATCTTAGTTAACATTGCTCTGATCCATGCGATTATTGTCGGTTCAGAGCGTTGTCGGTGTAGAGCATTGCATATCGAATCATGAGACGTGTCGTCGAATGCCATTTCGATATCGATAAAGGTATTTAAGGCAGATCGTCCACTCAACAGCGCGTTTTCGACTCTTGTGAGGAATCGGTGTAGCGCCGCATCCGTGGATTTTCCTGCCTGATAGGGAAATTGTAAAGGATGTAAGGGATATTGCACCATTATTCCTTCCTTAATGTGTCGATTTATCAGTCTTTCCAGTGTCTTTAATAAGAAACTGGTCAGGCTGATAGGGCGGAAAGACTTAGGATTTGTGTAGTCTGTTCTTCTTACCTTGGGAATAAAGACTACTTTTGTTTCCCTCCACGCCATCGGTATGTATCCCAAGCTCAAACATAAACGGAATAGTTTCGCCCGGTGGCTTATTATAATATCGGAGGAATTTTGTAGTAAAGCTGGAAATATACCATCTTTACCAGGCGACTTGAAAGGGGCAAAAGTTTCCATCGACCATTTCACCCTTTCATATGTCACTATTGTTTTATCTAACTTGTAGTCATGATGTGCTAAGGTGAGTCTCCGTTCTTTAGATTCGCCCTCGTATCGATTTGAGCCTGGAAAGTGCACCCTTAGTTGCTCCCCTAGGGTCCCCTCTTCTGCCGTGGTTTGACTTCCTGCAGGAAGAGCCAGTGGTCCAATCCGGGCACTAGGATCTTTAGATAGCATTTTGCAATACGTCATTCACGTATTTATCGTAATTTTAACCAAAAATAAATCCCGTGTTGGAAGTTTTTATTACCCATTAAACTCTGTAATTTATTTAAATTTTTTAAAACCTTAGAAGCCACTTAGAAAAATCACCACGCCATTGACAACTGAAAGACATAATATTCTCTTAAAATACACATAAGATAATGCATGTTTATAAATAGTTTTGCATAATTTTAAATAAATTATCGAGTTTTTGTTTGGGTTTGCATTTTTCACAATTTGTTATTTACAAAATGGTTGCACGTAATTTTCGGTAGCGTGGAATTTTGATAAGAATTTATTGCGCTTTTGTTTCTTTGTTTTGCTGATTTGTAAGAGCTAATTGTACACCGACATAAAAACACATATAGGTGTTAGTTATTAGGAATCAGGTCGGGATTATGGGAAAGATGATTGATTGATTGATTTATATTAATTAAAGACACGTCAACCCATGAGGGTTTTTTGGTGTCTATAGAGGAAGGCGTTAAAATAAAACTTCATTCCTCGGTAAGTTGTCCAGAAATAAATATACAAATAAATAGATAAAATATTAAAACACATATTAGTAAAAACAAGGAACATAAACAGAAGACAAACAGGGTTATATACTAAAGGACTAGCATGTTTAAACATGAATGTACTAATTAAGGTTTATATATGAGGTAACAGAGAGGAGTCTCGAAGAAAGCAGAAAATTTTCATGGTGTTTTCATAAGAGAGTTTCTCCTTTAAGGGGCCCTTAATACCAAGTTCAATCAGTTGACGAGAGTATTTAGGGCAGGAGTCCAGAATATGTTTAACTGATAGAGCTACCTCACATTGGTTACATAGGGGGGGGGGGATCAGAGCGATCAATAAGATGGCCGTGTGTTAATCTAGTGTGGCCAATTCTGACTCTGGCCATAACAGACAGGGGTTTTCTAGGAAACCTCTGAAGAGCAATATTAGTGTGTATTGTGTCTTTTATTTCATGTAGTTTATTTTCTTCCAACTGAAGATCCCACTCTAACTGCCAAAGAGCTCTTATTTTATGTTTCGAGAAGATACGAAGATCTCCGGGGCAAAAGGTTAGATTAATAGAAAGAGAGGTGGGATCACCCTTTGCCAAAGTGTCAGCATCCTCATTTCCTCCGATGCCCACATGAGTAGGTATCCATAGAAATGATACTTTCTTTTTTTGTATGCTTATTCTTGTCAGGTTGTATTTTATGTTTATGATCAAAGGGTGAGTGGGATTATATGATTTTAGAGAGGTAATAGAATTTAAGGAATCAGTGGCGATAGTCCATAATTTTTGTGGGATCCTCAGTGGCCTTAAAAATCGCAAACAGTTCTGCAGATAGGATACTGAAGGAGGGATGTAGGGTGTAAGGGTATTTATGACAGCTGCGCCAACTCTAGAATCGGTCTTGGATCCGTCAGTAAATACCATTGCATGATCTCTGTATTTAGTGTGAGTGAGTTCATTAAAGTACTTTCTAAGGAGTTCCCTGTTGTAGGTCTCCTTAGAATATTCCAAAAACGATAGATCGGTTATGATGGGCGATGAGTTCCATGGAGGGAATGTGAATGTTTCATGAGTGATCGGGTTTGGGAGCGGGTGAGAGGTGGTTTGACACAGTGTAAGGAATCTCATATGTGAGCCAGACATACTATTGTTGGGAAGCGGGGGAAAATGCAAGAAATATTTAGAATGAGGTATAAAGGGTGTGTATTTCAGAGAGTTAGCATAGTTTAGCAGCAATAGATTTCTTCTGTGATGAAGGGGGAGAAGTTCTGACTCGCAGTATAAACTGGAGGTGGGACTGGTACGGAATGCTCCCAGGGCCATTCGTAAACCGCTATTATGGATGGGATCTAGTCTTTTGATAAGGCAAGGAGGGGCAGATGCATATGCCACCGAGCCATAATCCAATTTTGAGAGGATGAGAGAGTTATGTAGTCTTAATAATGAGATACGATGGGAACCCCAGTTAATGTCAGAGAGCATTCTTAAAATGTTGAGATCTTTGGAACACTTAGCCTTAAGGTAGTCAATGTGTTGTCCAAAGTTTAGAGAGGAGTCGAAGTATAGACCCAAGAATTTATGGGCAGGGAGGTTGGGAATCGGATTGGAGTTTAGGAGTATATTAGAAGTTTTAAGGCAATATCTACGTTTACAAAAGTGAACAGTAGTTGATTTGGAAGGGGAAATAGATAATCCCAAGGAGGAGGCCCATTGGTTGACGTTAATAAGGCTCATTTGAAGAAGTCTCTCGCTTATCGATTTGTCCGAGGAGGCGTGATATATTAGGATGTCATCAGCAAATAAGCGGAGGGAGACTTGCGGTGGAATATGAGATTTAATGCTATTCATAGCAATGATAAATAGGGTAGGGCTCAAGACTGATCCCTGGGGAACACCGGAAAGTTTTGGGTAGGAGCTAGATAAGAAGTTGTTGATTTTTACTCGGAATGAACGATCTCTGAGAAATTCCTCAATGAAGTAGAGCATATTGCCTTTAATGCCACAATCTTGTAGGGAGCATATGATGGAATTTCTGTCAACAGTGTCAAAGGCAGATGTTAAATCCAGAAAAACGGCGGTTAAGTGACGCTTGTTGCGGAATGCTGTTTGTATTTCGATTTCCAAACCGACCAGATGATCAAGGGTTGAGCGTTCCCGTCTGAAACCCATTTGTTCTTTTAGTAAGATGTCCCTTTTTTCGAGGAACCAAGATAGACGAAAGTTAATAATTCTTTCCAAGATTTTACAGAGATGACTAGTTAGAGCAATCGGACGATAACTAGAGGGGATGGTTTTGGGCTTTTCTGGTTTATGTATGGGGATGAGAAGGGATTCCTTCCAAGAGGAGGGTAAAAAGTCATTTGTCCAAATTTGATTATATATATTAAGGAGAAAAGTTAAGCCTTGGCGGGTAGGTTTTTGATGTAGGAAGTCCTAATTTTGTCAGGGCCCGGTGCCGAGTCCCTGCCTTTGTTAATGGCATATTGTAATTCATTGGGAAAGATGATTATTTGCTGAAGAACTAACTAGTAACACTCCTTAACGCAAAGGAAAATGGTTTATTTCTACAAAGAAAATCATATTTTCACAATAAGTTTGTTGAAAAGAAAAACATATTTCTTATATACTGTTGCTACATAAGAATGATATTTCCAAAATAAGATTGCTAAAAAAAGAAATAATCGTTCTTTTATGCTAAAAGGATTTGTAAAAATAATTTCTTGTTTGCTCTTCTCGAAGTCCTTTTGACAAATGACGTCCCCGATTACCTCGAAAATTACCAGTCCGGTTTAATTAAGAATTTTGATATGCTTTATCGCTATAGAAAGTCATAAAATCTTTCAAGATTTACATTTTTTGTCGCGAATAATATAGATTTTTGTTTTATGTTAACATTTACGTGAATTTAAGTATTTTATAAACAAAAAATATTTAGGTTTTTAGGATTTTTAGTACCGATACCCTACTATTTTTGGATTTGTAGGTTCGGGATGTCTCCTGTTAAGGGCTCATAAGTAACTACTAGTTACACGTCGTGACTACCCGCGCTCAAGACCCCTGGGGATTTAAGAAAGAAGGCCAATGAAATTTTATTAAACCCCATTCTCACGTACCTTTTCGTGCGTACGTCCTAGTGAAATACCCTTACTTTAATAGCCTCAGAGCAAATCAATCAGATACAGTTAATTATCTCATGCAATTTATCAATAATGCAATAAAATTAAAGTAATCCATTATAGTGCGAATATTTCAAATAGGATTAACTGACGAAAATATTGCATCTTGAATCTTGAAAATCAGATTATTCTAGCATGATTTTAAATTGATTAGAAACATGCTAAGATGGTCTAGTTTTTACGATTATTTTTGTCAGTTAATGCGGTTTTCAAATTTCAAATATACACATTATAATAAATTATTTCAGTTTTTTATCGTTATTAATGTCATGTTGTATATTAATGCTGAGGCTTTTAGGACTTTTAGAAAAATTATAAAGGGTGTCCAGAAAAATGTGTATAACGTTTGATGACAGATTCTTGATGTCAAAATAGGTCGATTTAAACCAGCGTAGGTATATCCGATACTGCTTCCTTTAGACGGTAGAAGACGTCAAAGTTTTAAGGAAATATTGATATTTCCTAGATTTCTTGAGAAGTTGGTAAATTAATTTAATGATTTTTGGCGTGTTATCGGCTATAAAGTTGTGTTTGTGTTTTAAAAGTAACGTTACTTGTAAACATTCCTTCAGATTTTTTTATGTCATCAACGTTATGAAAACCTAGATATCTCTCTCGGAGAGGGGGGACCTTACTTTTAGTTTCAGTCCAGTGTTGAAGTGGATAGCACGTTTGGTTTGTGTTTTAGGCGCATTTTTCGAAAGTAACTTTTTTAGTGGCGTCGTGAAAATAAGTAACTCACAGTACAGTCAACGCGTTGTGATTCAGTTTTTAGTGAAATCTAACGAAAAACTTTCGGAAATCCTCCGCAAATTGCAGGTGGTGTATGGAGACGAGTGCAGGTTGAAAACGCGCGTGTTTGAATGGGCAAAGCGGTTCAAGGAGGGGCGTGAATCGGTAGAAGACGATCCACTTGAAGGAGCTCCCGGTACCTATTGTACCGACGCGAATATTGATCATTTGTGCGCGCTGATCCCATCTGACTGGCACCTAAGCATTCGTGCGCTGTTTGACAGGTTAAACCTGAACAAAGAAACCATTCGCAAGATGTTACACGAGGATTTAAACATGTGAAAGATTTGCGCAAAGATGGTGCGAAAAGTTTTCACCCATGAACGCAAACAAATGCGAAAATCGATCTGCGAGGATTTGTTATTCCGTATTCGGAGTGATGGCAGAGACTGGATGAGTCCGGTAGTCACAAGAGATGAGACCTGGATATTTGAGTATGATCTCGAGACCCTTAAATAAAGTCAGCAGTGAGTGGAAAAGGATGGGGAGCAGCCAACGAAAGCGAGGATGTCCATGTCGCGACTGAAGGCAATATTGATCGTTTTTTTTTCGATATCCGCAGCATCATTCATCGTGAATATGTTCCTGCTGGCCAGACAGTAACTGGACAGTTCTATGTTGGCGCACGCATTTTCCGTGTGCGACTCGAACTCGTCGAGAACGGCTGAATCTTGCACCACGACAACGCGTCGGTTCATTCCTCGTTCATTGTGCAAAAGTTTTTGGCGAAAAAAGGCATTCTAACGTTGCCGTACCCACCCTATAGTCCCGATATTGCCTCCTGCGACTTTTTTTAGTTCCCAAGGTGAAGTCGTACGTCATAGGTCCAAGAAGCTGTAACCGTGGTGTTGAACGAGCTAACTTCGAAGGATTACCACGGGTGTTTCCAATCGTGGGAGCAACGTTGGAATCATTGTGTAGAGTTAGAAGGAAACTATTGTGAAGGTAAATATTAAAATTTTACCCGAAACTTAATTTGCTTGTTTTTTATTGACAGATTCCCGAAACTTAATTGCCACACCTCGTATGTATCCTAGAGAGGTTGAAAAAATTAACTGAAAAGAAAACATTAATTAATCAAATGTGTAAAATGGCCGCCATTTTGCTGAATACACTTATCAACACTTTTTAAAAAATGAAATTGGACTCTATATAATATCTTGGGATTATTAAAGAAATTGCCAGCGTTGTATACTTCTGTCTGAAGACATTTATTAGAAATTATAAAAATTAAGCCCAAAAAATTATAGAATTTCATCTTTCAGTTGATATTTTGACTTGATTTAACCAATATTTTTCAGTTTTTATAGGAGAAAAACAAGATTCTGAGCTTAGCTCATAGAGAAAGTTAAAAATGGACCGTTTTTCTTAATTTACATCCCGATATCTATTTCCAAGGAAAATACGAAAATATCGCCTAGATTATGAGTTATTTAGAGTAACAATTCAAAAACCCTGCATTTTGGATACCTTTCTTGTAATTTCTCTAGCAGAACAAGGAAATTACAGCAACAGATAAGAAATAGTCATTGAATCTATACATTTTGTTATTTCGACTAGGTGGTATTTGTTGGTTTTTGTATTAGAAGTACAAGATTTAGATTATTAACAGAATGTCAAAAGTTGATGGTTGGTATTAATATACTTCAAAAAATGTCCTGTATACTTCTGTTTTAAGAGCGCCCCACAAAAAGAAGTTACACATATTTAACTCTGGAGAATGTAGTGGCTATCTTACTGGTGCATCATTGTCTCTTCCAATTCCTCGGATGGGATATTTGTCGTGTAAATATTGTCGAAAATGGGGTGGGCACTATCAGTCATACATCATAGTTCTCGCCGAAGTGAAAGAACCAAATTTTCCAGAAAAACTAGTAATATGATTTGCAAAAAATTCAGATAAATATTTCCATTTGTCCTGTCTAGAATCACAACAGGACTAAACATTTATTTTAAAGTTATGCTAATGGTCTGCAGCATTAATGGCATATGGATTTTCATCCGCATAAATATGTTCGATGTACAGGTTGGTACTCCAGATCTTGTAGAGCACGCCTCGTTAGTAAACAGAATTTTTCTAGCTAAATTTGGTTCTCGAATTCTTTTGTTTCGAATAAATTCACAAAATGTAAGGCAAATGGGGAACCAATCGGTAAAAGTTTCTGTTCTTTTAAAACAACATTTACAATAGCTTTAGGAATATTCAACTCTTGTTCTAAGCAGGAGGTACTAACACTTGGTCCTTTTCAACTCTTTTCAAAATTTCCTCTTCTTTTTCGACTGTTCAAGTTGTTCGAATACAACCCTTATTGCTAAAATTTTTTTTAAAGCTACCCGATTCTCGGAGGTGACGCTCAATATTGGCAAATGTTCGATGGTTTGGTATTCGGCGGTTAGGGAATCTCTTCTTGTAAACCGTAACACTTCGACGTCCATTTCCTTCACAAAACCCATATATCAGGAGCATGTCAACCTTCTCAGAGTGCGTGTGGTTGTCTATGATTGATAGTAAAATAGGCTTAGAAATTTAGAATGTTTAATTTATTTTAATCGATATCTTAGACAGTAATGGCAGTGATGGCAATTTATCAATAGTCAAATTATTAAATACCATAGCAATAAAGTCGATCGAAAAAATATTTTTACAGATATTTTTTATTATTACAGTTTATTGGTGTATGCATGCAATTGAAAATGTTTTTTCCTAGCGAAATTGCGTATCCAACGAACATTTTTCAAGAGGAAAAAAGCTTCTAAATATATGCGACTATCTGATAGAAATATCTAGGTTATCATAACGTTGATGACATAAAAAATCAGAAGCGTTGTTTACAAATGACGTCACTTTTATAAAACACAACTTTATAGGCAGTCGCTACACCACTAGAAAACGTCATATTATAGTAGGCGAGCGGTCAACCACTAAAAAGATGCGTAAAAATGCGATGTAACCGACCAAAAAAGGGCGCTGGGATGAAACCTTTTGCAATCGATTCATTTCGTTATTGCCAACAAAAAACCTAAATAATATTTTTCTAACCGAGTGGTCTTTAATTTGTTATTAATAAAAAACTTGCAAAATTATGAAACAGTTGAAAAATGCTACTCAATTTTTTTAGGTTAATTCGATGAACATTTTTTATTCTTTGATTTTTTTTCGAAAAATGCACCCCTTTCGAGTTATAAGCTTTTAAAGATCGAAAAATGACTAAAAACGACAATTTTCAAAAATTCTTATTTCCGCTTTTACCAAGTCTTTTGGACCATTTTATAGCGCAAAATAATCGCTGGGAGTTGTGCTTTAAAGTAATATTTATTTCATATAGGTTCCTTTTCATTTTCCTTGTGATTTTTGCAATTGAATTTTCATTAAATATTACAATTTTTCATAAGGGGTGATAATATAGAGGTGTTATATAATGGATCTGAAAAACGTTTTAATTAACTTTCAACGAAATACATTTTTGTATTGAGTACAGTAAATATTGATCATAGTATTATTGAATATTTTAAATAATTTAATTATCCATATCAGTTTCGCCAGATATGCCTAAGCTGTCTCTTGAAATCTCTCCGTTTTTACATTTTTCTCAACAAATTTCGCAACATTTAAAACTTTGGGATAACCACGAACATATTTCTTCATCATTGCAAGGTGATTTCACACTGCCGAACCCCCCTCAAAGTAATTTATACCTAATACATTACTCTCTAATTTCCAGCCATGTAAAGTAGGATCAAAAGATATTATTTTTGCGAATCTTGCTTGCGACCACTCATTCACTTGCCATTTAACTTACATAATATGTTGCAATAAGGCAGGTTTGGATGTTCCAACCAAATTTTTCAGTCGTTAATCGAAGAACCTTTTTATTTGGATGTTTCTCCTTAGAATCCAACACAAAACGTTTTTTTGAAGAAGATAATTTTTCGTTATCGTTATGGATAAAAGTACCGTAATAAAGCCCTCCCTGTAAAGAAAGTAAATTCAATGTGACTTTATATCTTGAACAAAAAATTGAAAAAAAATATATAAAAAATGTATCGTGAATACTAGCTTACCTTAAAATTACATGATTTAATGATGATTAAATACTATAAAGTTCACTTAATAAACGTAAAACGATGACAACTTTATAACAACTGACGCTCAATGTTGGTATTCACAGCTTGCTCTATCATGTTATTTCACTTGTTTCAACAAGTTAAAACTGAATAATGCGCATGAAACACATAATACTATATATAATACTACACATGCATACTCGCAGATAAGTAAGTATGTATGTATTTCCCTTGTTAAAGCGTCCTTCGGTGCCCTCCGATTTCCAGTTGCCATTGACGTAGATAAGTAAATAACTTAATATTATGTATAATTAATTATTGAATTAATTTATGTATATAATTAACCTTATTGATATCTAATAAAAATGAAGCCGAAAATAAGATATATAGCAAGATATTTTTGAACGGGCACACAACATAATAATATATATCATATAATAATTTATTCAGTTTATTGATAACATGTAATGGTGATTTAATATTTATTGTATTCAACAAAAAATGTATTTTATAGAAATATATTTCGTTGAAAGTTAATTAAATTTGTTTTCAGATCGATTATATGACAACTTTATATTATCACCCCATATAACAAGAAAAACATCCAGAGAAAAGAGGTACTTCATGGCTGAAGAATTTTCGCCTGTGGTTTTGATAACCAACTACACCAGTAACAAAGTGATGATTGCTAACATGATTTTGAACGACCGTTAACGGATATGATACCGGAAGAAAGAATATCACACCAAGACAAGGTAATTAAGATTGTCGGGTAATAATTAAATATTGATAATTCAGTGAAGCTGATTAAAAGTTTTAGTATCTTGAATTTTAGTCGAAATAAGGATAATGGTTTGTTTGCAATACAATGTGTATCAAATTGGTACTTACAAAATGATTGCCAGACAGTAATTTCGATTTTTAGAAATAAAACCCATTTTTTATACAAATAATAAACTATAATCGGTTATATATTTTCCATTTTCTTCAATGACCTTTCGCTATCTTTCTTACAGTTTCATGATTCTGCGCTGATAGAAATTTTGGTACTTATCACAAAAATCTGGACCAAGTGCAATTTAAGGTTATCATCATTTGTGGAAGTTTTATCCTTAAAAGTTTTGCAAATTTATCATCAGGTAATCAGATTGTGTCAGATAAGGACTGTATGGAGAATGCGATATCACTTCTCAATCAAGCGTCAATAATTTCCCATAAGCTTTGCATTATCATGATGGAACACATTTCCTTTGCGATTTGCTAATTATGGCCGTTTTTCTTTGATTACTTCATTCAGTTTCATTAGTTGTTGAGAGCAAACATTTCAATTGACCGTCCGGTCTCGGAAGAAGCTCAAAATGCACAACACCTTTTTAGTCCTACCAAAATGACAGCATGACTTCTTTTGATGCAGTTCAGTTTTAGATGTAATTTGTGCTGGCTTATCACGCTTGGAACATAATCGTTTTTGAATCATGTTACTCTAGATGACCAATTCTGCATAACCAGTGATGATGAAATGCATATGGCAATTATTGATTCGTTCAATTTATGCGGAAACCAAAAATCTTCTTGGCGAGTCAAAGACATATTAAGTGATTTTCAATTGTTATTTGTGATATATTTAACTTTCCTGTAATCTTTTAAATAGTTATATGACGATCCTGGCTTTGATTTGATCATCAATTTCAGTAGGTCGGTCAGAACGTTGGTCATCTTTGAGTGAAAAATTTCCAGAATGTGATTTTTTAAACCAATTCTGACATGTATGTTCTGTTATGTAATCAACGACAAAACTTCACATGTCTCTCTGTAAGCCTCAGCAGTTTTGTTTCTTTTACGAAAATAGCAAAGTAAAATATGACGAAAATGTTCGTTTCTGCACTCCCTGTTCAAATTGACCTTAAACTAACAGCTACAAACGAAATTACGCAATTATCTATAAAGTAACCTAAATGTGACTGATATCAAATATCAATACGAAAAAACCCTAACATTGATAGAAGTTCTTCCAAAAAATTACAATGCTCTGTATGTGTAATAACCAAAAATACTTTCTTGCTCTATGAGTTTTTCAGATAGTTATCAAAAAATGACAAGTTGCACTTTTTCAAATCGACCTTAAATTTCTTAGAAACCTTCTACTACAACTACGCCTATCTGTAAATATATATATATATATATATATATATATATATATATATATATATATATATATATATATATATATATATATATATATATATATATATATATATATATTTAATTTTGCCTTCAGCTCTGTTGCTTGTCGTGACTCCTTTCTAGGTTTCTTGATATCCTACTTAATTTTCAAGTTTGTCACTACTGCAGAGTATGTCGTGTGACTGGTGATATTTTACTATCTTGTATCGAAAACATCTGCAGGTTTAACATCTTGCCGATATGTTTTGGACTTTAGATTTAATATAGACGGTTGCTGCTGGTGAATTTTGCTCTTGGTTCGTTATAACTCTACTAATGATTAATCAAAACGCGTATGGAGAGAGAACTAGAATGGAATTTGCAGGAAATATACTATTTATATTTTCCTTTAATAATCTGAGGGAGAAAACTTAATGAATAAAAATATTATCAACGTTATTCAGTTTTCACACAACGGGCTCTAGTTTTGATGATATGTTTATTCTGCGGGAGGATGCGTTGGTTGAGTGAAATTTTAATTCAAACGTTTTAATGTTCTGTAACCAACTTCATTTCTTGGATATTAATCATTTTAAAAAGAATCTTTTTAAGGACGATATATTAAATTTTGTTAAAACTATTAAACTTGAGGCAAATAAATTTAGAAAGATTGCACAATAAAACACTGAACGCCATCAGATCAAGATTCTAAGTTTATCAACAAATCAATGAAGTCTTTGTTGACCGATTTCCATTAATCGATATCGAGAGCAAAAAGTGTAATAAAATATTTTAAAACATATCAAAGCATTTATCGGTGCTAATAAAGTAAACAACTGGATTCAGCAAATTAAAGGTATGCAGAAAAATTGAACTTACAGAGGAAGAAATTCATGTATACTTAAATATATTTCAAATTTTTCCAATATTTTTGACCAGGGGCTTTTACGTAGAAAATAACTCTAACCCCATAATTCACGAACATGGTCTAACTTTAAACCGGCCTATGTTGACAGTAGAGGGTTTAAACTGACAAAAGAAACAATAAGTTAAACATTTTTTGAATATTAAAAGTACAAGTGTAAAAGAATCATTTTTTTTTATTACTAAACCGACAGAAAAAGAGATTTTTGTTTTTTTTTTTCAGAACATAACTATTTCTCTTACATACTGCATGGTTGTATCGCTATATTTTTGATCTTAATATTTCTATACAAGTGTTTATTTGTTGATATATGTAATATAAATTATGACAATATTATAAGCAAAACAAAACTGTCCGACTAGAAGATCTAACTGCCATGACAACTAGAACTAGGCGGACTATTGCATTGTAAAATGACCTTTGACAAAGATCTTTAATAGTGTAATACCGACCTAAGTCTTAAACCTTATTAGTGAATCTGGCTGTTAATTGCGATACTCTTTTAAAACTCTGCTACGACGGAATGAAAAATTGAGCAACACCGCCTTTCTACGATGCTTTGTCAGTCTCTTTAACTTTTTGCATTCTAATAGACCAAGTAGTCGATACCTCCCTAATGCATAACTCTCTCTCTTTCTTACTTTTGCTTCCTTTGCGAATTTACAGCATTCGTTTTGCCATTTCGGATCTCTTTAACATTATTTCTCGAATATTTTTTTTTTCAAATATGTCTTTGTTTTAGTTTGATTAGATTCGTTAACGAAAAAGAGAGAATTACTGATAAACGACGCCTCGAAACATGTCAAGTTGAAAAGTTAAAACTTTGGCAGACGTTTACAAGCAAAATATTGACAATACAAAATATATGCACCGTTACCACATCGCATTCAATATTTATAAATTAAATATTATTAATAATCGCATAATAAAACTTATTAAAACGTCTTATTTTCTCAGAATACAACTTAAAATATAATTTTCTTGGGAGATTTTATATTCTCTTATTTATCTTAGAAACGTTGGAAACGACATATTTCGTTATCTAAGATGACGATCTCACATTATCAGTTCAAGCACAGATCGATGTTTTTTTGCGCTGTAACCGATTTCGGGCGACCCTCACGCCACTCGTCCGTGAGAGAACTGCGGCCACGATTGAACTACCGATATACAGTAGTTTTTGTAGGTGCATCAGCCCCCTATAAAGAATTAACTTCATCGATGTAACCTTGTTGAGATCAACCAAATCGAAAGTGAAAAATAATTGGTCGAAAATGTTTATCAGTTAATTTCATTTTTAGGCCAAGATGAAATTTTGAAGTTACTTAAATAACACAAATGGCACCCATATGTCAAAACGTTCTGATTACGTATACCGTCTAAAATGTCAAACTTTACAATGGATATGCTAGATGACTACTAGCAACGCTAGTATTGCGAGTTTTCGACATATGAACGGCTACTATCTATATTCTATAATTTTGTCTCTAAGTGCAATTAACTCAAATAAAAGATGCCTCCGCTACCAGTAATAACTAATTTAAAATGAACATCCCTTCTCCCTTCCTGCTTGATTCGTTCATCTAATTACTGCCAGCCAGACGGGAAAAATCGAATTTTCCCAGTCTGTTCCGCCTTGCTGCGTTTCTCTGCAATTTTCTTGTGTTCTGCTTTCCACGCACTTTCCGAATTCACTGACCCGCGCTCGTTAGAAAAGTTTACGCACTTTCGTGCGTGGGACGTATCAACAGGAGACGTCGATATACTTTTGTTAACGGTTTTAGGTTTGAGTAAGCCGAGAGTAGTTTGGAAAATGATAATGCTGAATTTATTTCTGTATTTTCTTAGAATTTTTGTTGACATTTTTCACACATATACCTAAACAAAGTAATCTGTTGAATGGATCACACCAAGTTTCATAAACACGCGATCATGCGTATTTAAATACCATACTTGTTAGGATCTTCTTACTTGGTACGTCCAACACTCGAGGCTTTACATTACTCTGCTGACGCTTATTAGACATATTCATAATGAGGCCGAAATATAAAAGATTTGAAGCAGTTTTCTGTGTCAAAAAATTACAGCTTAACTATCCTAAGATATCTACAAACGCAAAGCCACAACATATATATTGTCCTGCAGGTGTAGATTCTTGGTGTAAATACCGTAAAGCCACAACAAATAAGACTTTAAAAAATTACAAACATTCTCCATTACTGGCCAAAGATGTTCAAGAGATTCTAAAGTCAATTTACGAAGATTTAACAAAGGACGAGTTACTAGAAAGATGTGTAGGTGGAAATACCCAAAAAAACAATGCAAGTTTTAATAAGATCGTTTGGAGTGTGTATCCAAAACACATTTTTTGTGGAAAATTAATTGTTGAAATTATATGCTGAATATCAGCCTGCATCTGCAACGAAAGTTTCCAACCAATTATGGAAGTCATGGGTATAAAAATCGGACCGAACACCTTGCAATTCGTTGACGCTCGCGATAATCCGATACAGCCAACCGTTGCTCATCTGAGTCTTTCAAGGAAGGCAGAATGAAATGTAGGTAGTCTAGATTAGAAGAAGATGAAATGTTTTGAGCAGTCAGAAGGGATATAGTTTGACGCACGCATTGCTGATTGAGTTTAGGTAAGATTTATTTACGATTTGTTTTTCTTAAAGTTTAAACGCGTTTTTCTCCAAGCAATTTTTTTTCGGTTTACGTACGAACTTTCTACAAAACTACTGAACTGATTCTCTCGATTCACTTTTTCTTTTTTTTTTCAAATGTTCGCCCTTTTTTTATTTTTGCTAAAAAATGGCTAATTTTAGTTCCTGGCAGAACCATACTGATATTAAATCTAAAACTTTTTCCGATGTTTCTACGTGGCCAAATTGATTACGTTAGCGACTTGCCTTTTTTCGTTATAGTCGCTGGTCGTTTTTAAACAATAAAAAATTCATATACTTTTAAAGTGTATTTATTCAGCCCAGAAAGAATTATATTAATATCTACTACAGGTTTCTTAAAAAAATCTTATTTTTTATAGCGTTCAAAGTAGTATGATTTCTTTGAAAAACTTGGTCTACCACGCAACACAGAATTATTTAGAGAACAATTAAACACCGTGTTAAAGTGCATCTCTCAAGATGTTGTCTCTTCATGGGTTGGAGTCATTGGGAATTTATGAAAAGCATTTAATAAAGTCTGCTGGGCGCTGATTTGGACCTGATAATGACTCATAGATACTAAAGAAGACAAACTACCAGAAACACCTATTCGCTTTTGTCAGAACTGTAAATGAGAAAAAGACAGTACTATCATGAAGCGGCCTATTTCTTATGCTGATGCAAATTCTGTTGAAAATGTATGAATTTTAATTAAGGTTCAACTTAGTGAGAAACGTATACGCACTATAAGCAACTAAGTATAGAAATACGTAGAATATGAAAAAATTATCATTGGATTATGCGGAGAAGTTGGTTAGCAGCATGACTAGGCTATGTGAATCAATTGTAGTATAATAATGCCTACTGAACCCTATATTGAATTGTTCGCGTCTTAGACCAAAAACTAATGTCTCCAAAAACATGAAACTTTTATACGTTGACTTTATAGCTATATTTTGTAGACACGTTTTTGTGGAACTAATTCTCGCTATTTTGATCTCCAGAAGTCGAATCTTGCATCGAAATAGCCTCCACTCTCCCCACTTTTTATGATAGTAAAAGTTTTAGTGGATTTTGAGATTTTTTCGATAGTTTTTTGCATTTCTTAAACAACTCGAATAGGATGTAGCAATTTTGATGTCGACGTGTTTGATTCGACTTTAGGGGATCAAAAGAGATAATATTCTTCATATTGGTGTTCTCATAACCAAACTACTTATATTTTTTATGTCCCTGTGCTATTTTCCAATTATTTAGAATATTCAAATTGTGTTGTCAGAGAAGAAACATGAAAAGTAAAGCAAGACTAATGTAAATTCAAAGTCAGAGGTAAAAGAAAGGTAATCTGCCCGATTTAAAAAAAAATTGACATTTACCAAAACAACTAGTTTTAAAATAAAATAATTTACGGCGGATCTGTCCAAAGACGACATTAAAAATTCTAGATGCACTTTTGTCGAATGTGAAGGTTAGAGTTATGGCAACCATTTATTTATAATATGCACATAAAAAATAATAAGAATTATACAGGGGGTTTCCGAAAAAGTGCGAAAAATTTTAAGAGGTTGTTTTTGAGCTAATTTTAAGCATAAAAGTTCATATAAATATATGTCGAATAATGCTTGGTTTTTAAGATATAGGGTGTTAAAATTTTGTTAATAATTACAAAAAAAAATTTCTTAAAATTAAAAAAAAACATATTCGTTATTCCTCGGTCGATTTTAAGCAAGAAGTATCTCTTGTGATTTTTCCGTCTGACGCAGAGTTTTTGAGTTAAAAATAGTGAAACTTTTGAAAAAGTCATTTTTGGCACTTTTTAACAAAAAAAACTTTTGATTAAATAAATATTTTCAAAATTCTGCGCGCAGCAATTGATAGTTCAAGTGAAGAGCTACAAGTTGGGATTAATCTCAGTGCGAAAATGTACTGTTTTTATTGCTTTTTAACGCTATAAAGAAATAGCCGTCCATCAATTATAACGTATGCGCCGTCGTGTATGAGGGGAAGTGGAAGTCTACTTACTGGTGCTTACCTAGTGCACACCGTCCATTATAGCTTTCGCTGATTATTGCAGTAATACTTTAGACACAATTTAAAATATATCTATTTTATTTATTATTATTTAATTAAAAATAGATTTATATTAGATGTTGCTACAAAACCTCAAAATTCTTTAAAGTACATCCCTGGAGCGTGGACACAATTTTAGCAGCGACTTGTCCGCGACTCGAAGGTTATCTGGTAGGCGGATGCTGGAAGGTTTTTAAGGGTAATTGTGCAAGTTTCTTTGACGGCACTAAGAGTCCCATTGTGTTGACATTTGAGGGAGGATTTCACTTTCGGGAATAGAAAAAAATCTGCTGTGGCCAAGTCGAGACTGCAAGGGGTTTGGGGAATCGTTGCGATGCCGTTTTGTGTTAGGTAGTCGGTCACCTTGGAACAGGTGTGGCAGGGTGCATTATCATGATGCTATTTCCAATATTCAGCGATGGCTGGCCTCACCCGGTTCACCCTTCTCTTCAGTCTTCTTAGCACTTCTAGGTTGTCGTCATTTATTGAAATCGACGATCCTCCAGCGCTGGGCTCGTCTTCCACACTCTGACGGCTATCTTTAAAGAGCTTGTGCCACTTAAAGACTACAGTTTGTGACATGCTTTCATTTTTGAATACTTGGCGAATCATGCCTAACGTCTCCTTATCGGATTTTCCCAGTCTGACACAAAATTTGATGACGTACCGCTGTTCAATCGTTTGTAGCATTTTGAGCTTGCACAGGATTAGTCGATTGGGGTCCACTCAGCGTTGCCAACCTTTTGATTTATGAATACCATACCGAGCTCATATAAATTACCGTACCAGCCTTGTAATTGATTGAATTAAAAAAATATATGGAAAATTTATTGTGTTTATCGGTTTTGGTATTTTAAGCGGACGATTTTCTATCCTTGCATCTTTCTTTTAAACGTATCACTCGAAATTTGGTTTCTTTTACGTCTAAAAATCTTAAAACAATTTTTTGCTTAGAATACTACCGTAATAATTATAATATTTAGAGATCGTAAGAAAGCAAAAATAAATTCAGCCATATTCAATAAGAAGGTTTAAGATTTAGTTGCCATGGAAGGTGGATCTTCTAGTCGGAGAGTTTTGTTTTGCTTGTGATACTGTTATAATTTGTATTACATACAATGTATCAACAAATAAACGCTTTGGCAGGAATATTAAAGAACTATTAGTGAGAGAAATACCTATCTTCAGAAAATAAATACAATATTCTATTTTTATCCATTTAGTAATAAAGGAAAATTATTTTTTTAACCTTGCATTTTTAAGGTTCTACACTTGTTTGACTTATTGTTGCACTTGTCAATTTAAACCCTCTAATGTCAACTTACACTGGTTTTAAAGTTAAACCATTTAAGTGAATAAGGTGGTTCAGCTTCAATATAAATAATATTTTTTTAATGTGAGAATAGATCACTTATTACAAAAAAAAAATAAATGAGACATTTTTTCAAAAATATAGGAAAATTTACTAAGTATATCGATTTGCTTTCAAAAGTTTCTTTATTAATGAAACTCTCAAATTGATGAAATTACCATACTCTTTTGGAAGGGTAATGGGTTTTGTTCGTATACCGTACAATGATTGAAATTACCGTACATGTAATTACTGTACGGTTAGCAACGCTGGATCCACTACAAACTCGATATAGCCTGAACAAACACTCGCAAGCGACTGACGCTTGGCGCGTTTTGAAGGTCAGATCCCCCACTACCGAGCTCACTCGGTATAAGCGCGCTGCGATTTACAGTCACGTCAAGAAACAATTGTTCCCTATACTTTTTATACAAACCCTATAAGCATATAATCTTAAATTACATAATAAAATATCATAAGAAACTTCAGTTATTATAACTACTTTTGCATATGTTGGTGCGATCCTTCAGTTTCTTTAATTCTGTATATTTCCATATATTTTCATTTATACGATATAAAGCTTTGAGCGTGATACTTGATTTCCAAAGTGAAAAAATTAACACTGTCTTGTTGTAAATGGGATTTTTATATCGGGTGTCAACGAATCTATTAGACAAGTCATAATTTCTAGAGTATTATGTGTATCAAAATGAGAATTGGTACAGATAAATGTTATGTGAAGGGGGGAGTTTTCGCATATTTTCCACTTTCCGGCCACTTCCGGTTTCACCGGAAATGGCCCCGGTTTTGAATTTTTAAATGGAACACCCTGTATATTTTAACATTTTTGGATTTCTGAAAGAATTCTAGATCAGAATGTGACATTTTAAAAACTTTTTACGTCTACTTCATTTTTTTAGAGCCACTTTTAAAATTGCATCTAGGTGGCCATGATCGGACGCAAACTAATCTAAGGGCCTTAGGTGATGTCAAAAAAATACAATCGCAAAGTTTTAGTTACTAGTATGAAAGACAGGAATAAGACAAGTTGTCAAAATTACGTTTTCATTTCTAACTATTAATTTTCAAACGGCGACCCCTTTTTGACAACTACTTTTCGAAAAAAGCGTTCTTTGACGAATCTAACGGTACTAATTTATTTGCGATTGGATTAGACATAAGAACAGAAATTAAATATTATTAAGCAAAATACTAGATAATTTATTTACTTATGACAAGTGCGCCATGGACAGCCATGATGCATAATAATTTGCAACTGTTTTTATCAAGTCTTCTTTGGAAAACAAAGCACTCACTTAAGCAGATAATGACAGTGACATACGCTCTAAGAACAGACGTAAAAGTTTCTTAATTTTCATTAAGTTTAGTTTAAATTTTCGTTAAAATAATGTATACTCAAAGTGAAAAAGTGGATATGTTATTAATATTTGGAGAGTGTCATAGAAATTCAAGGAATGCTGCCGATTTGTATGCTTATCGATATCCGAATCGGCAACATCTAGCCCATCAGTATTTTCCGTATGTCGAGACTCGTTTTAGGCAAATAGATTAACGTACTTGTTATGGTTGAGGTTGATAAAACAGTTTCGTTAAGAAAAATTAGTCAAGAACTGCAGATAAGTTATGAATCAGCAAGAAAAATACTGAAAAAGCATGGATATCGAGCATTTAAATATCAGTTACATCAACATTTGTCTCTTCATTTATGATAAACCTGTGTTCCGCCTCTTGATTTCCTATTTGCCTGAAACAAGTCTCGACATACGGAAAATACTGATGGGCTGGATGTTGGCGATTCGGATATCAATGAGCATACAACTCGGCAGCATTCCTTGAATTTGTATGACACTCTCCAAATATTAATAACATATCCACTTTTTCACTTTGAGTATACATTAATTTAACGAAAATTTAAACTAAACTTAACGAAAATTAAGAAACTTTTACGTCTGTTCTTAGAGCGTATGTCACTGTGATTATCTACTTAAGTGAGTGCTTTGTTTTCCAAAGAAGACTTGAAAAAAACAGTTGCAAATTATTATGCATCATGGCTGTCCATGGCGCACTTGTCATAGGTAAATAAATGATCCAGTATTTTGCTTAATAATATTTAATTTCTGTTCTTATGTCTAATCCAATCGCAAATAAATTAGTACCGTTAGATTCGTCAAAGAATGCTTTTTTCGAAAAGTAGTTGTCAAAAAGGGGTCGCCATTTGAAAATTAATAGTTAGAAATGAAAACGTAATTTTGTCAACTTGTCTTATTCCTGTCTTTCATAATAGTAACTAAAACTTTGCGATTGTATTTTTTTGACATCACCTAAGGCCTTTAGATTAGTTTGCGTCCGATCATGGCCACCTAGATGCAATTTTAAAAGTGGCTCTAAAAAAATGAAGTAGACGTAAAAAGTTTTTAAAATGTCACATTCTGATCTAGAATTGTCTCAGAAATCCAAAAATGTTAAAATATACACGGTGTTCCATTTAAAAATTCAAAACCGGGGCTATTTCCGGTGAAACCGGAAGTGGCCGGAAAGTGGAAAAAATGCGAAAACTCTCCCCTTCACATACCATTTACCTGTACCAATTCTCATTTTGATACACATAATACTCTATAAATTATGACTTGTCTAATAGATTCGTTGACACCCGGTATAATCTGGAAGCTCTATATAATTTTTCAACATGTGCCTATGATTCCATTTGAGTAGTTGAGAATTTCTTTGGTATGATGTTTTCTCGCAAATAATACATTTATTAGTAACTAACACATAATTATTGTAGAACACAAAAATATTTTTTATTTTTCAAAAAAATAATTTTTTTAATTATTAACAATTTCTTTTTCCATAACATATTACCTGATCATTTTTAGAAATATTGTAATTCAGTCCTCTATAATTTTTTCATGCTTTTTCATATAAAAGCTGTGGTCTATGTGTGGTTATATATATATTGATGATTCTGTAGAATTCAAATCTGGAATGGTAAGCAGTATTTTTATTCTATTATTTCTTGACTTTAATCAATCGACTTGTGCAGTCAGTTTATGATAAAAGCAATATTACATTTCTGCTGCAGGAAACCTTAAATGTTTTTTCAGGAAGCAATTTTCGAAAAAATATATCACATTTTTTATCATAGTTTTTACAGATAGCAATAAAATTGTATGCAGTTCGAACAATCGTTACAGGTATGAACTGTCATCGTTTATAATCGTATCGGAGACCCCAGGGATATTTTTATTCGCTTTATTGGCCATGTAGCCCGTAATTTTGCAATATTTATTGATTGGCGGGGAAGAGGGATGCGCGAAAACGCTAAAAACGACGCCGTTTCGAGGGCGAGGTGTGAAAAACTGGCTGGGAAATGCATTTTTCCCGACCGGGCTCAATGCAGTTATAAAAATGGCCGACCGGCAACTCATTTAAGGACAAAGGAGACGGGGCTTTAAGGAGCCGTCACAAATATGATAAATGGTTTTATTGATTTGTTAAAATGCGGTTTTGTAATTAGCGGTATTGTAAAGTGGCATGGTAACGAAAGGAATATCCATCAACACCCGATGGGAAATTTTGCTTGAAGAAAATTGGATTTCTATAATTAAGTTTGTTATATTATGTATTTTTTTTTATCGGAAACTAAATGCAAAAAGAAACACATAAATACATTAGTTCCGTGAAAAAGTATTATGTATTTGAACACCATAAAAGGCTCAAAGCCTTTTTACTTGGTACGTCCAACTCTCGAGGCTCTTAATTATTCCACACTGTGCGTCGACAGCCAGGTTTTTGATATTCATGATAAAAGACAGATAGTTACCTATGATGCTCTGCAAAATATACGGAAAAGTCTATATCTTTCTTGTTATTTGTTAGCCTAATACTACTATTGAATGGTGACTTGATGAAAATGGCATTAAATATAGAACAACGAGACAAAAACCTTTATAGTCTGAAAGGTATATCCAAAAACGTTTATTCTGGTCAAGAGAACATCGATGTAGATTGGTCAAACGTTATTTTTACTGATAAATCTTCATTTTTGGCCTGGAGTTCTGTTAAAAATGCTCGATCTACCGCGCAGCACAGGATTATTTACACTTAAACACCCTATTAAAGAGCATTATGTCTTTCTTACTGAAAACCTGAACGCAGCGAGAATAAAAGTATTTAATTAAGTCTGCCGAACGTTGATTTGGACTTAATCATGACTTATGGATTCTACAAGAAAACAATATCTGTAGTCGCCTTTGTCAGGACTGGAAAACGGAAAAAGCCATTATTACCACGGAGTGGCCTGCTTCTTCGCATGATGTAAATTTTATGGAAAATATATTCAGTGAAGGTTCAGCTTCGTCAAAAACGCAAAAGCACTTCAAGAGTAGAAATACTAGAAAAATTTATCACAGGATTATTCAGAGAAGTTGGTTAGCATCGTGCCTAGGCGATGTGAGTCAATTATAGAAAACTAGATTATACCAGATGGAACGGCCTGATGAGTCCTATTGAGGATAAAACACCGTCATTTTCCGGACCCAGAGCTTTTCCATTGTTTTGGAGTATTTCGTACTTTCAAATACCAGAGTAGTATTAACTAACAATTCGTGTCCGCACAGCCGGAAATTTTCTATTTTAATTGTATATATATATATATATATATATATATATATATATATATATATATATATATATATATATCGACGGATTTTTTGTGAATAATTTTTAAGATTTTCGGAATTTCTGAAGGTTTTTTGAAATTTTTCGAAACTCTCCCTGGATCTATTTTTTAAATTTGTAAATTTAGGAAATTTTTAGATTTAAGAAAGTTTTCATTATCTTTGTGAAATAATTAAGATTTTGTTATGAATTTTTAAGACTTTTCTGATTTTTGAGGATTTTCGGATGGACTTTTATGGCTTCTTCGGTATTATTTATGATTCTTCGGTATATTTTGAAAATACAGTTAATTTTTAAAATTTTTAATTTTGTAATAACTAAGAAGTCGAGGAAATCGTTATCAAAGGAACTGGGACAGACTGCACTTCCTTTTTTAAGTTAATTAAATGCAAAGTTTGGTTATTTTGACAATCACTGAAAATGTGTTTTATCTCAATTTTCATGTTTGCATCAGCGTCGCTTAACATCATCGGCTGATAGGCAAACGCACTTAAAAAGGCATTGTCTAAATGTGATTACAGGTAAAAACGTATCCATTCTTACTACGATTTTTTGTCATTAGTTTGCACTTAATCGATCTTTTTTTTTTCTTATAACATAGTACAAGTCTCGAAGGATGTATTGCTTTTTCCAACACACCCCTAGCTACATTCGTTTAATCAGGACAATTGTTTAAAAATCGGACCTCTTGGATCAAGAATTGCAATAGCTCATAGAATATGGGACTGAACGGGCTGAATTTTTTTACATATTTGTAAAACAGCGCAATTTTCTTGTGCTTCTTTATTCAATAATTTACATCCACTTGTGGATATATGCCTCCACCATTTCCTTCTATATTTCTCTGTTCAGTGTGGTCTTTATCTATATGCTTCCTGCCACGCTTCTAATGACATCATAGCGTCTGATCATTGATTTTTCTTGTTTTTGTTTTTTACCCCGTTATTTCCATTCGGCTGTTCTCTTTGTCCATTCTGACAATATGACCTGGCCATCTCCACCTCGTTTTCATTGTCATTTCACTTATATCTTCCATCTTCATTTTGACTTCACCTATTTTATGGTCTTTCTGTCGTTTATTATATTATTGAAAATCTTAACATTTGTGAATCCTTTTTGCTGTAAATGCCTATTTTTCTGTGGCTTATAATTGCACTGAGAATACTAGTTCCAGAACAATGCGTAATCCATTTTTACTCCCTATCGCTTATTTATGTTTTCCAATGTATTGTTATCTCTCCTGAAAGCAAGAAAAGCAAGGAGCGTTTTTCTTATTCTTGGATTAACGCCAGCTATTTGCATTTTTCTGTCGAATCTTATTTCGTAATCAAGGTACTTTTACATTCTTAACACTATCGCAACATTCAATTCAATACGATTTGCTGGTTGAATCTGCGCATTATTTTGGTTTTACTCCTATTTATTGTTAATCTGCCTTTTTTGATATTTGTTTTAGTTCTGTAAGCAGATCCAGTAGTTGTTCTGGGTTATCAATCAGCCATATCACATTATCTGCATTAATTCAAACTGATCAATCTATTCTTACTAATTCTATTATTCTCCCAACTAGGTCTTCAAAATATCCTCCATTGTTAGAAGAGTAAATAACTTGAAAAGGATTTACACATCATCTATATCAATTACTGCAAGAATTGACTCAAATTAAAGTTTTATTTTAATACCTACAACTTTTGCATATTATATTTTTATTATTAACAGATTTACAAGCCAAACGGTTTCGCACTCTCTCCAGGGATTATTGATTCATACCAGGTATACAAAGACACCAAAAAGTATGAAGCTTTGTGGGGACTCTTTCCATGTTATCGGATCTTAGGTGGTGTGGTCTTCTGTACTTCCTTCAAACTTTCGGACGGTCCGCGCGGTTGCAAGGAGAACTACTTTCTGAATCGGTTTATACAGATGCTCACTAAGGCCCAGTCCCTTGATGAACTTCCGATAGTTCTTCATCGGAATAACCTGGTCTTGGACAGCTAAAAAGAAACCTTGCGTTTCCGGAAACATCTGTCTTGAAATCACCCAGCAGTTCGACGCTGAGTTGATGACATTATTCTGGATGACCTCATTTGGATGTGGTCTATGAAGTGGTTTCTGTAGCCAGGCTTGTAACTTTTCTTGGTCTATTTGGTCGTGAAAAGCAATATCCCGTTCTCTCAGCTGTAGCGGCGTTAAATCGTCTGCTTCGCATATTGCTCAATGTAGTGTGGAAGAGTCCACTAACCTGTAGAAATAAGAACGTAAGTTTATTATTTGTTGATCGAGCTGCTTACCAATATCGACCAATCCTCTTCCTCCTTGGTATCTTGGAAGCACTGTACGTTCAACAGCACTCCGAGGGTGGTGTATGTATAAGAGTGTTCTTATTTTCCTTTACAGGTTTTCGATGTCCGTCCTGCTCCATTTTACAATTCCTATAGAGTAGCTAAGCGTAGAGCATGCATACGTGTTGAGCGCCTTAAACAAATTTCTTCTATTTAGACTAGTTCGTAATACCCGTCTTACCCCCTGACAAATTCGGTTGTCAATTCGGCCTTCATAGTGCGATGGTCAATTCGTTTGGCCTGCTTCATACCTAGGTATTTGTATGTTTGTTCTCCTTCCATTGCAGCTATAGTTTCACCGTTTTGCATCTCAGATGCTCCCGGTTGTATCGTTCCTTTAACGATGTTCAAAATACGGCACTTGTTAAGTCCAAACTGTATTCCGATATTCCCGGAGAACTCCTCCACAATTTTGAGCATTTGTTCCAGCTGGTTTCTGGTAGCAGCCATCAGTTTAAGATCAGCCATGTGTAGAAGATGATCTTCGTTGTTATTTCTAATATTAAAGCAGTATCTGGTGGAGTTATTACTATTATTAATAGCATTCTCGGATAGAGGACTGATGGGGCTTTGGGCAAGGAATCAAAAGATCAGTCTTGTTTGAACACCCTCTTTTCCTTTTTAATGTGTCAGCTTTTAACCCCAAATAATGCGTTAGATTGGCAAAAGAATTTTATTTTTGAAAAGTACTGTATTTTGTCTGTGTAAATGAAACCTTTTGATTTCAAAGACATTTGGCACCTGAGGTTTTAGCCTCACCAAACTCCTATTTGGATCTGCTCCCGAGTTATAGATTTATTTAATAGTTTAAATGAAAAATGTAAACAGTGTAGACCCAGTTTGGATTTTATTTTCTTGACCTTAACTTATATAAACTTTATAAATAAAGTCAAATTATTACAACTTGAAAAGACCAGTAACACCTGTATTTAAGTTTGATTACCAAACTACTTAACGATAATTAAAATAGCTTAATTAATAAATAGTTGTTCTCCTTATTTTCGCAACTGTTGACCGTACGAACTTATGAGAATTGCCATCGAAAGTAGTTGGCTGTTCTACATCAGCTGTTGTCCTGATTCGGTCCCATCTTCGCGTTCATTAACTCTAAAGTTAACTTTAATAATAAGAGGAAATAAAATCGTCCCGAAGGCCAGTGCGCGGGCAACATCACCGAGAAACAACAACAACAACAAAACAACAACTTGAAATGCAACCTTCCAAGTGCGTGGTCCCGACGTCGGTGACGCCGTCGCCGACTGAGCGCGGGTCAGTGATTCCTGCAGGAGTTATATACGATGCCGATTATATTTGGAGAATCGGAGGTTTCGGGGGGATATTATAAATGTCCCGGTTGAACTGGATAGACGAAAGTTCAGGATCGATTTATGAAAAATTAGTTTGTTTAATTATTTATTCGATATGATTAAACTTTCGTAATTAATTCACAATACTTTGGATTCAAACGCGTCTTTTTTTTTTTAAATAGAAGCATAGTGTAATACAGTGATATGTTTGTCTTATCATGAACACAAGTAAACCCAATTTGTATTCCCCAAACGAAAAATGAAAATTTATGATTGCCATATATATATATATATATATATATATATATATATATATATATATATATATATATATATATATATATATATATATATATATATATTTATCTGTCTGATTGGCAGATAAATACGATAACTCTAAATAGGAGAAGGTTTTTCAACAAGAACTTAGAATTTAAAAGGATGTTTTAATAAGTTTTTTAGACATTTTTATTGGTATATAAAGAATAATTATTTACGTTAGATAAGAAATAAAATGTCTTTTTTTAAATGAGATTTCAGGGATTTGGCTGAAATTTACAGGTGGTTCGAAAAGTCCCGAGACTGCGATTTTAATAACATATCCATGCGGTTTTAAGTTAGTATCAACCTTCTAACGATACATGTCAAAATTTGATGAGGTTTGGACCATTAGTCATCGAGATATTGAAGTGTTAGTGATACACCTTTTGGTATTTTCAAAACAATGAAAAAAAAAATGAGTTTCATACCGTGACAAAGGACTGCTATTTGGTGGAAAAAAAGACAGTTAAAACTCATAAATGACTTGAAAAGTGTTATAAGAAATCTGGTCCATCGAATGCAACATTTCCCTCTGGTTTGCTGAATTCAAACGTGGTCGTACAGACTGAAATGGTGTTGCTGAACACTCTGGGCGCCGAAATGAGGCTGTTACACCAGAAAACAAAAAAAAATCTACAAAATCGTCTTGATCAACAGTAAAGTGCGTGAGATAGCTGATACCGTAAAGATATCAATAGACCATATAAATCATATTTTGGACGAGTCTTTGGGTATGCGAATGCTCTGTTCAAAGTGGATACGCCGTTTCCTCACAGTTAACTAGAAACAACAGTGTTTTTATGATGTATAGCTGTTTAAGCGAAATAAAGAGGAGGATTTTTTCATGCGGCATATAACAATGGATGAAACATGGATTCATCACTACACTCCGGAGTCAAATCGGCAGTCAGCTGAGGGGACAGCGAAGGATGTGTAAGCCAACAAAAATGACCAAAAACGCAACAATCGACTGACAAGTTTATGACGTCCGTATTTGAGGAAGCTCATGGTGTAATATTCAGCGACTATCTTGAGAAGGGAAAAAGCATTGATAGCCAATATTTATGACGTTTGAAGGAAAAAATCGCGAAAAAAAGGTCCAAATGAAGAAGAAAAAACTATTCTTTCACATAGACAATGCACCGTCTTATGAACTGCATCCGTACCCACCGTATTCTCCAGATTTGTCCCCCAGCGGATATTACCTGTTCGCAAACCTCGACAAAATACTTGTCAGAAAGAGATTTGGCTGCAGTGGAGAGTTGCTCGCCGAAACTGAAGCGTCTTTTGAAGGGTTAGACAAATCGTTCTATGCGAAAGGCATAGAAATGTTAGACAGACGCTAGAATAATTGTATCACTCTAGAAAGTGATCATTTTGATGAATAAAGTCGAATTTTGGTAAAAAAATGTGTTTTATATGTTAGCCTCGAGACTTTTCGAACCACCTGTTGTATCTAATAACCCAATAATATTTTATTTCGTTTTTTGGTAATAAAAATCTCCGAATTGAATATTTATACCTAAAACATGATGTAACATTTTTATCTCAGAAAATTTATTAGCAAATAAAACGAAATTTTGATATTGTTAATTAAGAATTGGGTGATTAATTTAATCATACTTGTTCTTAGCAACTTTTAGTCTAAAATCCCCTTTTAATATAAAATTTTTCAAGGATGATGATATATTGTTTTTTTAAATGACATTTTTATTTTTGAAATGATTTCGTTTAGCTCTGAACACCGTTCGGGTTATCTATTTTTAACCTATGAGAAAAAGTATATATATATATATATATATATATATATATATATATATATATATATATATATATATGAACCTATGTAGGTATGTATATACAGTGACCGGTAGAAAATGCGCAGCGCACGGGAAAAATATTTATCTTGAAAAAGTTCTGCATATTCACAAACCAAAATAACACCCATCAAATCCGGTAAACGTTTTATGGTATACAAGAGCGGGTCAAAAATTTTAAATTTGTTGTTTTAAAATTGTAACAAATTTAAATATTATACTCAATTGAAAAATTTTGCTCAATTTTGATAAAAAATATGATTTAATTTTTTTTTCTGGATTATCCTGTATAAAAAGTCGATCGCAACCATATAGTGCGCAAATCCTATTTTCAGTAGATTGTGTTAGAAAAAATTGTAAATATTGTATCATATTAGTCAGTTTCAGCAATATTATAGTCTTTGAAAATATTAACTTAAAAATATTAGATATTTTTGTTGCACACCTTATTTTATTTATTTAAGGACTCAAAAGAACTTAATCTAAATGAAATTTTGTGATACACTTATAATTAAGCCATCTTCCAAATGGTATAAATTCCTGAAACTACTACTAACTACAACTACAATTCTTTTTTAAATCCAGGTTTGAATCGTGATCTTCATCAAACAAAAATTGAAAAATAAAAAATATTTTTTGTACGTATTTTATTTGCCACCAAAATAAAACTCAATATAATTTTGGACAAAAATTGAAAAAATACGTATTTTTCATTTATAATACATTTAGCTTTATATCCAAATATGAAGCACAAATAATAATTCACAGGCCGACAAAATTAGACCATCTTTCTAAACCAGAAATCGGACTATACTTTTTCGCGGGCTTTTCACGCGCTAAATCCAAATCGAGAATTGCTTCATCACGTCAGGTTTTCGAGATAATTTAACTTAAATTTGCAAAAAAACGGCATTTTAGGCTATATTTGCGGTTACTTTCTAAGGCTAGGTGACGTTCCTTTAGAAAACTCAATATAACATGTAAAAGTACTACTCTTCCCTTTCAAAATCATTTTTCGATGGCCCCGATATCTTTTTTTTCCGAGATATTTATTGTTGAAAATATCAAAGTTGGTGTTTTCGTCATTACATGAAAATTGAATAGCATTTAACAGACGGACGCACGAAATGAATTTGCTCAAAAACCAAGGTTCCTAAACATACATAACTCGGGCACAGCCAGAGCCACATTCCTAATGTAAGAAACAGGTGAGTAAAGTGAGTTGCTCACAAACCCAGGTTCCCAAACCCCTCATAACCTGGGCCTAGCGAGAAGTACTGACGAAAATACTCAATTTGATATTTTCAACAGTCGATATCTTGGCGAGAAAAAAATATATCGAAGAGTAGTACTTTAAGATTTTGTATCGAATTTTGTGAAGGAACGTCATCTAGCGTTCAAAAATAACCTCAAATATGGCCTAAAATGCCCATTTTTTTGCAATTTTAAGTTAAATTATCTCGAAAACCTGACACGGTTCCTGATTTGGATTTAGTACATCGAAAGCCTTCGGAAAAATATAGTTCGATTTCTGGTTAAAAATTTTGTCGACCTGTTTAGATATATAGTATATATGAATATTCTTTTCATAATCAATATAGCCATGGAAACAAGTGAAAAAAAAAATGAATTAAATAGATGCCATTTATTTGGTTGTATTGTCAAAATGGAAGGTGAAAAGTTGTCTTTATTGAAAAAATTGAATTAATTTTAATTCATAGAGAAAATTATCACCAATTTAAATAGAATGTATCAGTGGAAAATAAATGCAAGATTCCCCACCAAAAAACTAACTATCGAAGAAAATAGTTTGAATGTTATATTATCACTAAGTGACCTTCTTACGATTGTCTGAAAGAGAAGGAGTAGGTATTGCAGAGAAGTTGATTAGGAGAATGCTTAAAAAAAATAGGTACCTACCATGCAAGTACAAATTTATCCAAACGCTTGAAGAAAGGGATTTACTTTTCCTTTTGGTTACAAGACAAAAAGGAAGATGATTCACGTTTTGGACATCGCATATTATTTGCGGACGAAGAAACCTTAACAAGCAACGGTGTTGTATGTTCCTAGAATCGTAGGTGATTGGCTAACCAAAACCCTAACTTTATAATGCAATGTAAAGATCAATATTCATTAAAACCAACGTTTGGTGTAGCATATTAAATATTTATACCGGGAAAATTTCAATGTCGCTAGATATTTAGAATTCTTATGCAATGAATTTGTCGATTTTCTGGATGGTACAAGTACCGGAATGGCCAAATCAACATTTTCCTAAAAAAAGGATCGGATGATTTTCAGAAAATTCTTGGCCTTCCAGATCACCAGACAGCTCAGACATTGTCAAATCTAGAAACCTTTCAAAGGGTTGATTGGGGCTCAATTAATTTACAATGTTATTAAAATGCAGAAATAGTGAAAACGTGTAAATGTTATTTTCGCAAATGTTCAATATGGGCTCCACGTAATTTAATACATCTTCTTATTCTTCGAATATTTTCCTGCTGCACTGGAAATAATATTCCGGCATTATTACGGAAATCATTAGAATGATGTACTTACCATTCTTGCTAGTAGTTCTTCGCTTAGATGTCCCCAGAGGTAAAAGTATAAAAGATTAAAGTCGGGAGACCTTGATGACCATAAAACAGGCCCACCTCGATCTATCCATCGAAATCCAAAAAACGTTTAAGTGTCGACGTACTCTACGGTTAAAATGGGGCTTAGTACCATCATGCATGTACCATATTTAGACTCTTCTATCAAAAGGTACGTCTTCCAATTAATTATTTAAATTTTGCTGCAGAAATTGTAAAAAATCTCATCATTGGGTCTTCCTTCCAAAACAAATGGACCTATAAGGTTATTTCCGATAATGCCAGCCCACATATTTACAATAAACCTTTGCTGGTGTTTGTTTTGAATTATAGCGTGAGGGTTATCATCAACCCAAAATGTAAATTGTGTGAGTTTATTATGCCATCTCTTATAAAACCGGTCTCACCGGTAAACAAAATAAGGTTAGAAAAATTTAAACTTAGGTTATGATGCTGTATAAATCAGTTGGAGTATTAAAGTCTTGTGGGATAATCCTACGGAGACACAGCGTGTACTTTTTCAGCGTGGTACGGGTGAAGTAACTGTTCTGTTAGAGTTTCATGTACAATCCATTTTGTAACATTGTTTAGTGTTGCAATCTTTCTTATGCTGTTTGAAGGGTTGTCGGAAATATCTTGCAGAATTTGTTCCTCTACGTGAGGGTTTCGTGCTCTCCGGGGAGGGCCCTCACCGCCACATCGCGGCAAAAATTACTCTGAATAAAACATGTAAAAAATTAATTCGTTAACTTTAATAATTATTTTCTAATCATCTTTTATCTGTTACCCTTAGGCTTCGATCAACCCTTTGAAAGGTTTCTGGACTTGGCAATGTTCGAGCTGGAAATCTTTCAGCATAAAGTCTTCTTGCCTTTTCCGTCAATAGAAATTCAGTATGTAGATATTAACAATAATAACCTGATTTTTACCTATTTGTGTTTAGCGTTGGTAACTTTTGAGTCTTTCGCAAAAAAACAGATTTATCCCGAAAACCGCCAGTTATATCGAAATAAATTTAAAGTACTTTTTTCAAAAAGGAATGACCAAAGTATTTAAAAAATCAGTTTTCAGCTTTGTAAAATGACACCTGTCAAAAATTAGGACCAACGAGTGTGGCTGCAAATCCGTTCCTGACTTCTCTTATGATCTAAAACATGTTCTGTACTATAGTTTAATGAGTCTTTATGGTATTTATAAAATATTAAAGTTTCATTAAATTATGGAAGTCGGTTCAAAACGTAGAGACGATAAGGTAAATCGCTGGATACCCCTTTAAAGCTTTGTATCGCCGATAAGGGCCACATTAGGAATTTTTTTTTTATAAAAAATTAGGGTTATTTTGACCTCCCCTGTATGCTCCTGAGAAATTAGGAGGTACTTACCGGACCCTGCATAAACGACAAATTGTAGAAATAGTTGTACGAATGTTAGGAAACAAGGGGGGAAAATATAAAAAAAACCTTCAGGATCCGTATAGGAACATTGATTGATTTACAACCATTGTTATTTTAACAAAGTGGATGCCAAAATTGAGTATGTGGCTGACGATGAATTGATAAGATTCGAAACATGCATACAACGAACTTGTGAACTCTCTATTCTTCATCTTTTGTTATTTATATATTTATGACATTTTCTTGTAATGATTTCCTACAAATATATATATATATATATATATATATATATATATATATATATATATATATATATATATATATATATATATAATCCGACCTCTATCCTTGGAGTAGCAAGTTCGTGTGTCGAGTTTTGAAATATTGCTTTTTTAATTTACCGTCGCGCCAACACATGGCGATTTTAAACAACATTGTTGATTTGTGTTACTCTTATGTTATTGAGTGAGCCATCGAGATGTCGCCACTGTGTCTTATTTACTATTTTTCAACCGTGGAATCTGTTTATAGGACACATATGCGAGATGATGGTTTGTACCGAATGCAATGACCTGATGAGTCCCACACTAGAAAGAAACAGCGCAGACGTCATTTTTCGGATCCGGAGTTTTTCCATGTTTCTTTGGAGATCTCCGCACTTTTTAGCATGAGAATAATATTTATCAACGGTCTTTGTCCGCATATCCGAGAATTTCTAATTTTATTTTATGTATATATATATATATATATATATATATATATATATATATATATATATTGATATATAGTAAATTCGCGAAAATGTTCATGATTTGCCTAAATAACAAAAATATCTTATATATATATATATATATATACTTCTATGGAAGTTTTTGAAACACCCATTTTGCACATTTTAAATTTAACAACACATAAAACAGCGCAGTCGTCATTTTTCGGATCCGGAGTTTTTCCATGTTTCTTTAGAGATCTCCGCACTTTTTAGCATGAGAATAATATTTATCAACGGTCTTTGTCCGCATATCCGAGAATTTCTTATTTTATTATATATATATATATATATATATATATATATATATATATATATATATATATGTATGTATATATATATATATATATGTATGTATATATATATATATATATATATATATATATATATATATATATATATATATACATGAATATATATATTAATATATAGTAAATTCGCGAAAATATTCATGATTTGCCAAAAATATCTTATATATATATTTCTATGGAAGTTTTTGAAACATCCATTTTGCACATTTTAAATTTAACAACACATAAAACATAAAAACAATCAAATAAATGGAAATATTGCAGATGCTTCCTGCAAAGTCCTATATAATAGTGATTTCGTATTCAAAAATTATAAAAAAAACTAGAAAATTCTTGAGTACTTTTAAAATGGCATAAATTTTATTAGGTCATCAATTAATAAATGCAAGCTAGGTAGTCAACAAATATTATTTTTACCTTATTATGTTATTTTTTTGAATTCAAATTGCTCACTTTGGCCACCAGATGTCTCTGAGGAATCGTTCAATTGCCATTTATGGGATGAAGATTCAACTCAAACGTTAAAACAGCCATGAATGTTTCCTAATCCACTCTTTCTGAACGTCTACACGCATTAGACAAGATCCAGCAAGATTAAATATTTGTTAGGTACAATTTCATTCAAAACTGGGGTTTGGAGAGTTCTCAGAGTCAAATAATTTTTTGTCGTTCAAATTAGCGTGGTTTAAAACTTTTAAAAAAATGTGTAATTTTTGTGATCTTAGGAATATTGCGAAGTATAATACACATCTCGCGTAGTATTTACTTCAAGTAACGCGTTTAAAATTAAAAATCGAAAAATTAACTTTTTATAAGAAAATCGAACCGACTGAAAGGTAGTTTACAATCTGAGAATCCCCTGATGAATATGGATTATTAGAAGCTGAAAAGCGCTAAAAAATGAAAAATAGCGATATAAATTTTTATATGAAAATGAAATTTTTGAAGTCAGCGCCAAATTGTTACTAAATGAAACAATTAACTACCAACACGAGATAGATATGTTATGGTAAAAAGGCAGTTACTAATAAAGTATTTCTCAATTTCGTTAGGTATTAATTTGGCGTAGACTTCAAAAATTTCAGTCTCATATAAAAATTTGTGTTGAAATTTTGACTTTCTAGAGCTTGTTTAGAAGTTAATTCAATTTTTTTATAAATATTTTAATACTTAAATTGCATTTACCATTAATATCTATAACAACTTAATGTCGTAGCTTTATTGCTAATTCTTAAGCCTACCATGAGACTTGGAAATATGGTATTTAAATTTGAAAGATCGCCCCAAAAGTAGCTTTTTATTTGATCCTGCTACATAAACTATATATTCAAATAATAAACGAAATATGTTAGGCATTAATACAAACATATTTTTTAAATTTAAAATACACGTCCTGGAAGTTAAGCGAGTACCCACTGTCCCTCTTAAGTAAAAACATTTTGGTTGTAATAAATATCTATTTACTCGTATTTTGCTGTCACCTAAAGAAGTAATGGTTGTGCATTATTTTAGTCAGCCAATTTAATATTATAATGGGTACGTATTTCTTTTATAAATTTAAACTTTTGGCCAAGGTTCTTTGTATGATAATGGCAAATGAAGATATTCGACAAAAATACGATTCTGCTATAAATACTGATGAGCAAAAATTAAGCAAAACAAAGAGAGTATGGATTTTGCTTTATTATAATTATTGTCAATCTAGAAATCGATATTCTTTGTTCTGATCTTTTTGGTTTTTAGGTAATGTTTATTTTAAATTGATATGTAGAATTACTTGTTGTATCTGTATAAAATTGCAAAGAATAATTTAAGGCACATACTTATTTTATTTATTGCTGTTTGATATATACAGATATTGTACAAAATATTCTGTAATGTTTTACATTCAGCAAATATAATATTTAAGCATCAGATTTTACAAAAGTTAAATGTAATAAACAAATAAAACAACATTAAACCAACAGCAACAAACCTAACTAAAAAAAATCTTTTATATTATAAAGATATTTTGCAAATAAAAATACTTTAATTTTCTTCTTAAAAACATTAAAACTCTCACTTTCATTGAAACATTTATGGACGTGTAGTGCAGCGTGTATCCATCTGGTAAGTTCGATAATTTAGTTCAAGAGACTAAACGCATGGGGATGTCCATCATGGGAATAAGTGAACTGCGATGGACCGGTTTGGGAACGTGCAGACAGGCTGATGGAATTTTATACTATTCTGGCTGCGAAGACGACGACACCACAACACAGGAATGGGGTTGGTATTTTCATAAAGTTGGGACTGGAAAAATTTGTAAGAAACTTTGTCTTTATCACCAACGGAATAATGCATCTACAATTAAACGCCCACCCAATTAACATTAACTTCTTGCAGATTTACGCCCCTACAGCAGAAAACAAGAACGACCACGACGTTGAAATATTTTACCATCAACTAAATAACACAGTGAATAGCCTAAAACCCAACGAAATCACATAAATCTTAGGAGATTTTAATGCAAAAATTGGAACAGATCGTAGATTTGACTTGGTAGGAAAACATGGCTTGGGTAATAGACTGTTTGAATTTTGTTAGGATAACGACATGGTAATAACAAACAAATGGTATAAGCTGCATAAGCGAAGACAGTATACGTGGAAAGATCCGGGCGTTAATCCGACACATATAATACGAAATAAAATTGATTACATATTGGTTAACAAGAAATCCAGAAACTGTATTATATCCAGGTATCGGGTCAGACTACAATCCTGATTGCCGATATTAACGTTAAGCTAAAAAAGATTAAGAGAAATACTCAGCTGAAAAGGGTTAATATAGCAGATATAAAGAAAGATCAGATGGAAACAGACATCAGCAACCACATGGAAGAGATAAATTTTATCAACAATATAAACAAAATGTGGAAATTATTTCATGATCTAATCTCAAGGTTAATGGGGAAACATGTTATTAATAACATTAAACATGATAAACAACGATGGATGACTGAAGAAATATTAGGTCTCATGGGGGAAAGAAGAAAGGATAAGAACAACATAGAGGAATATAAAAAAAGCAAAAAGAGATCAAATAAAAAATTCGTGCTGTTAAGGAGAAGTGGATGGGAGACAGATATAGAGAAATGGAAGAACTAGAGAGAAAACATGATACTTTCAACATGTATAAGATTAGAGAAGTTTCTGGATTGTTCAACAGAAGAACCCCTAATATACTAGTAAACACAACAGGTAAACTTCTCATTGATGAACAAGAAATCCTTAGTGGCTGGAGTTAATACATAAGTGAATTACTTGAAGACCAAACATATCCGACGATGTGCAAGGAGCTGAAGGACAGGAAATTCTGAAGTCAGAGGTTCTTCATGGCATAAGACGTGCAATATCCAGAAAAGCAACCAGTCTAAACGATATTTCAGTGGAACTTCTGCAATTGATTCATGAAGACAATATCGATATACTGATTAAGTTTTTTAATTCTGTGTACAACACTGGAAAAATACCGGAAGAATGGCTGGAAATCTGTAAGATGTAACGCATACAGGTTAATAAGTCTCATGCGTCCTACCTTGAAGGTTTTTCTGAGTATAATTCACTGTAGAATAAGGAATAAATGCGAAAGCGGCCTAGATGAGACCCAGTTTGGGTTTAGAAATGCCCTTGGTACTAGAGCAGCGCTATTTGCTCAAAATATACTTCTCTAAAAGTATAGATACCAACGTAAAGACATTCTCGTATGCTTTATCGATTACGAGAAAGAATTTGACAGGGTGTGCTGATGATAGAGAATCTGTATTGGCGTCAGAAAGCAATGGTCCGAGTTAATGGTAACCTTACCAAAGAATGTCAAATTCAACGACGCGTTACACAGGGATGTATTCTCTCTCTACTGCTGTCTTAGTTATATTCAGACAAAGTTTTTAGTTAAGCCCTACGTTACAAAGTATGTCGGGCTAAAAAAAAAACACGGCGAGCTAATAAACACGATTCGTTATGTCGATGATACGGCCATCATAAGTGATAGCCTTCAGGGTCATTCAAAGAGTCTCCCGCTTCAGGTACCTTATATGTTATATTACTGAACAGCTTGATCTAGGTAAAGAAGTTAAATGCAGAATCGAATCAGTTCGCACAACTTTTCTAAAAATGAGATTGCTTGACAATCTAAATTTAAAACTTCGCCAAAGGATGATTAAATGTTATATCTGGTCAGTGCTGTTGTATGGAGCGGAGGTGTAGACAATAAAGGCTACCACGATCAATCGTTTGGAGGCATTTGAGATGGGGTTGCATAGGCGAATGCTTCGAATACCCTGGGTAGCTATGCAAACTAATATATGGGTTTTAGATCAGGCAGATACCACTCGGGAATTGCTGACAACTATAAATGCAGCATATCCTGGCCATGTTCTCAGAGGGGATCAGTACAGAATTCTTCAACTGATAATGAAAGATAAGATCGAGGGTCGTAGAGGTGTTGGAAGAATCAGATCTCTCGACCGAGGAACATCAGAGAGTGGACAGAAATACACAATGCTGAACAGCTATTTAGAATAACAGAGAACCGTGATCAACTCGCCATTGTAATTGCCAACATCAGGGGGACCTGAGACTGCACACGAAGAAGAAGATTTTTGGAAACACATTGTTTTATTATCATTCAGTTCTAGAAGTTAGAAGTATGAGCAAGGTCAGATCGATTATCTCCAACTATTATTGCGTTTGTATCATTCGCATATAATGTCACATTAACATCTTGCATTTTTCAGTGGGAAGATCATTGATAAAATAGTTAAATCATGTTGGAGAGGTGCACGAACTATGTGACGTGGCTTTCTTGATATCTGAGGATTTGACACCGTTGAACACTACTTGTGTTTGCCTTTCTTCAAGAGAAATTTTTATCCAGATTTTTGCGGATTCTCTCATGCCCAATTTGTCTAACTTATATAATAGTACTGTATCAAAAACTCGGATCATGTCAGAAAATAAACGCATAATATTTTTCTTTTCATTTAGATCACTAAAAATATGCTATATAACTAAATCCAAAGCAATATGAGTTGAGCACTTTACACGAAATCCATTTTGATATTTAGAAAGTATAGAATTCTTTTCAAGAAAACTAGTAAGACGGTTATTCAAACATGCTTGAAACAACTTTGCTGTAAGGCAATGTATTCCATAAAAACCTGAAAAAATTCGACCCTTGCAACAAGAAACGTTTACTAATGCTTTCCAATTTAAACAAAAAAATAATATAAGAAAAATGAAAAAGAAAAAAAAAACAATACTGCTTCGAAACTCTAACGTAATGCGTGTTCGGCAGGCATTGGATCATTTTATTTGTTTGTTCTTTTGAAGTAACTTGCTAATTTATAAATCTAAAATTTTCACAGTTGGGTTATGGAGCAGGGAGCAAAATTTAAGTTTGATTTTGTATGATTCCTTCGACACCCGAAAACATGATTTTCTCAGATAAGCTTTTTTTATGACAAAAAGAAAGAATTTATTACGAATGCGACATCCCAACCAATAAAAGAACGTTCGTTCAGAAACATTTTAAATCCTTTAGAGTTGGTTTCCCTAAATTTAGGTATTTTTTTACTCGCAAGGGAATGTTCTCAGAAGTTTGCCTGCAATTTGTTTCATCCTGTAATATATTTAAAAAACCAAAAAATATCCAACACGTATTTTTTACGTCCTGATTTGCATTTCTAGGCGATGATAACTACCCACAAAGTTCATCGCTAATTATAATTTAAAAGGTTGATTTTTTCCTATAAAATTACTTGCATAATATTAAGCTCAAGAAAAGGAATTGATACATTGCATTTCCGAAGGAAAGGATTTGCTTTGTATTTTTTTATAAAGGCGAAGAAATTATTTTTTTCTGTTTTCATTCAATTAATATATAATTTTATTGAATTTGGTAAAAAATTCGTACATGAATTTGAAAAATTAAGGTGACGGGAATCGGGTTTTTCACAATAAAATTTATCATGGGGGTAACTCTCCCCAGTGTATTAATTTTTTCCCAGAAAATTCATTACCAATATACTCATGAACATTAATTACGAGTAGGATTTAGTAGAAAACCACTCGCTTAAAAGTTTTTAACTACGCTCGTCTTAGGTTTTCTGTGAAGTTTTTTTAAAAATATGTTTCTGGTAGCACGTATTCTGTAATATGCTGTATTTCAATAAAATCGTATGATCTTAGCACGCATTTTTATACCCTGATCTGCATATGTCTTTATTGTAAAAATTATGTCCGAACCCTTAAAAATGATATTCCTATATTTTATTTTAAAAAGGAATTTTACTTGCAAAATCGCTTGCAAAAACTGAAGGTTTTAGAATATGTTCTTGAACACACTATATGTAATTTGAATGAAGGTTTACTTCACCTTTTTTAGGGGTGTGAATTTATAAATTTTCTTTATTCGGTCAAAAGCACATTAATTGCGAAACAAATGTAGGGTCTATTTTTACTTCGTAGACAAGAATCAGGGTGTTAAAGTACGAGGGATCAATAGCAATTATGAACTTTTTTACAGAAATCTATAAGGGGATAGTTAAACTCTTCGAAATGGTAGATAATGCTACTCATTAATGTTTTTACAGTTTGTATTATTGTTGACAAAGAATTTTTTAGAAAAAGATATGCATCGATTTTTTTTTCATACTTTCCATCTCTTCTCATAAACTCCATAATAAATTTTATTGTGAAAAAAGTTGATACCAGTCAACTTAATTTTTCAAATTCATGTACAACTATTTTTTTTTGCCGAATTAAGTAAATTTATACATTTATTAATAACATCGAGAAAATAATGTTTTCACCTCTGTAAAAAATACAAAGCAAGGTCTTGCAGAGAAAATGATATGTTCATAATAATGTGCAACGGATTTTATACCAAAAATCAACCTTTTAACTTTTAATTAGCGACGAACTTCACGAGTAATTATCATCCCTTAGGAATGCAAATAAGGACGTAAAAAATACGTGTTGGATATTTTTTGGTATACTTCAATATATTACAGAACAAGATAAATCAGAGGAGGACCCTTGAGAATGTTCCGTTGTCAGTTGGCTTCTTCTCAAAATATATTGGTTGTTTTTTAACTCATCTTACTAATAATGTTAAATTACCCTTGAATGTATTTTTATTTGCTTCAAAGTTAGAGAAACGTAGTGAAGTTTTGGTTGCAGTTAATAATGGATTAGGTTCAGACAACCAAACTTTTGGTATTCGGGGATAATTTTGGGGGAGCTATACGATGGACAAAGTTTCCTTTATTTGCCAGCCATTTGTGTAAGGTACTAAATGTAAATTAATAAAATGAGGAATCCAGAAGTATACAATTTATTTTTATAATAAAAGCATGTCAGAAAACTTATTGTTAAACCCCTGTATTTTGAAAAATGGCAAGGGAATTTGTAAAAAAAAATTAATAAAAAATCTATTGATGGTAAAAATTCGTTAGAAAAATTAGTTTATTCGAAAATGTTGAGAGGGTCTTCGAGGGGTATGATTCCTACCTTGCGAGATGCAGTACATAATCTGCCTCGGTACTTTAAGTCCTGCAGCCAGGCAAGCGGCGAACGAGGCCGAGAAGTTGATGGCCATTTTTTCTTGTGATACCTATCACAAATCACAGAATCACTAGTCACATAATGGATATGATCACTGGTCACCGGGTGGCGCGAATACTAAACCGCGTCGTGCGGCGCGTTGCACCGCGAACGAGTTGCATACGATTTCGGGCCAGAAGAACGCGGCGCGAGGCGTAGACGAGGGGGGTCGAGGGGGGCGACCGACGACGCTGTTGCCGCTCTTTTGGTAATTGCACTGCGAGCGACGAGGTTTTGGCGATGGATTGCCACGGCTCCTGCAACAACAGCATCAGCAGGAATGAGAGAAGAATGGAGCGGAGTCTGAGTGTGCTGTTGGGGTGCACCAAGTTGCATGAGTCAGGTAATAGAACAACGAACCGCGCGAACTTAGGTTTATCACCAACTTATTATGGTTACAGGTATAATGAAAAATTGGTTAAGCAAATTTAAGTAAGATTTTTTTTTCTGTTAGGGTGTACGATACGTGTAGATTATAATATATATTTTTTTTATTTCGCAGATTCCGAAAAATATAAAAATAACAATTTATTTGTACAAGAACAAGAATTTGCCTTGTTATATCATATTCATATGTAAGAACTTTAACAAGTCAACTAGTCTAAATAAGATATTACAGTGAAAAATTTATTTTCCAAAAATAATTTTTCACATTTGATGGTAGGACTGAAATTGAAAGTTGTATGAAATTAGAAAACAAAAGTAATATTTTTTGCTTTAAATCTCATGGTTTTATGCTAAGAAAAACGCGTTATTTCAAAAATCGACGAAAATTATTTCATTAAGATTTAAGTGAATTAATTACTGAATTGTTTGAAATAAATATGTTCATAAACGATCTATTTTAAACAAATTTCTGTCGTTAGTCAAGTACTTGTTATATCTTACTGATAGTTTTCGTGTTACTTTAACTTCAAATAGGAGTTTTATTAATAAGACAACGAAATCGGAAGCTTAGAAAAAAAATAGCTGTAAAGAGTGTGGTGTGTAAACTGGGTAAAAGCAATTAAAAGGAATGGTGCAAAGTAAATAAGAGTTATTAAAATACTATGGATAAAAAAGTCGTTCATTTAGAGGGCATAGACATAAAAGTTAAATATATAGACCGCTGATTTTGTAGAAGCAAATTGGCTCACTATTCAAAAAAAAGTGCGTTTTCGATGAATAGTACCTTTCTCTCTAAGGGCGGAGCTAAGCTACTCCAAACGTCACTGGATGATACTCCTGTCACCTGACCGCTATTAGAAAGTTGGTGCTACTATTCATCACCAACGCACTCTCTTTCTAAGCGTGAGCCAACTTGCTTCTAATAGGATTCGCAATCTATAATCTTTAGCCTTTATATCTATGGTCAGAGGTATATTTAACCTATCTTACTGCTAGTTCTCGTGATAATTTAACTTTAAATAGGTGTTTTGTTAATAAGAAAATAAAAAAGCGAACTGTGGAATGGCTGTAAAGTAGGTATTTGTATGTAACATATGTAAGTAGTTAGGAAGGGTGGGAAAGGTGCAATGTATAAAAGAGTAAAGTAGTATAGTTAAAAGACACTGTCCTTAGTTAGGTATTTAATCCATGTTATTGCTAGTTTCCGTGATAAATCATCTTCAAATAGGAGTATTATTTGTAAGACAATACAAAAAAGGAAGCCTAGATAAAACGGCTGTAGTGACATACGTAACCTGTGAAAGTAATTGGAAAGGGTAGAGGAAAGTGACGCTGCGAGGTACAAGAGTAAAGTTAATGTGAGTTAGGATAAGGCAAGTCGCGACGAGAGTTAGGAATAATGGGGATAGAAGAAAGTGGGATAAAAGCTGGAAACTTCGTTACGGAAAAGGGAAAAATCAATATATTCAGTTTCTCTTTATTTTTTAGCTAATGTCGACTAAATAATTATTATCGTATGATATTCTATTTTACTTAACTTGTGAAAGTAATTGGAAAGAGTAGGAAAGTGGTACTGCGAGGTACTGTAAAGTATTGTGAGTAAGTGTCTGTGAGGGTAGGAATAATGAAGGATACAGGAAACTAGGATAAAAGCTGGAAACTTCGTTACGGAAAAGGCTAAATCAATACATTCAATTTCTCTTTATTATTTCGCTACTGTGGACTAAATAATTATGATCGTATGATATTCTATTTTACATAACTTGTAAAAGTAATTGGAAAGCGTAGGAAACTGGCGCTGCGAGGTACAAGAGTAAAGTAATGTAAGTGTCGGTGAGGGTAGGAATAATGGAGGATAAAAGGCACTGGTATAAAAGCTGGAAAGTTTGTTACGGAAAAGGGAAAATCAATATATTCAATTTCTCTTTATTTTTTCGTTACTGTGGACTAAATAATTATGATCGTATGATATTCCATTTTACTTAACCTTTGAAAGTAATTGGAAGGGGTTGGAAAGTGGCGTTGCGAGGTACAAAAGTAAAGTAATGTAAGTGTCAGTGAGGGTAGGAACAATGGAGGATAGAAGAAAGTGGGATGAAAGCTGGAAGCTCCAATACGGAAAAGGGAAAATCAATATATTAAGTTTCTCTTTATTTTTTAGCTACCGTCGACTAAATAATTATGTTCATATGATATTCTATTTTACTTAACCTGTGAAAGTAATTGGAAAGGGTAGAAAAGTGGCGGTACTAGGTACAAGAGTAAAGTATTGTGAGTAAATGTCGGTGAGGGTAGGAATTATGGAGGATAAAAAAAACTGGGATAAAAGCTGGAAACTTCGTTGCGGAAAAGGGAAAATCAATATATTCAATTTATCTTTATTTTTTAACTACCGTTGTCTAAATAATGTTCATATGATATTCTATTTTACTTAACTTTGAAAGTAATTGAAAAGGGTAAGAAAGTGGCGTTGCGAGGTACAAGAGTAAAGTAATGTGAGTAAATGTCGTTGAGGGTAGGAATAATAGAGGATAGAAGGATGTGGGATACAAGCTGGAAATTTCGTTACGGAAAAGGGAAAATCAATACATCCAATTTCTCTTTATTTTTTAGCTACCATCGGCTGAATAATTATGTTCATATGATATTCTAATTCTATCATGAAAAGATTTTTTTGTATTAAGAATTTCAGCTATTTGGTGGTGTTACTGAAATAAATTATTTTTTATACAAAGATTTCTTTTTATCGGTGTACTTTATTACTAATCCTATTTTATGAGATTATTGTTTTTTTCATGACAATTTTACATTGTGGGCAGTGGCGTACAATTTTTTAATTAAACTATTTCACTTTCAAATGTAGTAAGTTATAGCTCATTTATGATTTTGGGCTTTATGTCCATCTTTGATGGAAGCATTAAAATATTAAGATATATATTAGAATCGTCTCCCCTCAAGATAATAATATTGACAAGTTTTTCCAAAATTGGAGTTTTTTAGGGAAGATATTACGGGTGCGAGTTATTTAAATTAGCACCTAGTACAAAATTAAGTCTACTGTTTTGGAGATTTGAGGTTTTGAAGTTGATGTTTTTAGATCGTCTCTCTTATTTGTTTAATTCCCCCCCCCCCTCCCATCCCTTATGTGTCTCAAATTTCCAATTACAAATATTAAGTATATTCTAGATAGACAATTGGATTTTGATTTTAAATTTTTGTTAGTAATTTACAAGATGCCTTAAGTTAGTTTACGTAAATAGATACTGAGTGGACAGTAGCTGTTATTAAGAATTTAAGGCACAACGCAAAAAAGTTGCTGTATTCCTATATTTCCTAAATCTACTCATTTTTCCGATAGCCGAAATGTCTAAACAAAACCCTTCCCGAAAAGTGCAAGGTGCACCGGCACCGCGATCGGTCGTCGGCGTCGCTGGCGTCTCCTCCGGCGCCCCGGCGCCCCCCGACGACGTCGACGTCCCTTTTTTGCCACCACCGGCCGGCAACCAATATCGATCCGAGTGCAGCAACCCTGCGCTGCGCCGCGCCGCGCCGAGATGCACGTGCATCCGCGAAGGGGTTGGGAGGTGGTTGATGGGGTACAGCAGATGAGGCGACGTTGCCGCATAGCAGGAAAACGTGAGTGGAGAAATTAGCCGGTTTTGCATTCTGGAAAATTTAATTGTTGTTTGTTTTGTGAGTAAAATCGTAAATGGCATTTTGGTGTTTTACACTGGAACAAACTTAAAAGGAACTATCAGTAGACTGTGCGTGTAAGTGCAAGTGAGATATATAAACTTGTGTTACGATTTATCCCATATAACCTGCGTTTTTAGCAGGTGATAGAGAAATATGTTATTAATAATTTGACTGACCGAGACGGTATTTCTCCAAATACTTTTTTGTTACTTATGAAAAATTAAATAAAATACTTTTTGGTCAGCTCGACACGATGATTAGAATTGGAGATATTGTAAATTTATTACAAAATGATGACACAGTCTAGAATGTGCCCGCAGCACTTTGACAAAAATAAATATAACTTGATTTCTAGTTGAAATTTTCCATTGAGTGATGTTTTATTTTGAAGATAAAAGTGTCAGTTTGTTGTTAGAAACCGCACTGATACAACTGACAGATGAGATTCAAGAAGCACTGAACAGGAAGGAAACTGTAATATGTGCCTTCCTTGATATAGAAGCGGCTTTTGACAACACTCTACATGAGGCAGTCAAAAGAGCATTCGACGACAGGGGAGTGGACGAAATGACATCCAAATGGATGGCACGACTTCTCTCCACTAGAATAGGACAGGACATTATCACCCTCTGTATCAACAGAGGAGACCCTCAGGGGGAAGTAGCTTCTCAACTTATGTGGAGCTTAATTGTAGCCAACTCCTCTGTGATCTGACTGACCTCGGCATATATTGTCAGGGCTATGCCAATGACGTGGTCGTGATCACAAGAGGAAAATTCGAGAATACCATCAGTGACATAGTTCAAAGAGACTTGAATACTCTAGAGAATGGTGCCAGATTATGACACTAAACATCAACCTCACCAACACTACCCTAGTAGCCTTCACAAGGAAAAGAACCCTCAATCTGAAAACCATCAAAACGGATGGGATTGCTATTGAGTGGAAGTCAGAGGTTAAATATCTAGGACTAACCCTAGATAACAAACTCCTCTGGAATAAGCATGAAAAAGAAGTAATTAACAATGCTACAAAGGCAGTACAAATTTTGCGGGAAAATGATGGGGTATAAACACAAAAATCCTGCAGTGGATGTACACTGCAACAATGAGACCAATCATCACATATGGGGCAGCGATCTGGAGCAAAAGAACCAGTCTGGCTAAGCCGAGAGCTAACCTCTCGAAAGTTCGAAGACTGGCCTGTACATGTATAACCGGGGCAATGAAAACCTGCCCATAGGCCACCATGGAAGTAATCCTAAACCTCACACCTCTACGTATATTTCTAGAGAACATGGCGAAGAGGGCGATTTATAGAATGATGAGAGATGAGGCCATAAAACGAAGGCCCAATCTGTTATCCCGAAATCAACAAATCTGCGACATGCTCCAAGATGAAATGAAAAAGATGTTCAGCTTTGCGAAAAACTTCTGCACAAAGTTGTGTCGCAGGAGCGAAAGGGACACCATTGAAAAACTAGGCAAGAAATCCACTATATGGTATTCAAATGGCTCCTAAACAACGGAGGGAACTGTAGTATGAGTGAATGGACCCGTTTTAACAACTAATTGTTAATAACAAATGTCTGTATCAATTTGCTTTGAAACTCCCTGGCGCTGAAACTGTTTCCACTTCTTGAAACTTGAACTATTTTTTTACAGTACTTGTAGCTACTCCAATTTCTTCAAAGTACTTTTAAATATTTAGCAATTTTCTGCAACCGATTTAGGTTGCTGGAATGGCTATGTTTTGCAGTCCTTTATCTTGTTTTCATTTTATTAAGTGAGACTTAAGATATTCAAAATTAATTGCATTTTATTATTCTTATGACATTAAATCATTTTGGAGGTGAGAATGTATTTTGTAAAGGACCAGAATCTTAGGTTAAAATTGTATTACTTTGTATGTGTGAAGCCTCACTGTAATAAAATGCTTATAGTATTAAAAGTATAGACGATTTTACTTTAAATACCCTTATAAAACTCAGTCATCTATATATATATATATATATATATATATATATATATATATATATATATATATATATATATACAATCCAATGAATCGAACAGTGGTTGAAATGCATTAAAGAGAAAAAATATTTGCTCTTTTTTATTGCCTACACCCCTGTACAGCGCGCACGTTCTCCCCTATTCATCCACAATAAATTCCTTCACTCCCCTGACCTTTCTTCTTATTCATACGCACCGCTGACACACTTTCATCCCCCCAGTATTTTCATTAACCTACTAAGATCACTCTAACTTTTCGAGGGGTGAGTGCGAAGTCCTAACTGGGGCACAAGTGCTACTAGTAGGAACTTTGCCCTGCTTAGAAAATAACCGTTACGTCATACAGCACACCTGCCATAAAGTTACACGTGAGTTTTAAAGTTTGGTGATATAATTTTGGAAGTTATGCGAGTAATATCTCTGGTAATTGGCGATAGTTTAGTTGACAATGAGGCAAGATGTTTTAAAATGTGATGTAAAGACTTAAATAAAAACACAGCTTCCTTATCAGGTCTTATTATTTTCTGTTAAAATAAATTGCGAAAAAAAAATCAACATATTAAATTAGCAATTAGTTTTTATGGCCAAAGGCTTCGGAAAGTACGCTCGACTATCGAATATTCATGAATATTCAAAATATATTTTTGAAGAATAAATTTTCATGAATTAAGTTTATAAACCCTTTGTACCCTTAACTTATTAGAATTTCATCAATGGCGGAGCCGGACCCATCGGGTACCTTACTTGTAAGTGGAATTTTAATGTATTATTGAGGAATTTCACTCCATTCACATTGTACTGCGAAATGAAGCGCTTTTATTTTACTTGGAAGTAAATTTCTCCGTCGAATGTGAGTTTTAACTGATCTCCCATAAGCTTTATTGCATTTAAATCTGGGCTGTAATAAGGCCAATCTAATCCTTAAATGGTCGCCATGTTTTGTTCTGGCAAATTCTAGTCGACGAGTTTTGTGTAATTTTGAAAAGGATATAGAATTTTGTCTTGGCTTTAAACCTGCATTTTTAGTAGCTTATTCTTGAGATGCAGATGTTTGGATGTCATTGTGCGATTTTACAGAGAATTAAGTATTAAAAATGGTCATTATTAACTGTTCTAAGCCTTTTACCAGATCTACGTACTCGACACATGAAACGTGCTACTTTAAGGATAGAGGTCGCATTATCTGGCATCCGCAATCAAACCACCCACGAGTTTCGCGGTTTAAGTAAAGTGTCTCACCAACGATCCCCCTAAGGGAGCTGTTGCGTATTTTTTAAGCCAACAAATATAAAAAGAGATAAGTTATCGTCCATGTTTTTTAAATAAAATAGGAAATTCTATACTATGTGGATAAAAACACCGTTGATAAATATTAGTCTCATGTCCTATAAACAGATTTCACGGTTGATAAATAGTAAATAAGACACAGTAGCGACATCTCGATTGTATATAAACATCAAACTTGTTTTTTGGGTAGGCAAGTAAAAAATTGTCAGTAGTTTCGACGCAATGAGGAGTGGACCATCTTGTATATTGGATTTCTAAATGAGCAACTTTAATTGAGTAACTTTAATCTAATTTTGTATTGGATCTATCTGAAATTCACCCTCCCCTCCCTTCCCTCTGGAAAAGAATAGGGCTACCTTTAGAAACCCTTTTTAAAGATCTATAAAATGTTGAAAATGAAGGTTTTGGGAATGCAAAAAGGTTTGAAGTTTTTTCCAGCCTAAATTCGATTCACCATCTTGAATATTAAAACCCATCCCCAAAAAAGAAAGAGATCACCTCTGGAAAACCTTTTTGAATGTTTTAAAATTATTTCGATCGTGAAAAAGGTCATGGCAAGTAATTATATATGTATATATATATATATATATATATATATATATATATATATATATATATATATATATATATATATATATATATATATATATGAAGTAAAATGCGAACAGTGATTGCAAACTTCGCTCCATCATATCCTTTCAGTGTTAGAGGTTGCACAGTTTGGATGAATTGCTACAAAACACAATTCACCCTATTACACCACCATCGAGATGGTGGCCTACCTGTACCACCACACCGAGAAGAAAGTAAAAACTTACCTCCTCTGTTACAGTGATACGGCAGAGGTACATGTTTCGTCTCTTACTAGACTCATCAGGGTACCGACATGCACCTGTCTGTGCAAAGGACAGATCGGAAGGAAGCATGCAACACTGAACGCGGCTTCGCCGACCTCCCGCCGGATGGCGTATATACGTTTATGCGGCTTTCACGGATTCCTCCGTGTGAGATGCAATAGCAGTGGTCATATCCACATTATGCCGTTGTAGTGCTGAAATCACATTCAGCAAACATACAACTAAATGCATCTCCGCATGTAAATGAAGTAAAATGCGAACAGTGATTGCAAACTTCGCTCCATCATATCCTTTCAGTGTTAGAGGTTGCACAGTTTGGATGAATTGCTACAAAACACAATTCACCCTATTACGCCATCCGGCGGGAGGTCGGCGAAGCCGCGTTCAGTGTTGCATGCTTCCTTCCGATCTGTCCTTTGCACAGACAGGTGCATGTCGGTACCCTGATGAGTCTAGTAAGAGACGAAACATGTACCTCTGCCGTATCACTGTAACAGAGGAGGTAAGTTTTTACTTTCTTCTCGGTGTGGTGGTACAGGTAGGCCACCATCTCGATGGTGGTGTAATAGGGTGAATTGTGTTTTGTAGCAATTCATCCAAACTGTGCAACCTCTAACACTGAAAGGATATGATGGAGCGAAGTTTGCAATCACTGTTCGCATTTTACTTCATTTACATGCGGAGATGCATTTAGTTGTATGTTTGCTGAATGTGATTTCAGCACTACAACGGCATAATGTGGATATGACCACTGCTATTGCATCTCACACGGAGGAATCCGTGAAAGCCGCATAAACGTATATACGCCATCCGGCGGGAGGTCGGCGAAGCCGCGTTCAGTGTTGCATGCTTCCTTCCGATCTGTCCTTTGCACAGACAGGTGCATGTCGGTACCCTGATGAGTCTAGTAAGAGACGAAACATGTACCTCTGCCGTATCACTGTAACAGAGGAGGTAAGTTTTTACTTTCTTCTCGGTGTGGTGGTACAGGTAGGCCACCATCTCGATGGTGGTGTAATAGGGTGAATTGTGTTTTGTAGCAATTCATCCAAACTGTGCAACCTCTAACACTGAAAGGATATGATGGAGCGAAGTTTGCAATCACTGTTCGCATTTTACTTCATTTACATGCGGAGATGCATTTAGTTGTATGTTTGCTGAATGTGATTTCAGCACTACAACGGCATAATGTGGATATGACCACTGCTATTGCATCTCACACGGAGGAATCCGTGAAAGCCGCATAAACGTATATACGCCATCCGGCGGGAGGTCGGCGAAGCCGCGTTCAGTGTTGCATGCTTCCTTCCGATCTGTCCTTTGCACAGACAGGTGCATGTCGGTACCCTGATGAGTCTAGTAAGAGACGAAACATGTACCTCTGCCGTATCACTGTAACAGAGGAGGTAAGTTTTTACTTTCTTCTCGGTGTGGTGGTACAGGTAGGCCACCATCTCGATGGTGGTGTAATAGGGTGAATTGTGTTTTGTAGCAATTCATCCAAACTGTGCAACCTCTAACACTGAAAGGATATGATGGAGCGAAGTTTGCAATCACTGTTCGCATTTTACTTCATTTACATGCGGAGATGCATTTAGTTGTATGTTTGCTGAATGTGATTTCAGCACTACAACGGCATAATGTGGATATGACCACTGCTATTGCATCTCACACGGAGGAATCCGTGAAAGCCGCATAAACGTATATACGCCATCCGGCGGGAGGTCGGCGAAGCCGCGTTCAGTGTTGCATGCTTCCTTCCGATCTGTCCTTTGCACAGACAGGTGCATGTCGGTACCCTGATGAGTCTAGTAAGAGACGAAACATGTACCTCTGCCGTATCACTGTAACAGAGGAGGTAAGTTTTTACTTTCTTCTCGGTGTGGTGGTACAGGTAGGCCACCATCTCGATGGTGGTGTAATAGGGTGAATTGTGTTTTGTAGCAATTCATCCAAACTGTGCAACCTCTAACACTGAAAGGATATGATGGAGCGAAGTTTGCAATCACTGTTCGCATTTTACTTCATTTACATGCGGAGATGCATTTAGTTGTATGTTTGCTGAATGTGATTTCAGCACTACAACGGCATAATGTGGATATGACCACTGCTATTGCATCTCACACGGAGGAATCCGTGAAAGCCGCATAAACATATATATATATATATATATATATATATATATATATATATATATATATATATAAACTTAATGAAAGTTAGGAAAATTTTACGTCTGTTCTTAGAGCGTATGTCACTGTTATTATCTACTTAAGTGAGTGCTTTGTTTTCCAAAGAAGACTTGATAAAAACAGTTGCAAATTATTATGCATCATGGCTGTCCATGGCGCACTTGTCATAAGTAAATAAATTATCCAGTATTTTGCTTAATAATATTTAATTTCTGTTCTTATGTCTAATCCTGTCGCAAATAAATTAGTACCGTTAGATTCGTCAAAGAATGCTTTTTTCGAAAAGTAGTTGTCAAAAAGGGGTCGCCATTTGAAAATTAATAATTAGAAATGAAAACGTAATTTTGTCAACTTGTCTTATTCCTGTCTTGCATACTAGTAACTAAAACTTTGCGATTGTATTTTTTTGACTTCACCTAAGGCCCTTAGATTAGTTTGCGTCCGATCATGGCCACCTAGATGCAATTTTAAAAATGGCTCTAAAAAAATGAAGTAGACGTAAAAAGTTTTTAAAATGTCACATTCTGATCTAGAATTGTCTCAGAAATCCAAAAATGTTAAAATATACAGGGTGTTCCATTTAAAAATTCAAAACCGGGGCCATTTCCGGTGAAGAAAGAGTTTTAAGCTTGAAAGCGTATTAAGCGAGAAAGGAAAAAAATGAAGTACATATATACATAAATGCGAAACAGTTTTCTATGTTTATAAAATTCTGTTATAAAAACAAAAATTTGTGTTGAAATGTTCTTATTTTGTAATCTTTTGGAAAGATTTGATTTTGGTTAAGGCTTATATTTTATCACTAATTTGACGCAATGTTGTTACGACGAATAAACGATAGCATTATATTTTGGTTATTTCATTAAAAATGTTGTTCTTATTGCATAATAAACAGTTTCATCTACGGCAGAACAATCTCCTGTTACGAATTTTAAAAAAATAAAATTTTTATGAAAAAAATTGACCGACTTCTAAAATAGCGCTAAAAAGCGAAAAATAACAATATAAAATTTTATATGAAAATAAAATTTTTAAAGTCGGCACCAGACTAATACCTAAAAAAATGTGATTCGCTTTCTTACTATAGTTTGAATATATCTCGTGTTAATAGTTGCCTCATTTAGAAATAATTTGGTGCCGACTTAAAAAATTTCAATTTTATTTAAAAATTGTATTGTTATTTTTCTCTTTTTAATGCTGTTTTAGAAGTTGGTTCAGTTTTTTTTTATAAAAAATTGATTATTCGATTTTTAGCTTTGAATTTGTTATAATTTTCATACATTATTTGAATTAATTACTAAGGGAGATTTATATACATCGTAATGATTTCAAGATCGGAAAAAGAATCCATTTTATCCAACACTAAGTAAACAATTAAAAATTCTCGGATTCTGAGAAATCTCCAAATACCAGTTTTAAATGAAGTTGTATCAAATACATATTTAATCTGCAGTAATAAATCCACTATCTTGAATTTCAAATTAATTTAAAAAATGCGAATGTAAAATGTTCAACCCACCATATTGGATCCGCCATATTGAATTTCAAAAAATATATTTTAACCTCTTAATCTCGTTTGAATCTACAGTCACGAAAATCCCTCAGTATCAATTTTGGTCAAATTTCGGAAATGTAACATTTTTTGACCGTTATTTTAAATCTGGCATATTAAATTTTCTTAAAATAATTTTAAATCCCCTATTTGCACCCTCAAAAACGACCCATTACCGATTTTAAATACAATGGAAAACTATAAAATTTTTAGTCCGTCATTTTGGATTCGCCATATTAAATCTGTTAAAAATAATTTAAAATTTGTAATTTATATCCCTAAGAATGCTCCAATTTTGGAGAAAATCGAGACGTGTAAAATGTTTAACCCGCCATATTGAATTAGCCATATTTAATTTTTTTTAATAATTTCAGATTTGTGATGTGCGATTCCGAAAACTGCCCCATACAAATTCTGGAGAAAATCAGAAATAAATAATTTGTTTTCATCATATTGGGTCCGCCATATTAATTTTTTAAAAAATAATCTCAGATTCGTTATGTGCGACCCCGAAAACTCCCCAATACCAATTTTGTAGAAAATCGGAGAAAATTAATTTTTTTATTCCCCATATTGAGTCCGCCTTATTGAATTTTTTAAGCAACTTCCTGAACCTAACGTAAAAAAACTGCCGTTGTACCAGAGTAATCGATGTACATACATAAAAAAAAATGCATAGCAAAGCGGCAGAATTGCGAACCTCCTTCTTTTAGAAGTCGATTAATAAAGGACCTACCATATATATATATATATATATATATATATATATATATATATATATATATATATATATATATATTTATATATATATATATATATATATATATATATATATATATACATATATATATATATATATATATATATATATATATATATATATATATATATATATATATATATATATATATATATATATATATATATATATAAATTGGATCATATCAGTGATTTAGGAGATTAGGGATTTGTTTTCGCGTGATGATAAGTCCGTCGCTTTAAAAAAGAGACTCATCCTTTCTTCCTTAAAACAAAAAATTAGATGTGTTTCGTATTGAGCTTCATTTGCAATTAGTTATCTTATTCTCTTTCCAATTCAAAAATAATTCTCGTTAACTAGTAGATCGAAATTACATCTACTATAATTTTACGGTGAAATTAAAAGTTTTACATTATTCTGATAGTTACGGGCGTCGTTAACGTTTTAGTAGCGTGTAAAATTTTATTGCTTTTTTATGGTTATTCCACAAAGAGTTTAGACCGATCGTATAATTGTAACTCTTTCTAATATGACTAGTAAACGAGAAAAAAAAATGTTTGTTTAATCGAAAAACTCGCTCGCCAAAGATCGGTGATTGACCGCGGAAAACCCAAGGGATGATTATTTGCTAAAATCCCAAGATGAAAATGGGATACATACATTTAGTTCCACAAAAGCATGTTGACAAAATATAGCTACCTGAAATGTTAAAGAAAAAAGCCTTACTTTCTTGAAAACACTAGTTTTTGGTCTAAGACACTATCATTTCAATATAGGGTCCAGTCGCCATTGTTATTTATATTTGACTCACGTTGCCGAGGCATGATGCTAACCAGTTTTTCCGTATAATGAAGGCACGGATCCAAGAGAGGGGGGGCAACCCCAAGAGATTCGAATTCAGAAAAATAGACTCGTCTGCCTTCTACATCGTGAGTGTCGCTAATACCTCGCCCCTCTATGTGATCATCTCGCTTTTGCTTGCCATACTATACAGTCTTTACTTTTGTGACATCGCCTCCCTCTCCCCCAAGGAGAGAGGCTGGAGCCGCCTCTAGTGTGATCCAGTGATAAATGTTTCCATATTTTACGTATTTCAACGCTTAAGAGTGTTTATAAGTATTTTACGGAGTTGAACCTTCATTAAATCCCATACATTTTCAATAGGATTTGCATCAGGCGAAGAAGTAATGGCTTTTTCTCTTTTCCATTCCCGATGAGGACGACTGCGTGTTTCAGTTCATGGTATTGTTGTAGTACCCATGAGAAATATTCAGATCCAAACCAGCGCTCTTCCCTCTTTACATTCTCGCTTCGTTCAGGTTTTTAATAAAATGAGCTAAATCTTTGGAGAGAAAAACATTTCCGCACATGCACGCGGTGGACCAAGCTTTCTTAATAGAAATTCATGCCCAAAATGAATATTAGTCGGTAAAAATAACATTTGACTAGTCTCTATCGATGTTCTCTTATGCCCAGATTAAGAAGGGGCATTTTTGGAACAGGTAAATGGTAACACAGTCACACAAAAAGAAATTTTTTTTCTGGCCTGGTGTTCTCAATATGTCTACTATATGTTGGATCGCTGAGCCGAATCCGGGGTCCATTAAACACCATTACGTCAGAATTTTGATGTAATCTCAAAAAACCTCAATGGACTATTAAGCATTCTTGAACGCTTTTAACATCTAATGCTGTTAAACATCTAATAATCCCATGAATCAAAAATCCCATAATCCGATAATACTATAACCCCATGACACTATAATTCCATAACGATGTTTCTAAAATCATTACACTTATTCTCCCATAGCGGAAAAGCTTGTCGTGACCCCAATTCCTTTAAACTATGGCTGTTCAACCCCATGATCCAAGAACCACATAACCCCATGTTACTGAAATAATCACACTCAATCTCCCATAGTGGAGAACTTGTCGTGGCATTTACCATGGCTGTTGTGAGGTTATAGAGTCATGGAGTTGTGGAGTCATGAGTTTATGGGATTATCGGGTTATGAGGTCTTTGGATCATGGAATTATTAGGGGTTTAACAGCATTGGTTTTAGGTTAACAGCGTTCAATAATACTTAATAGTCTGAGTTTTATGAAGTTATGAGATTTTTAGAAGTTATGGCAAAATACTAATGTAATGGGATTTAGTGCACCGCAAAATCGGAATAAGCGACTTTGATATTTTGTTTTGTGTAACAGTACTGTCCTGAGGTTTTGACTATGTCTACTATATGTTCTCGGGGTCGCTGAATCCGAATCTATGCAACATTAAAGCCCTTCACGTCAGCGTTTTGTCATAACTTCAAACAACCCCAAATCTCAGACTATTTAAGTATTGTTGAACGCTGTTACCCCAAAATCAATGCTGTTAAATCCCTAATAACCTCATGAACCAAAGCCCTCATAATCCGAAAACCCCATAAACCCATGACCTCATAGCCCCATAACCATTTTACTGAAATCATTGGAGTTATGAGGTCATAGGGTTCAACAGCCATGGTTTGAAGAAATTAAGGCCACAAGTTCTTCCGCTATGGAAGATTGAGTGTAATGACTTTAGTAACATGATTATGGGGTTATAGAGTTATTTGGTCATGGGATTCAACAGCCATTGTTTAAAGGACTTGAGACTACAACAAGCTCTTCCGCAATGGGAGAATGAGTGTAATGATTTCACTAACATGGTTATGGGGTTATAGAGTCATGGTTTCATGGGGTTATAGAATTATTGGGTCATGGAGCTCAACAGCTGTAGTTTAAAGAAGTTGAGTTCAGTATTATGATTATGGGGTTATAGAGTCATGGGGTTATGGGGTTATGGAGTCATGGGGTTATGGTGTTATTAGATTATGGGTCTTAGAGTTACGGGGTAATCATTGGTTTAACCGTATTGGTTTTGGTTTAAAAGAGTTCAAGAATGCTCAATAGTCTTAATTTTGAGGTTTTTTGAGGTTATGGCAAAACCTTGACGTGATGGATTTTGGTGGACCCCGGATTAGATTTCAGGAAAATATATAGTAGACGTAGTCAGAACCCTAGTCCAGAAAAATTCTTCATGTGGCTGTGTAATTATTCGCAATACTGGAATCCCCTAGTTTTTCGACAATTTTTTGCATACTCTCTATTACTGGGTCGTAGAATATGAAGTCGACGAAAACCGCATCCTAGGGTTTTCTAGAGTGCTGCATTCTGCAAGGATATGAATAGAGATTTCGTCCTCCTCACAGAATCTGCACTCTTCTCTTTCTACCAGTCCGAGTTTCTCGAGGTGTCCCTTCAGATGGCAACGCCCCATCAGGACCCCCGTCAGAAATCTGAGCTGGTTTTTACTCAAGCTTATGCATTCTTTAAATCATTTCTGGTCGTAGTTCTCAAGAAGTATCTTCGCTTATCTCAATCCTTGCAGCTCTGTCCAATAAATGGATCTCCTGCTTTGTTCTTCCATCTTTAGTTCTTCCAGCATTACGCTGCTACTGATTCCACAGAAAGGCTCTGGCCCTAGAAAAGGTATCTTAGCCTCTTATCTCGCGAGCTTGTCTACTATTTCGTTTCCCTCTATCCCGGTATGTCCTGGTACCCACTTTATTATTTTTACTCAAATCATTCAGATTCTCTAGGTATTCTCAGACCATCTTGATAATTGAGAGCTCAGCGCACTGATAGCTGCTTGACTATCCGTCATGATGATAATCTCTTAGCCGTCATAGTTTGGTTCCTTGTTAAATTGAATACACACCCTGATGGTATATATTTCTGCCTGGAAAATGCTTGGTGACTTACCCAAGCTTTCGTAGTGTCTGGTGCCGGGTCCATACTCCTACTCTAGTTCTCTCCATCTGTATACCATATAGTGGATTTCTTCCTAAGTTTTTCAATGGTGTTTCTGTCCCATTCGCTCTTGCGACTCAACTTTGTGTTGAAGTTTTTCACAAAGTTGAATTTCTTTTCCATTTCATCTTGGGGTATGTTCCAGATTTGTTGATTTCTGGATGAAAAATTGGGTCTTCGTTTTATGACCTCATCTCTCATCATCCTATAAATCGTTCTCTTCTCCTTGTTTTCTAGAAATATGTGTAGAGATGTGAGGTTTAGGATTACTTCCATGGCGGCCGTTGGACAGGTTTTCACTGCCCCGGTTATACATGCACAGGCCAGTCTTGGAACCTTCGAGAGGTTAGCTCTCGGATTAACCAGAGTGGTTCTTTTGCTCCAGAACACTGCCCCATGTGTGATGATTGGTCTCACTATTGCAGCGTACATCCACTACAGGATTTTGGGGTTTGTATCTCATCTTTTTCCCGCAAAGTTTCTACAGACCATCAAGGCTTTTGTAGCCTTGTTGATTCATCCTTTTCTTGCTTATTCCAGAGGAGTTTGTTATCTAGGGTCAGTCCTAGATATTTGACCTCTGACTTTCACTCATTAACATTCCCATCCATTTTGATGGTCTTCATATTGAGGTTTGTTTTCCGTGTGGAGGCTACTAGGGTGGTTTTGGTGAGGTACACTTCGCTGGAATAATCTCCCCAATTAACAATAGTTTTTGAATCTGAACTGATCTCATGCATAACTAATTCTTATTTGGGTTTCATGACGATCCAACAAAGTACAAACCTGCAAATTTTAATTAATAGCAAACCTAAACTACTCCTTTTGACATTACCGATATTCTGTTGCTGTTGATTCCGTTTCTAAAACCGTTTTATTCTTTATTTAAGAAACAATTTTGGAATAAAATGAGTATAAAGTGAATAGAACATTAGAACAAGTGCAATTTTATGATTGTAAAGTATCCGGCAACTGCATACGTTTATTTCCTACTGGTCTAGGTTAGTTTAGTTTTCTTTTTTTCGGTATTTTTCACTATATTTGATAAAAATTTTGTGTAACATTCAAACAAAAATGTGTTTTAACTTAGTAACAAAATATTCTTTAGTGGAAGCGGCAAACTGTAAAGACATTGTTCGAAAAATATTGAAAAGTGACAAGTGAAAATGAGAAATATATTTTTTTTTTTTGAGAAAACCATTAAAAAAAACTTCGGATTTGTGTTCTAGGATCCAAAAATAGGGAGTTATACATTTCTCAAAATTTACAGAAGAAAGGAGGAGTTGCGATATCTTTTTAATTTCATGATAACATTATTGGGAAGTTAAGTGAAGTTCAATCTTAAGCAGAAACCTGACAAAATTTCCCATCAGTTAAAAAAACAATACTTTAAAATAATCTTCTGCTTACGAGTTAGAAGTAATCTTACTATCTCGTGTAAACCTGTAAATATGGAAAATAAAATAAAATATGTGTTTGTAAATTGCATTCAGTTATTATTTCAAAGTCAAAAAACTCATAATAATATGGTTGAATCGGGCAAGTTCGAGTGGTAGGGAAAGTGAACATATAAAAATAAATTCCGAAAGCCGTTGAACGAAACTGGGCTGAACAAAATATTATTGAGAAGTTTTAGTTTGCCAACTTTCTGTCCGAGTTTCATTCAGTAATTCTCTCCGCTTCGGTGGCGGAGATTTCCTCGTGGCTCGCTTTGGCTTTTTTCTTGTTTAGAATCTTATAATATTTTCCCTCTAGTTTAATAGAATTTTCATGGTTTCTGTGAACAATTATTGTAGTCGAGGAGCTCAGTGGGTTTCCGTAGCCGATGAAAAGACATGGCTCCACCAAAGTTTTCTATATGTATTTTGACCCCCTGGTAATTTGTTATAAACAAAAAAATTGTTAATAATTTAAAGAAATGTTTTTTTTGCAAAATAAAATATATTCTCGTATTTCTTGGCTGATTCTCAGCAAAAAATGTATCTTGTGTTAAACATTGGAAAAATGGCAGTTGTTTCAACTTTTCATCATGAATAAATTTTGATTAAATATATGTTTTCAGCAATTTATAGTTCAAGTCAAGAAATACAAGTTAGGATTAATCGCAAATCGCAACATCGTTCTTATAAACATCGTTGTTGAAAACATCGATGTTCTCATGATAAAATATCGATGTTGAGAACCATCGGCCGTAAAAGCGATATATCGATGTTTTTTCGATTATTTGAAATGTTTTCGAAAAGTAACCTTATTTTATGTCTTGTGATTCTGTTCACTTAAAGTGAGATCACAGACTTTTGATTAAATAAATATTTTCAGCAATTTCTAGTTCAAGTCCAGAAATACAAGCTAGGATTAATCACAGTTAGGGATGCAACATCGTTCTTGTGAACACCGATGTTGAAAACATCGATGTTCTCATGATAAAATATCGATGTTAAGAAACATTGGCTGTAAGAGCGAAATATCGATGTTTTTCCAATAATTTGAAATGATTTAGAAAAGTAACCTTATTTTATGTCTTGTGATTCTGTTCACTTAAAGTGGGATCACAGACTTTTAAAAAACATATTCATATCATCATCAGAAATTTAACAGAAAATGTACTTACGTTAGGGATAACAGTGCAACAATTTTCTATTTAGCTGTTTCTATGTATTATCCTTTCAAGCAGGGAAAAGAAAAGAATATATATATATATATATATATATATATATATATATATATATATATATATATATATATATATATATAGACAGTTTGTTTCCTGCAAATACAACTCTGCTCCTCGCCCCATACGCGTTTCGACCACCTTATGGTCTCGTCAGTGGAGCTCTATCGAACCGCGAGCAACATTAGCAAGAAACAACTGCTATATAAAATATAAATTCCAAAGTACGTCGGTAGGATATTAAAAACCTGTCGACTTCGATGCTAGACTAAAAAATATCGTTAGTCAAACGACATCTATACAATCACTGGAATAACGCGAAATTTTTAAAATTCAAAATTTCAGTAAGAAATAAAGAAATCTATTTGCCGTTTTTAAATGGTTGTTTATATATATATATATATATATATATATATATATATATATATATATATATATATATATTCCTTTTTAAATCAAAGAAAAGGAAAGAATATATATAAACGGTTTGTTTCCTGCAAATACAACTCTTTCCATACCCATTCGGCCACCTTATGGTCTCGTCAGTGGAGCTGTATCGAAACGAGAGCGACATTCGCAACTGCTATATAAAATATAAGTATGTCGGTAGGATATTAAAAACCTGCCGACTTTTTAAAAATTTCGCACTATCCCGGTGATGGTATAGATGTCGTTTAACTGATGATATTTTTCAGCCTAGCATCGAAGTTGGCAGTTTTTTTTTAATATTCTACCGACATACTTTGGAATCTATATTTTATATAGCAATTGTTTCCTGCGAATGTGGCTCTGGGATCGATACAGCTCCACTGACGAGATCATATACAAAACAAACTGTTTGTATATATTCTTTTCTTTTCTCTGCACGAAACGATAATACATATAAACTACTATTTAAATACGGCAGATAGATTCCTCTATTTTCTATTGAAATTTTGATTTTTAAAAAGTTTTCAATTTAGTGGAAACATTTTGGGTGATTGTTGTCCAGTATTCGCTTGGCACAGAAGTGGCGGCGATGGGGAGGATCAAAACAGTCAACTTTGTATTATAAAGGATTTATAATGGAATTTGTAGTTTGATTTTTATTTAATTTAACTACTTTTGCATTTTGATTACTTGAGCTTCAACTCTCTTAATTTAAAGAAGGCGCAATTTTATAATTACGGGCACGCACATAAGCTGGATCGATTCACTGAAAATCCATTTTTTTTAGATCGATTTTTTCGGAAATAATAACTTTGATTCGATTTTGAAGAACCTATTGTTTTTGTCAGATTGTATATCCCTAGAAATTTGTCGACGATATATAAGCGATGTATCATCCAAACATCGATGTTAACATTGATATTTATGAACGAAATATCGATGTTTTGCAAACATCGATGTATTGCTCACATCCCTAATCGCAGTGCGAAAACGTAATGTTTTTATTGCTTTTTAACGCTATAAAGCAATAGCGTTTCATTAATTATACGAACCGCCATGTATGAAGGAAAGTGGAAGTCTACTTCCAGGCTCTCACCTAGTGCACCTAATCCATCATTGTATTAAAACTTTAAACACTTTTAATATTTATCTGTTTTTATTTATTAATTATAAATATCTAATGATAAAATATACAATACAACAGCATTAGAAATTTCAGTTATAACTATATTTGCATGCATTGGTGCGCTGCTTCAGTTTTATTAATTTTAATACTTTTCTGGTGAAAAAATTAACACAGTTTTATTCTAAATGCGATCTTTAACTAACTGGGATGCTGTATATAATTTTTTAACAGGAGCTCGTGATTCCATTTGATATAGTTGGGAATTTCCTTTGTACGATGTTTTATCGCACATTTGTTAGTATCTATCACATAATTATTAGAGCGCCTCGTTGATAATTGCGTTGAGATTGGTTCTTGACTGAGCTTAACTTTTTTACATTCCTCAGTATTATCTAGTTAGATCACTTTTTCTCTTTGCAGATTTTAATTTTTAACTTTTAAACTATCTAAACTTTTTTTATGTGTATATCTTTTATATCACTTATATCGCATTCAATAATCCCATATTTAATTGAATTGATGTTCTTTTAAAGTTTTTTGAAACTAAATAAAATGTCTAAATTTTTATGCATGGAGTTTGTTTTAAAGTAATTTTACCTTCTTTGCATCTGCAGCGTTGCTTATTCGACACTTACCTTGGTCAGTACTCGTTAAATTTATGCCTTTTTTATTTCCCTGGTAATTAATGCAGAAATCAATGTTAAAAAGTAATCTTTTTCTAATTTACTCATATTGCTACCCTCAATAACTTGTCTACTTCAGATATAAAACTCAAAGTGCGCGTGAACGAAAGTATTATGCCACATTTTAAACAGGAATTGAAATTATTATGCAGAACATATCTGAACCATCTGAACCCACCCGCTCTCAAACAGTTATAATAACTGAAATTCCTTATGCTAATGTGTTGTTTTTTTATGATTAGATACTTTTAATTAATATATATATATATATATATATATATATATATATTTAGTTGGTTATTTTCTTGGGAATATGCTTCATTTTTATATTGAAACTACATATATAAAGTAGTCATACTTATTGTATATATATATATTTTTATTTTTCAGGACGTTTCGATTCTTTCAAATCTCAACCAACTAAAAATATATTTAATGGTTCAAGAAAAATTAATCCCTATATTATATATATATATATATATATATATATATATATATATATATATATATATATATATATATATATATATATATATTAAAATGTGCTTTAAGTGTTATTGCAACGATCAGCGAGAGCTATAATGAATTATGTGAATTAGGCGACAGGTGTCGATCAAAAGTCGAAGAGGGGGGGGGGCGGTGTAAGCTTCAAATTCAGACAAATAGACTCGCTTGCCTGCTGCATTAGGAACGTGAATGTTGCTGACCCCCCCCCCCCTCCCGTTAACAACTCGTTTTCTCTTGTTCTGGATACAAAGAAGGTGGGAATAATTTCGATTATTTTTTTGCTTTTGTGATATCGCTATTCTCCCCTCCTCAAAGAAAAAGGCTGAATCCGCTCCTGCTAGGCGAGCGCCTGTAAGTAGATTTTCACTTCTCTTTATACGCGGCGGCCGTACGTTACAATTGATGACACGCTATTTGTTTATAGCGTTAAAAAACAATAAAACATTACAATTTCGCATTGCGATTAATTCCAGCTTGTAGCTCTCGATTTGAACTATCAGTTACTGGACGCAGAATTTGAATATATTGTTACGATTTTGTCTCTTTAAAATCGCTCACTGGGTCCGCAGAATGAAACACAACACTTTTCACTAATACTTCCAATACTTATATTAACTACTTCTTAAAACTACTAAAACACAACAATCTTATTACTACTTCTTAATATCTTCACTATTCAAATACAATTATACAACTCTTTAAGACTCTTATCCTATCCCTATTTATTTACCTACAGAATCTCCTCGATAAATCTAGAAATTGCTAGCAGAAAAACTAGAGTACGACCTAGAAATAGGACGATTTATCGGTATAATATTCCTTTTGGCATATTATAGTAAAGATGATTCATCGTTTTAGAATATTTGCATACGAGGGCGTATCAGTAAGTTTCTCCTAGTCGTTCGTAACAATATTTATTTAATTAAAAGTTATTCATGTTAAAAAGTCACAAAAACGACATTATTTAAATGTTAAACTATTTTTTGCTCAAAAACTATGCATCGGGTGGAAAACATTATTTAAAATCTTTAACAATTTTTGTTTATAACAAATTACCTGATCATTTTGCGGGAATCAAAATAGATATAAAAAACTTTGATGGAGCCATGTTTCTTTCTCCGCCACACAAACCCACGGGGCTTCCGAACTATTTAGAAACGTTTGAGAATATCCTGATTTGGGGAAATCAAATTACTTAGGATTCTATAAATATTTTCAGTTTACAGTACGATATGGATTTGAGTTGTGTTAAAATTGCCTTGTATATATTTTAATTGAGCAACTAGTTACTTATTTCAAACCCACAGAGTTTTATGTAAGTAAAATTTTTCTATAAAAATAATATATAAGAGAGCAATCTTCTCGCTTTTTATGTACTGGTTATATGATATAGTTAATGTCAATTTTCTTAGTTATAATGATACATTAAAGCATTAAGTTTGGTAAATTTAAAATTAATTAAAAGTTGTCTATTTAGATAGTAAGTTAGCTGTTTATATTTCGGGTACTGCCAAAACTCGTTGCTTGATGCCAACATTGTAGAGTTTGATATTTTAGAAGGTATATGTACGGGGTGTCTAAATTTCGACACTAGATCAGACTTTGAGTTATACACCAAACTTATATTTTTTTAAATAGAACAGCCTGTATGTTATTTGATAGGTTGATTCCAATTTTTCAGAGCTTTCCAAAAATGTTTAATAGTTGATAATAAATTTCACTAATAGATCTAAAATATTGATTTTTTTTTTGAAAATTCAGATTTAAATAATGAATACTTTAGCACACCATCTTGAATATTATTTATAATACATTTTCAAGGTCCTAGTTTAATAATTGAAGCATTTTTTATTATAATAATACTAACCAGACTTCATATATTCCCAAAATATAAGCCATGTTTAAACCTCATTATGCAAAAAACGGATAAATTAACCAAACGAAAAACTAGATGAAACATTTTATTTACACTACTACCGGAAATGGTTGTGTTTTACCCTGATATACAATTGGCTCATTTTTGTAATTTTTCTTAAAGTATTTAAAATAATAACTGGTTTGTTTTGAAAAAACTGAAAAGCCAAATTTTTTGCATTGCAAAATTCTCCTACTGAACAATGTCCATTCCTGGAGATCATGTTTTGTAAAAAGCTCCCTAAGAAAAATTAAGAACAGATAAATCAGGCGATCTGGGAGGTCAGTTAACAGACCCGTTGGTAACAGTGCATCTCCGTGGGAAATAAGTTAAGAGTTGTAACTCTGTGCACTGTCTTGCTGGAAATACATGTCATTACACTTCGCCAAGGGAATCTTTTCTAACACTTCAGATATTACATCTTCTAAAATTTCTTGTTAGCGGTTGACTGTGGGGCCCCTCTCATAAATCTGTGTTCCTAACCTTTCCATGATGTTAACCAACATATATAATCCAAAAAATAAACATGTCATATGCGGGGATGTTAATATTCATCTGTTAGAGCAGAGTAAAAATACACAAAATCTAAACCACAGAGTACAATATTGTTGCTACCATAACGGAACCTACAAGGATAACTAATCACTCTAAAACATCTACAGACAATATTTTTGTTGATTTTTTGGGTCTAAGATCGCAGGTCATGGACTGCTATATATCGGATCACACCTTCCAATTATTTTATTTTACGACAGAATCACCATCCAATACTGAACGATTTTTTAGGAAATATAATATTAACAATATTGAAAGTTTTAAAAATGCCATTTTTCCTATTGACTGAGACAGTTTATTTCGCGCTGTGTCGGATGATGATAATGACACATATTTTAACGCATTTTACTCAGAGATTTTATTGACTTTTGATTGTAATTTCCCCATCATTAAAATTTCAAATAAGGACCTAAAAGTACTAAGGAAATCTGGATTACTAATGATCTAAAAGAACTTTCCCGAATGCTAAAAGAAATGCATAAAATAAATAAAATAATAAAAAATGATTTCTATAATAATAATTATAAACAATTAAAATTATACTGTAATGGAAAACTTAAACATACCAAGTTCACTTTTAACGACAACAGATTGAGGAACGCTACAAATATTAACAGGAAGAGTTGGTGTATAGTAAGAGAGAGGTCGCTGATCTTGGAGAAATTGGCGAGGTGTTCAACAGATACTTTGCGGATTTTGCCAACAGAAGTGATTTACCACAAACCCAATATCCACAAAATGCTCCTATCCAGACACAATCTTTTGTTCTTTACCCAACAACACCATACGAAATTGAAAAAGTTATATCTAAAGTATGTCAAAAAAATCTTCTGGAATAGACGATTTGCCAGCCAACATTCTAGCCTCAATCTAATCTCAGTATTGTCAAACTTGATTAATAACTTTTTACAAGGCAGGTACCCTAACGTACTCAAAACCTCCAAAGTGATACCTATATATATATAAAACAAAGGTAGACCATTGGAGACCGAAAATTATCGGCCAGTCGCTCTTCAAAATAATGTGGCTAAAGTTTTTGAATTTTGCTTTAACAAAATACTTACTAATTACTTAGAAGGGAACTTAATATTATCTAAATGTCAAAACGGATTTAGAACTAACTTGTCAACTAATTCGTCCTTGGATAGCGCTCTGCAACATATTTATAACAGCCTTAACACTAAGCGATCTGTATTGGGGTTATTTTTCGATATCTTTCTGATAAAACACAGCGGGTTGTCATCAACGGCGTCAGATCATCCAGTCGGGTCGTGAATAGGGAACACCACAAGGTTCTTCTATTTCACCTACACTTTTTAACTGCTATATTAACGATTTGCTCAATGTTGAGATTCCTGATACATTGTTTGTATTATATGCAGACGACACAAATATTTTGGTTGATAGTGACTCCAGGGTAGAGCTACCTGAGAGATCGAATGCGAAAACAATGGCATTAAATTAAATAAAAATAAGTCTGTCTCAACGCAGGTTGCTACAAAAAACATCACTCATAATTCTAGTTTGCTTTTAAAGGTTGAGGGAAAATCCATGAAAAAATTGGAATCAACCAGATTTCTGAGATTGTATATAGACTTGAAACTGGCCTGGAATCATCACGTAGCACAGATCCTTCCAAAATTGAGCTCTTGCTCATTTTTGGTGCAAAGTATACGGGATACGGTGTCGCTGGATGTACTGAAGCATATTTCTTTCGGTCTTTTTCAGTGGGTAATCTCATAAGGCATTATACACTGGGGTTCAGCTGCAGACGCGAATAGTGTTCTTATATCACAAAAATGGGTGGTCCGATATATGCTGCTGGCAAAGCCCTGGGAGTCTTGCATTTGTTTATTCAAAAAACTGAATATTATGACTTTTTCATCCCTATACATCTACTCATTATTGTTATATGTAAAACACAATGGTGGGGTGTGAGAGATTGTGGGGAAGAAGATGTAATATACATACTTATTATACACGGCGTAATAGCGCATTTGACGTGCCATTCTCCAGGTTAACAATTGGCTAGAAAAGTGCGAGATACATTGGGATAATAGCTTACAATCATGCTTTGTGCCTCCATAAATGCTTTAATGAAACTGACAACCTAACTATATTTAAAAACAAAGTCTGATCCTTCCTTATTGATAAGTGCTTTTACTCAGTAGACAATTTTTTCTCATTGTTAAAATGTATTAATTTAAAATGTATTATCTATCCGTAATCTCCAATTCCTTTTATTTGACTAATTTGTAAAATATCTGTATTTTTTTGTATGTATGTCTGTGTTTGTATGTACATGTACGTATATATGTACATAAGCGTAAATTTGTATATTTTTTTAAATGATGAGCTTATAATGTTCATTCATTGTACTTTTTTATAATCAATGTTTGTAATATTCAGAAGCGAAATAAACTTTAACTTTAACTTTAAGATAAAACAAGCGAGCTGCAATAAGGTTTCATATTCTACTAAGTTATTTTTTAATTTAGAAAATATATCTGGATATAGCTTCCTACAATACAAAAGGAACTTTTCAGTATTTTATCGCAGTACTGAAAGATTGTTTAATAGCAATAAATAAATAAATAAATATATATATATATATATATATATATATATATATATATATAACATTCTGGCATATCATACTTCTCATAATTTTCCTAATTTTGGACAACCATCGATCATTAAAACTTTAAAAAAAATTCAGCGGAAGAAAAAATCTCTTACCATTCTTTTTCAAATCTAACTAAATTTTGGTTGAAATTATAAAGTTTTTTGTTTTAATATCCAGTAATCCAGATTGACAGCAATAAAAATTGTCTTTCTTAAACTGTCATACATTTAGAGGAGCTCAGAGACTTTGAAACTAAAATTCTAAATGACATTTAAGACTTTGTACCAAAAGTATTGATTATAAATAAGATATGTATTCCATAGCACCTGTAAATTTAAGTCCGAATTTAAAAAAAAATCAAAATTTTAAATTTATTGGTGAAATCAAATATCTATTATACATTCTTGAAAAACTTGACATAACATATAAAAACACAACATATAAAAACTGATAGATAAAAAGTGTAATATAATAACATATTTTAAAGATTTTTGGAGATTTCCATACTAATCTTTGTAACCCAGCTCAGAAGACATACGTGAAATCACACTCCATGATATCGACGTTTCATTTCAGGATGTGAATAATGATAGAGCCTCAGAGAAGAATCTAAGTTATACTAAAAAGCAAGAAATCAAAACACCTACAAATTGGGACAACACACTTATGACAGTTATAAACAAAAAAGGCCATTCTGCAGAATTCCTAAATTACAAGTATATAAATTGTTTGTTTATGAAGATCTTAAAAAAAAAGGCTTGACACCCAAGTTGGGACATAAGAAAGCATAATACAAAAGTGATTAAAGAGACGATAGAAGCTAACAAATCAATGAAGGTTCTCAGATCTCCATTGGGTAGGGGCCGGACAAAAATTTCCGGACTTAAAACTAAACAAGGCCAATTAGTTAGTACCCGGGAGGAAATTACGATGGCTGTCCAGGACTTTTATACAGAGTTATACAGTCCAAAAACTCAAAGTCCTGACTACGAAAGAAAGGAAGTAAGAAATGTCGGTTCAGAAGAGATGCCCGAAATAAATACCGCAGAGTTAATGAAAGCGCTTAATCAAATGAAAAATAATAAAAGCTCTGGCGAGGATCGTATAACCGCCGAAATGTTAAAAATAGGGGGAGAACAACTAAGAGAAAGCGTGAGAATTTTGTTGAACAAGTGCTTAATGTATGGAAAAATACCCGAGGCATGGGAAAACGCAGAAGTCATCATATTATACAAAAAAGGCGATAGAAATAACATAGAAAATTATCGGCCACTTAGCTTACTGTCCCACTTGTACAAACTTCTTACGAAAATAATAACTAACAGACTGACGCCAAAGTTGGACGCATACCAACCTTCAGAACAAGCCGGATTTCGCAGGAACTTCAGTACAATAGACCATCTACAGACAGTACACACGCTTATCGAAAAAACCACGGAATATAATATACCTCTGCATTTGGCTTCCGTTGATTACCAGAAGGCGTTCGATTCTATCGAATCATGGGCAGTTCTCAAAGCACTGGACAATGCTCGGATTGATTCAAGATACTCTGCTCTAATTCAGCATATATATGAAAACGCTTACATGCAAGTTACAATAGACGAGGATATAAAAACCTCGAGGATACCTATAAAAAGAGGCGTACGTCAGGGGGACACAATCTCTCCAAAATTGTTCACGTTGGCACTTGAAGATGTATTTAAGGGCTTGGACTGGCATGACAAGGGAATTAACATAGACGGAACACGACTAAACCACTTAAGATTTGCTGATGATATTGTTATAATCAGTGATTCACCAGAACAACTCCAATGTATGATACAAGAACTTCATCAAGCATCAGCTAGGATAGGACTCAAAATGAACTTGTCAAAAACAAAAATAATGAGTCTAGAACAAATACAAATTAAAGTTGAAGATAAAATAATAGAAAACGTAAGAGAGTACATATATCTAGGTCATAAAATACAAATAGGGAAGGAAAACCAATCGGCTGAAATTCCTAGAAGAATAAGTCTCAGCTGGGCAGCTTTTGGCAAACTCGGATTCATTCCTAAATCCAGTAACACCCCCATAAGTCTGAAAAGAAAAGTCTACGAGTCGTGCATCCTGCCAGTTCTTACTTATGGTATTGAAACAACCTCCCTAACATGTAAAGCCGTTGATAAGCTTCGGGTTACACAACGAGCAATGGAAAGGGCTATGTTGGGAATTAGTTTACGAGATAGAGTTCCAAATGAAGAAATCAGAAGAAGAACGAAAATAACAGATGTGAGCAAACGAGTAGCACAGCTAAAATGGAGGGCTGGACATATCGCAAGACATGACATAGACAGATGGACATACAAGATAACAGCATGGCGGCCAAGAGAGAACAAGAGAAGTGTTGGCAGGCCCAAAAGAGATGGCGTGACGACATCCAGAAAATTGCCGGAAAAAACTGGATGGGGATCGCTACGGACCGACAGAAATGGAAAAATATGGAAGAGGCCTACATTCAGGAGTGGATGAAAACGGGCTGATATGAATGAATGAATAACCCAAGTTGGATTTGTACCTGGCAAGAGAACGGGCTGGATTTAAAGCAGGCTTCGATATTAATGACCATTTACAGGTCACTGTAATTCCGCATCGAAAACAATAGTTAATAATAATATGTGTTGATTAAAAAAAAGAGCATTCGATACGCTAGACCAACAATTCTGACCGCATTAGCCAAATAGCATATAGATCACCGATACACAACATTAATACAGAATATAATGTTGCTAGATTTTGGGTTTAAGAGAACTGAATTTGGAAGTATTGGGAATCAACAGCGATGGTTGGAAGATAACTCACCTGCCGCTTGCAGATGAAGTGGTACTTATTTCAGTCCGCATAAGTGAAGCTGTAGCGATGCTATCAAGATTGAATCAAGCCTCTCATTGAACAGATTCGAGAATAAATTTTTCCTAATCTCGATTCACTATCAACGTGGTTCTTGACGAGACAAATAGAATAAACGACGTCTTATAAATATTGAATGTTCGAACTGAAAATAGGTCAAGATAATCAGACGGAGAGGCATAGCTTGGACTGCTTTGAGTAAGCTGAGGTAAGATGTGTTGAAGGCTGACTTATCTGTCTTATGAAAAAGGTAAATAATTAGTGTATAATGCCAGTTTTAAGATATGGGGCAGAAAACTTGACTCCCTAAAAATTTGGTGAAGAGAATCGACGTAGCTATACAACGTAATATATTATGAGATAGAGATGATAGATGAGCGAAGAAGATTCTATAAGGGCGGCGCAGAATGAAAGCGAACAGAAACATAAGAAGACTTTCTACGACATGGCCGATGATATAAAAAGAATCGCAACGAAGCAGTGAAAAGTTGTATATTAAATGCTTAGTATATTCAGTTTAACAAAACCATCTGCGATACTAAAAAACGTCATAGTTGATTGTTTTTCCTTTAGCTGTAAAAAATTGATTAAATCCTTTACAAATATATTTATAGTATTTTTATCTGACTTTACATTGAACCTGTTTTATATTATCAAATATCTTTGTCATATTATCTTTTATATGATTTATATTCCTGTATTACCCCTTTGTAAATATAACAAAAGGATATTTAATAAATGAATCCCTTAATCCACTGGCAAACACAACACAGGCACTCTGATGTTGTATTGAGACATAAGGGAGTCAAAGACATGAAATTGCTGTTTATCCTGTCTGGAAAAGGGTAATGCAACTGTTGTTGCAGTAGTAAATATCACTATCATGAGAAATTTGCAGTTTCAAAAAAATTAAACAAATAGAACATGGTATTGAAGTTAATACCTATCTCCAAAAATTGGGAACCACTGAACTATTTCTTTCGAAGAATCGGACGTAATATCAAGGAATATTTCCCATTTTTCCACTTGTTCCTTATTATATCTCAAACTCCGCCAAAGGTTAGGTATAACCAAAGATTATAATAGCTAGCGTTAGCTGTATAGACCAGGAAACGAAATGATTTTTGGAAGGTATAAATTACTCAAATACTGTCTGCGATCTGATTGCAAAAATAGATAGGGGAAGGTAGTAGAAATGACGTCTTATCTCGTGTCTCAACAAATTTTGGTTGGAACGTTGTTTGTTTTTAAACAAATAGGTCGAAAAATGATTTTTCCCCGATTTTTTGGAATTTACGGAAAATCTAAGGGATTTAGAGAAAAATGTTCCAGAGACGAGTTATACGTCTTCAAAATATCTTCAAAATGAGTTTTTGTTTGTCCAAATCAGTCTGTAAACAAAAAAGTTATTACAAATTAAACATTAAAAATGGCTTATTTTTCAATTGTTAATAACTTTCTTAATAATTATTGAATTGTTTTCAAGTTTTATCAGAATGTGAGTTTTAAAGTGCTTAAAAAGTGGGCGCTGTCGGTCCAATAGTTTGCGTAAAATTACAATTGTTTATTAGAAAAACGAAAACAGTGACTATTTTTGATTGGCTGTGCCGTCGTCTAGGAAACTGTTACAGAGTTCTGTCAGTGCTCATTCTCTTCGTAAAGGCTTAAGCTATCATGTAGTAAAAAAAAGTGGATATTTATGATTTAATTGATTATTGTATAACTTTTAATACAACCTTATTTTATAACAATAACATTATTCAAGAAATGTTATTTCAATACAATAATAAGAAAATTCAAATTTTAGCACGTTATTATTATTTCTAGTTCATACATATGTAATAAAAGCAAAAAATGCGAAATCTTGAAAAATATAATTTGGGGGGGGGGTAGGAGGGGGCCGAATATAATTGTTCATAAAAGTAAATATATATATATATATATATATATATATATATATATATATATATATATATATATATATATATATAATAAGGTATGTTAATTGTTTTCAAAAAAAAAATTGTTAATTCGGCTCCTATTGATCGTAGATATTTTTTTTTCAAAATTCGTATTTTTTTACCAGCTTTCCAATGATATGCTTCATTAATAAATCGGACAAAAAATGCGGTTGTTAATTAATTTATTTATAAGCGAAAAACTACCTATGACGATTTTGCATAAACAAAATATGAAAAATATCCACTTTTTTTACTACATAATAGTTTAAGTCTTTACGAAAAGAATGAGCACTGACAGAACTCTGTAGCAGTTTCCTAGACGACGGTACAGCCAATCAAAAATAGTCACTTTTTTCGTTTTTCTAATAAACAATTGCAATTTTACAAAAACTATTGGACCCACAACGCCCAACGTCCGCACACTTTTTAAGCACTTCAAAACTCACATTCTGGTAAAAGTTGAAAACAATTCAATAAATATTAAGAAAATTATTGACAATTGAAAAATAAGCCATTTTAATTTGCAATAACTTTTTTGTTTACAGACCGATTTGGACAAAAGTCATTTTGAAGATATTGTCAAGACGTACAATTCGTCTCTGGAAGATTTTTCTCTAAATCCCTTAGATTTTCCGTAAAATCCAAAAAACCGAGAAAAAATCATTTTTCGACCTATTTGTTAAAAAAAAAACAATGTTCCAACCAAAATTTGTTGAGACACGAGATGAGACGTCATTTCTACTACCACTACCCATTTCTGCAATCAGATCGTAGGCAGTATTTAAGTTTTTTTAGCACTCCGTTTCGTGGGGTAATAATAGTCTTTGGTATAACGAAGTAATATCTAATTAAGTGTATTCACAAAAGATCCTTTTAGGTCGAACTGCAGAAAAGTTTTACTAAACCCGAGAGATTTCGTTCAGTGTGATGCAAAAACACCAATTCCCCATTTCTAAATTAATATTTTTTAACAAGCAAAGAAACATTTTTTGTACCAAATATTTTTGTTCTTCATCTTTTATTCTTTAAAAGAAACCTTTACCAATTATGTTGAACGTTAGTTAACAAGCTATGTATGTTATGTGACACAGTTTATAATGAAAAAGAAAAAATATTCTTCCACAACGTAAACAAGGTACATTTAGGCGAACAGGCAAATCAAGTATGCTAAGGAATAAATCGGAGCCAGTTTTGCATTTAGCCACGACCTTCTCAAGGGTTTCGAGTTCCCCCTTGGACTCGGCGGAGGCCGGCGTGTCGGTGCTCCGGCCGGTCCGGGCCACCCGATCGGTCCCCCTCCTCCCGCGCACACCCAGACGATCCCACGGTTTGGTACAGGAAAGGATTAGGAAATGATGGTTTTAAGTGCAACTACTGACTGAGAAATATGCAGACGGATCATTGTATGCTTATACTTCGGACCTAAATCTGTACAGCACTCGATTTTATGTCATTCTGGGCTTATTTCGAATTAAAATAACGTTTTCTTTGTGTGTTTCTACTGCGGGACAGCACCCCTTTCTATGATATTTAGGAGACGCATTCGAAAAGCAAAAGTCGTTTTATCATCAAAAAATATACTGGTGAGAAAATATTTTTATTTACGGTTTTAGTTTTCTACAAATTATTTAACTTTTGCACATAATCGCCGTACACTTCTTAGCACTTTTTGTCCACTGCTCCAGCTTCTTTAACTGCACTACGTAGAAGTTATCCGGTTGGGACTTGTTCCTGTTTTTTAAGCTAAGAGAACATTATTTGTCAAAATTTTTTATTAATGGCAAATTATGGCGTTAGTTCAGTTAACGCCGACATTTCAAAAATAGATTGCAAAAATTTTATCCCTAAAATTAAAAACGCAAAATTACTAAAAAACTATTTAAGATACGTACGTAAAGAAAACCTTAATATATATATATATATATATATATATATATATATATATATATATATATATATATATATATATATGGATCATTCCACGGGAGGTAGGATGGGCCAGGTTTTAGACACATCTTTAAGGAGATATTTAAGGTCGAAATTGAAAATTTTTAATTTTAACGTTAATTTATCTCTGAGAACAAAATTTACAAAAATCCATATCACACATATTTATTAGTGAAATTTTGTGTAAAATTCAAATATGCACTTCAAAAAATTCAAAAGTTCAATCTAATTTTAAAACAATTGTTTTGCTAAATCTTCAATTTAAAAAGTTTTCGTAGAGACCAATTTAAAGCACCTCAAAACGTGTGTTTGAGATACCAAAATATATGTCTCAGTCAAGTTTAATCATGTACTTAGGCTTCTGACCTATAAAATATTAGTTAAGTAATAATCTGTCTAAATCTAAAGTATAAAGAGCTTTTTATAAAGTTTTTAGAACATCTTATAGATTATAAGCTTAAGCCCATGATCAAAGTTGGTTGAGACATGTATTTTTATAGTTCAAAACATATATTCCAAGATGATTAATACTGGTTCCTACGAACACTTTTTAAACTGAAGATTTACTAATATGATTGTAAGTTTTGAGGTTAGGTTCCACTTTCGAATCTGTTGTAGACATATTTAAATTCTACACAAAATTTCATTAATAAATGTGTGATTTGGATTTTTGCTCTTAGAGACAAATTAACTCGAAAATTAAAATTATATACTTAAATACATACATATATACACACACACATATATATATATATATATATATATATATATATATATATATATATATATATATATATATATATATATATATATAATAAAAGTAAAATTTTTAATATAAAATATTGTTGAAAAAGAGTTTCGTTTTGTTTTTATCTCAAAAATGAGCTCCGAATTATGTCGGATGACCTTCGAGTGATCTGTATCGATTCTCTTTAGTTTTGTTATATTATTAGTGCACTCTCAGCCAAAAATATAATAAAAGAAAAAATCGACATAGATTCTATGTACGTAAATATAGATTTTTTCAATTAAGTAGTCAGTTTAAATGTAGTTTTCAAGGTGAATTAAAAGTAAATGGAACTTTTAACATTTTTCTCACATTCGCAACAAAACCTTTAATTCAAAAAAAAAAAACTCATCTCAATAGCGTTATCCCAAGTGAAGATATTTGATTTTCGGAAAAAGAGCAATAAGCCCTTTTTAAAGAATCTAAATTTGTTCAATTGCGTTAGACCAAACCATAGTTATTAGTACTTTAATGAAAAAAAGTTTTTATATTTAAGAGTAAAGTAACAAACTGAAAATCTCTAAAATTTCGTCAAAAATTTTCAATACAATTTCATTGGGCAAATTACGGGAAAAATTCTTTTTCTCAAAGTAACATAACCGGGATATTTTATTAGCTATGTTGGATGTCTTCGAAAAATATAAAATGGTTGATACTCCTGCGACGTTTTGAAGTTTTTTTGGGAGTTTAGCTTTTTACCGACACAAAGAAGAGAAAGAAATAGAATATGTCGCAAAAATACCACAACGAAAATCAAATATTCTTATTTCCAACGTTTAAATTGGTGAAACTGTCGGTTGTTCCAGTTCTTTAAGAAAGGGTTTATGTTTAAAAGCCTGATTACTTGAGTAACCTAAAACAAAGTTTCTTACTTCATAAAGTATTATTGTAATATTGGGAGATTTGAAAGACCCTTAAAACTACTATTTACAATGTCCTCGTATTTTCCCAAAAATTACAAGTTTAATCGTACCATAAAAATTTACAGGCGTGTTTCGTCCACAGTACCGACGGTAGGACTTTTCAGTGGGAGTACCTTTCCCAGACACCCTGTTTGACGTACTATATTATAGTCGGGACCTGTATTAGTAGTTATTTCGCGTCGGAACGTATCGGTAAGATATTAATTTAAATCAGCCGTGAGAATTCTTAGTCCGTGTCCGTTCGTCGTCATATTACGACAGTATCAAATAAATTAAAGCGAAAATATTCAAATGCTATTTTCTAAAAAGCAGACACATTTTAAGTATGTCTCCTTGTCTTCAGCTGGTCAGAGGCTTGATTCGGCCCTGGCTACTCCAATATTCGATTGAACCGTGGCGGTCTGCGAGATGCACCGATGCAATCGAGGATCGCGACGCCAAATTTTTCGTCGCTCGCCATCGCGTGCGCCATATACTAGGCAAAAAACAAAGGCTTTCTTACACCGTACAAATAAATAATGATTTTTTTTATGTTTACTGCGAAGTGTAGGAATTATACGTTCGTAAACAATTTTCAAGATGCGAGTTGAGAAAAATAATGCAAAAATTTGTTCACGTTTTCGCTATCCGACCAACATTTGATGTTGATCTGATAGCGAAGAAAACGGGACCTTTTTACATTACGTTAAGATAAAATTTAATTTCAAATATACATAGGTGCAGATTCTCATACGACTATTACAAATTGCATAATTACAAAATATTATTCATTAATATTTTCAGTGTTATTTCAAGAGAGTTCTTTTTTAATTTTAATATCATTTTTACGTACAATATTTTGGCAGATTTTTATTTTTAACAGTTGTAACATACCCACCGTGTGTTTTCTGTGTTAGATCAGTATAATGTATATTTTCATTCTTCTTCTTCTTCTTCTACGTTGACTGGGGATATCCCTGTTTGTCATTCTATCCACACCCGCCTTATTCTGCTGATGAAGAGAACCAGCTCTGGGCCCATTTTTTTGGTGGTCGTCCTGGTAATCTTCTTCCTCTTGGTCGTCCATACATACAAACTTTGGCTAGTCTCTCTTCACTCATTCTCTCAACATGTTCTTTCCATCCTCTTTTTCTTTATTTTGTCCATTTGACCACGTCCTGCACATTACATTTTTCTCTGATTAAGGTATTTGTCAGCCTATCTCTGATTGACACGTTCAGCATTGATCTCAGTACTTTCATTTCGATGGTTCTCATTTTCTGCTTTGTCTTCTTAGTGTCTGCTCTTGTTTCCGTGGCATAAGTTAGAATTGGTCGTATCATGGTCTTATATATTTTTGTTTTTCCCTCTATTCTCATGTATCTGTTTCGAAATATAACATCTCTTAAGCATCCTGCCACTTGTAGGGCTCTTGTATTTTGTGACAGTACTTCTCCAGTAAGGTTACGACCGCTTGTTGTGTCAATGCCTAGGTATTTAAAGTTCATGACTTGTTCAATTATGGCATTTTCTATCTGTAGCTTACATCTTCTTGGTTCCTTGGAAATTAACATACACTTTGTTTTATTCGTTGATATCTGCATATTGTACTTCTTAGTTGATACGTTAAATAGGTGTGTCAATCTCTGGAGGTCGTCTTCGTTATCTGCGAATAGGACCGCATCATCCGCATAGCATATTATATTGATATTGTGTCCGCCCATCTGGTATCCGCGTTTCGGTCTGATGTCCTCTATTATGCGGTCCATTATCAAATTGAATAAGAAGGGGCTTAGCGAGTATCCCTGCCTTATCCCTTCGTTTATCTTGATGTCTTCGGTTAGACCTTCGGATGGTATTATTTTTGTGCTGGAATTTGTGTACAAGTCATCAATTATGTTTATGACCTCCGCTGAAACATTTTTCTGTTTTAGGATGTCCGTTATGTGCTGCTTCTTGATGCGGTCAAATGCTTTTCTTAGGTCAACAAAGCGTATGCAGGGTGGTTAAATTCTATTGATTTTTCGATTATTTGTCTCATTATAAATTAGGCATCTGTGGTTCCCCTGTTTTTTCGAAAACCCTGTTGTTCCTCCGAGATCTCTATTTTCTCTTCAAGTTTGTCACGAATAATTGCTGTAAATAGTTTGGTGACAGAGTTAAGAAGTGTAATTCCTCTGTCCGGGTTTTTGTGGTCACCTTTTTTGTGTACGGGAATTGTGTAGCTGGTTTTCCATTTTTGCGGTACTTGCTCTTCTTTAATAATTTTATTAAAAAGCTTTTGTAACTCCTCGGTAAGCATTTGGCCTCCGTATTTCAATAATTCGTTGGTAATTAGATCTGGTCCAGGAGATTTTCTATTCTTTAAATTACGTATTTTATATTCTATTTCTTCCGATATTACCTGCATTTTTGTAGTGCTCAGATTTATGGATTTTGCTGTTATGCTAATGTGAATCGTATTTGTATTACCAAATTGTCTTTCAAAGTATGATGTCCATTCTTCCTTTTTGATGTGAGCTGTACTGATGTATTTATATATTTTCATTGTCCTATAGTATTACTGAGAATCGGGAGGTACACCCATAGACCTACCTGACCACAAGAAACATAAGTTCTTATCACCTTTTTTTTCGCATTCCGATTAAACGACGGATATCAATACCAATCGAAATCACATTGATTCTGCATTCATTTTTTTTTCTTTGCAACTCCCTTTAATTTTGCAATTGCTGCAATTAGTTATCTAATATATTTTCTCTCAATTACTTTATTGTTTTACTCTATCATCCTTTCTCTGACTGCCATATCTTAAAAAGTATGCAACATATTTATAAAATAAAAAAAATTACTAAACATTTTCACTCCGTAATGCCGTGAAGACTTAACTTCACCGAGGTGAAGTTCAAAAAATAAGACTTACTTTCAGTTTGTTTCGCATATTCATAGCGTTTTCATCACAGCCAGTGATCATCTAAAATATGCGGAAATGTGAGTGAGGGTTGTAAATATCATGAAGGAAGTTCCGTGGCCTTTTACTGGGAGTGCCACTGAATCTACGGGGTATGAGTGATAAAGCCTACTTTCCGTCGTATGACTAAAAGAAAAGGTCGTGCGCAACAGTCTCTACCAAAGGAGGGGAACTCTGTAACTTCAAAAGTGCCGTTCACGAGTTTGACATTTTATGTATCAGTTTAATTTATTGCAATTGGCGAGACTTTCAAGTGTACATGCTTGATTGCCAGAGTGTCGTACGGATAGTTCCCCAAACTTGGGAAATACATAAGCCTCCCTGAAAGGTCGCCGGTTAAATGGGTTTAAGCGCGGGACGGGGAATGGCGCTGCAAGCTGTCCAGTGAAAATGCCAACAGAAACGAAGATAGAAGACTTAGTTTCATAACCCAATAGATAAAAATAATACTGTCCATATTTGGAGAAATATAAGGCAAATAAAGTATTAACATTCTCCAAACCACTACGCGTAATCGTATCGAAACAGTGTTTGGCTTTCTACGAGTATATAAATAAATCTTTATGGTCATAGAATTAGTTCAATAAGTTATCGCTTTATCATATGTATTTTATTAAAAACATAACAAACTTAATTTAAAACATTTTAAAAACTAATCTTTTAATGCATATGCGAACTCTTTTCTGATATGACTGTTTAACTTAATTAACAGATCTGGTGTTATAGGTTGAAACGCGGTTCTTATTCGTGAATCATAAATGATATTTTTAACACATTCGCGGGCAGTATACTTACCAAATAATATAACTAAATGTGATTTTTTTGCATATTTTTGCAAAAACAGAGAACGGCTATAGCAATGACTGTTCCACGATATACAATTCGGTTTTGCAGGACAGAACGGCTACCACCGTCAAAAGCATTTAGTAAACTGGTATTAGGAATATTCACAGGAGAATGATTTATCAAAGATCGACTATCTTTAATTTTTAGATCAACATGCAATAATGATCTAATCAAGAGTTCTCTGAAATTGATAAAAGGAATGTTCGAGCGATGCATCTTTTTGAACAAGAAGTTGGAATTCCAGACTGTAATATCTAGAAGGTTAAAAATTCTTATACCAAAAGATTGTTTTTCTAGGTGAGGAATAGTACGAGATCATTTGATCACATCGATCTATACCAACCATAAACTTGTTGTAGTCAATTATTTCGACAGGTTTTATCTTTGGATTACCTCTTTTATTTGACGTGGCCTCTAGAGAAGGCTGATGTGCTGTTGTTATGGCAATAACTTAACGCTTGTTTTTCCATTTTGATATATAAATTTTCCCCCTTCTTAGCCAAACATGTTCTCCGCTTTTCAATTTTTTTTGGTAACAAGAACTCAATTCCCTTTTCTATTGGCATCGCATACCGAAACTACAGGAATAATTAGCCGTAGCCATTGAAAGAATAATAAGAAACACAAATTTCACCCATGTCGCATTCAAGCACATCAGGAACTTTTGAATTTGGATTACGACCGACGAATCGAATGATGGTAGAATAATTTTCATTATTACAGAAATGAAAATCCCAATTTATTTAGAATTTTCAATTGTCAGCACAGATAGTCTATCCTTTGTGGAATAATTGAAACGCATGTATTAGGTCCATACTTTTTCGACGGCCACTTAAAGGGCGCCATATTTCTTAGATTTACAATTTACCTGTACTTTTGGAGAATATTTCACTAAATATTCGAGAAAGAAGGTGGCTGCGACTAGACTGTGCTCCTGCATACGTCCAAATAAACATCAGTACCTGTTACATATGTTTTCCACCTCAAAAGTCGGTTTGCTAATGAGATAAGCTATTGTAGTAGTTGTCCACGAATACGTGATAACCTTGATTGATATATGGTTCTAAAAGTCTTGGAACAAGAGACTGAGTTTTTGTCACGTTTTCATCTGGTGGATCCTTTCCCCGTCCTTTATAAATTTCTATGTTTAAATCGTAACCATAAGGATTACAAAGTTCGTAGAACTTGATACCATACTTTATTTTTTTTGTTTTTCATATAGGTTCTAAAGAAGAGACGTCCTTTGAACAATAATAATAACTCATCTACAGATTACTGTTTTGTTGGTTTATAAGCCGCTTTGAAATTTTCAAGGCACATGTCAAGTAGTTTTCGATCCCTGTGTAATCTCTCAGTACTTGGAGGGTTTTTTTTTATTATGGACAGCAAAACAACGCAAAATCCGTTCAAATCTGCGACCGCTCATTCTAGACTTGAAAATGGGATGATAATTCAAGGGATCATAGCTAAAGAATTTTCTTATGTTATGAGTTTTTACATGGCCGTGAAGCAAACACAATCCTAAAAATTTCTGCATTTCATTTAGTGTGACAGGATTAAAAACTAGGCTTCATGAATTGCGAGTCTTTGGACGTGCTGACTTGTCAAAACTTGCCCATAAATGTTGTTTGTGGAATCGACGAAGAGGCGCATAATTTCATAGCTGTATGAATATAACAAGTGATGTATCAGTTAATCTCCGATCAAGGCAGATTTTTTTTCTTGTAAATTGTTTCCAGGAAAATCATCAATATTGTCCATATTACTTTGCCAGTCGATTTCATCACAATCTTCTTCCTGAGATGATAATAGCGGCGTTGATGATTCATTATCAGAAAAGTTGTCCTGGGGCGGTGGTCTGCTATCAGGAGCATCGTTCTGAGGTTGTGATCCTCTGATTGGAACATTATTTTCTGAAACACTTTGTTGAAATTCTTACTCTGAAGAATAGTTTTCCATGTACTTTCTAGGATCATGATTATCTTCACTTCCCGAGCCTAAAGGTTCTCCATCCGTAGATATTTCGTCGTACAATTTGAGTAAACGCGCCTCTTCATTAGGATCCATCTGTAAGCGATATCAAGTCAAATATAATCACAACAGGTCTCTTACCAATAAAAAATTACCTTTATCATGAAAGCAGCATAACTAACTTCACAAAAAAGCGTTTCACAACTTTTTAAGGCAAGAATTTTTTTTATTTTTACTGTAAATATGAGCTAAACATGCAGCCGTAACTTACATTTAACATATTAAATTGAACTAAATCATCTCTTATAAACCCGCGCTAGGCACGGCCGACACCCTTCCAGTTAGGCCAGGGGAGTTTTTGCTACCACATGGCCGTTTTTCTCTGTCTGCTGGGACATCCCCATATACGCTCTCATTAGAATAAACACATTTCTTGCCTGCTGCAGCCGGTTCACCCAAGTAAAATGTGACTGCTATAGAAGTCGTGTCGATGTAAGTATGACAGCTAAAATAAGTCTGTCCGCGAATGGGTTAATATATCCCCATACCATAAAATCTGGACTTGTTGGATCCGGAGACCTTGCTGGCCAATATTGGGTTTCTTCACACCCTATTGGGAGATTGAGTATCTAACTCATTTATGACATTAATTTGGAAGTTTGCAGGAGCACAGTCTAGTTGCAGTCCCATTCTTTCTCGAATATTCAGTAGAACATTCTCCAAAAGCACAGATAAATTGTATCAAATAAATCTAAGGAACATGGAGCCCTTTAAGTGGTCGTCGAAAAAGTATGGACCTCTACACGCGTTCCAATTATTCCACTCCACACATTGATAGACTATCTGTGCTGATGATCGAAAGTTATAAATAAATGGGGATTTTTATTCCTGTAACATTGGAAATTATTCCACCAACATTCGAGTCGTTGGTCGCAATTCAAATCGAAAAGTTCCTGATGCAGTTGAATGCGACATAGGTGAAATTTTTGTTTCTTATTATTTTTCCAAGGCTACGGCTACCTACTCCTGTAGTTTCGGTATACGATTTTCGACCAGAGATCCCATAACTAAAAATTGATTTTCTTCGTTCCTGTAATTGATTTATGACACTCTCCGATGATTAAAAACATATCAATCTTTTCTTCTTGGAGTAAGTTCTTATTTTAAATAATTAAAATTTTCGGATAACCTCGAACAATGATGATGTTTTAACTAACAACAAGTGTCACTAAATTATTTGCCAAAAATTTTTGTATATCGTGAATTATGACGTCAGCTGAGTCAATGTCTATTTTTCAAAAATAAATTGCAATAAATTTATATCTAAACTTGAAAATGTTAAATTACTAAAAAAATGTGAAGGATACAATTTTAAAGACCCTTAAAATTAGAATACAAATTCGTTATTAAATACAGGGTGTGTTATTTAAAATAAGAAAATTATTTAATGATCAAACATTCAATGTAAATTGTAGTGATTTTAATAAAAACCAATACAATTTAAGACTTCTAGCTTGAGTAGGCAGGCACGCTTCTTAAATTTTGGTTAATTTCAGGAATAGCTAAATATCTCCAGAACGACTTGTCTTAGTTATATAAAATATTACAGTAACTTACCCTATTAGGCCCGTGCTATCAAAATGTGCAGAAATTTCGAGAGCAGTTTATTTAAATTTAGATAACTTTGATGTGAAACTTTTTTTGAGTTACTGTGTATATTTCAAAATTATTTTAAAATGTGGTTCCAATAGAGCAACACTTCCCTTACTTATATATATATATATATATATATATATATATATATATATATATATATATATATATATATATATATATATATATATATTTCTTACAACATTAATAAAGCTATTACCAGTTTTTCAATAACTTATAACCATTTGATGTTGCGCTACACAGTAAATCAACTAAAATACCAGTGAACTTAATCTATCTTATAACGCAACTTAGACCTTTTTTGCAACTTTGTTATCTTATAAGAACATACTTGGCACTTATAGTATACTCAGAATAATCTTTAAGATCTTTCAGTGTATCTAAAATGTCCAATTTTCTTTGTAAGATCGATGAAAGAACAATTTGTTTCTATAAATGTTTATCGAGCTCTCCACGATTTTATGTGTAATTACATCCCAAAATTAGTTTAAGTAAAAACTAACTTAATAAGATACTTACACCTAACCGTACGCCTTAAGAAACTCAGGGTAGCACAGAGAGAAGAATGTAGAAATGTTGCAGTATATTGTCCCATTTTGGTTGTTAGTTTGTCCTGTTTGTCGTTCTTCTCTTCTGCTACCTCTTTTGCGATTTTATTTAGTGCAGGTGTAACAATTTTACCGGCGCTGTCTAAATTTCATCTGTCCTGGGAAGGCTGCCCCTCCCTTACCACCTTGGTTAATATTCCTTGATATTTAAAAGCATTTATCTTCAGCATTAGTGGGTTGATAATAAGACATTCTTTTTACGTTAAATAGTTTGAATCTTTCTATTCTAAAATTAAAGTTAATTTTAGCCCTTAACAATGATTGCCAATAGCCTCTGTTATATCCTGAGCCATGTTGAAATGGTGTAATTATATTTCTAGTCATGAGTAAAAATTCAAATATTTTAGGAAAATTTCATATGATAGACATCGGTTTGCAAGTGATGTCCTATTCCCTTTTTTAAACACTAGACAAACTTCGGAAGATTTCCATAGAGAAGGAGATGTGTTATGCTTATCATTCACTTTCAGCAGAGAAGAGAATATGTATGAACTTTTATTACACTCCTTTACAGCCATTTGCGACTATAATGTAATAGGCAGTCTTTGGTTAACATGTAAGATTTTTAGGTCATGATTTTTTCAGTAAAAATGAATGAATATTTTAATCACATTATTTTAAAAAGAAATTTGTAATATACCTGAGCACGACGTTGCCAAATTTACATTTTCTGTAAGTTAGGGAAATTATGCAGAATCTGGCAACACCACGTGGGGGTTTCTGGGGACGACAAGTAAACCACGAAGTCTGAACCCTCAAAGGCTTAAAATAACGAAAGTACCCATTTAAATCCATATAATTTCTAAGTTCACTCTTTTCTGTAGCCGAATCTACTTATAGATGGTCATTGTATACGAGAAGTACGCCGTCGCTTTTCGAATTTCCGATACCAGAAGAACGGAACGGCTATAAAAGCAGCTGATGACCAAAGTTGCTTATCATAAGTATTTTGGATATCTTGTTGAAGATCAAGATCGGGACTGGGCTTCTCACATATGTTACCAAACTTGTGTAGCGGATCTAAATAACTAATTAAATGGCAAACTCTCTCTATGCCTTTTTCAGTTCCAATGATTTGGCGAGAACCAACAAATCATTTTAACGACTGTTACTTTTGCATGGCAAAAGAAAGAGCAAACATAATATTGAATATCCAGATATTTCCTTAGCAATAAAACCAGTTCTTGATGGAGAAGGTTTATCAGTTCCAGTGCCCCAGGCAAAATAGGAGGAAGATTTAAAAATGTATGATGATAAGGCAGAATCCGATAATGTATCAGAAAAGGACGATTCTTATTTTTCCAAAAGTGAAGGAAAAACACCCCATTTAATCGAAAAATCTGAACTAAATGATCTAGTTTAGGACCTCCACTCGTCCATAGAACATGCTGAAGTATTAGGCTCGAGACTACAATAATGAAATTGACTAACCACCGGAACCAAAAGTTGTAAAAAGCTAACTTTGGCATATGGTCATTACTTTTTATCACCTTTTTTAACTTATTTTCTGGTATTTTTGAGTTAAGTTAATGAGTGTAAATTTCTTCGACCATTTTGAATCCTTTTGACGAGACTAAAGCGTATCATCGTGGGCAGAAACAGTGCCATTTAATTTTTAATTATCTGTTATTTGTTTAACTTGAAAAAAAAAATGTCCCAGTAAGTCAAATATGTTTTCGTTAAAATTTTTCCTGTATAAAGAAATTATGCATTTGACATATTTTTTCTACTTTAAATTTTCCATTAGTTTATCTAAAAGATGAAGTTTTTCTATGAAAAATAATTTCATATTCATACAGTTTTATAGTCCATTTGTTTTTTATCATAAGAAAATCTAAAAAGTCATAAAATCTATTTAAACATATCTTAGAATTCATTATTCGTACAAATTACTAATTAATAATTCAATAATGTGAAAAATTGAATTATAAATTACCCTTGTAATAGACAACTTGATAAATGATATTTTCAATTACTGTGGTAATGGATAAGTTTATTTTTAACCATTCTCCATGAACTAATAATTGTATTTTCAAAATCATCAATTGATAAAGAGAGTAATATTTCTATTTTGTGAATTAATGAAAATTCGTTATAATTGATATTCCGATTTTTGAAATAATCCATTACAAAATTAATTTATAATTTTACCCGATAATATTACTAAAAAACATTATTGCTAATCTCTGGTCAGAACTTATTGCCTTATGGACTTTGTAGACAATGGTAATTCTGAGAGCAAAGTACCTAGTGTCCTTATCGAATTTTCCTAAGACTCGGTACTTGCTAAGATTTTATGTCAACTTTGTCAGATGATTACGTGTCAGCTCCAGGTATTTCTTGTCAGGTGACTCATGCCTTAATCTCTGTGAGGTCTACAAGCTTAAAAACAATCTTGTCAATTTTATTTTAAGTAGGTACTTGTATTAAGAAATGTTCCTAAAATATTCGGTAATAGTGACCATTTATTTTCAAACCTATTATTTTTTATTTGGACACTCCTCTTTTAATCATTTGTGCTGGGACAAAAAACATATTTAAAAAATATTTTTGCGAATGTTTATCGATGTTTTCGAAAGTTTATCGACAACTATGCGGCCCGGCGTCGTTGCAGTCCGTGTTCACTGCCCTCGAGGCCTAAAAATAGGCGTCGTGTGCGTCCCGATGCAAACACGCATTCTTGCAGTTTGCGTTCGCAACTTTTTCACATAAATAACTTAAAACAGACAACTCTACCGTGGCAATGAAAATAAGGCGACGACAAACAAAGAAAATAAGCAGGGTACCTGAGTTCTTTGTTTATACGATGAATAATGTTAAACATGTAAATTTTCATTTACGTTAGAATATTATTAAAAAAAAAACATAAAAATAAATAGACTTCGAGAAATTAATTCTTATTGTGATTATTAATTTACGGGGGATTTCTAGTGTGTAAGCCTACTTTTGAGACCTAATTTTGCGAATTTATTGTGGAAAGAGTAACACAACTACAATGAAGAGACTTTATGCGACTTTTTATTGAGAATTTATGGTACAAAAAACTTTTTTTTTCAGTAAACCAAAAATTAGGGCGCTGTGGGGCACTGAATCTTCCTTCACTAAAAAGATTTGGCTTCACGGCGTGCAGTGTGTCATCCCTTCCAGTGATCTAAAGTCAAAAATCGGACAGATTCTTAAAGTAAAGGTTTGTGACTCGTTGATTCCATTTGTTGAATACGTACATATAAAATAGCAAATTCTGTGCTGTGCGGGTATATTGTTAGTAAACATTACTTTCGTATTAAAAAGTACGGAGAACGGAGACAATGGGGAAGCTCCTACTTCAGATAATGACGACAGCGTTGTTTTGTCCTTATTTGGGACTCATCAGGCCATTGTATCTGGTACAATTCATTTTCTCGCAATCGTGCCTTATCTGCTGCATTTTACAATGAAACCACAGCAGACAAGACAAAAATTGCGACATCTTGACGGATATGAAAAAAACAATCAAGTTTTTTACACATAGATATTGAACCACCAAGTATATTTAGCTTTTTTTTCATATGATGTATACAGGTAAGACCCTTCAAATTACTATCCAAGAAAGTGTTGTGAATTACTCAGGGCTGAAGGGACAGACTAGTTGTGACACTCATTTTTTACGCCCTGTATGATAACAACTTTGGACAACGTTTTTTACTATTGACTAGAAATTAATAACTCATTATTCAAGTCGCTAATCCTAACCGTTTTCGAAAAAAACCTCATTTTATTTATGCTGTTAGTCCCCTAACTTCTGTCGGGTTGGATATGAAAAGAAAAATTTTTCCCCTGTCACCATAGTTTCAATAAAAAGTTAAGTTAACTGCTCAGTTAAAAACTCAACATGGGCTCTGTGAAGCCTGATATACTCGCGCGCACGACGAATGCTGTAATCGTCACATTAACTCAGCATTGGCCCTAATTTAATCACAATGAAACGCGATTATCCGTAGAAGTTCCTTCCTACTATCGACCGGAGTGGAATACACCAAAATTTTGAGGTGTCCCCATAGGTTAAAATCCAACGGCGTTAGGTCAGGAAATCGAGGAGGCCAGGCCATAGGTTCTCCTCTATCTATCCAACGGTTTAGATAGACGTTGTTCAGGTCTCTCTCACAGTAAGGCTGAGATAAGGTTGCTGCTTCAATAGCCAGTTTACAAACTGCATTCTACGGGGAAAATCTTTTTTGGGAAACAGATCATCCCACTTTTTCAAATGATGTGGATAAACCAGCTGTTCTTGAAGAATTTCATGTACTATTGTTTTCGACGTTTAAACTGCGCTGATAATTTTCGAGTACTCGTTGATGGAGTGTCATCTACAGCATTTAAAATATTTTCCTCTAATTGCGGCGTATGTACTGCTCTTCCCCAACCAGCATCAGTACTTCTTTTCCCAAAATTTCCTAAAATTATGAAGAAATTTAATAATATTACCTTATTAAATGGAATCGCCTATCATTCTGCCTTCGATGTTGGTCAACTCGTTGAAATGTTTTCTGATCTGGAAGAGTACGATTAAGATATCTGTCGTGATATAACCTCCTGGCTTCCAAAGCATTGCAAGATACAATACCATACATCAGATGCTTGTCTGCATACTCAATAGACGTGTATTCCATATTTTGAATTATTTTAGAATTAATTTCACCATAAAATCCAAAAATCGGCAAATTAATATCAAAGTAAAGAATCAATGTGTCAGCGATGTGAACATGACAAGTTCTGAAATGCAAGATATTTATTTCTTTCGTACACTAAAGAGGTAAACTCTAATTTTGGATCAATCTTTTTTATCATAAGGTTGAAGGTCGAACATTTGATAGGAACAAAGACGTATCTTTTATCGAAATACGCCAAATACATGATGCAAATAAAATGACGTTTTTTCGAAAACGGTTAGGATTAGCGACATGAATGAAGAGGACTTAATTTTTAGCCAATAGTTAAGATATGTAAAAGACGTTGTCTAGAGTTCTTATCATACAGGGCGTAAAAAAATGGATTATGAGTGTCACAGTTAGTCCGTGCCTGCAGCTGTGAGTAATTCATAATACTTTCTTGGATAGTAATTTGAAGGGTCTTACCTGGTATATTAGACCAGGGCTTATCTGTTTTTAGGTGGATGTGAAATGGAACATGGAGATTTTTGTATAAGAGCCTTTAAAACAACCTGAATAACGATAAATTTGATATGCGTCATTTCAAAAAATTGGGCAACATTGTTTTTATTAATAAAAATATAAAATTAACGAAAAACGTTTTTTTTCAACTTTTCTCTCGTGTAACTTGGAAGGTATTCGTTTTAGAGGAAAGTTGAAAAGGAAAAAAAGTTTCGCAATTAGATTTGCCATAAGATAGGGTTGGTCGAAAATCGGAAAATATATTTCCCTTATTGTAAAATAATAATATTTAAAAAAAAGTATAAAAATCAGTTTTTAATCAATTTTTTTCGATCATTTAAATTTCTCTGACGACCTTCATATTAGAGCAAAGAAAACTTTATGCCATGATAAAATAACACTTTAAAATTCGTTAAGATCGAATCGATAGTTTTTACACAGTAATTTTGCAATCCTTATTCGTTTACAAAAATTGACCACTTTTCAAGTTTGTCTGAGTCCAAAATATCACGTTTATATTTAAATTTATTTGCGACATATAGTAGGGAAGTCAAGTTTTCCAACGCTTTTTTCAGAATTAAAATCGGATGATTTGGACGCCCTCAGGAATTGTTTAAAGACATTGTTGATATTTTTGCTTATAAACAAATAGATTTTCATTGAATTTTTTTTTGCAATACATGGTTTGAAAGTACTTGGAAAGACGCTTCTTTTCGTCAAAAAAAAATTTAAATCCATCATTTGGTTTCCGAGATACAAACTGTCAAAGTTGACAGCCTGTTACGGTGAATCTATAAACAATACAGACCTGATTCTTGAACCAAAAACTTTGTCTTGTCGAGTTCTTTTTTGATACAAATATTTAAATGTTTATGTTATCGGAAACTTTAATAGGAAATGAAAAGAATATCGCCCACGCGCGGGAAAAAAGGAAAAAAGAGGGGTGGGGAGCTCTCATTTTAAAATTGAATTCGAAGATTCAAAATAAATATCTAAAAAAAATTTTCATTTTCTCAGCTTCTAATTGAGCGATTTTGATCATTTTTTTAAACCGATATTCCGCGAATAATGGAGCTCAAATATCATAATGCCATGTGCCCATCATGCATTCATTTTTTTTATAAACAAATGACGTGAGTTATGCATCATACTTACAGCATATTGCTCACTTGGACTTTCCAAGCGAATTTTTATTTATTAATATAATTAAGTGTACTATAATGGTATATATTTACTTTAAGTATCAAAATTGTTTAAACAATCATTGTTTAAACAAACTGAAAAAAAAAATTGGTTTTAAATTATTTTATTCGTAAAATATAGATAAAAATAAAGTAATTATTTTATATAAATCATGTATGAAAACTTTGTAGTTTTTAAGTTATAAGTAATACAATATTTCTACAAATATTTGGAGATACAGTCTCAAAAGAAAGTTCACATTTAAAAAATCGATTTAAAAAAAAGTCTGGACTTTATTAAAAAAATGTTTATTACATATTAAAATACATTGTTTGGGAATTTATTTTTTAAAAATGATATCGTCCAAATGTAATCCGTTGCGCTCACGGCATTCATTTAATCGAGCACTAAAATTGCCCATGACGGCTCGGCAAGTATTCTCCGTGATGTCTGTCATTTCGTTGCGGATATTTTCTTTTAATTGTGCCAGGGATGTCGATTTGTTGGCGTAAACTTTTGATTTGACATAACCCCATAGGAAAAAGTCCATAGGTGATAAATCAGGACTGCGTAGAGGCCAACTTATGTCACCTTTCTTTGAGATCAATTTGCCAGGAAAAATTTCACGCACTCGTGGCAGAGACATGTTGGACGTGTGTGAAGTTGCTCCGTCTTGCTGGAACCATGTTCTTTGGTTATAGCCAGGAAAATTTTGCAGTTCAGGCACGAAGAAGTCGTCTAACATCTCCACATACCGCTCTGAAGTCACTGTTACTGTGCGTTCCCTTTCATCTTCAAAAAAGTACGGGCCGATAATTCCTCGCGCCGACATCGCAGCCCATATAGTCACTTTCGGCGAATGTAGAGGTTTCTGATGTTTGTGTTTTGGATTGTTTGCACTCCAATAGCGGCAATTTTGCTTGTTTACATGACCATTAAGATGAAAATGGGCTTCATCCGAAAAGAAGATGTTGGTAAACGTTGAAAAGCGTTCAGTCATCTGGTTTACAAATTCAAGCCTCTGACCAGCATCCTGAGGCTTCAATTCTTGCACTAACTAAATTTTATAGGGGTTCAGCTTTAAATCTTTGTGTAAAATGCGGAATAATGATGACCTATGCACATTTAAAGCAACATCACGCTTACGAATCGAAAAGTTTGGGTCGTCACGAACAGACTGAGTAACACTCTCTACGTTTTCGACCGTTCTCGAAGACCTCGGAGGCCCGGATTTTGGTTTATCTAGTGTTGAACCGGTCTCTTCAAACTTCTGGACCCATTTTCCAATAAGCCGAGCGCTTGACGCATCATTTAAGTGACGAATATGTCGAAAATTGCAGAATTTTCTACGCGCTACAGTCGCCGAATTACCGTTTTTGTAAAACTCACGTATGCACAAAGCACGGTCCGCTCCCGAGAAACGCTCCATAGTGACTAAATTCCCAAGAGCCAGGCTACCGATTGACATACCCCGCGCGCCGCTCGGAATAGTTGCGTTCACGCAATAAGCAAAACAAATGTGTACTTTCTTTTGAGACACCCTGTATAATATTTTCGAAGATGAGAGCATAATGCTTTAAAATGTAACCATTAACATGAAAGTAGTGGGGCGGGAGTAACAAACATCTGCTCACAGCATTGCTACAGAGTTTATTATCAGGTGCAGCAATGGCTTGGTTTTAATGAATTGGATCCAAAAGACTGGGGTTGGAGACTGCAGAAATCATGTTTCGAACCAGAAGCGTCCTTCCAAGTACTTTCAAACCATGTATTGCAAAAAAATCCAATGAAAATCCGCCGAGATAATCTATTCTTGAGGGCGTCCAAATCATCTGATTTTGATTCCGAAAAAAGCGTTGGAAAATTTGAGTTTCCTACTATATGTCGAAAATAAATTTAAATGTATAAACGTGGTATTTCGGACTCAGACAAACTTGAAAAATGGTCAATTTTTGTAAACGAAATCGGATTGTAAAATTACTGTGCTATCGATTCGATCCTAACGAATTTTAGCGTGTTATTTTATCATGGCATAAAGTTTTCTTTGCTGTAATATGAAGGTCCTCAGAGAAATTTAAATGGTCGAAAAGAATTGATCAAAAAACTGCTATTTTTACCTTCTTTTTTTAATTATTGCTTATTTGCAATAAGGGAAATATATTTTGAGATTTCCGACTAACCCTCTCTAATGGCAAATCTAATTACGAAACTTTTTTCCTTTTCAACTTTCATCTAAAAAGAAAACCTTCCAAGTTACACTAGAGAAAAGTTAAAAAAAAACATTTTTCGTTAATTTTATATTTTTATTAATAAAAACAATGTTGCCCAATTTTTTGAAATGACGCATATCAAATTTATCGTTATTCAGGTTGTTGTAAAGACTCTCATACAAAAATCTCCATGTTCCATTTCGCATCCATGAAACCACAATATTTTACAGATGAGCCCTGGTCTATATACCATATTAAAAAAATTGAAATATACCTGCATTGTAGCTCTTTGAGAAGCCATATCTCCGAAAAGGAGGCGTATACGAAAAAAGTGTATATGAACTTGAAGTATTTCTTTAACGTGTTTTTTTTCATATCCGGGAAAGTTCCCACATTTTCCCGGGCACCGTATATGTATATATATATATATATATATATATATATATATATATATATATATATATATATATATGTTAAAAATAAATAAGGCAAAGCTTCTCATTACAGATTTTTCGTCTTATATACATTTTGTTTTTAATTTTAAACTTAACAATTTCTTTTCATAAAGTTGTACCATTTGCTTCGTTTGTGTTTCTCTTTAACACCTCATTTGCTCTTTTTATTGGTTCGAAAATTAATTAATCCGCTTTAAAACTTGCGATGTCACCGCTAGAAATTAGTAACCGATCAATTCTATAGAATTCATTTATTTTGTTTACTGTTGTTTTCTGCATCGGCAAAACCGACGTTTCTATTGGCCGAGATGAGATTATTAAACTTTTTCTGATATTTAAAATGATTTCCTGCATGTTTTTTTCGGAAAATTAATTTATTTGCGGCTGGAGTATTCATTAATTTACTCTTGTAAATAGAGTGAAAATATTATTATGTTGTCTTGTTTATTATTTATATTAATTTGTTATTAAATAGAGTGGTAAGCAAAAAGTTAGTTATATATAGGAAAAAGTTGTATTATTATGGACGAAATTATCTATTTTTTTGTTATCACTATTGCTTAAAAATAATCTTAGATTTGTTCCGTAAAATCATACGCATCCTTTTGCTGTTCATCTAAACATAGGTTCTCAAAATATGACGATTAACTCGGTATGGTCATGTTTGGAATATCATGGAACTTTTCCATGAAATCAGCATAAAGAACGTCGAAAAACTGGTAATAACTAAATCTTCCTGTTTTGCAGACACTGCTAATAATGTTGGAAACAGTGTGTTTCCACCTCTGCCGAAATTCTGCTTAAACAGAAGAGATTTTCGAGAAATAAAGCGTGTAACTTATATCAACCAACAGCTGTGGGGAAATGTGCCCCGTTCACGCAGAATTGACAAGTAGTCGAATTATTACTGTTTTATTTCTCGAAAATGTCAAAAAAGCCCATTCTGGAAAATGCCCATACCGATATAGAAAAACCTCATCAAAACACTATCGTTTTCTACTTAAAAATTGTGAAATAAATTGTTCTTCCTAGTAAACAGTGTTTATATTACTAATAGGGTTGGGTTGGTTTTAATCAAATGATTTGATTCATGAATAAAATCACGATTTAAATCACTTGATTTTCTCAACAGAGATCATGATTACATTTAAAAAAAAATTATTATAATATACCAAACAATTTGCAAAAAATTCACAAACAGTTTAATAACTACAATGACATAAAAAAAGATAAATTGTACCATAAACTACCTAAATATCATAAACTTTTAAATCAAACAGTATAACCTCTAAAACACTTACAACTTACAACAGCTAAAAAATATTAATATAAAAGACTATGCGACATCATAAACTTATAATTTGTCGTCATTTGCAATTTTTTGTAAAATTTAAATAGAAATACCCATATTCCACCTTCTTCAAGTCCCAATCTATTTCTTAAATCGGAGTGCACAAAACCAAATGTACTAAACACAGGTTCTACCGATGCTGAAGAAGTAACTGCGCACAGGAACTGCTTTATTGCTGATAACTGTTTTGTTTTTAGGCTCATCGTTTTGTGAGATTCACTACCGAATCTCATTTGTTTGTGTTACTTCCTCCGAAAATATAATTTTCTTAAAGGGGCTGAAGCGTGCGTTCAATTTTATTGCTAGTGGTAGCAATCCCGTATCTTCAAATAATTTACCAATAGTTTCTAAGGCCAAATTTCTTTCTTCTGGAGATAACTTATAGTGTTGTGTTTAGAGATCAAACGTAAACTTGAATGACAATAAATATGTGTGGCCTGTTGATGTCACTCAGGTTTTTGCTGCATATTTCTCTTCTGTGTATGAATCATCATCTTTATCTGTATCCATAGAAGATGGATGTGAGCTTGCTTGGGGTCATTTCCATTTCTCTCCCATCACCGATCAAATGGTGAAAGATAGTATAAAAAAATTGAAACCTGGTAAAACTGCTGGAGATGACAATAATCCATCTTATATATATTTAAGGATTGTGTGGACCTTCTATGGAGACCTTTCGTGCATATATTTAGAATGTTAGTCAATTCTGGTATTTTCCCTCATAGCCTGAAGTCTGCCATTGTTACATCTATATATGTCGGGAAATAGAAACAGCGTGGAGAATTATCGACCCATTATTGTGTTGAATTCACTTGCAAAAATTTTTGAGATGATTATTTGCTCGGCTATTCAGAATAATTTTTATTACCATATTGCTAGGGAACAGCATGGTGGTAGATCGACAGAGTCTAACCTATATGTATTTACCACCTACGTGTCTTCTGTAATCGAAAATAAAGGACAGTTTCATGTTGTATCGACTGACTGCTCTAAGGCATAGATTATGGTTTATTGCTTTGGAAGCTTGGGCAGTTTGACTTTTCTAAAAAAATATTCTTCTTTTTAAAATTTTATGTAACATCAAGAACTCAAAAAGTTCAGGTCGATAGCGTTCAGTCACGCGGTTTTGGAGTGGAGTCCGGTGTTCCTCAGGGAAGTTATTTGGAACCTGTATTGTTTACATTGTTCATAAATAATATGATCAGTGTCATTGAGGGTTCTGAATCCTTGTTGTTCGCCGACGATTTCAAGTTTTATAAGACTGTCTTTTCTTTCAAGGATCGTTTGCAGCTGCAGCATTTCAACTCGGTGTCTGAGTGGTTTACCATCAACAAAATGTTCCTTAATGTGAGTAAATATTGTGCTATGACCTTTACGAGGGAAACAAATCCAAATGGGCTTCATTATTCAATACATAACAGTACTTTGGATAAGAAGGATGGCTGCGTGGATCTGGGTGTTTATATGCAGTCCAACCTAAAGTTTAATAATCACTACACGCATATCATCAACTGGGCATACAAGTTATTGGGTTTCATTATTGGGAACACTAAATGTGTTGGTTGTAGTAGTAATACTATTACCACTAGATCACAGATGGAGTATGCCTCCGTGATTTGCTCGCCGCAATCTTCTACGGACAGTGATCAAACAGAACGCGTCCAAAAACGTTTTTTCAGATATCGCCATGTTAGAAGACACAATATATATCCCTACCTGGTTTCGTATGCCTCACTGCTTCAAAGTTTTGAATTTCATACAATATCACAGAAAAAAGAAAGCCATTCTATACTTTTCATTTATTATTTATTTAATAACGTGAAATTCAAAAATTGTTTATTAGTCAATTGCATATATTTAAATGTACCTCAAATTAATGTATGACGGAGATATAACAGTGATTATTTTCATGTTAAAAATGTTGCTTCACCACTGTCGTCCATGCTAATATGCTGTAACAGGTTTTTGCGAGGTCATGACTTTGACCTATTTAATATAAGTTCCAAGGAGTTACAAAAAGTGTTGTTGTCGGCATGATTTCGCATATACTAAATTAGTTTTCTTTCTGTTAGTTCGTAGTTTTAGTTAGTGTAATCAGTCTAGTTTTAAATAATTTGCTCTTACATGTAATTACTTCGAGGTGTTTGTAAGACGAATCTTTAAACAAATAAATAAATCAAAGCTACAAAATGATACGATGTTGATGCATGGTCGTATTGACGATGAAATGCTTGGTTTTTTTGTAGAGAAAGCTCTAGCCCTTCTTCGAAATATGTAAGTTTTTCCATTGCTCTACAGCATTTGAAATAGTTGCATACCAACCATAGGTTATAACATTAAAATTGTTTTTTCTTCATTACTTTTTCTCATGCCAACCATGTTTGCCGCGTTGTCTTTTACAATTGATTTTATATCAGATTGATATTTTAGTTCACTTGAAGGAATTAGATCACAACAAAGTTCCGTTAAATATTCCGGAGTATGAGACTTTCCACATGTATCAATAGTTTCATAGAGAAATGCTCGTCCATCTTCTGATGTTCTGGTTGAACATATACAGATTCGTTGTGGACATTTGTCCATCAGTCAGTTGGCATATTTACTCATTCTTCTGAGAGAGAAGAATAACATTTTTCTTTTTATTCTTCCTAAATTTAATCCAAAAGAATAGTTGCTATAGATGTCCTGGACGGGTTGAATGTATAACCAGGTCTCAACTTTTGAATTGTATTTCGTACTTGCCAATGTTCAATACACCTAAAGCTCGAGTTACTAGCAAACATTGCTTCTACTATTTCCTTATCAGTTTTCTGTTTTTCAGCTGTTGATGTACGAGTTTCAAAACTGCTAATATTGGAGCAAGTTTCGGTTCTTTTCTTTTCTTGGATCAGCTCGGAAATGTTTGGGGGAGATTTTTTGATGCTAGATATAAAAGTAGAAGTTGATAAAGCTGATGAAGCTGAATTTGCATTATCTTCAGTCGATTGTAAAGCACTTTCTTGCGTATCTAAATCTAAAAATTTTGTTTTAATTTCATAGAAAATTTCAAGAAAAATAATTCATTTTGATTACCCCCATATAAACTCTAAAAGTAACTTTTTGAAATAAAGTAATTACACTGTTTTACAGCCAATTTGCGACTGTAATGTAAAATGTAGTCTTTGGCTAATTTTTAATATCTAAATGCGAAAATGATGGTAAAAAATTTCCTAACACGTAAGATTTTTGAGTTATGATTTTTTCAGCAAAAATTAATGAGTATTTTAATCACATTATTTTAAAAAGTCATTTGTAATATACCGGAGGGCGACGTTGCCAAATTTACGTTTTCCATAAGTTAGGGAAATTTTGTACAATCTGGAAACATCAGGTGGGGGTTTCTAGGGATGACAAATCAACCACGAAGTCTCAACCCGCTAAGGCTTAAAGTAACGGAAGTACCCATTTAAAACATATAATTCCGAATTTGACTCTATTCCTCAGCCGAATCTACTTGGCCCCTGTATAGGAGAAATACGCAGTCGCTTTTCGAATTTCCGATATTCGATGTTTCTAGAAAATACGGAACGGCTATAAAAGCAGCTGGCCGGTAGTCGTATCATTAGTATCGGATTAGCATGGGGAGTGGTATTAGATAGAGAAGCAAAGTGCGCGAATAAGCCAATAGTAAGAACTTTGTATTAATGTTATCTTTGTGTTGAATAAAGTTAGTTGACAGTTGTAAACGTGGTATCACATTTCGCAACCGACGTACGCGATAGTACAATGTCTAAAGTACAGAAACGTGGCTGTGTTAACTCCACGGATAGTTTTTGCTACATATATGTTCAGTTTATCCCTAAATCGCAGAAAAGGATAATTAACAAAATGACCAAAGTAGCTTCATCATAAGTACTCTAGATGTCTTGTTGGCGATCAAGACCGGGACTGGGCTCCTCACATATGTTGCCAAACCTGTGCACCAAATCTAAGTAACTGATTAAATGGCAAAGATTCTTCTATGCCTTTTGCAGTTCCAATGGTTTGGCTAGAACTAACAAATCATTTTAATGACTATTACTTTTGCATGACAAATGTGTCTAGTTTTTCAAGAAAGAGCAAACATAATTTTGAATTGGCGGATATTCCTTCAGCAATAAAAACGGTTCTTCATGGAGAAGGTTTACCAGTTCCAGCTGCCCCGGCAAAATGGAAGGAAGATTTAGAAATGTATGATGATAAGACAGAACCCGATAATGTATTAGAAAAGGACGATTCTTATTGTCCCAATGTGAAGGAAGAGCATCCTATTTAATTGAAAAACCTGAATGTGAGCTAGTTCAGGATCTCCACTTGTCCAAACACCATGCTGAAATATTAGGGTCTAGATTACAACAATGGAATTTACTAGCCACTGGAACTAAAATTATAATATTTAGGAACCGTAACCAGGAGTTATCCTCGTTTTTTACTCTGCTGGGTAAAATATGTGTTTGTGTTAATCCAAATAGCGTTATGAAAAAATTGGGATTTGTACATAACACGGATGAATGGTGCTTATTTATAGATTCTTCTGAAATAAGTTTAAAAGCAGTTCTGCTCCATGAGGACACCAAAAGAATTCCTCTTGCATATGCAGATGACATGAAGGAAACATACGAAAGTATGTCACTTATTCTAAATGCAATAAGCTATGATACGTGTAAGGGGCAAATATGTGGTGATCTAAAAGTCATAGGACTATTACTAGCGCTTCAGGGTGGACTTACGAAATATTGTTGTTTTTTATGTTTTTGGGATAGTAGAGCAACACAGAGCCATTACCAAGTAAAAGAATGGCTTCTAAGAGATCAACATATTGTCAAGCTAACGTAAAGAATATACCTCTTGTTGATCCCAAAAATGTTCTGTTACCTCCGTTTTAGACAAAGAAGGAGATATGTTTAAATACCTTAAACAAACTTCTCCTAAACTAAGTGATACTAAGTTTAAAGTAGGAATATTTGTTGGACCATAAATTAGAAAAATACGAACGGATCAGTAGTTTGATCAAAAATTAAGTCATGTTGAATTAGCTGTGTGGAGTTCTTTTAAAACAATTGTTTCGGACTTTTTAGGAAACAAAAAGTAGAAAACTACGAAAAATTTGTAGGAGAAATACTTGAAAGCTGCTACAAAATAGACCGTTGCATGTCTCTTAAAATCCATTTCTTGAACTCCCATTTAAATTTTTTCCCAGAAAATTTGGATGCGGTTAGTGACGAGTAAGGAGAAATGTTCCCCCAAGATATATTAACAACGGAGCAACGCTACCAAAGCAGATGGGATCCAGCAATGATGGGGATTATCGTTGATTTCTTGTGAGAGGAAGCAATCAGGAATACAAACGAAAGTCAACATTTGCAAAAAAATTATGTACAAAAGACTCACTATAAATGTATTTTCATTTGTATTTTTGTAAATAAATCCTGTTATCCTTAAAATATCTTGTTTTTTTTTATTGTTTTAAACTTATATATAAGTATTATATAAAAATATTTGTATTAATAAAAAAATGACTGATACATTCTATGACCCAAAATCTATACGTAATGGAAAATTTTCGTTGTTGAATTCGCATTCAGGATGCTTTAAACTCCCGTGAACAGCCATTATAACATCCGTCACAATTTGTTTTTGTATTTGATAACTAGCGTTATCAAGAAATAAGCTAGTACTGTGTCAAAAATCATTTACATCGGAAAGTAGATTTTGAAAAAATAATATCACGACAACAACAGTACAACTTTCTTTTTTGTGCAAAACTTTGCTACTTAGCTAAGTATTTACATTACTTACCTGCACAAATTGCACTTTGCTACTTAGAAGTTTTGTACAAAACTTGTGATGTTCTTAAACCTTCAGACTAATCCTTGAATTTTATTTGTAGCTTTAACAAATTGATCAATAACCAGATTTATTGAGATCAATTTTCGTACTATATGTAGTGTTCTTTCCTCCAGCCATTTAAACGAAAATAATTATTTGAATAAAAAGTACATCACTCCATTGAACCAGAGCACAACCAGTAATATAAAAAAATGTGCATGCACCCCTTAAAAATTTATAAACAAACAAGTAAACGAGTCCTAACAAGAATTTTGTGGGAGTAAAAGCCGTTAAGCTGCTAAAGACAACTTTATATTTATATATATATATATATATATATATATATATATATATATATATATATATATATATATATATCCGGTTTCATAGCGTTCTACGTCTTCCGGTTCCCAGTCTCCATTGTTTTCGGTCTTCCCAATCCCCTGGAAGTAAGTTTCTTTCGGACATGGCTCGGTTAATGCCCTTAATCCAGGTAACTTTTGGTCTTCCTCTTTTTATTTTTTCATTTGGTGTCCATTTTAGGATTTGCTTTGGTAGACATTCGTCCGTCATTCTCTCCACATGTCCATACCATACCAGCTGACGTTGTTCGATTTCATCGAGAATAGTTTTCTTTACGCCCATAATCTCTCTAATTCTCTCGTTGGTTATCCGTTCGATCCTTGACTCTCCGGCAGATCTTCGCCAAAAGTCCATTTCAAGAGCCAGTAGTTTACGTTCTAAAGTTTTATTTATCTGCCATGTTTCACATCCATACAATATAACGCTTTCAAATATTGCATTGTATAAAAGATGTTTTCTTTCCTTGGAGATGTTTGTTGACCATAATAGTGAGTTTAGGCATCCGATAGCTTTTTTCCCTTTAGTTATTCGCTTCAATATTTCTTCTTCAGTTCGTCCACTTTGACTGATCTTTGTTCCAAGGTAGGTATAATCAGAACAATATTTTACTATGATATTGTCATCCACTTCCAAATCTGTTTCTTCTCCACCGATACACATATATTTAGTTTTACTGCAGTTGACAGTTAATCCGCAATCTGCGTATCCTTTAGTTTCCTCGTCATAAATTCGAGGTCTTCTTTACCTTGGGTCACTACCACTTGGTCATCTGCAAAATGAAGCGTATATAAATGGGTGTCATTATTTAATTCTATTCCCATTCTACTGCATGATCTCCAATTCTTCATTGAGGTAGATTTTAAAGAGGGTTGGTGATAGACAACATCCCTGGCGAAGGCCTTTGGTCACATGAAAGCTTTCTGGTAAGTTATTGCCGATCTTAATTCTGGAGAATGCTTGGTCGTATAGCTGTTTGATGGCTTGGATCGCTGTATTGTTAACTGGAGACTTCTCCATCACGTGCCATAATTTTTGGATTGGTACCGTATCATATGCTTTTGTGAGGTCAACAAAAAGCAGATGAACCTCAATATTTCTTGTCACCTTCTTTTCATTAAGTTGGGTTAAACTAAATATATGATCTACGCACGATCGGCCATCTCTAAAACCTGCTTGTTCTTCAATTTCTTGGGGGCCATATTCTGTTTCTACGATGTTTCTAAGCAGTTTTCCGTATATTCTACTCATTGTGCTGGTTACAGTTATACATCTATTGTTTGAGCATTCGTCGCGTCTTCCTTTTTTGTGGATTGGTGTTATCCAGCCTTCTTTCCATATAGTTGGGATATGATCATCATTATTTAGGAATCTGTTAAATAGTTCTTGAAGAAAGGACGTTAGTTTTTCAGTATCGTTCTTTAACAGTTCAGCAGGTATTCCTTCCGGTCCAGCTGCTCTCCTATTTTTCAATGAATCCACAGCCCTACATACCATCTCCTTTGTTACCTCTACATAGTGGCCTTGTACGTTGTACCGTCTTGGGAAATTAACGAGGTAGTCTTGTCGGTCTTCGGTAAGCTGCGTTTGATAATGGGTTATCCACTTTTTGATTGGGATTGGTTGTAAGTTAATCGTGTGTGTCTGATCTTAGGGTCTTTATTAATTTCCATGCTTCTGATGATCTTGTACCTCCTACATGTGTATTTAGTTCAGTGCATTTCCTGTCCCATATGTCGTTTTTGTTTTTGTTCATCATGTTTCTAAATTTGGATTGTGCATTTTTGTATATGTTTTTATCTTGTGGATCTTTTGAATTTAGCCATTTGTTGAAAGCTTTTTGTTTTATCTGTTTTTGTTCTTCCAGTGTCTTGTCCCATGTAACATTATTGTTTCGTCTGTTCATGTCTTTCGTCTTAATTCCTAGAGCTTCTTGTGCAGCGGAGTGTAGAGAAGATACGATGTGTTCATACAGTTCATCAGTGCGCCCTGACAGCAATTCAGTTTGAAGTTTGTTATCTAATCGAGTCTTAAATAGATATTTTGTACTAGGTTCATGAAGTCCTTCCACATTGTAAGATATTCGTTCTATTGTTGAGGTGTTTCTATTGTCTGTTTCGTTGTCTTTTGTCTTGAAGGGAATTTGTATCTTTGCACCCAAGAAAAAGTGGTCAGATCCGCATTCTGTTCCTCTGTATACCCTAGTGTTTTGAACTTTCAGAAAGGATTCCTATTTAACAATTATATAATCTATAATCGACAACTTCTTATAAAGGAAAAAACGGGGAAAATAGGCTTTGATTTTTTATTTGGCGAGTGACAAGGTGAAAAGTAATAAAAAACCTACGCAGTTTACAATGCAGGTATTTATGCTAAATAATAAATAAGTAAAAAGTGGTTCAGGTTTTTAATTATAAAAATATGTTATATCTACCTATTAGGCATTAAATTTTTATTGAAGAATATCCGTAAAAAATAAAAATTTAATTTCTTAATTTTCCTTAATAAGAATAAAAATATTCAGAAAAATATACCTACTTGTAAAATATGTTTTTTAATATAAATATGAATAATAAATATTAAAATAAAATTCAGTGAATTATTTACATGGATATTTATATTCGATAATAAAATAATTTCATACATATAATTAAATCCTCCCTACTTACGCCCTATGAAAATAATGATTTTTCAAATTAAATAAACGATTTTTGATTTTTTGTTAATTAAAATCAACCAAACCTTGCTTAATTTTATCCATGATGCATGTCCGATTTGAAATTCGTAATCTTTGAAAGTGTAACATGTGCTTAGACCTACCAGTTTGAACATAATAGGTTTCTGCTGCAAACCAACGTATTTTTCTTCTAGAGAAAATTCCCTACAGGTTCGATTTTACCGATAATTTTATTCGTTTCAAGTAATTCCGTGACGAACCAAACTACCAACTGCCGCAAAACGGGCACTTACTTCTTATTCACTATTTTACTACGCTAGTCTTCATTCATAAATTTCTTATTTCCTTTTTCACCGTAGGATACAAAACTGTTTTTAGGTGGGCAACATACCGGAAAAATTATTAATTATACACAACCGTTCGAGGAAATGAAGGATTTCCTTATTCATAAATATTCAAATAAATAATTGGAGTAAACGAAAAAAAATATACCAATACTTGATGTTTCAAAGTAAAAGTTGTGAATTTGATGCTTGCAGTAATATATACTGTTTCACCGGAAGTGATGGTAAAAATTTATTTAAAAAATCCGATGTAATGCCCATTTTTGTCATTAATAAATTATGTGAATCTAATGATTTCACTGCCCTCTTTCTTTCTTCTTATCTCCTCTGTTTTTTCCTCATCGAATAGTACGGCTTGCATGTTTAATTTCTGTAGGAAAATTGTTCACACAATAAAAATATCACTTAAAATTATTACACAGTGAAAATTTCCTCTATTTTCAATATATTGACAGACAAATCAAAGAGAGTATTAATGAATAAACTAATTCACAATATATCATTCAATACAAGTTGTCCGGGAAGTAGCTCTTAATTTGTCGGGAACATACATGGGAGGTCAAAATAAAAGAAATTCCTAAGGTGCCCCCTAACGGAGATACAGTGCCTTAAAGGGGTACCCAGCGACGTACCTTATTGGCTCTAATTTTGAACCGACTTGTATAATTTAATGAAATTTAAATATTTTATAGAGGCCACCAAGACTCATTAAACCATACTACAGTAGATGTTTTAGATTATCAGAAGTCAGGAACGGACTTGTAACCACACTCGTTGGGTCTAATTTTTGGCAGATGTCATTTTACAGTGCAGAAACCTGATTTTTTTAAATACTTTAGTCATTGCTCTTTTAAAAAGGTACTTTTAATTTATTTTGATAAAACTGGCCGTTTTCGAAATAAATCGGTTTTTATGCGAAACACTTAAAAGTTACTAATGCTAAACACAAACAGATAAAAATTAGGTTGTTATTGTTAATACATAATACATACATAATGAATTACTATTGATGGAACTTCTCAAAACCGCCTTCAAGTAAAAATAATTTTAAAAAATGGAAGAATATTCTTACGCAGAGTATGCTGATATGCATTTAATTTATGGTAAAGCTCTGTCAAATTCTTCGAAAGCAAGAAGACTTTATGTTGGAAGATTTCTTGCTCGAACATTGCCAAATCCAAAAACCTTTCAAAGGGTTGATCGAAGCAGGTAAAAGATGATTAGAAAATAATTATTAGAGTTAACAAATTAATTTTTTACCTGTTTTATTTGGGGTAATTTTTGCCAGGACGTCGCGATGAGGCTCCAAAATTGCTGATTTCCCTTCAAACAGCATAAGAAACCTCGCGACTCAAAACAATGTTACAAAATGCGTTGTACTGAAAGTATAACATAATAGTTACTTCACCAGTACCACATTGAAGAAGTACACACTATGTCTCCGGATGATTATTCTGCAAGACTTCAATACTCCAATTGGTTTATACAGCAACATAACCTAACTCTAAATTTTGCTAACGTTATTTTGTTTACCGATGAGGCCGGTTTTACAAGAGGTGGCATAATAAACTTACCCAATTTACATTTTTGGGTTGATGAAAACCCACACGCTTTAATTCAAAACAAACACCAACAAAGGTTTATTGTAAATGTGTGGGCTGGCATAATCGGAAATAACCTTGATAGAAGAACACAAATGTGGTACTTGCAGGATGGTGCTCCACCTCATTGTAACCGTAGAGTACGTCAACACTTAACTAACGTTTTTGGCCATCGATGGATAAATCCAGGTGAGCCTGTTTTATGACCATCAAGGTCTCCAGACGTAAATCCCTAAGACTTTTACTTCTAAGGACAACTAAAAGAACTGTTTATTCAACACCAGTAAATACTAGAAAAGCACTACTAGCGAGAATAGCACAGCATTCCAACGAAATCCGTAATAATGCCGGAAAATTATTTGCAGTACAGTGGGAAAATATTCGAAGAATAAGAAAACATATTGAAGTACGTGAAGCTCATATTGAACATTTGCCAAAATAACATTTCCATGTTTTCACTATTTTTGAATTTTATTAACATTGTAAATTAATTGAGCCCCGATCAACCCTTTGAAAGGTTTCTGGACTATTAAAGCACATCAGCACACTCTGCGTATTTTATTTTTACCTGTTTTTGTTTAAGTTTAGTAACTTTTGAGTGTTTCGCCTAAAAAACGATTTATCACGTAAATCGCCAGTTCTGTCAAAAATAAATTGAGAGTACCTTTTTCGAAGAGGAATGACCGAAGTACTTAAAAAATCGGTTTTCAGCTCTGTAAAATGGCACCTGTCAAAAATTAGGCTCAACGAGTGTGGCTGCTAGTCCGTTCCTGACATCTCTGGTGATCTTAAACCTCTACTGTAATATAGTTTAATGAGTTTTAATGGCCTCTATAAATTATTAAAATTTCATTAAATTATACAATCGGTTCAGAACTTAAAGCCGATAAGGTAAATCGCTCTTTAGGTCTCTGATCTCCATTAAGGGGTATTTTAGGGTTATTTTGACCTCCTCTGTAGGCTCCCGAGAAAGTATATATATATATATATATATATATATATATATATATATATATATATATATATATATATATATATATATATATATTTGACATCTTCTTTGCTTGGTGATTCTAGATTAACTGAAAGAAATTCAACGTGCAGCGTGCTTTATACGCGATCGCAGATAGTAACGGTTGGTTGGCGTTGGCTCCGCCTCCCTCTCGAGCGCCGCTTTTGGTTTCAGTTTAAGCGTGGCATGCGTGTCGGTACAATGATTCCGCTTAAAGAAAGTTTTCCAAGTAGAAGGGTGATTGAGTGCATCGTCTCTCTTATTCAGAGTGCCGCTCTTTTCAATTTCGATGGATTCGCGAATCAATCTTGCCTTGTAGTGTTCTATATTAGCGATTTGCTGGCCGCTGTCAAAATCAATTTTGTGTCCTGTGTCGTGACGGTGTTGAAAAAGCGCCGATGTTGTCTGTTTGTTTCTTATACTGAGTTTATGTTCTTCTAGTCTCGCTGATATTCTTTTGTTGTTCTGGCCTATGTATGTTTTATTGCAGGTGCCACAAGCGATTTTATATACGCCTTGATTTTCCAGATTGATTTTGTCTTTTGGATTTCTTAAAGAAGAGGCTATTGTTTTATATGGTTTGTAGGCTGTAGATATGCTGTGTTTCCGGAGTAATCTGCCGATTCTGTTTGTTGTGTCTTTTATGTAGGAAAATATGGTGATTTGTCTATCCTCGGCAGGTGGCCTTGTTTTTTGCTTTGGTTTTTGTTGTAATTTTATTGCTTTATTTATGGTTGGTGTCTTGTAGCTGTTTTGTTGGAGGGCCCTTTTAATGTGTGACAGTTTCTTTTCTTTTCCTTGGTCACCAGTATATATATATATATATATATATATATATATATATATATATATATTGATTTTCAAGGTTAGTAAACTTTATGGAGAAGAAATTACACAGTTTTGTTGTAAATATGATCTTTAAATAATGGGAAAGCTGGAGCCATTTTTAGTACATGGCCATGATTCCCTCGTATGTAATTGAGATTTTCCTTTGTACAATGTTTTCTCGCAAATAATAAATTTGTTAGTATCTATAATATAACTATTAGGGCGTCTCTTTGACATTGATTCTCGTTTAAGGTTAACTCTTTTATATTCCTTCATATTATCTTTACTTAGATTACCATTTTATCTTCTTAGATTTTTATTTTAAACTTATAAATTATCGAAGGTTTCTTATATGTATATTTTTTTTAGCATTGGTTAGGTGATACTTGAAAAAATCTAAAAATTACATCAGTCCCATTCAATAATCACATCCCATATTGAATTAATATGTATTTAGAATTGTTTGAAACTGAAATGTTTGAGGTCTAGGATTATATACGTAAAGTGTATTATAAAGTAATTTTACCTTTTTCCGCTGTTAGATCCAAGCATCAAGAGACAAGTCTTTCTTACTTGCTTGCACAGATCAATATTAAAAAAAATTTTTTTCGGACTTACTCATATTGTTAACCGTAATAATTTGTCTTTTACTACAGTACGATATTTTATTTTATTCATTATGTCACATTTTAAAAAGAGATTGTAATTAATGTGCAGAACAGACTTCAACCTGCTCGCTTTCAAACATAGTTATAATAATAATAAAAAGTGATGTTCCTTATGCTAATATATTGCATTTACAATTAGAATTTAAAAATCTTATATTATATACAAATACAAACAGCTGGTAACTCCAATATACCTTAATATTTTTTTTCTAAATGTTTCATAAAGAACCCACTGCAGATTCCGTCAAATATAATAAAAATATCTGAGAACAAAAAATATAAAGTTAGAAGATTCTATGCGAAATGCGAATTTTCCGCGAAAGCCACTGTAGCAGGAAAACCGAATTTTTGACCTCTTTGTTGAAAATTTTTTTTCTTAAAATTAAGTTAAAAGAGATACCTCTTTAAAAACACCTTGTATAAAGTGACATAATTGAGTAAAAAAGTAATTATCGGATCGTAAAATTTTGAAATAAATCAATTACCAATTTAATTTGGTTAAGAAAATTCATTAAAATCTTCTACTATTCATGTTTTTTTTTGAGAGATTTTTCCGAAAACCATACATTTCTCTTTTTATCAGTAAAAACCACTTTTCGCCCGACTTGTTTTAAACTAGTGGTGACACGCTTCAAAAGTCTTCGTCACTAAAGGTTCCAAATAGTAGGGAATTACAACGATGCAGTAAATACGTAAACGATAACGTAAAACTAACAGATTTACAAAGTACAGCGATGATAACTTCAACTAAAACTTTCTTTTATGTATGCATAATTAATTCAAAGACTATTTATTTATATATTCACTAATTTCTAATCCTTGTTTCATTTTCCAAAGGGGATATCTTTGCTACCCTTGTTTAAGTATATTTCCTGATTCTCTCTATATGTGAAGGAGACTGTAACCAATTCCTTCAAGCGCTTTCAGATAGCGCCACTCAATTCTAATAGAATCCGTGACCAAACCGAAAGAGTTTTCGACTTTCTGTCTATAAGGAACGATGTTAATATAAACTATGAATTGATAATAGATTACGACCACAGAAGTAGAGAGGAAATACATGAGTTGAATGTGTATTTACATTCACAGATGGATCGACGATGGAAGAAGAGTTTGCTAAATTCCTATATTATAAGCAACGTCCAAGCAGAAATGTAGACCTAATGCATCTGCGTCTGACGATGTTATAGGTTAAATTTCTATGATCTTAAACAGCCAGGTAGCGTTAAAAGCTCTTGAATCAAGATCCTTTGATTACCTTGATGTTCTTACTAGGGCATAAGAAACTTTAAGAAAAGAGGGAAACGGGAAGCCTTGTAAAACAAGAAGCGAAAACTTCCTTTTTTGATACGCTTTCTTTTTTTTAAGCATTCTCTTTATTCTTTTGGACATAGGTTTTGGAAACATCCAAGTACGATATTCTTTTGGCACATAAAACCTGAACACTGTAATCTGTCCAACTCATTCGTGTTCTTTTACTTACTCTAACACCCTGATCATGAATTCCTTTACTAGTTTCATTTCTACTCTGTTCACTGTTATTATGTATGTATGCTTCGAGATCTATGAATCCATCACCAAAGAATGTTAAAGAGTTTCGGACTGTAATAAACATATCTTCAGACTTCACATTGCATTCTAATATATTATCTCAAAAAACAGAGTAAGCCAATAGCGAGATTTGTCAGTTCTACAATAACGCAGCAGGAAAAACAAGAGACTAAAATTTCTTGTAGGTGTGCAATAAAATAAGAAATATATTTTGTGAAAAGTTTTGGTATCCTGGGCTTTTATCAGGTTTTTGGATATATAACAATATAATCTCACATTTAACTCATATTATAAATAGTCGCCTTACTCAATCATACTTTCTAAAAGATTGGATGGTGGCTAATATACTACCTCTTCCTAAAAATAGTAATTCTTCCAAGTTTGGAGACCTAAGATCTATATCTATTTTGCCAGTGGGTTCGAAGGTTTTAAAAAAATTCTGGAGTAGCAGATTTCTTTATGTGTACAGAATAATAACTTATAATCTCTAAAACGACTGGTAATCGAAAAGCTCATAGTTGTACTTCTACCCTCGCTGATATTACAGATGGCATAGTATGTGCACAAGATGAGGGAAAAGCAGCTATTCTTATTTTATTAGATTACCTCGAGCATTTGATACGTTAAACTTTGAAATTTTAATCGCTTTATTACAACACATTGAATTTCACCATTCATCATTGATTTTTGTTTCCTCATTTTTATCTAACAGAAAATAGCAGGATATGATTGATGGTAAATTATCAAAATTACTAAATATCGTCGCGGGTGTCCTCCAGGGCAGCATTGTGGGTCCTTTGTTGTACAGTATTTTTTCCATCAATTTTTTGAAAGTCCTACAATATTGTAGATATCACTTGTACGTAGACGATACTCAATTTTATCTGACATTTAATCCAACTAGGGCACGAACTGTAAACCAGCAACTAAATAAATATATTCAAGCACCACTTGATATTTCAAAAAAAAACATGTACTGAAAATCCCTCCAAGCAAGGCAGTTACGTTATTATTCTGTAACGAGAACCTATATATATATATATTTCCAATGAAGTTAAATTAAAATTAGATAATATTGAAATGATGTTTCGAAATTTCACTAGAAATTTGGATCTTCTCTTAGATACTAAACTTAAGGGATTACATTAAGACAATTGTATTATAATCGCTATTATTTGTCAAAAGAAATTAGGAAAAAAGTATGTGATATTTTAATTTTGCATAAATTTCAAGTTCTAGGTTGATTATATATGTAAACATTCAAAAAGTTCTGGGGCTAATTTTGTAGAAAATTTACAGCTAGCGTTATCTTTTACCCGACGGCAGAACTATATAATATCATGCCTTAGTATCCCACAGTGGAGATGTGAGCGTTATATATTCACTTATTGGTCATCTGAGTTCATTTGAAGTAGACGTGTTTTTGTCACTGGGTCATGTTGTCAGAGGAACTCTACATTAGTGTAGGAAGCGTACACTACATTTTGCACGATGTTCTCGAGAAAAACAAGTGTATAGGAAGTTCGTTCCGCACTTGTTAACGGAACAGCTGAAAGAGCGCCGTGTGGAAGCTTCACGCGATTTGGTTAAATGGGCAGACACTCATGAAAATTATTAAAAAAATTATAAATGGCGACGAATCATAGTGTTTTCAATACGATCTATCGACCAAAGGCCAAACCGCTGAGTGGCCCGCCAAAGTTCGAGCGACAAAGTCGGAAATAAAAACGATGCTGATTTCGTTTTTCGATTTTCGCAGGATTACCCATAGTAAATTCGTGCACCCTGCACTACAAATGTGTCCTGGATCGACTTTTGAAGCGGATTCGTCGCGAGAGACCGAAATTGTACAATGTGCCAGCCCATTCCTCAATACTCAACACAATTTTTGGTCCAAGAGTAGGTCTTCTTGATTCATTACCCTCCCTACTCGTCAGATTCGGCTCCGGTAGACTTTTTTTATTCCCTAAATTGAAAATGACAATGAAGGGAGAACATTTTGAAGATGTTGAGGCGATTCAAAGGAATGTGACCAGGACTCTGAAAGTTATCCCAGAAGAGGGGTTTTCCAGGTCGTTCCAGCGGCTATATGAGCGCAGCACCATTTGTATAGAAGGAGGAGGGGATTATGTTGAAAAGTAAATAAAACTTTTTGTCTAAACTCTGGATTTCATTCGTAAAAAAATTAGTCCCGAAACTTTTTGAATAAACGTGTATAATCGTAGAATTTTGCAATTTCTCTGCATTTACGTCAAGATTATTAAAGTCAAAGTTCCACAATATTTATACAATAGAATTAAATTTCGTACTGATGTTCAGAGAGAGTTTTTGCGCCTATATAAGTTAATGAAGACGAAATTTTTCAAATAACAAAAGAAGAAGGAATAAGAGCCATCAAGAATATGAAAACAGGAAAGACACCAGGACCAGATGATCTACCTTCAGAACCATGTCGACTGATAGAAGAAGATAACTCCTCCATATTGGTGGACTTTTGTAATATCATATACAGCATAGGAATATTGCTGCGCTTGACGTTTACTGCATCTCAAAAATCAATAATCCATGAAAATGTAAAGATTATCGTACAATTATCTTAATGAGTCATTCTCAAAGAGCATTTCTGAAGGTTATACATAGCAGAGTACACAGACAATGTGAAGAACAACTTTCTAAACAGCAATTCGCGAAAATTGTGAAATATGGATTTACCGCAGAATGTGCCCCATCTCATGGGTTGATAAAATTGAGAAGTTATAGGGTCTGAAAACAATGTAAAAAGAAAGAGGATGCGTCGACACCATACAAATCCATAAATTGGAGCATATCATAAGAAACTCTAAATATCCAACTAACGATCGCGTATATCGTTCTCAGAAGGGTACGCACTTAAAGAAGAGGAAGAAGAAGACTAATGTTCACGATTTAAGTATTCGTAGACGTGATATTCTAAATCCCAATCTAAAGAATTTTTTTAAAATCATTTTCCTATAATATTGCATTAGAAATTAATAAATATAAAATTAAGGACTTCACACCATCCGTTCAACTTCTTAAACATAAAGTAAAGCGTATGCTATTTTCTCAGCAGTAATTTTTGTCTGACTGTCAGTTGTATCTGTCATGACGTGATCTGTATGAGCTCTTCTCTATTATTTTTTTTTCACCTCCTTCTTGGTAATCTCGTCTCTGCTCTTTCCCCGTTTTTTTCATATCACATACGTAATTCAATATTAATCTTTTTGTAAAGGTTATTCACTAATTACGGCTTTTACTGTCTTATAACATTTATATACTATTTGTGAAAATTCATAGATAAATGTATCTTTTTTTCTTTGGGCCTCAGCAACACCTTCAATTTCGACGGTAGCCGAAATTATGTCCTTTATTTCCTATAATATATGTTTTTGTATTTTTCACTTGCACCCATGTATATTTTATAAATGAAAATAGACTGTTTATTATTATTAAATAAGTGTCATTACATACATACATTAAAGCACTTTGAGCAGCTTGTCTCCCGGAAGGGTCACTAACTGAAGTAAAAATTAACTTTCAGCCAAATTTAGTTCGTAACAAATTTGTCTTTTTTTGTCAGAAAGTTACTTTGGGATTTAAAGTAAATTTTTACGTATAATCGCGCTGTATATCTCCATTATCGGTATAAAAAAGATATTAAAAAATCGGAATTGTCACATCGTGACAGTAAAACACGTTCACCGAGCTGTTTCGGCCCAAAGGACAGCAATACGTGCTATCTCAACGCTGAGTGGATTCAATTATTTTATGGAAAAAATATTTGACTGTTTTTTGAAATAGTTTACACAAGGTGTCATTTACCGAGATTAATAAATTTAAACTATTTACGCTTAACCTGTAATTATTGATTTCTTTGGCAGGTTTTAACTTAAATAATAAACATATTTTAAAAATTTGTAATTACACTACTTTACAACCAATTTACGACTATAAAAGGCAGTGTTTGGTTAATTTTTGGTCGCTTAATGCGAAAATGATGATAAGAACTTCCTAACACGTAAGATTTTTGAGTATTTTAATCACATTATTTTAAAAAGTAATTTGCAATGTACCGAAGCGCGACGTACAAAATTTACGCTTTCCATAAGTTAGGAAAATTGAGCATAATCTGGCAACACCACGTGGGATGTGTCTAGGGATGATAAGTCAACCATGATGTCTCAACCCCCTAGGGTTTAAAATAACGGAAGTACCCATTTTAACCCATATAATTCTAAATTTCACTCTGTCCCGTAGCCGAATCTACTTTAAGATGGCCCCTGTATACCAGATGTACGCCGTCGCTTTTCGAACTTCCGATCAGGCGCGGATCCAAGGGGGGGGGGCGATCGCCCTCCCCCCAAGAGCTTTGAGTTCAAGAAAATAGAACCGATTTTTCCTCTTATACTACAGTTTATTTAAGAACTGGAGAGAGTAATAAATCATTTTTTACCCTTTTTCTCTTCGCAAACTACCTGTGTTCTTTAGTTCCGTGTCTTTACCAAAATCTGTTAGACACATATTTTTCATAGGAATGGGTTAGAAATTTTATAATCAAAAATACCGGTCTATAATAATGGACTAAAACGTAGCCTTATTCTCTCAAAAAATTCGAAGTTATAATTTAAATACTTACAAAATATCCATTATCAAAAATACAAAAAGGTAAACATATATAAAAAAATAAATTCGTCCATATAATACTAAAATATTTTTGGGGCTATCGGTCATTTTATTATTAATTAAAACATTTTTAGGGTATTTAATGTTCCAGTTTATTTAAACACTAAAAAGGGGTTCAAATGTAATTACTTTTTTTATGTTGTAATTAAAATTAGATCTACTTATTTTTATTTCTATTGTACTGATATCTTAATTTAATTTACTTTATTATATGGAAATACGATAGCCCCCCAAAAAAATAAGATAAACATGTTAATTCTACACGCTTAAGAAAAAGACACAAATACAATAATAAAATAATAAAAAACTTACGGCTAATTAGAATTAAATATATATAAAATTAAAGAGTGGGATACACTAAAATAAAAATATATAAAAAAAAATAAAAAAAAACATATAAACAACATTAAACAATAAAATACAACAAAAACCAAAATTTAAATAATAAATTATTTTTACACTAGTAAACATTACGTATCTAATTCCTAATCAAAGTCAGTGAAACTATCTTCGCTTAAATTAATTATAATTGGTGCCTCTATCTCGCCGATCATGAGATCGAGTTCTCACATTTTGTTTTATTCTTTTATTTTTCCCAATTTTCCGTACTAACTTTATTCAAAAAAATCTTTCAAAAGTTTAGTTAAATTACTAATTTTGTTAATTGTGTTATTTCTAGCAACTCTACCATTTACTTGAGAGAGATATTTACTTCTCCAACGGACAGTTTCCTGACGATCTATAGGAACAGATTTTCTGTCTGGTTTTTCCCAGCAAAAATTAACTTCTGTGAGCAATTTCCAGAGATCAGTTCTTTTAATTTCAGGTAAATCGCAATCTTCATTGATTTTAGTTAGAATTTGGTAGACGGTTGGGATCTGCTTCTCATAATAAAATGTATATATAACCCTTTAATTGCAGTTTTCATCTCTTCTTCCAACGTGCTTTTTCATCTGCCTGTGATCGAATGTCGCTAACAATACCAGTCGTTTTTTCTCCTTCAGTATTCGGTACATAGTAGATTTTCCAACTCCTGTCATGTTGGAACACATCTGAATAGAGCTTTTACCATTACTATCTAGATATTGATATCTTAAGGCATCATAAACATTCATCGTAATAAGTTTTTCGTTGAGGAAAAAATGCCCTGGTTTAATGATTTTGGAATAAATATAGAGGTGAAAGCCATATCTTTTGGATATCTCTCTAATGTCAAATAATATATAAAAACAAGCGCAAACAAGATAAATCACTAAGAACAAACTGTAAGGTGTACTTTGCTCACTGACAGAAATTAAATTAAACTATCAGAATTTTTATGTTGCAGTAAATTTATAAAATGTATTTAAAGATAATGAAATATAATTAGATTTACGGCAGTTCTCAGTTACTAGCGGCACTGGAGCAAGTAAGTTGGAGGTTTCGGTAACAGTTTTATTACTATCTCTAGTTCTTGAATACAGTATACTTGTGATCGTTCAGGAAAATAGAAGCCATTCTGCCTTTTATATTAGGAATGAGTATGCTGTTTGCACACCCCCCTCCCCCGGTTGACAACTTCTTTTTCTTGCCATACTGTACTTTTGTGATATCACCGCCCCCCCCCTCCTAAAGAGAGAGGCTGGATCCGCCCCTGCTTCCGATACCCAATGTTTCTAGAAAATACCAGAAGTCCGGAACGTTTATAAAAGCAGCTGGCGGACAGTCGTATCATCACTATTGGTTTGGCACGAGTTGGGGTCAGTATTAGATAGAGAAGCGAAGTGCGAGAACAAGCCAATAGTAAGAGCCTTGTGTTAGTGTTATTTTTGTGTTGATTAAAGTTAGTTGACGCCTGTAAACGTAGTATCACATCTCTGAACCGACGTTCGTGACAGTACAGAAATGTCTAAAGTATAGAAACGTGGCTGTGTTAACCCAGCGGATAGTTTTTGCTACATATGTGGTCAATTTCCTCCTAAACCGCAAGACACGATAATTATCAAAATCACCAACGTAGCTTACCATAAGTAGTTTAGATGTTTTTTTGACGATCAAGATCTTGGGTTCCTCACGGATGTTGCCAAACCTGTGCAGCAAATCTAAGTACCTTGTTAAATAACATGACAAAAGAAAGAGCAAACATAATATTGAATATCCAGATATTCCCTCCGCAATCAAATCGGTTGTTTATGGAGAAGGTTTACCAGTTCCAGCGTCTCCAGCAAAATGGAAGGAATATTAAAAATGTATGATGATAAGGCCCAGTAATTTATCAGAAAATGACGATTCTTTTTTCCCGAATTTCCCCATTTGATCAAACATCTTGAATTAAATGATCTAGTTCGGGACATCCTTTGTCTAACGAGCATGGATGGATAACATGTGTGTTTGTGTTCCAGATAGTATTATGGAAAAATTAGGATTTGTATATAACCTAGACGAATGGCGCTTATTTATAGATTCTTCTAAAATAAGTTTAAAATCAGTTCTGCTCCATAATGGCAACAAAAGACCCTCTATTTCTCTTGCACATGCAGTTGACATGAAAGAAATATATGAAAGTATGTTACTTATTCTAAATTCAATAAGCTATGATACGCATAAGTGAAAAATATGTGGTGATCTAAAAGTCATAGGGCTATTACTAGAACTTCAGGGTGGATTTACGAAGTATTGCTGTTTTCTTTGTCTTCGGGACAGTAGAGCAACACAGAAACATTATGAAGTAAAAGAATGGCTAACGTAAAAATATAGCTCTTGTTGATCCCAAAAAAGTTCTGTTACCTCCATTACACATTAAACTGGGATTGATTAAAAATTTTGTTAAAGCATTAGATAAAGAAGGAGATTCGTTTAAATACCTTAAACAAATTTTTCCTAAACTAAGTGATGCTAGGCTTAAGGAACGAATATTTGTTGGACCACAAATTAGAAAAATATTAAGGGATCAACAGTTTGATGAAACATTAAGTGATGTTGAATTAACCGAGCGGGATTGTTTAAAACTATTGTTTCGGAGTTTTTAAGAAACAAAAAAGTAGAAAACTATGAAAAACTTGTAGAAGAACTACTTGGAAGCTGCTGCAAAATGGGCCGTCTCATGTCTCTTAAAATACACTTCTTGCACTCCCATTTGACGAACAAGGAGAAAGGTTCCTCCAATACATATTAACAACAGAGCAACTCTACCAAGACAGATGAGATCCAGCAATGTTGGGGGATTATTGTTGGTTTCTTATAAGAGGAAACGACTAAGAATATTAACGAAAGCTAACATTTGCGAAAGAGTTATGTACAAAGACTTACTATAAATGTACACACACACACACATATTGATAATATTGTGAACAGGAGTTTGAAGTTGCTCGGGTTTGTGAAGAGAATGCTTACAGATTTTAATAGTGTAGACTGTTTCAAAGTGATATACTGCTCTGTAGTTCGATCAATCTTAGAATATGCATCCCAAGTTTGGTCACCTCATTATTTTACATACAAAGAAAAAGTAGAAAGAGTACAAAGAAAGTTTTTTAGTGTCATTGCCTTTAAACAGGGAATGCAGCAGGAGCGGTCTGTATATGCTGATGCTTTGGGGTTGTTACCATTGAGTGTGAGACGCATATATCTTGACCTCGTTCTACTTTATAAGATTGTTAACTCTTGTATTGACTCTCATGAACTACTCAATAATATTGGATTATCGGTTCCTTAAAGAGCTTTTAGAGCGCACAATTTATTTGATGTGATATATCACCGAACGAAGTATGGAATTAACAGTCCTATTTCTCGAATGTGTAGGGAAATGAATTCAGTTCCTACCGAGATTGATATTTTTCGTTTGCCAAATAATGTCTTTAAATTAAAAATTTTACAATTCTTGAAAAACTAGTTAATGTTGTCAATTATCAATACTTGTCTTTTGAAGCACTTTGACGTATGTTTAGATTTGTAGGTTTTTTTTTTATTTCTGTTTTAAATAGTGTTTGTATTTTTTATTTTTGAAATGGAAATTGTCAATACTTGTCTTTTGAAGCACTTTAATGCATGTTTAGATTTGTAAGTTTTTTAATTCTGACTGTTTTAAATAGTGTTTGTATTTTTTATTTTTGAAGTGGATTGCATTTATTTGATCCGTTAATATACTATTATTATTATTATTATGCATATTTTTGTAAATAAATCCTGTTATCCTTAAAATATCTTGTTTTTTTTTTATTGTTTTGTACTTACGTATAAATATTATCTAAAAATGTTTGTAGTAAATAAAAACAACTAACTGATATATTCTATAACTCAAAACCTATACGTGGTGGAAAATTTTCATTGTGCAATTCGTAATCAGGATTCAATTTTTTTTATTTGTTGACTAGTGTTATTTAATTTTATTCCACTCTGTCAAAGGTGATAATCTTTCACATTAAATGTGTTGTAAAACTTAGGGTGTGAAAGAGAAAAGGAAATATGGTTTAGTTTCTGCGATATTCCTTTTTAAGTATCTACCTACTTTGGAGCTGGTACCGAATAATTGCTTTTTGAACCGCATGTTCAATGATTTTCTATATCAGAAGAGACGTTTGATACGTTTAAAAACCATGTTTCGGGATACCATCTTCACAGTGGGAAAATGGTTTTCGGCCTCCAATGACCTGCAGCAATGGTGGGGCCCAACGAGTCCTAGGCATCGATGATCAAGTATAACCACCTTTTGTTCATTCATTCATTTTATTCATTCGTTCATTCAAATGCTTTTCAAATTGGTTTAAATTGGTTTAAATTCATGCAAAAGTGTATAGATCGTCGTGGAGAATATCTTGAAAAACAATAAAACCATTTTCAATGATAAATAGGTGTATGTTTTTGATTTTCATTTCCGAAATATAATACTGCTCCCGTCATATTTTTTTTTAATTAAAAACGGCGTCCCAATCTCCAAATTAGGTACATATTAAGCAGGAATACCTTCAAAACTAAACTTTCCCTCGAAATTTCATTTTAATTTATGCAAAAAATGGATATTTTTGGCGTGGCGGTAGTGCATATAACTAAAGAAATAATGTTTGTTTGAAGGTTGTAGACAATGTTGAAGAATGACTAAAATGTGGTCGGACTTGCATTGTCTTTATTTTTATTATTACGACGTTTCGATTAGGTTGTATCTCTAATCGTTGTCAAGTATAAACTGAATGTTTTGTCTTAAGACTACGGGCTACGTCGTAAAAATAAAAATAAAGACAATGCAAGTCCGACCACATTTTAGTCATTCTTCAACATTGTCTATAACCTTCAAACAAACGTTGGAAACCCGGTACGGATCCGGTATCAGCGACAAAACCAAAGCCTACGAGAAAATTAGGATTAAACTTTCCAAGGAGGAAGCTCACTCTTCATTTTTACTACAAGCATGAGACAGCAACGTCATTCCTATTGGTTTTAGATTGAAATCACGAATACCAGGTAATAGAGCACACCGTATTCTGGAAAACGCTAGTAAAGCACTACTAAGAACACAAATAAATTATCACCGATGGCGAAAAGGCCTTCTTCTGGGTGAAGCTACATAACGCTACGAAGAAATTATAGCCGAAACTTTGACAGATGATCATGAGCCAATTTTCCATAAAATAGATAACATATGCAAGAAATTGAAAGAAAATATGGCGAGGAAACACCGAAATAAAACTAGAGAAACTAAAATCACATCAACAACCGACTCCACCTGAAGCAACTTCAAAAACCATGATAAACTTATCTTCAAGAATACTTTAAACAGCAGAAGAACAACTACTAAGCAAGGGGCTTAATTTCGCAGTAACACCAGAAAGCATGCCCGTTTTAGATATCATAAAGTCTGTAGAATCTATACACGTAGACCAAAAGCATTCCGACGAGTTTAGGTAGAAAATAAAATCAACTTTGGAAGACAAGAAAAATCCAGTTCAAAATCTCTCCAAACTAGAAACATCAGCCTTAAAAGAACTTCGTAAGGATGAATCCATAATGATTTTACCAGCGGACAAGGGAAATGCAACGGTGATAATGGACATCGTAACGTACGACCAAAAAATCGGAGATATCCTGGAAAAAGGAAAATGTAGACAATTAGTCCGTGACCCCACAAAATCCATAGAGTCAAAAAACACTCGGGAAATACTAAAACAATATACCTGACAACCTACGATCGGCGCTCACATCACACTACAGTAAGCCAACACGTCTTTACGGACCTACAAAAATTCATAAACCGAACATACCATTGAGGCCAATAACCAGCTACAGAGGATCCCCAACAAATGCACTGGCGAAGTTTCTCTTAAAAATCATACAACCTTTAGAAGGTAAGACAAACACATATGTTAAAAATTCTACACATTTCGTGAACATTATTAGTAACATCAATCTAGAGCCAGACGACAGACTAATAAGCTTTGATGTGGAAAGTCTGTATACTAATGTACCATTAGGGGAATCACTAGACATAATCAAAACTAGACTTTCAAATGATACTACTTTATTAGATCGAACCACGTTACCACTGGACGGGTGGTAGTGTTGCCTGCGTGGTGCTTACTTTGAAGTAAAAGACAAGTTCTACGTTTAGGACGACGGGCTTCCGATGGGTTCTTCACTCTCTCCAGTCGTCGCCGATATATATATGGAATGGTTCGAAACTCATCGTATGGAAGGGCAATGATCAAGAACTTTATGATTTCCTGAAACATCTGAACGCCATTCGACCTACAATTAAGTTTACCATGGAAAAAAGGTAAATGATCAATTGCCCTTCCTAGATGTCATGATGAACCGTTCAAACGAAACTATCAAAACTTCAGTATACAGAAAGCCAACACATACTGGACAATATCTTAATCATAATTCTAATCATTCTGTTATAACAAAACGAGGAATTATACGCAACCTCTATAATCGCGCTATATCTATATGCAATAATGCCGAATCATTGGAAACAGAGACAGCAAATATTAAATCCGATTTACAACAGAATGGTGATCCTTTAAAACTAATTGACGATGTTATAAATAATTTTAGAACAACGAACACTGGACAGCAATAAACCCATTCCTTCTTCACAATTCCGTACATTAAGGGAACGTCGGAGAAAATAAGACGACTTGCCAGTAATTATAATATAAAAACAGCCTTTAAATCAGGAAATACCCTTAGAGCTCATTTAACAAAAACAAAACCTAAAACTACCGATAAGAAAGAATGTGTTTACAAAGTTCCATGTGAGGGTGGTGAAATGTATATTGGAGAAACCAAACGACCGCTAGAAGTTAGAATTAAGGAACATAAAACTCATACACAAAAAGGGGAAACGTCGAGATCAGGTATTGCAGAACACTCCTGGGATAAACAACACCATATAAAATGGTCTGAGGCTACGGCAATATATATGAAACCCAATATGAAAAAAAGAAAATTTATAGAAGCAGCATACATTAAAAACAATAATGGAATCTTCAGTAAACCGAGTGTTGAGATACCTAATCTTTGGCAACCACTACTTTGTAACATCAAATCATTGAGGTGTGTACTGTGAAGTGAAACGTTGCGCTTCAATGGACACATTCCCTATATAAGCTCGTAGTCTTAAGACAAAACATTCAGTTTATACTTGATAACGATTAGAGATACAAACTAATCGAAACGTCGTAATAATGTAAGTCCGACCACATTTTAGTAAAGAAATAATGTAACATATAAAAGTTTTTAGATGTAATTTACTCCATAAATAATATTTTTTATATTTTTTTCCGTTCTATGATACCCTTTATTACTACCACTCTTTTAGCACCACTTTTGTGTACCTTTATCAAACAACCCTCTTTTGAAGCCCTCGCAGCAGACATAAATAAATCGAAACTCTAAAAAAACGAAAAAACTTATCCAGTGTCCATTATTTTCACGTTCCATAAAACAAATAAAGCCACCTTTCCTTTACCTCGCGTATCGCTAATTTTACGAAAATATCATCAACCCGCTCGGAAATTGCATTTTTTAGGCAATTTTTTTCTAATAAAAAAAAGAATTTACTTCAAATAACTAAAAAGAAAAACAGAAATAAATAAAGGTTTCTTAAGCCAATTATTGTTCAAAACCTCATAGGCGGGAATGGAATAGGAATGGACGATGCTATACGACATTTTGATAGTTTGTATCAATATTTTTAATGCGATACATTGATTGGTTATCGAAGCTGAGGCAAACCGTATCTACAGAAATTTGTAGGTTGCTGTGATGTGGCTGGCAGATTATTTCCCTGTAATTTTGACTTCCCTGTTATTGTTAACAATAAATAAATTGGAAAGTTATAACAAACTTTTAAGTACTACAATGGTCAAAAGGTTTTATTTTTATAATATATCACATGTCGATAGATATTATGCTACAATTTTAGCATGTACTTACAATATTACTATATTTTAATCAGTTATTGTATTTCTCAATATTTCTGTTTGTGCTCTTTATGTTTTTGTTTGAGGAACTAGGAATTTATTCATTGCAATAATAGTTATTTAAATTCAAACACGATTTCTAGAATTTGTGTAAATATAAGAATATTCGTATGGTCAAGGTATCAAGATTTTCCTGTATCGACACTATTTCTTACGATACATATCGATACCTTAACAAATCGCACATCCTTAGTGCCATATGTTTGATCTTCTAGAATTTGATTTACCCTTACCTCCGTAATAAAGCAGTTTTAACGCCATGTATATACTTGTGTATCCAAAGACTTTTTAAAGGTACGTATAAATATGGTAAGCTGAACGCGTGACGCGCCCGTTACTAGTATACAGCGAGACTGCTTTGAATTTTACCGATTTCTATTGATGTGGAGGGCCGTCAGCGGTAGGTCTCAAAGGAGGTAATAAATGCATTTGGGTTACAAGAAGTCAGTTTTTTTTATAGTGCTATTGTTTGCGAGTAGCTCGACTGAGACTCGCAGTGATTCATTTTTTGGTGTAAACTCAAAGGATTTTTTTCTATCTAGTGGGACGGCCTTATTACACGCTCTTTTGAAAAAATTTACTTTGCAGTGACACTGACGACACAAGATTGTTTTATTTTTTATTTATGCACTTGGCATTGGTCAAAAGTTATTCATAAGTGAATATGGTGTGATCCGAAGAAAATATGTTGAATTTAGAGGAGATCTGCAAATAATTTCAAAATTTGTGAGTTATGGACAAAAATTTTAAAAAAGAAAGAAGTGGATGTGTGAAATGAAATTGAGTTAGAAATTTTGCAGAGACCAGTGAAAAGAAAATTTCGAGTGTCTGTCAAATGAAAATGGGTTGTTGACAATATAGTTTTCTTTTGGAAATGACTGATTCTATTTTGTTTAACAAATATTCAAAATGTAATGGAGAGATGGATAGTCCGCTAATATTTTGAGACTATAAATATAAAATTTCTAATCTTTACCGTTTTTTATTCAAGGTAATGCGCTAATATCGATGCAGTTTTCGTTTCTATTTAATTAACTTTTTAACATTAAAATCCCACTGAATAAAACTAACAAAGCAGCCGTTTATTCTTCGTCGTTAGACATGGCAGGGCAGGTCTATTTTCCTCGCTCACTTTGTATTAACTAAAACGTTCGTGAGAAATTTGCATGGTGTGCTCCACTTCAATCGAAACAAGGCTGCTCTTTGTTCTTCATCACCAATAAGCCCTATTTAAAAAAGAAATAACTTTAAACTTGGCCATATTCTGTACCAAAATTCTTTGTTAAAATCTACTACGGTACTCACTAGTAATTTTGAGTATCCGTGATACAAAACACATTTGGTGCAAAAATGCCACCTATTTCAAATTACCAAAATTTACAAATCCTGATAAACCTCTGTCTACAAATACTAATATATTTTTATTTATTTTTACCCTTTGTTGGTTTACATTACCCAAACATTTAAATTAAAATTATCCTTTGACAACAGCCGCCGAAAACACAAGGGTTCAGTCGAACCGGTAAACATCAAAGAAGGGTCGCTGTAAGTTCGAGGCAAGCTCGTCATGTGTGCGTCACGCGCTCGGTTCGCTATATTTATACGCGCCTTAAGAATACCATTTGGAAGTTTTTTAGTGACAATTTTTATATAATTTGAGATGTTTCCATGTTTTGTGTAAAGGGCTTCGTCTTTTGCAGAAATCTAGAGGGTCGGGAGGCAAGCAATATCATGAAAATTGGATACTTCAACTTTAAAGACTGTCATCGTAAAGATGAAAAAATCTGTGGTTTCGATAAGATAATAAAGTATGTTGCAATTATCGTAAAATATATATAAAGATCTCTTGTTTTTGTTGCCTTCGCAGGAGTTCAAGGTTGTTCCTTCTTGAAAATATTACAAAAAAGGAATATCTAAAAATATCCTTACAGATTTTGTTTTCAAGGGACTCAGATATTCATATGTTTTTCTTCATAATAATATTCAAAAGTCAAGAATTTTTAGTTTTTAATTCGCTGATCATTCTGACCAATTATTAAACACCAGCGTTTTAGTGCTCTTTTCCATAAGAGCCTTAATGTTTAATGCAAAATCGGACAGTCATACTTGCATCGCCCTATCCTGGTGAACGGCCACCCTTCATACTCTGAATTATTAACAGCTGTTTACCCTGCTCCATGCAGAATTGTGAACGAAAAGAACCAAAAAGAAAACCATCTCTTTTTCGTCAATCTTCTTTTTGGATTTTTTCCCAGGGGTGGAGCGTAAATAGATTTTAATTAATAAAAGATAAATTTGGATTTTGGAATTATTTTGATTGTCAAGGTCAGAGGGGAGGTAAAGTATTTATCGTGTTATATGAATATTAATCAGTAATGTAATAGCTGGTAAGGTTTGAATGATTTAACTACTGGGAAAAAATTAAAATTGGAAATGTTTAAAAACTTGAAAAAAAGCTAGATTCACTAGAAGAAATTAAATTTTAAATTAAAAATTATTGATACTCTATTAACTAAAATTATAATTCAGTCAAAATAGACATTTAACTTCGGAAAAATCGTATAGAGCTGAAACTTGGAATATGTCTTAAATACGCAATTACAAATAGGATATCATAAATCCCCACCGATTATGTGTTCGCTAAAAATTTTATTCAATCAGTTTTTTGTATTTTTCTCGTCAACGATAAGTGTCATCGTAAAAATAGGTGACAAAAGTAGATCATACAATTCTCTAGAAAAATTGTTCTTATGATTTTTCCCTACAAATTACCATTCCGAAAATATCGCGATTTCAAACATCGAAAATACTAACATGCACGCTTAGGCGGTCTGTATGCATCAACGGACGTCCAATATAAGTAACAATATGGAAGTATTGGTTTATGTGACTCCCACACTAAAATACCTAGAAAATAAATAATTCTGAATACATGTACATTCAGTCCCTAATTCCGTTCGCCTATGTAACCTTGAGCAACATCTATCTGGTACTCCATTGTTTTAGTGGCGACGGTCATATTCCTGCCCTTCTTTTGAAAGACGTAAGTGAAATATCCAAAAAGTCAATCTCATATTTTATTTTTACATCCAACAGTTGGCTGCGATACTACATCAGCAATTTTCAGAAGGGGTAAAACAATAGTATTTAAATTTTCTTATGTTAAATTTTCTTACATTCCAAGCCATATCTATCGTGCCCTCTCCTATTATGAAGTTGGGTTCAATTTTTTCTTTCAGCCTTGGTTAATACAGAGATTTTATAGAACCATGACTTAGTTATTCTATATTAAATTTTCGAATTTAAATCGGTGTTTTTTCTCTTTGGTAACATGGTGCGCATATTTGCATAGTACTAACAAGGAAAGTATCCCAACTCGACGCCTCCGATTTCAATAATTTTTTGATATGTTTTAGACAACGATAAAATAAGAGACAAGGGATTTTTTTATTTGCGGAAAAATATTTTAATCTGCCCCCAAATTTCATCCTCGAAAATGGATTTTCCAATATATCTGGCGTTCTAATTGGAATTTTGTAATGAAATAAATTGCGTATTACTTTTGATATTAATGTGCAACTCAGTTATTTCTGTTCACGGGTGGTTACAAAGAATTATCTTGAAAAGTGTTTAATTTTAATTAAAGATTTTATTATAACGATTTGCTAGTTTCATTTGACACACATGCTACTTGCGTTTGTATTTCTTTGGTTCTGTTGTGCTTGCTGTGGAGTAAAGTTGATAGCTAGTTCCTAACAACATCGTGAAAGGTTTCTGCATTCAACCTAGCTTTCGATGCAGTGGTGCCCAGAATAACTCGCTCCTATTCTCCAGTATAGCTACTAGCCTTCAACTGTTTTTTTTTTTAATTTTTATATTTAACTTTGTTTTTTAGATACCAGTGTAACAATTTAGCACCCAACGTGGTGGTCCAGTGTTAGTGAAAACTGCAAGAACCGCATTATGGATTCAAGTAACTCGAGTTATCTTTTATGAATTTATTTGATAGATAATGTACCTATTATCTTTATTGATGTCACCTTTTACCTTTTTTATGAATTTACCTACCTTTGAATGTTGGCTAGTTATTTTTGTATGTATGTATGTATGTATGCATGTATCTATATATATATATATATATATATATATATATATATATATATATATATATATAATATTTGTAACATTTTCTTGGATATAGGTTTTTCCATTAGAGAAACAAAGGACAACAATTTTTCTGACGTTTCGCTCTACATAGTGAGCTTCTTCAAAAGAGCTGGTATATTTATTTTAGATCTGAGGAAAAACATATATGAGTGGCTTTGAAATTTAAAAACTTTGGAAAAATTCCAGAGTGCTTGCATCGAAGTAAAAATATTCTTCTATTTTTCTGTTTTGATATCTTCTTATATAATGTAGATATTTCACGAATCTTATTAACATAGTCAATACTATATGAATTCTTGATATTTTCAAGGAGGGTCATGATAATCTTTCTGTTGCAGTCCGGAAACCCTTGCAATAATTTATTTCTGTATCTTAAACCTTTTGTTAAATATTTTTTTTGTAATATTTTCTTGGGTATAGGTTTTTCCATTAGAAAAACAAAGGACAACAATTTTTCTGACGTTTCGCTCTACATAGTGAGCTTCTTCAAAAGAGCTGGTATATTTATTTTAGATCTGAGGAAAAACATATATGAGTGGTTTTGAAATTTAAAAACTTTGGAAAAATGCCATCCAAGTAAAAATATTCTTCTATTTTTCTGTTTTGATATCTTCTTATATAATGTAGATATTTCACGAAGCTTAATAACACAGTCAATACCATATGAATTCTTGATATTTTCAAGGAAGGTCTTGATAATCTTTCTCTTGCAGTCCGGAAACCCTTGCAATTAATAATTTGTTTTTGTATCTTAAACCTTTTGTTAAATATTTTGTTGTAATATTTTCTTGGTATATATATATATATATATATATATATATATATATATATATATATATATATATATATATATATATATATATATATATATATATATATATTTCAAAACCATTCATATATGTTTTTCCTCAGATCTAAAATAAATATACCAGCTCTTTTGAAGAAGCTCACTATGTAGAGCGAAACGTCAGAAAAATTGTTGTCCTTTGTTTCTCTAATGGAAAAACCTATATCCAAGAAAATGTTACAAATATTATATATATATATATATATATATATATATATATATATATATATATATATATAGATATAGATATATATAGATACATGCATACATACATACATACATACAAAAATAACTAGCCAACATTCAAAGGTAGGTAAATTCATAAAAAAGTTAAAAGGTGACATCAATAAAGATAATAGGTACATTAACTATCAAATAAATTCATAAAAGATAACTCGAGTTACTTGAATCCATAATGCGGTTCTTGCAGTTTTCACTAACACTGGACCACCACGTTGGGTGCTAAATTGTTACACTGGTATTTAAAAAACAAAGTTAAATATAAAAATTAAAAAAAAAACAGTTGAAGGCTAGTAGCTATACTGGAGAATAGGAGCGAGTTATTCTGGGCACCACTGCATCGAAAGCTAGGTTGAATGCAGAAACCTTTCACGATGTTGTTAGGAACTAGCTATCAACTTTACTCCACAGCAAGCACAACAGAACCAAAGAAATACAAACGCAAGTAGCATGTGTGTCAAATGAAACTAGCAAATCGTTATAATAAAATCTTTAATTAAAATTAAACACTTTTCAAGATAATTCTTTGTAACCACCCGTGAACAGAAATAACTGAGTTGCACATTAATATCAAAAGTAATACGCAATTTATTTCATTACAAAATTCCAATTAGAACGCCAGATATATTGGAAAATCCATTTTCGAGGATGAAATTTGGGGGCAGATTAAAATATTTTTCCGCAAATAAAAAAATCCCTTGTCTCTTATTTTATCGTTGTCTAAAACATATCAAAAAATTATTGAAATCGGAGGCGTCGAGTTGGGATACTATCCTTGTTAGTACTATGCAAATATGCGCACCATGTTGCCAAAGAGAAAAAACACCGATTTAAATTCGAAAATTTAATATAGAATAACTAAGTCATGGTTCTATAAAATCTCTGTATTAACCAAGGCTGAAAGAAAAAATTGAACCCAACTTCATAATAGAAGAGGGCACGATAGATATGGCTTGGAATGTAAGAAAATTTAACATAAGAAAATTTAAATACTATTGTTTTACCCCTTCTGAAAATTGCTGATGTAGTATCGCAGCCAACTGTTGGATGTAAAAATAAAATATGAGATTGACTTTTTGGATATTTCACTTACGTCTTTCAAAAGAAGGGCAGGAATATGACCGTCGCCACTAAAACAATGAAGTACCAGATAGATGTTGCTCAAGGTTACATAGGCGAACGGAATTAGGGACTTAATAACACAGTCAATACCATATGAATTCTTGATATTTTCAAGGAAGGTCATGATAATCTTTCTGTTGCAGTCCGGAAACCCTTGCAATTAATAATTTATTTTTGTATCTTAAACCTTTTGTTAAATATTTTTTTGTAATATTTTCTTGGTATATATATATATATATATATATATATATATATATATATATATATATATATATATATATAGTTGGTTTATTGATTTTTGTTATTTTAACGTAAAGATGGATATTCAGTGGAGAGTTAATTCTCTTGATATTTTGTTAATAGTAATTTTTTTTATACTTTTTTTTTTGTTTCGTTTTTCGTTACCCTCATTGCTTACCTTTATTGCTTATTTTCTATTGCAGATTTTTTATTCTGCTCTACACAATAGGCACCTGGTTGAGTGTGGCATGCCGACTTGGCGCGAAACTTGTGCAGCGGTTTATGCTCAACTGGTAAAGAATAATTCTGCACCGAGAATTGGTGGAGGAGAAAATCGTCCAAATGCTGTGGTAAAGTTGACCTTCAGTAGCTTTACTTCTGTTGCTTAGTCAACGCATTTGTTTTTTTCTCTTTTCTTCTTCTTTTTGTATTGGTTCAGTCAGTTATCTTGGCGGTGACTTGCATTTTCTTTTTCGTTTCCGTATACCTTCAGTTTTCTGCTAATAATTTTAGTTTATCTTTATGTTACTCTGTATTTTATTGTGCTATCTTTCTCCATCTTTATTATTTTTAGTTTATCTTTCTTTCCCTGTATCGTGTCGTGCTACCTTTAAGCTTAGTATTTATCGGTTGGTTGTGTGTTTCTGACTTGGCGCAAAACAGATTGGGGGCACCTTCTCTAGTCAGAGACTATGAATGTCTTTTTGATGTTGTTGATTTTACCTACACTTTAAATTTTGATTAAACATTTTATTATAACAATCGAATTTAATTAAAGAGTTTAATTTGACCCGTAAGCTATTTGCGTTTGTATTTTTTTAGTTTTGTTGTGCTTGGTGTTGAGTAAAGTTGAAAGCAAGGTCCTAACAACATCGTAGAAGCTTTCTGCATTCAGCCTAGCTTTCGATGCAGTGGCGCCCTGAATAACTCGCTCCTACTCTCCAGTATAGGGGGTTAGCTTGACATTTTTGCTCGGAGGTGCTGCTACTAACCTTTAACAGTGCTCTAGTTTTTTTATTTTTTGAATTAAATTAACTTTGCCTCTCGCCTACATTGTGAGGTATTGCGCTTTTTCTTTAAAAACCAGTGTAGCACAAGGTCAAATTCATTTTTGTATTCATTCAGAAAAAATACTTGTTCAAATCATTTAAAGCTCATTTTGATTTTTTTTTAAAGAAATAAACGTAAATAAGTAATAAGTGAATTTTTAAAATAAAAATGAGGGATTGCACCTTTAGGGTTCAAACTGCATCAGATAGTTTAGTTTTACTTTAAAAGTAACAAGCAATTTGATAATTTGCAAAATATTAGGCAGAAGCTGTCGAAGTCGAATACTGAGAAACATTTTTTGGGGGATAATTTTTCCTTTAAGGGTAGTTTAAAAAAATATCTTTATTTTTATGTTCAATTAACGAATATATTTTTTTCTGATTTTGCTTATTTTGATTTTTTTATACAACCAGGTAGAATACAAAAAAAGAGATTTTTCAATGTAAACAATGGGGGTTGCAACTCTAATAGCCAAACCTGTTATCAGTTAGTTTGGGTTTACATTAACATCAGAAGTATCACGCAATTTGTTTCATTGCAAAATTACAAGGATCTGAGATATATTGAAAAATTCGGTATCCAGGGTAGAATTTGGGGGCAGATTTCACCATTAGATAAAAAAAAATTTCTTGTCTTTTATTTCATCATGGCCTACAACATATCAAAAAATTATTGAAATCGGAGGTGTCGTTGGGATACCTTCCTTGTCAGACATGCATGTAGTGTTCCGATGCTTGCTGGTGTGAACACTATAACGTCTAATAGTTGTTGGGGGTTGGTGATATTCCTATATTGTAGTATGAAATAATAAGACTTATTATATATAATCATAATATTACAAAATTTGTTGACAAAAAATACTACAGACCAATGTAATTTTTAAATCACTTTGGAATGATTTTTGAACGTGTTACTACAAGCGAATTATTTTTAATGTACAAAACCCAAATCATGACGTTTTTTTAAAACATTTATATTATCAGATGTGTTTTTTTTTCGTGCTAGTGATACTTTTAAAACATAGTTTTATGGCAAAAATCGTTATTAAACTCATGTTAAAACAAGTTTCATTTTATAATCGCTTTTAATATCAAGCAACAATGCTTTGCATGACCATGATTTGTTTACTTTCCGGTTTTCAACTTGATTTTTAGTGATTTTTGCTATATTTGAACAAAATGTGTATACTTTTATACAAAATGTGCTATATTTTAACATGAACTTGTGTGTGTTTAAGTTGATGTGGCAAAATTTGCAGGAATAGGTCAGAAAACACATTATGAAAGTGAATCCATATTTTTTAAAGGGAAAATTAGGTGCGACCGTCAAAAAAAAAATAAAAATTTAATTCTAGGCCCCCGAAATAGGGGGGATACAAAAAATTAATTAAAAATTTGGGTTTCTACTATTACGAATAATGTAATTTAAAAAAAAAATTGAAATAAATAATCTTTTAATTATAAAATATATTTAAAAACTGATAATATAACCCGTACATAAAAATCGATAAGACATAATAAATTAAACGTAATTTGTCTCGAGTTATTTCCAGTTCAAAAAATTAAATTTCCACGCCTCTGCACATCCCCAAAAATAAGTCTCGGAGGTTCTCGTTGCCAACCTGAGATCGATTAATCACGCGTTTGACAGGCCGGACCGACGAAGAAGTGCAGCCACGGCACGGACGTGCAGGTTGGCCAGGAATAGCCCGGTTCCAATTACGCGTTTTCTTTGTTGTAGATTAGACGACGGCAACGCCAGGCACTTTTGCCAGCTGAAAGGGTTGTTGTTCTTTCGAAATATTATGCATCAGGTTCAAGTTGAACCAGGGGCGGACAAGCGTGGGACATAATAACAATGATCAAATCTGAATTTTTTAACCTCACGAAATTTGGATGTTATTAACTAGTAGTTTTTTCGACACCAAATATATTCGGTTTAATAATTGAAACTGCACAAAAGGACGCGGCCGACATTGTCTATTCATATCAAATCATTATTTTCTCTACAAATTCTCGTCTTTGGTGTAGTCCGTCCTTGTCCTAGACCATGAAAAATATAGCCTAGCTTCAAATAATATTTTATCACGGATCGCTCCTGTTTGCACGCCATGGCTCTAAATCGCAAATGAAGCGTTTCGGCTGCGGGTCGAGAGCAGCTCCCGCTGTTCTGGTGCGATTCCGAACAGCCCGGGGCCAAGTAAGAGCAACGACCGTGTCGCGGGGTTTGTGGGGACGCCTTGGCGCCCAGATTTTTTTTAGATTTATGGGCGAATGGTCATCACTGCAGGAAATGATATTAGAAATAAAAACCTATGAAAAAGTACACTTTTCTTAATATTAGTTATTTCTTGTGAAACTTTATTCAATTACTCGAAGATATATTAGATTTTACATCCAAGTATTGAAATTTATTTAATTAAAACAACCTAAAGAAATTTTTTTTTGAAAATTTAGTAAGGTTATGTTGCTACTTTACGTCAAAACCGTAGGAGTATTTTTTCTTCATCAATCTCTTATCAACTCATAGTTATTACTGAAAAATATGTATTCTCTCTAGAAATAATTATACTTAAGTGAATATATATATATATATATATATATATATATATATATATATATATATATATATATATATATATATATATATCCAAAAATAAAATTATTTTTTCTACCTCTTGGATAGATGAGACAAATTCCACAGGACCACCGTTTCTCTTCTTCAGCTCGAAATATACACACAAATTAAGCACAAGCTGTGTACTGTGTTTTCCGGTTTTCAATCCGTTCGTCAGTAGAAAAATCTTTACGTCGTTTCTCCAACATCGCAGCTAGCTGGATTTTCAAGTGATGCTTCCTGGACGACTGCTCGACTTGGAATGAGCGCGTTGGTCTTCTGTCTGTTTTTTTCTCACTTGGCGCTTGCGCATATCATACCTTGGTTCCACCTGGTTGGTTTCCTTGCTTCCTTGGGTCTGGGGGGCTTCCTCTCGGTTCGCTTCGGTTTTCTGGTGTGTTGTTTTTAGTTGGATTTTGATTTGGGTTTTGCGGCCAAACAAAAAGAAGAATCTCTACCGGAGTCCAAGAATATAAAAATAGTATAAAGAACAAATAAACTACATTGGCTTTATTCCAGCATCATCAGGAGACAGGACACACTATAAATTTTCAGGAAATCAAAGAGATCGTACCTATAAAGCACTCTAGAAAGCGCATCATTAGAGAAGCTCTCGAAATAGAAAACACTAAAAACCTTAACAACAGAGATGATGCACAAATCATCTCAAATACACGGAAAACCCTAATCAAAACCCAATACCAAAAACAATACACCAGAAACCCAGGATAGCGAATCGAGAGGAGGCTTAGATCCAAGGAAGCAAGAAAACCAACCAGGTAGACCCAAGGTATAACCTGCGCAAGTTCCAAACTATAAAAAGCAGACAGAGGATCAGGTCGCTCATTTCAAGTCGAGCAGATGTCCATGAAGCATCACTTAAAAATACTGGTATGTTGACGAAATGTCATGAAGATTTTTCTACTGACGAATAGATTGAAAACCGGAAACACACAGCACACATCCTGTGCTTAATTTGTGTGAATCTTTCGAGTTGGAGAACAGAAACAGTGGTCCTGTGGAATCTGGTTCATTTGTCCAAGAGGTAGAAAAATAATTGTATTTTTGGAAATATATGTTTTCAATTATGTATCATTATTTCTAGAGAGTAATCACTGCTTTTAAAATTTCAAGGAAAACCCTATATCCCATTAAAAAAGGCCGGAAAAAAATCCGATCATTTCCTCTCCTGGAAAAAGCAGACTTCGTCGAAAAGAAAACAACCCCAGGTCTTCCCGAGGGGACCAAAATGGAAGTTTCAAATACAATATGCACCAAGGAAGTATGGGTATAATCTCTGTTATAATACATATTAGCTAAACTTGAAGGTTGTATCATTGGCCTTTATTTAACAATCTTATTTTCAGTAAAGTATGTTCCTCTAAAAAGATTAAAAATTGAACTTAAAAACATAGAGATTGTATCTATGGGTACGTCATCTTTAAGTATTCTGCTTAAACAGTTGGGACTTAAATACAAAAGGGATGACAACAGAAGAACATTAATTGAAAGAACATTCGTGAATTCTGCAATAGATCATTTTCTTCCAAAGTATATGAAAAATGTCAATAGTTCTTATCCAAGAGTAGTTTTTTTTAGACAAACTATGAAATGCGTTTTTTTTTATTGTTTACTTTTGGCCTTATATGTTGTTGCTTTATTTCTGAATCTTTTTCAATGTTTGGTTAGTATAAGGTTTTAAAATTTTTGTTATAAATATTTGTTTATTGTAATTTGATGTTTTTTTTTTGGATCTACAGATATATTTGTGGTTCACTGTACTTAGATAATAAATGTTTTTTGTGTTTTTTTAAGGATTATTGTTTTAGTCTCATTTTTTTTTGGAACGCATTTTCTGTTTTCGCGGCATATTTATGGAACGTATCCACCAGGAATGAGTTTTGACTACTAATGGACAAAAAAATTAAAAGCTTATGATCCCTAGCTTAGTAATATCTATAATAATAATAATTTATAAGAAAAATATTAAAATTAAGCATTTTGATGTCGTTTCCAATATATAGATATATCAAGAACTGCCAAAAAATCGTCGATTAACGAACCGCTTCGCTAAATCTACTCCTGTCTATGAATGTGATCAATTTTCTCATTTCCATTATTCGATTAGAATATTTAGTACAAGAAAAAACTTTGTTTCAAAATTTTATTCGAAACTTTCTCGGTTTCAGTAACCAAGCATCCAGATGCAACTTTACAGCGACTCTTTCGTCTATAATTCCCATAATTTCAAGTATCTCTAATTACCTCTTTCTAAAATATGACACTGAACATCTTGAGGATTTAATAATAGAAGTGGAGCGCGGCGGTAAAAAACGCTTTCTGGCAACATGAGCCGTAATTGGCTACCAACCAAAAAGGACTGAACTGTCTGGAGTGTGTTATACACACATTTGTAATTTCACTGCAAAGCTAATGCATGGGCGGGGAAAACTCGTTGGTTAACGTTGATAAGTCGTGTCAGAATTGAATTATACTATACAGTACCTTAGAAAGTTTTAAGTACGGTACGTATGCAAAATAACAATTCATGTTTGCATTGTCTTCTTCAGAAGTCTTCATTTTAAAGGAATGACATAATCGACGCAAAAATGGTTGTTCTGGAGAATACCCTGTGGAATTTAGAATAAATGATTTGCTTTTATGCTTATTTGATTGATTGACGCTTAAAAGGTGTCTCATGCAGGTAAAAAATTCGCATACGAAGATGACGTATGAGACTGTTTCGTCTTCTTCGTTGCATACGCTCCATGTTGGTTCTTCATGAAGCTGTAGTGACTGATTACACTCTTCTGCATTTTTTTTTCGTTGCATAATATTTTCTTGAGTTTTTTGTCTTCTATAATGTGCTGAATTTGCTGAATTTAAATATGAGTTCTGTTTTTACCTCTCACCCATAAGTTTTTAAAGAAGGAAAGAAGAAAAGAATATAGAATATGAGAAACCCAAACCATAAGCAAACAAGTGAATTTTCAGATATTAAAAAAAATAATAATTATTTTTGTTACAAAATATACTTCATTGTTGTATTGATACAAGTTTAATACAATCAAATAAATTATTTTGTTTTCTTTTTTGCTTATATTCGCCAGGATCGGTTTCACGTTTGATGGTTCAACATTAGTCCGCTAACATGTTTGGGGTCTATTTTCCACTATACTTCTCCATGTGAACAATTTGCTGGTGAAATTTTTAGCCATGTTCATCTGAAACTGCATCTAAACTGGTAGAGAAGAATTCCAAATGGGAGGGAAAATGAAGCTTAAGTGACATGTTGCAACTTAACGTCTTGTCAGATTGAATAAGTTCTTCAACTGGATCTTTCTAGTTCTCCGATTTTTTGTTACCTAAGAAGTTGCCACATACATTGTTGAAGGCAGTCCACGTTTTATTTTCTTTCCTCGAAAGAGCAGTTTCAAAATTTTCGTCTTTAAAAAGTTCTCGTACTTGAGGTTCAACAAACATTGTTTCTTTAAGTTTTATCTCATTGATACGCGCTCATTCCCTTCTCCAAGTTAAATCATTTCTTTTTCTATTTAAGCCTTCAACAATTTTTTTTTATATGCATAGGAGATAAATAGTTTTATGAGTAGAGGAGGTTAATAATTTTTCTGCTGCTCTACTAAGGGTTCATTAACGACTTGGCTCTGCTGTCTTATTCGCATAAAAAAACAACAATTTTGGTGTAGCTACTCTGCAGTCCTTTAAGTAGTGCAATAATTTTTAGATCGGCACAGTCATTCCCTTTATGATCTTCATAATTTATGGTTTGAAGTAATATGCGCATGTTCTCGTGCGTTTCTTATATATTTTTAGAGCATGATGCACGGGAATAGATGGTTGTTCATTTCTATTAAACAATAAAACTGCCTTTAGACTTGCCTTCCTTGTCATTCTTAGACGTCCCTATGCGGTGTTGCTAGATTGTGCATAATTTCCTGACCCTTAGAGAAAACTTAGATTTGACAATGTCGCACCCCAATATGCTATAATAACTTATATATTGCGTAGGTACATTCTTACACCTACTTTGCAATCAGTCAAAACATATTGTTGATGTTCTTTAGATTTTGCTACGTGATACGACAATTTACGGGTCAATGAAGAGTTACATAGCTAGAAATTACCGAAATAACACATTAGTTTGGCGAGGAGGATTTTCAGGTAGAACAGTGTTATCAGTTCTGTCACCCACCTAATCTGCTTAAACCCAGAACATTGTGACTTTCTTTGCCAAATTTTTTGGTGTGTTTTTAACTGACAATATAGTTTCAGTGGGTCTGGTGACGATTCGTCAACCTAGAATAGCAGTCTTAGTAATGTCAAATACTGGTTACTGTTCAATAAATGGAATAACGCATTGTTGTCTAGGATCCTCTTGTGTCCAGGTATCCACGCAAGAGTAACCTTTGTTTTTTGCCAGAGCGATGAAGTTTTAAAGTCATGCCCTGACCTATTTAGGATTTTATCTGACGAGATACAAGCGCTCTCAGCACTACCTGCTTGTCGGAGAAGATAAGTTTGGTTCTGCCCTTCTAACCAGTGGTGTGCTAATTCCGTGCTTTACTTGTGTTAAGTCGGGGGGTGGTTCACTTGTCTTTAAAGCTGACGAGGATTCCTGGCTGACTTGATGACTGATCAGATCCCGCCTTCCAGTCAGTCCAAATGATGTAGAACCTGTCAAAGTTATAGATTTTTGGTATCACTACTCTCTCCAACAATAGGTTCGTTACCATGCCTTTAAATTTGTTGTGTCCGAGGGCAGGTCCAGTCCACCAGATCTTGTTTTTTTCCAGTCTGTATACGGGAATATCAGTAGAATGTCCCTTAGATTATCCTGCATTTTAAAATTTTAAAAAAGATTTGAACGACCTTTGGCAACATTGTCCGATTTCTGTACTCCATCTTTTCCTATTTTGCCACTGCCCATCTTGAAGGTTACAGGAACTCATAGCTTTCCTTATTCTTTCCGTCCAATTTCTCCTAGGTCTTCCTCTTCTTTTACGGCACGCTGGATACCAATTCGTGGTTTGTTTAGGCAGTCGTGAGTTAGCCATTCGTTGCATATGACCATACCAGATTAATCGATTTCTTTCTATATCTTTCATGATCTTACCTTCTATTCCTTCTTCTTCTTCTTTAGGTGTATTGTATTTATAGCGTATTGAGACGTTGGTGGTCATCATGTTTACAATTTCCTGAAATCTTTCTCTATCGGCTGCAGCGCGAAATAGTTCCTCCACCGTGCAATCACACCACTGCCTGATGTTACGTAGCCATGAAAGCTTCTTTCGGCCTATCCATCTTTTTCCTTCCACTTTTCCTTGTATTATAAGGCGAAGTAGATGGTATTTAGGTCCTCTAATTATGTGGCCGAAGTATTCTGTTTTCCGCCTCTTTATAATGTTCCAGAGCAATCGATCTGTATCCATCATTCTGAGAACATCCTCGTTGGAAGTGTGCGAAACCCATGATATCTTTAGGATTCGGCGATAGCACTACAATTCGAAAGCTTCCAGTTTGTTTAGCGTTGTGGTTTTTAGTGTCCATGTCTCGCAACCGTATAACAGAATAGACCATACACAGCATCTCAGGACCCTCTTACGAATATGCATTGACAGGTTCTTGTTGCATAGAACTGGTTTCCATGTCATAAAGGCCTTACGCGATATTTCGATCCTAGCTATTATCTCTTCATCGAGCCAAAGTTGACATTTATCTACATTAATCTTTCCAACAGGCATCCACTTTGTTTTTGAGATGTTGATTTTAAGGCCTCTTCGGCAGCTTGCCTCATTGACTAGATTTACTAATGTTTGGAGATCCTCGATGCTTTCTGCAAGAATGGCCGTATCATCAGCAAATCTAATTTTGTTGATTACTTCTCCACCCAGTCTCCCTAAAAAATTTCTTCAGAGTATACATTAAAAAGACAGGGTGATAAAACGCAACCCTGTCTTACTCCACGTTTGATGGGTAGGCCTTGAGTACGACTGTTTTCAATTTGGATAGAGGCTACTTGATTGTAATACAGGTGTTTTAACAGTCTTATATCGTAGTGGTCTAGACCTGCTGCTTGTAGACATTCGAAAAGTGTATCGTGTTGTACTCGGTCGAATGCCTTTTCAAAGTCGATGAAATAGACGTAGATGTTCTTTCGAAATTCACAACTTTTTTGTAGGAGAACGCGCATACAAAATAGTGCCTCTCTGTTTCCTAGACCATTTCTAAATCCAAATTGCTCATCACTCACTCTACTTTCGCATAGAAGGAATATTCGGTTCTGTAGAATTCGTAGAAGTATCTTAATTCTTCTAATATCTATTCCTATTTGTCGCAATGTCTTCTCGTTTCTTATTCTCTGTGTCCGCGATATTCTTGCTGATCTCAAAGCATCCGTTTCTACAGCTTTTAGTTTTATTTGTCCCTGTTAAGTCTCCAAGTCTCAGCCCCGTAAATTAACCAACTTTTTATCATTGTGTAATATATGTTATATTTTCGTTTTTTGTTAATACTTTTACAATTATATAAGAGAAACTTAGCCCTCAACCAACTGAAAAAACCTTATCCTATAAAGACAAACCTACTCTGTTCTAACACAGTTAGAGACAAAGCACTACCTCAGATTGCAGCCTTTTCTATGATCCTGCACCACCATCGGTAGACCAGTTTCGAACTTGTTAGTTCTCGTCAGTACAGAATAGGCCAGCGCACTTCAGCATCGAAAAAGTATATCCTTTAAGCAACTTATATTAGACAAAATATGAAATCTAATACAAGCGGCGCCATCTTCCAGCATTCCACGCAATCTGAATATATAATCTCGTAGAGATCTGTATATATAAACCAAAAGTGGATAATATACTTGCAGTTGGGTGTATAAAATACAATTATATAAGAGAAACTTAGCTCTTAATCAACTGAAAAAACCTTATACTATAAGGACAAACGTACTCTGTTCTAACACAGTTAGAGACAAAGCACTATCTCAGATTGCAAGAACACCAGAAAAGGGTGGAAGCCTTTCCTATGCTAGTGCACCGCCATCGGTAGACCGGTTTCGAACTTGTTAGTTGTATTAGATTTCATATTTTGTCTTAATATAAGTTGCTTAAAGGATATACTTCCGATGCTGAAGTGCGCTAGCCTATTCTGTACTGATGAGAACTAACAAGTTCGAAACCGGTCTACCGATGGCGGTGCACAATCATAGGGAAAGCTTCCACTTTTTTCTGGTATTCTCGCAATCTGAGGTGGTGCTTTGTCTCTAACTATGTTAGAACAGAGTACATTTGTTCTTATACCTAGTCTAAGGTTTTTCAGTTGGTTGAGAGCCAAGTTTCTCTTATATAATTGTATTTTATACACCCAACTGCAAGTATATTACCCACTTTTGGTTAATATTTTTGCTCCACAGTAACTCATTTAAGCAGCCTATCACACTTTTAGCTTGGATAATATATATATTATTCCCATTCTATGACATTTCTGCTTCCATTTTGATAAAGGTTTCTTCACATATATCTTGAATAATGTAGATGAGATGCAGCATCTCTGTCTTAAACCTTTGGTAATTTTAAAGGATTTCGATAGCTTGATTCCTATTTTGATTTTTAAAATGGAATCTGTATATAGATTTTCTATAGCTCTAATAAGTGTATATGTACGTCATCGCTTCCCACAGTTTAGTTATAAGGATATTATCATAGGCCTTAGTTAAATCTATAAATAATATGAATATCGTGATTTACAGCTGCTCGTTTTCAATTATTTGTTTCGTAAAAAAAATGTTATCATTACAGGATCGACCAGCATGAAATCCGTCCTGTCCTTCGTCCTCATTGTATTTTTTTTGAGGTCTCTGAGTATTTTTCCGTAGAGTCAACTCATTGTATTAGTTATCGTTATACTTCTGTAATTCTGGCAATTTTCCTTGCTTTCTTATTTGTAGATTGAGATAATGTATACTTCTTCCCATTCTGTAGGGTTTTTTTGACTATCGAGACGTTTATTAAATATCCATGTAAGCATGTTAAAAAGCTTTGTTGTTTAACTTTTTAGTAATTTTGAATCGATGCTCTCAGGTCCCATGATTTTCCATTTTTTAATTTTTTTAATCTTTAACGACATCATTACTATCTATTTCGACGTATGTTGCTTGTTAATTATAGTTGTTTCTTCCAGATACTTAGGAGCTTAATCATGGTGAGGCTTACTATTGACAGGGAATTAAACTTGCACTTTATTTTGAAAATCAACGGTCAATTGTTACGTGAGAAATGCATTAATCTGATCACCAGTAGAATTATGGGTAAGGTAAGTAAATAAATTGTAAAGAAGATGCGTTCTTCCATTTTTTTTTTTGGAAATTATTCTTCGAAGGGATACAACACGCGATTCGAATATTATTTATTATTATTTTATTGTATTGATTTATATATTGAACGATTTCATTATTTTTTTATGAAGTTATCACCAATAGAAAAAACAGTTCCTTTTTTTATGTGTTCTACAAATATCTGGGCAACCATTAAATGGATTTTGACGAATAAAGAAAGCTTTTCAAAGATTTTTTATTACCTATAATTTGGTAATGGTACCTTTTTAAGTAGAAACAACAGCTATGGAATTAAATAAAGAAAACTAAGTTATACTTGGTAATGGTACTTTTTAAGTAGAAACAGTAGCTATCGAATTAAATAAAGAAAATCTATTTTTCGCTCTTAATTGTTAATAAAAATATATTTGCTAAACAAAATTTCAACACTACAGCTGAAGAATAATTTCCAAAAAGAAAATTTCCATTTGAGTTTTATGTTTATTTTTGCTTGTACGCTTAGTTGCTTTATAGTACATATACGTTTTTTACGAAGTTGAACCTTTATTAAACCTTCAATCTAATCTTCCTAGCCGTTCTGGTTTTTGTGGTAAATTCAAGAAAAGGAGAAACTTTTCAATTTTTCCCGCTATTGGGCCCCATATATTTTATACCCGCAGTAAACGATGACAAGACCATAATTTCGACGTTATTAAACGCTTTTACCGGAATAACATTAAATTAACAAGAAGCTAAGCCGGGCTATAACTAACAGCACGACCTTCATCACGATTTTACTACTCCACACATTCTTGAACTTGCGTGTTTGCAAAGCAACAGTTTCGTTTATTTTTTCTTTGATTTGCGGGAGCTCACGGCTTTTTCTGCTGCTTCTGATGTTGCATTACTGCGAAATTAGAGTGGTTCTTTTTGTTTCGGTTTGAAGATTGTTGGTATTGCGTTTGGATGCAATGAAACAATGTTAGAACAGTTAGTTGTATGACCTTTAATAACGTTTTAGGATGATATTTTTAACTTGCGTGGCAAATAGCTTTTAAGTGACATTTGAAACTTAATTACTTATTTACTTTATTTATTGCTTTTTGACATATATCGATATTGTACAAAATATTCTGTAATATTTTAAGCTCGTCAAAAATAATATTTTAGCATCGCATTTTATAAAATTTAAATACAAACAAAATGACACCAAACCAACAGTTGCAAACTTAACCCAAAAAATCATTTATGTAGTAAAAACATTTTTCAGTTAAAACTACCAAAATTATCACTTTCATTGAAACATTTATGGACGAGTAATATATAATTATAAAATTTAAGACCAACCTTGGATTTTCCTGATCTACACTTAATCTAGAAAAAATTAGTGCCAACATATTTCTGTTACGGGTTTCAGAGGAGTGGCAGTTTGATCCTTTTTTCCAAACATGAATATTTTGTTTAAAAATTAAGATTTCAGTAAGAAATAAAAAAATCTATTTTCTGCCGTGTTTAAATATTTACCTATATTTATTAATCTTCTTTTTCAAGCAGATAAGGAAAGAACATATCCAAACAGTTTCTTGCAAATACAACTTTATTTCTTTCTCCATACGCATTTCGACCACCTCAAGATCTTGTCGGTGGAGCTGTATCGAACTGAGAGCAACGTTCGCAGGAAACCGCCACCCCACTGCAGCGCCATCGGTACGTCAGAGATCCTCTACAAGATCATTAATTAAGGTAAAATTTTCGAAATTCTAACTTAAAAGTTTAAACCACAAGTTTTGATATTTTCAATACCTTGTTGTAACGGCAAATTCGAAACGAGTCTATGGGCTCATAGTACAAGCCATAAGTAAATAGAGTACTTCCGAGTAGAATGAAACCTACCCAGGGGTGTTGGGGGTAATGTAAGAGCAAATCCTACATAAAATGTAATAGCAAAAAAAAAAATAGGTTGGAACCAATAAGGGGGGTCAAAGTTGTCTAATAGAAGTTTTTTGAATCTACAAGCCAAGGAACACATTTTGGAAATAACAGTTTCAAATAAAACTTGTAGAAGTTTTGAAAACCTACAATTTGAGCTTTTGTGTGATCATTTTTGTTGATTTGTTATTGTCAGAAGGCCAAAAAACCCTGAAAATCGGCAATTTTTTTCATATCAATTATTTATTACAAAATTAACTTTTTTTGGCAATTTTTGCTTGAAAGAGAAGCCCTAGTCTTTCTGAATAAAATTATATTTTATAACAGTAAATCGATTAATTTGTTACTGAGATATTGCTAATTGTTTATCCCAAGACGCAAAATGTTGATTGCTTCAACTTTTTTTTGAGTGAATATTTTAACTTCCACAAAGGTTCAATCGCTTCGTGAAGGCCTAAAGTTTCATATCTTGTTAGGGGCAATTAATTTTCAACCTCTTAAATATCGCTTTAAAAATAGGGGTGTTTTTTTTATAAAGAAACAGCGTTCTCGCGTGCGTGAGAAAACTGAACTCGCAGCTTCAAATCAGTAAGCGCCCGGAAATATTCGCCGTATTTCAGCAACGAATGGACCAATTTGGAAGTCTTTTTTTAATCTGGGGTAGCTCGAAAAATTATGAATATGCCCCCCCCCCTCTATTTTAGAGCGATATTTAAGGGGTTGAAATTAATTTTTTCATCTACTTCTAACAACATATGAATATTTAGGCCTTCACGGGGAGATTGAACCTTTGTGGAGGACAAAATGCTCACCCAAAAAAAGTTTTAGCAATATATCAGTAACAAATTTTCCGATTTACTATTATAAAATATAATTTGTTTAAAATGAAGGCTTCCCTTTAAAATCAAAAAAAGTGCAAAAAAGTTAATTTTCAATAAATAATTGATATGCAAAAAATAGCCGATTTAAAGAATTTTTTTAGCATTTTTGTAATAACAAATTGACAAAAATGATCGTACAAATTCGAATTGTTTCTAAAATCTCTACAACTAAAGGCTAAATATATTTTCGGATTCTTAATATAATTTACTTTATAACAACAAACAGTTGTGTATTACGTTAAACTAAAAAAATGATCACAAATAGTGTTCAAATTGTTCTCCATTATGCTTTAAACATATTTCATACATAATTCTTATTTTCTTCAATAAATTTAAAATAATAAATGACTGCGCCTGTAACTCTCTAAAGGTCCCTTGAGTAGCATTTCTTAAATCCACCATGTTTGGTACTGGATGTTATATATTTTATTTTTCCCAGAAGAAGAAGTCCAAATCGACAAGTCGAAAGATCTGGGTAGCCAACTTATAGCTCTATTTGTCCTAATCCAGCGACCCTGCCAATTAGTGTTCGTTTAGGCCCATACAATTTGCGCATTGTGAGTGGGAGCTCCATCTTGTCGGTGGACAGATTGTTAAGTAGCATTAAGGCCACTTCTTCTCTTATTTCCGGAACAATGTCGTGCAGAATTTGTAAATATTTATTTGCAGTAAGACTGCCTTCATATATATCATATATGATTGTTGTTCCAAGTATATGCAACGCTGAAGCCAAACCTGCCTTACCGTTCCCTTGGAAATATATCATGCTGATTTTCCTGAGACCTGTCGATTCAATATACCGGTGTTGATAAAATAAGCCTTATCACACTATACAACAACTGTTTCAAAATTCTGTGTTTATATTTTGTAAATATCAATTACAAAACTCTATTCGGTGCTGTGCTACACAAATGTAAATTTTGCTGCAGATGACATTTATATGGTTTAAACTTGTGTTCTTTGAAGATTATTGAACCTTTGACTTATTAACTCCTATATAACTTTCTACTATTCTGCAAGAACTACTTGGATTTGCTTCATTAGAAGCATTGATTTCATCAATCTCACGGTTTTCCCTGTTGTAGATTTTAAACTGTGGTTTAGAAAATGAACCTTGTTAAATTAAATTCGATTTTATCCTCAAAAACATTCTTTTATCTGACTGTCTTCTCTCTGAATATCTACGAATTACAGGCATTTATAAATTTCAAAATAAAAAGAACACAAAAATTCTCAAACCTGTTGAAATACACTTCTAGCGCTTCATCTGCATTTTCGTTACACTGAATATAACAAACGAGCATGTCGAATTTCTCGTTGTTCTCAAAGTTTACAAAGCCCCCCCCCCATTGTTAAGAAAAAACTTCTGACAGAAATCCCAGAGGCCATAATTTTGGTGTTTTGTTTCTTAAATACCCCGTCATGGCTTACCAACAGGATCTGACAATTTTTTTTATAAAACGTAAATTTAAAACTCATTACTGATAATAGAGTGTTTATATATATATATATATATATATATATATATATATATATATATATATATATATATATTGATATAGAGTGTGACCAGTAAAGTCCGCATCATATGGGATTAAGGAAATAAAAGTTTGATTTATTTCTCCGAAACAGTTGAACTATAAAAAATACTTACTATGCCACTGCACTGTACATGAAAAAACTCCAATGGTTCAATTTTTTACTTTGCAATAAGTTGCAAAATAATGGAGATAAAAGGGGTGCCTCAAAATGTTTAAGTATCAAAATCGCTCTGTATCTCCAAAACGAAGAGGTTTATGAAAATTCTATTGGGATCGTTTGTTTCTTAAGAAAGTAGAAAAGTGCTACAAAGACCTTATCCTTCTGTTTTTACTAATTACAGAGATAACCGTAAAACCATCGAAAATTGGAAACCCTGTACGTGCCTTTAATGTTGTATAGCCCAAATAACGGACGTTTTTGTGCCCTGTTACCTACGGAAAGGGAAAGGGAGATGAAAGGGGGGTAATGAGGAACAGTTTTGGGAGGCTAATGCATTACGCCGCAATAATTAATTTACTTTTTTCACTATTATTTTGCTTCTACACTGTTAAAAATAACCATAAATTTAATGCGAAATTAAATATCCATTCTACATTAAATTTAATGATTTTGTATCTAAAATCGTGAATAATTTACATTTACTTTGAATTTATAGCAATTCATTCAATATCAGTTCTATGTACATTAAATTTTATTAAATGGTATCTTAAATTTCAATGGAGTAACTAAAAATATATTTAAACTTTCTGTCGGTCTACAGATGGCGGTACACTACCTATCGGAAAAATTTCCACCTTTTCTTAGTAGCAAAATTTTTTAATCTAATATTAATGTTGATTTATTAAATATATGTTAACATATCTTAAATTCACTGAATATTGGCTGTATATATAATATATATATATATATATATATATATATATATATATATAATATATATATATATGTATACCTTAAAAAGTAATGATCAGCACATTTACATTAAATTTAATTCATTTTCTTTTTCCAGTGTATATTTTGCCGTTTGAACAAAATACATGCAATAGATTTAGTGTTATCTGGTAAAATAGTAAAAACACATTTTAACCGTTTCAGCATCACAAGAGGGAATTTGGAATAACTAAGAAATTACTTTTTAGATAGTTGTATGCAGATTATGTATTACGGATTTTTTATATTAAGTTTTACTGGGTCTGATTCTTTTAGAAAACCGCCTCCCCTCTTGGTCATAATTGTGAAGTAACGAAGTTGGATATTTATTTTTCTGACGTAATACAATTTTGATTAGATAAGATTTCTCTTCAAATAGTATTCGACAATTATTTCCGGATCTAGTTGAAGTTTTGATTGATCCGTGCATATGCATGCGCTTGCACTAGTTGCAACGAGAGCTAACGGTGCAAACTGATCTGCAAACGTATTATTACCGGCGATATCGTGTGTGATTTGGCCAAAGAAGGCTGACCATTAGAAAATGCGCCCCGGGACAAGAGTAATTTTGTTGCCGAGCTTCTGATATCGTTAATCGGTTCGGTGTAACTGTACACCGAACGCGGAAAATTTCTTGTTATTGTATCGTATTCGCTAATAGCAGAGCTTAATTAAGGTGGGTACTGTTAGGTTCTTTAGTTGTTTCCTTTAAATATCAATCAAGGTTCAGTCGAAGGATCAATCTATGAAGGAATAAGTTAGTAGTTTTAGAAATAATTGGAAAAATATGCTGGTATTGGTGCTTATATTCAGTACTTAAATTTCTGCTTGATATTATGTTTATTATTAGGAAAAGGTGGATAAAAAAATAATTGACGACCTATACAAGAGGACAAATTTTAGATTGAATACGATTAATTATATATATATATATATATATATATATATATATATATATATATATATATATATATACATATATAATTTTTCTTTTATTATATATATATCACAAAATATGAAAAAAATTATACTCAAAAAATTATTATATGAAGTGCTTCTTCAAATAGAGTTGATGAGGGGCACTGTAAGTGTACACGGGGAAACAAATTATAGAAATCGTCGTCCCCAATCCAACACAGTGATCAAACAATTCGTTTCCTTTACTGTTTACATTTATATCCTTCCTTTTTTTTTCTTTTAGTACGGTCAATGTTGTCTTTAAAATCATTGTTGTAAACCTTTCGCTTTAAGTGAACCCATGGAAAATAATCTAATGTAGGTAGATCAAGTGACCGGGCGGGCCAGGCGATTGGCCCAAAACGGCCAGTGTGTTACTCGTAATTTAGGACATTCGTCTTGTTGAAAAATAAGGTGTCTTCTAAACTAGAGATTCTGGTGCCAGGATTGGAGCACTGGCTCTTCCTGAAGGAAGTCAAACCACGACGAAAGAGGGGACCCTAGGGGAGCTACTAAGAGTGCATTTTCCAGGCTCAAATCGATATGAGGGCGAATCTAAAGAACGGAGACTCACCTTAGCACACCATGTCTACAAGTTGGTTAAAACAATAGTGACATATGAAAGGGTGAAATGGTCAATGAAAACTTTTGCCCCTTTCAAGTCACTTGGTAAGGATGGTATATTTCCAGCTTGACTACAAAATTCCTCCGATTTTATAATAAGCTATCTGGTGAAACAATTCCGCTCATGTTTGAGCTTGGGATACATTCCGATGGCGTGGAAGGAAACAAAAGTAGTCTTTATTACACACATACTTTATTACACATTAAGAAAAGAATAATGGTGCAATATCCCTTACATCCTTTGCAATTTGCCTACCAGGCAGGAAAATCCACAGATACGGCGCTACACCGACTTGTCACAAGAGTCGAAAGCGCGCTGTTGGGTGGACGATCTGCCTTAGGTACCTTTATCGATATCGAGGAGGCATTCGACAACACGTCTCACGATTCGATATGCAATACTCTACAACGGCGAGGCTCTGAACCGACACTAGTCGCATGGATCAGAGCAATGTTAACTAAGAGACTAATATATGCTGACCTTAACAATATAACTGTTAAAGCACTGTCAAGTAGGGGCCGTACACAAGGAGGAGTTCTGTCGCCTATGCTGAGCAGCCTTGTAGTGGACAGCCTGTTGAGTGAACTGAATAATGCCGGTTTGAATACGCAGGCCCATGCTGATAACCTGGTCATTTTGTGTCCTGGTCGCCACGTCTGGGACCTGGAGGGACCAATGATGCGGGCCCTCCGGATCACTGAACGATGGTGCCGCAGGAAGGGGCTCGGAATAAATCCGGACAAGGCCGAGATAGTACTCTTTACAAAAAAAAAAGGAAAATGGGGAGATTACTTACAATTACATTGGTGGGAAGGACTCTTCAACTTAAGGGGACAGTTAAATACCTGGGATTAATTTTGGACTCACGACTGAGCTGGAATGATCATATTGAGGCTCGAACCAAGAAAGCCATTTGTGCTTTCTGGGCTTGTAAACGAGCCTTTGGATATTCATGGGGACTAACATCTAAAGTGCAATTTTGGATATACACTATGGTGATCCGCCCCATGATAACGTACCCCGCTATTGTATGGTGGCGTAGTACAATAAAGCGCTACACAACACATTCTTCAACTTAACAAAGTTCAGAGAATGGCTTGTGTAGGAATATTGAGTGCGATGAGGACTGCTCCCACCAGGGCTCTGGAAGTCCAGGTGAATCTGCCTCCTCTTCACTTGGAACAGGCGGCGACTTAGGTGTGTGAGAAAGCGTGGTGGAGAGGTGTCCATCACTCCCCATGCGGACAGACTACATGACGCCGCTTTTAAAACCCAACCTCTCCCTGGAGATACTTATGCCAAGTAGAGAGGATTGAGAGGGAGAACAAAATCTTCCGAAAAATGGATCCTGGTGGTGTACTGATGGATCTCGACAAGATGAAAGAGCTGGAGCCGGAGTAGGCGCTCTCGGACAATGTGCGATTCGTATGGGTCCCGGGTCACTCGGGCATACGCGGGAATAAGGAAGCAGACCATCTGGCAAAGTTGGATTCGGCGACCGAACCGTATGGACCCCTACCAATATTACCTGTCCCAATTGCTATTGGCAAAAGGGAATTAAAATCGTTGCTGGAAAGCAAATTTATTGAATCATGGAGAGGAGCTCCTGGAATGAGGTGTGCTAAGGAACAGATAACTGGGCCTAGCGCACGGCGTACTAAGGAGCTTCTCTCCTTGGGTAGGGAAAAGCTGCGAATTGTGGTGGGATTGTCAACGCAACGGCCATCTTCATAGAATCGGTGTCGAAGGCGATCCGACATGCAGGTGGTGTTTGGAGGAGGATGAAACTGTTGACCATGTTCTCAGAGAGTGCCCAACATTCAACGGACTGAGACAGAGATATTTCGGAGATATAGTTTTGTTACCGGAAGCAGTTAGGCAAGTTCAACTAACGAGGCTGCTAGGATTCGCAAAGGCGATCGGCCTCGAATAACCTGCGGATATGGTGGGATGTAAAGGACCCAGTGAAGGCCTAGGCATCCTTTTTTCATTCATTCATTCATTCAAGGTGTCTTCTAAATTCTAACCTTTTAATCCACTAAGATGGTCTAACTTTAAAACTGGTCTAAGTTGACAGTAGAGGGTTTAAGCTGACAAGAGCAACAATAAGTCAAGCAAGTTTTGAACCTTTAAAATACAAACATAAAAAATATTTTCTTTTAGTACTAAACCGACAGAAATGGAAAATTTTTTTGAATTTTTATGACACAACCATTTTTCTTGTAGTTTTCAAGACCTATCTATTGCTAGGCTTTTTTTCTTCAAATCCCTATATATGCGTTTATTTGTTGACATATTTAATGTAATTTATGGCAATATCAGAAGCAAAAAAAACTGGACTAGAAGATCGTACTTCCATAGCAGCCAGATCGGGTCTAATTGTAAGTCTTAAACCTTCTTAGTGAATTTGGCTGTAAATGTTCATCCTCCAGTTCGATCATAATAAATTTGATTAAAGTTTCCATATACGAATATTGATTTAAATTGTCTACTAGAAAATAAGGTCCAATTATTCTATGATACATTACGCCGCACTAAACTTTAACCCCCGAATTCACTACTATGGTTTAAACTTAAAATCGTTGTAAATTAACAGCAGAGTGTTTAAACTGACAAGATTAACAATAAGTCAAGTAAAAATACAAACATTTTCTTTTATTACTGAACCGACAAAAATGAAGAATTATATTTATTATCGGAATACAACCATATCTCTTGCATATTTCAAGGCTTTACTGCAGGGTTCTTATCCTTAATATCCTTATATAAGCGTTTATTTGTTGACATATCTAATGTAAGTTATAAAAATATCATAAGCAAAACCAAACTGGGAGACTAGAGATTTCTTTTGTTATAGCAATTAGATCGGGTTTAAATCTTAAACATTCTTAATGCATCTAGTGGTAACTTTTTAAAGGTTTTGACTAAGTGGCAACCCTAAAATTAGGATTTTCTTGTGCCCTTTACCTACAATTTTCTGAAAAAACTATCATCACATTGGTCGTAAATATTACCTGGTGGCAACACAAAATGTTCCTATAAAAGAATCCATTAACTTAATTTATTACCAAATAAAACTCCAAACAGCGAGCATTATTAACAGGTTGTTAATAAATTTGTTGCTTACTAAAATATTATGAATGTGAGACTTGCCAGTTTTACTTAAGGTGTTTGCTCTTTTCCTTAAGGATAATTTAGGAATTGTTGTACTGAGTCACGAACTTACAAAGTATGTGCCGTTTTTGGTAAAAAAGGGGCTTTCGACAACACTCCACATGAGGCAGTTAGAAGAGCACTTTATGATAGGGAAGTAGACGGAACGATGTTCAAATGGATAGCGCAACTTTTTTCCACAACAATAGCAGGAATGGGACAGAGCATTATCGCCCTCTGGGAGGAGTAGCTTCCCAACTTATATGGAGCCTAATTGTAGATCGACCCTCTTCGACATAGTCTGGAGCTGACGAAAACTGGAAAGAATGGTGCCAGTCTTGATGGTGTATAGAAACTTTGCGGGAAAAAGCTGGGGCACATATGGGGCCGTGATCTGAAGTAAAAAACCAGTCTGGCCAACACGACAGCCAACCTCTCGAAAGTTTAAAGACTGGTCTGTGAATGTACAACTGGATCAAGAACACCTGTCCAACGACCGCCATGGAAGTAATCCTAAACCTTACACCTCTACATGTAGTCGCGAAGAGTATGGAGAAGAGATATAAACAAATATGGGACATGTCCCACGATGAAATGAAAAAAAAAGTTATTAATGTTCGGCATCTTAAAATGTTCGTATTTTAAAACTCTATCTAAAGCCGTCTGGTGATGCCAAAAAAAACATCATGGCGATTCCAATATGGAGTTCGCAAACATGGAAAATTATCTTTAATGAACATTATTAACAGATAAAAAAACATAAAGTCAGTATTTTATGAACTAAATTAACCTATCTATATGTCTTCGAGGTCGCTAAATTCGATTCCAATATTCATTAAAAGGTCAGCATTTGTCCCTAACCTTAATATTAAATTAACAATATTTTGCGGTAAGTAATATAGTGTCATGTATTCGGGGTTGCGGCAACTAATCGTGATATCCATATAACTCCAGCTATTCAAAATTCTTCTATAACCTCACAAAACAGGAACAAAACAGTTTAGGAATGACGATGATTTTTTATTTTTATATTTTGGGGGCACTGATTCGAATTCTGATATCCCTTTGTAATTAATTAGTCACTAGTCGTCCCTAACATCGCAAATTTTCTTAATTTTCTAAAATGACACTATTTCTGGTTGAGTTATGAAGTTTGACTACCATATTATCAAAATCTATTACATGTAAAGAAATTAAAATTAATTATTATATCCTATCAATATGCTATGTATAAAAACACTCTCTAAACCATATACCACTTTTCTAACCCACTCATGTTAGTTACAATATGGCGCATGAAATATTGAATAGTATCTTCGCTTAAGCGCTACTATCTTTCAACATGTCTCTAGTGCACTGATTGACCATTAAAATAGTATTCAGTCTCAATAACCAGAATAGTTATATTTTAAATAATTTCTTAGGATTAATGTAAATCCAGTTGCAGAATTAATTTATCATTTCAGTATTTCCAACTTTTCTATCGGAAAATTAAAACAAAATGACGGCTTTGGTCATTTATAAACTTGTACTCATCGCAGAATAGTGTTATCTCAACGATTTAAAGTATTTTTTGAGATTAGAGACAAATACTGATCAGATAGGGTTTAATGAACAGTGGATTCCAATTCAACGACCTTGAAAACATATAAATACGGTGATTTAGTTCATAAAATACCGACTTTATGATTTTTATCTGTCAATATTGCTCATCAAAAGAAATCATTTTATTAATAATTTATTAGAATCTAATAATTTCTTTTTTTATAATTTGAAAAGTGTCGATTTTCATTATTTAAAAAAATTATGGGGTTTAAACTGACAAGTGCAACCAAGTGTTGATCCTTAAAAATACCGTTTTCTTTTATTACCAAGCTGACAAATGTGGAAAATTTTGTTTATATTCTGGAAAGAACTATTCCTTGAATCAATCTTTGCGACATCGATAGTTACTATTGATTTCTAAGTTTCATAAAATACAAATGAAAGGCATAAAAGGAATTTTCGATTTTCCGGAAGGCAAAAAAGCTCTTTAACTTAAACGCTAGCATTTTTAGCAATTTGACATAAAATTTGCTGCCCATATGCAGACTTTCATAATTTTCCTGTTCGGTTTAGATTTTTTATAAAGATGATCCAAGTCTGAAAAGCGTTCCTTTTCGGATATTTTTTCCATCTTCCATTTTCCCATCAGGCATCTTGGGCTCAATTTTGGTTCGTATGATTCGGAAAAAGTACGTAATTTTTTTCCTTTAACCGATGATCTGGTTGAGGCAAATCCACAGAAAAAATTATAAGAAATTCCTTTTACGAGATGGAAACGCTCAGCTTTTCTCCTCTTTGTATCATCGGTGTTCTTCCCTTACTTCTTTTGTTTGTTCGTGGCCTTCATTCCAACAATCTCTTGGTCCATTTTTCATTCCTAAGACTCACTATGTGCCGTATACAATTTCATTTAAACGTGTTATATACATGTACTATACATGTTAGTCTACATATTTTCGAATTTCTCATAAGCTCGGAAGTCTAATACTTAATATGGATTCTTAAAGTGTTTGCATTTTCTTTGGTAAAAGAAAAAACGCATTGGATAACGGGAATTTTATTTCCGAGCATTTCCTTTAGGTTAACACATGTAGCCCAACCAAGGTCCATTCTTCTTATTTCATATGTTTGGTTATCTTGAACATGTTCTATGTGTTGGTCCCCTAATCTTAGTGATCCACCAAAAACCAAATTTACCATAATTTTGTTCTGTTTTTTTTTTTATTTTTTGAGCAAACTGTTTGGGCATTCTATATCATTTCATCTAACATTTATTGTGTTTCGGTTATCAACAATATTGTTGGCAATATGAAGATTCTTGAGCTATTTGCTGTCAACGTTGATGCCTGACTGCAGTAAAAAGTATCAATCGAGTATATCTGTGATCAAGTTTCTCATTCATTATGAGCTTCAATTTCAATAGTATCGAATGCCTTGTTAAAGTCTAATAAGTGTTTTTTGTTCCGAAATATAATCCATATTATAACAATATTATAAGCAAAACAAAACTGACCAACTATAGCTTCATGGCAATGGATTTTAAACTTAAAACCTTTTTAGTGAATCATGCTTTTAAATTATTCAACTAATATAATATGAATTTCATTTTAAAAATTTTTTGCAATATAATTTATTACGCGTATTCGTTACGCCATTCGAACTTTTCCCTGCAGTTTTTCCCAGTTTTCCAATCCCCGGGAGTGAAAAAAATCAATGTACCCTCCCACCCACGGCCCGCCCACTCGGTTCAGTTTTAAACGAGTGCAACGGCGCAAAATTCCCTCTTTTTTTCGTATGGGTCCTTTGCCTCCTTTGATTCGCGATTTTCATGCATTTTTGATTTCGGATTTTTCTGCTATCAAAGGAATCTTAATTAAATTTTTTGGCGAAATGTGTGGTGTAAATCTGTGTTATCGTCTGTAATTAGATTGCGGGTATGATATGTAGTATTTAAAAAGAAATATTTTTATTATTCTGCACTTAAAATTTCCTACAAATATACTTACGAATTCGCTTAAAAAATTTTTGCGGATTATTATTAATGGGTAATGTCAGGTAATTTTCAAAAAATCGATTTATTTGTTATATCTTGTATTACATCTCGAAAATACACTATGATGATTTTAAATTCAAAATTGACAAAATTAAAAGCTTCTGAGCATGACATGCAGTGACTTGCAGAAGAAAAGTCCCTTATACCTGTGTGAAACTTTTATACAATTTATGGTATGGTATATATATATATATATATATATATATATATATATATATATATATATATATATATATATATATATATATATATAGTCTATTAAATAATGACTTATACTTCTAGTTTGTAGTTTTTTTCAATATATTTTTTAAAAGTTCGTTTGAAGGTTTTAGACAATGTTGAATATTGAGTAAAATGTGGTTGTCAGACTTGCATTGTCTTTATTTTTATTTTTTTTGACGACGTTTCGATTAGGTTGTATCTCTAATCGTTATCAAGTATAAACAGTTTATATTGGGACACGATCTGAAACCAAACATATGAAATAAGAAGAATAGACCTTGGTTTGGCTACATGTGGCAAATTAAAAGAAATGCTCGGAAATAAAATTCCCGTTATCCAATGCGTTTTTCTTTTACCAAAGAAAATGCAAACACTTTAAGAATCCATATTAAGTATTAGACTTACCGAACTTATAAGAAACTAGCGACCCGCCCCGGCTTCGCACGGGTGCAATGCTGATACTAAATACACTACAGAAAAACTGTGACTATTTATTTTATTTTTACAACAATTATTACATCGGCCTCCGACGCGCTATTTATAGGCACGCTGCCGCCGCCCCGGTCGGCCAGTACCGCCGCAAGCGCTACTTCCCGCAATTTTAAATCTGTAATATCTTCGAAAATATTCATTTAAATCTTGTTCTGTAAAGGACCATATAGATCTATATTAAATCAACAATGTATTTAAGCTATTTAATTGGATAAGGATTAATGCTGTATTGGTTAAAATCGCTTCAAAATTTGCCATTATTTGTCGTAAAAAGTAAATGACAAAAAAATGTTATTGTGAGATATCCATGAGAGATAGACATATACCATCGCGGAGTTTTCTGTAGACCTTTTCAATGTGTACAAATAATTAGTACATTATTTTGATAAATCTCGTAGGGTTCAGCCTGCGTTTGCAATGTAAGCGGAAAAAAATATGATAATTAACGACATCACATTAGAAACCTCAAAAATAACAGTATTTCTCCACTATTTAATGGATGTTATTATACATATAAACCTTCCTCTTGAATCACTCTATCTATTGAAAAAAACCGCATCAAAATCCGGTGCGTAGTTTTAAAGATTTAAGCATACAAAGGGACATAGGGACAGAGAAAGCGACTTTGTTTTATACTATGTAGTGATTCAAAAATATGTAGACTAACAGGTATAGAAAATACAGAAAGTCTAAGTGAAATTTTATATTGCACATAGTGAGTCTTAGGAATGACAAATAGACCAAGAGATTGCTGGAATGAACGCCACGAGCAAACAAAAGAAGTAAGGGAAGAACACCGACCCGAGAGGGAGATGATACAACGAGGATGTTGATGTGAACAACTCAAGATGGCGTTTTTTTTAGAGATACCATAAACACAAGAAGAAGCTGAATGAATAAAGCCTCTTTATATGAAAATTCATGAGAAAAGCTGAGTGTTTCCATCTCGTAAACGGAATTTCTTATAATTTTTCCTGCGGATTTGCCTCAAACAGATCATCGGTTAAAGGAAAAAAATTATGTACTTTTTCTGGATCCTACGAACCGAAATTTAGCCCACAGAAGATGCCTAATGGGAAACTGGAAGATGGAAAAAATATCCGAAAAGGAACACTTTTCAGACTTGAATCCTCTTTAGAAAAAATCTAAATGGAACAGGAAAATTATGAAAGTTTGCATATGGGCTGCAGATTTTGTGTCAAATTGCTAAAAATGCTAGCATTTAAGTTAAAGAGCTTGTTTGCCTTCCGGAAAATGGAATATTCCTTTTATGCCGTTCATTTGTATTTTATGAAACCTAGAAATCAATAGTAACGATCGATGTCGCAAAGATCGATTCAAGGAATAGTTCTTTCCAGAATATAAACAAAATTTTCCACTTTGGTCAGATTGGTAATAAAGGAAAACGGTATTTTTAAGGATCAACACAATGCAAGTCCGACATACCACTTTTTGGTCAATATTTTTTGAACCTGTGACAGAGATTTCTCAAAAAGTATTGAACCGATTTTAATACAATTTTGTAGACTTCTTTTAAATACACAAATATTGTCGTTGATCCAAGGATTATTAAATTTTTTATAAAAAAAGCCTTTTAACTTCTTACTTCCGCCATTTTCGCCTAAATTAATTTCGAAAAATCGAACGAACAAACAAAAACTTAATGTACTACAGTAATTTTCTTCTTTTTATATTTCCCTGCTGAAATAACACTGTACAAAAGATAAACAATAAACTTATGATTTAGTAATTGCAGGAACCAATTATTTGTATAGCGCTTGTATTCCACTGTTTCTCTCCTTATATTTTCGTTGTAAAAAAGCCGTATAATGTACACACTGCATAACACAAATCCAACTCTGTTAAATCATCAAACAAATCCTAAAATATAAATTTAGCAGTTCCAAAACGATCTTCTTCGTCTCTTGCAAAAGTGCGTGTTCTCAAGTGCAGCTGCCGATGTATATTCCTGCAGCCCGCATGGTGAAGGTCAAATGTGCGAGATCGCATGCATACATTCGTCCTGCAGCATAATCTGAATTATCGCGCTGCATCTCCTGCGAGGGCGATGCCAGAGAGAGGCTGGTTTTGTGGCTCCCAAAGGCTGATCGGATTTTGCTAGAGTTCATTTCGATGTATTTGTCCTGCATGACGAAAATGTTTTTTTTTTGATTAAGTATTCAAGATTATTATTATTATCGACACCGGCATCTTTTTCGTTTTAGCGTTATTACATAAATAAATTTTATGTATTTGCTTTAATTTTAATGAAAAATATTTTGCGAATAACTTTTTAAAAGCTGTAATATATATATATATATATATATATATATATATATATATATATGATGTTTCAGTTTTTGGAGGGTGGCCATATTTTGCTGCTCTTACACTCCATAAACGGGCTTTTTACATTTTATTCTAGTCCCATTTTTCCTTGGTTGGAAATAGTAGAGAGTAGGATCTTGTTAGTGGTAGTATTTAAGAAATCTTCAATAATTGATTGATGGTAAGTAGAAGAAGATATTTCAACCCTCTAGAGAAAATCTTGAGTTGCCAAGATTGTTAAGACTATCTACATATAAAATTTCAATATCTTAAGAATCAATTATAGAGTAACTCAATCCCAGAGATATTTACCCAAATTCTTAAAGTAAGGACCAGTTATCAGAAAAAATTTTTGTATGTACAGGGTGAGTCAACGATTGGATGAAGTAGGTTTGTGCCTATTCGGTGAAATTAACAAAAAAACTATATTTATTGTTTGATACAGTTTATTTTTACGCAGATTTTAAAAATATTTAGGACTCTACAGGCTGAGCCAAAAAACTAGGACAGCATAAAGTTGTATTTTTTTAAATAGAACACCCTATATACGAATCGTATTTTCGATTTAGCTTATAATTTTAAATCTTTTTTATTAAGGGTTTACTATAACAAAACTTTATAGTTTCTGAGATAATTAAGTTTGAAGAAAAAAAGTCACATTTTCAAGCATCAATTCAATCCTAAATAACGTTTTCAATTTTGTGACAAATATATTCAAATTTGGAATTTAGCAAGGCCAAGAACAAGTTAACATAATTTTTACCTAATATTTGCAATAAAAGCTACAGGGTGTTGAACACATCGGCTCAAATTTGAACAAGTTTAAATTAATAAATATCTTTTTTTTTTAAATGGTACACCCTGTATATTTTCATGTTATTTAATAGAGTAATAAAAACCCTATAAGTTTTGTTCAATATATCCTATACCTATTTATAATAGTTTTTGAGATATTTCAGTTTTTCTTATTTTCCATACTTTTTTACAGAAATAGTCTTCATTATCATAGTAGCCATGGCAAAAACAATGTAAAAGAACATTTTTCTGTATGTCAAATTTATAACCGCAATCGCTTCTTTTGGTTTTTATGTAGTGTAGTTTGGTTTTTTTTGCATTCATCTTATATTGTAAAATGAATTTTCCAAAGAATGAGTTAATAGATATGATTTATACAATAAGAGAGGCTCAAAAAAATTGCCTTCTTGCTCAAAGAATTTACAAAATGAAGTATCCTGATCGACGCCAGCCTAATAACCATACTTTTCAAAACTTAATGCAAAGATTTGATTCTTCTGGTACTGTTGATTATCCAAAACGTAAAGTGGTCAACAAACCAGTAACTAATGAAGAAAAAGAACTACAAGTATTGTTAAATGATCAGGAAAATCCTTATATTGGTAGCCGTCAGTTAGCAGTATTATGTGAAACATCACAATCCACTGCTAATCGTACTACCAAAAAATATAGGTATCATCCATATCACATGAAATTACACCAAGAATTACATGGACAGGATTTTGAAAGTCGTGTAAACTTTTGTCGTACAATAAATGCGGAGATTCAATTAAATCCAAATTTATTATGCAAGGTAATGTTTAGTGATGAAGCTACTTTTAGAAGTAACGGTGCCGTAAATAGACGCAACATGCATTATTATGCCACAGAAAACCCACTTTGGATTAGAGAGGTGCAACATCAAAATCACTGGTCATTAAATGTTTGGTGTGGTATTCATCATAATCGAATTATTGGACCCCACTTTTTTAATGAACCACTAAATGGCCATAGTTACCTGAACTTTCTACAAGAAGAACTACCCCAACTGCTTCAAGGTCTCGATAGGGATGAGCTCGACAGTATGTGGTTCCAGCACGATGGTGCGCCTCCGCATTACCATCGTGAAATTCGTGCGTTTTTGGACCAACGATATCCGGAAAAATGGATTGGACGTGGGGGTTTCATTGAGTGGCCACCAAGGTCTTGCGACATCACCCCATTAGATTTCTTCCTATAGGGTTATATTAAAAATAAGGTGTATGTTAATCCACCAACAACAGTGGAAGATATGCGAAACAGGATTAGGGATACCTGTAGAACAATAACGCCACTAATTTTGTCCAGGGTCCGAGAAAATCTGTAAAAAAGACTAAATTTGTGCATTGCACAAGAGGGCCGTTTATTCGAACACTTATTAAAAAGAAATAATTAATCTCAGTATTTAATAGGTAATTTTTTTTGTTTCAATTTAGTATAAAAGTAAATATGTATTTACCTTGTCGATATTGTTGTGTTAATTTTTTCACATTATGTTTAATTAAACTATTGCCGTTGTAATATAACGAATAATGTATTTCATCATATTTAACCACATTCTGTTTGTTTCTGTAGTTTCTTTTTATTATTTTACATGGCTACTATGATAATGAAGACTATTTCTGTAAAAAAGTATGGAAAATAAGAAAAACTGAAATATCTCAAAAACTATTATAAATAGGTATAGGATATATTGAACAAAACTTTTAGGGTTTTTATTACTCTATTAAATAGCATGAAAATATACAGGGTGTACCATTTAAAAAAAAGATATTTATTCATTTAAACTTGTTTAAATTTGAGCCGATGTGTTCAACACCCTGTAGCTTTTATTGCAAATATTAGGTAAAAATTATGTTAACTTGTCCTTGGCCTTGCTAAATTCCAAATTTGAATATATTTGTCACAAAATTGAAAACGTAATTTAGGATTGAATTGATGCTTGAAAATGTGACTTTTTTTCTTCAAACTTAATTATCTCAGAAACTATAAAGTTTTGTTATAGTAAACCCTTAATAAAAAAGATTTAAAATTATAAGCTAAATCGAAAATACGATTCGTATATAGGGTGTTCTATTTAAAAAAATACAACTTTATGCTGTCCTAGTTTTTTGGCTCACCCTGTAGAGTCCTAAATATTTTTAAAATCTGCGTAAAAATAAACTGTATCAAACAATAAATATAGTTTCTTTGTTAATTTCACCGAAAAGGCACAAACCTACTTCATCCAATCGTTGACTCACCCTGTACATATATGGAGATCGGAAGCGCTGACTAAAGCGAGTCCTCCAACCCTATTTTTCTTACGAAACTCAGAATGTGTGACGGCTGCAGATTGAATAGATTTTCCTCTTCTATTGGATATACACCCAGTTATCCCTTCCTAGAATAGATGTTTTGTCGTCTTCCTCTCAAAATATGAATTCTTTGCTCTCTGCTAGTTCAAATTTCTTAAGGTACCATACAGGTGATAGTGCTTGTTAGAATTCTAAGCTGATTTTTTACTTAGGCCAATACTTACTTCTTGTCACAGTTCCCTAGAAGTATTTTTGCTTATCTTATTTCTTGTCCAATAATTGGATATCCTGTTCTCTTCTTCTCTTTTTAGGTTCTGCGATTCCTGTGAAAACGTTAATGCCCCAGAAATGGTGATTTTGAACTATTTCATTTCCAATTAACTCCAGTGTTTAAGCATTTCCAGACTATCTTAGAGCTGATTACATGAGACCTGAGCATATTAATGAATAGTTTAGTTTTTTCCTTGTTGAACTAAACGTATTTCCTAATGGCCCAAATTTCTGCGCGGAAAATACTTGACGATGTATCCAAGATCTCAAAGTGTCTAATTCCTGGTCCACACATTCGTGTTTCAGGTACGTCTGTTGTATCATCTGTATACCATTTTCTAGAGTTTAATGATATATCTGTCCTATTCACTTTTACGATTCAAACTTTTTTAGAGAGATATTTCTAATCGGACCCAATACAAAGTACTAAAGATCTAAACTATTTCCTACAACCCGTCTGTTCTTAATGCCTACAATATCTCCATAAAATAAAACACTAAAAATTCGGGAGCAACAAATCCTAGTATAACTTTATTTTCGCCATTCGGTGGCGTGATCCTCGATTATTCCGGTAGCTTGAGCGCTTGTGTCATTCTTTTCCACCAAGTTGGATGTTGTCCAACGTTTATGATGAAGAATAAGTCCGAGAGAACTTAGTCTATGATAAATGCCCTATTTTTCCCGAACCTGAAGTATTGAGCTCTTCCAAGTTATCGGGTCCGAGGTGACGTGGTCTGCTGTAATTTTCACAAACTTTCTGACGGTCGGCGCACTTGTAAGGAAAACTGCTTTCTGAATCGATTTATACAGATGCTCACTAAGGCCCAGTTCCTTGATGTTCTGCAGGATGTTCTTTGGTATCACTCCAGTTGTAAAATTATGGGAATCGTGTGGACCTTGTTCATTGCCCCTGTATTTGGCGATCTTTTCATTGTATTTTGGCCTTAGGTTCTTGTTGTTAAGGTACAGCAATGTCAATTAGTTTAGGTCGCCTAGAAATTTTATCTGTTAATATAATGTCTGGTCTATTATGAGCGACTGTCTGATCCGTGAGAACCGTTCGGTTTCAATATAGCTTGAGCTAGTTCTCAAGAACAGGCTGTGGGTTGTATTTGTAGTAAGGCACTTTTCCTACTTGCAACAGATTGAACTTACCTGCTAACTCTTGATGGAGTAGCTTAGTGGCTGAGTCATGTCTTTATTTATACTCCGTTGCGATAAATGCTTGGCTGGATTGTTTCTGATCTTCGACAGTCATATCTACATTGGCTGTTTTCTATGTTTATCACTAGTTTAATTATGAGTTGTCGACAATATCCTGGATGACCTCATTTGGATACCATCCATGAAGTGGCTTTTGTAGTCAAGCTTGTAACTTTTCTTAGTCTATTTGGGGCGAGAAGGAATATCCTGTTCTCTCAGCTGTAGCGGCGTTGAATCGTCTGCCCCGTATATTGCTCTATGTACTGTGGAAGAGTCCGCTAATCTGTAGAAATATGAACGTAAGTATATTATTTGTTGATCAAGCTGTTTACCAATATCCACCAATCCTATTCCTCATTGGTGTTCTGGAAGCATTGTACGTTCAATAGCACTCCGAGGGAGGTGTTTGTGTGCTTTTGTTTGCAGGTTTTAGATGTCTGTCCTGCTCCATTTTCCAATTTCAAAAGAGTAGCTAATTACAGAGCATACGTGACAAATTCGGTTGTCAATTCGACCTTCATAGTTTGATGGTCAATTCTTTTAGCCTGTTTCATACCTAGGTATTTGTATGTTTGTTCTACTTCCCTTGCAGCTATAGTTTTACCGGTTTACATTTCAAATTCTCCTGGTTGCATCTTTCCTTTTACGGTGTTCAAAATACGGCCCTTGTCAAGTCTAAACTGCATTTTAATATCCTCGAAGAACTCCTGTATAATTTTAAGCATTTGTTCCAACCGATTTCTGGTAGCAGCCATCAGTTTAAGAACATTCATGTATAGAAGATGATTCAATCTAAATACCTTTTCGTTGTTATTTCTAATACTAAAGCTTTATCTGGTGGCGTTTTAAACGGCATGAAAGTGGATTTATTGCAAGACGGAACCACAGTGGGTTTAGTGAATCGCTTTGAAATATTCCCCTTCTTATTGGGATTGTATTAGTTTCGATGGTATCGTTGGGTGGCACTTGCATTTGGATCCTAGTTCTCCATGTTGACATGATGCGTTCTAAAAAGGAAACAAAATGCATATCAACTCTATACATTCTCAATATAGTTGTTAGCCACACATGTGGCACTGAGTCGAAGGCCTTCTTATAATCCACGTAAGCAGCAAAGAGGTTTCTTCTGTTGGTGCAGACTTTGTTACATATGCCAGAGTCAATAATCAATTGCCTTTTGCATCCAATTGCTCCCCTGGTGCATTCTTTCTGTTGAATTCCGATGATGTTATTTTGTTCACAATGTGCACAGATGCGTTGTGTTAAGCAGAAGGTGATCACCTTAGATAGTGTGGGATGGCAGGTGATTGGTCTATACTTAGCTAGGCCATGTGTGCTATGTTGGTCATTTGGCAAGAGATACGTAATACCTTCTGTCAGGAATAAAGACATTTTTGCTGGGTTTTTGTTATTATTATCGCAAGGTGCAAGGTGTGCAATGAGGATCCCTCCAAAACCTCACCTTTCTTCTCGCTCACTCTTCAATTTTGAAAAAAAGATTTATTTGCATACAGTAGATCATGAATTTTACGGCATTAACTGAATTTTAATACACGCAAATTGAATGATTTTTACGTGAATTAAAAATGTTGAAGTTTTTACCACTTATGGATTGCCAAAAACAAGTGGGCGAGACGTGTCGCGTTAAGTGATATATAATATATCATGGATTTCTATGAAATTAATCAAAATTTAATTACGCGAATTTATATTATGTGTAACTCGAATTAAAGGCGAATTATTGCTAATCTAATAGCCAACGTAACCTCCACCATGTATACGTTGTCGTTTAATTAACCTACGAACTAAGTGATTGTGAGAGCCCCTTACTTAAGACGTTTACCTGGAGACTCTATAAGCGTGTAGTCTCAATCCGCACTTTAGGGGAAACCCCAGACTACTTTATTTAATCCGGAATTAATGCTGAAGTCTTCGAAATTAGTCAGCCTTTCAACTAACGAGTGTTATCGTCGTTTTATGTAGAAATTCTAGAATATCTGGAAGTTATCTGAGAGAAATACAGAATCTTGAATAATGGGAGAAGCGCATTAAACCAAAGAATGCAAGGTCTTCAGTGAGACAGGAATTTTGGCGAACTCGTAATGCTGCTCTGCGTCGTCCGACGGGGAATCCTCGGCACGGCTATTTTTTCTTCGTTTTTTCTGCTACTGATGTGATGCGTATGATTGACGGAAATACCTTTCTGAGAACAAGTTGCCTTTTTTCAAGAGCAACCCAAAGTGTACTGAAGAGTGCGCTATCCGCAGGTGCTTTATAAATGATTGATGCCACGCCGGGAAATCAGGTGATGCTTTCAATGAGATTTGGACATATTTTTGAACGTGAATTTTACGCGAACTGTGCATGTGCGGATATTGGCACAATATTAATTTGATAAAATTCGATTAATACTTGCGGTTATTTTATGAATTTTTATGTGAACAACATTTGCAATAATATATATATATATATATATATATATATATATATATATATATATATATATATATATATATATATATATATATATATATATATATATATATATATATTTCATTCATTATTTCCAACGGAACAAACTCTATTTTCAAGGCCTACAACTGACCATATACATGCACCGACCCCCTCGACACCCCCCTCTCTACTTCCCAAACCTGCTTTGCTATTCGTTGCGAGTTCTCCTCGTTATATTTTTGCGAAAGTCCGGCCTTAGCAATAAGGTCAATGTTAATTGCCCGAACCGACCAAAGAGCCAATCAACTCCGCTTATACTACTATCTTCACGCATCAGAGATTATTCTTCATTTTTTTCAGTCTTCTTTTTTGTTTTTCTGGCTATTTTGTTTATTTATTGCTAGAAGTAGTGGAATAGTATAATGGCTTCTTGCTACCGATGCAAATATCGAACAATCTATCATTTAATATGGATTGTAGATTAAACTTAATCTCGTTATTATCTTTGAAGCGGGAGGTAGAATGTTTGATTTGATACTTTCTTATTTTCATGTCAATCTAAATAGTTTGCAGATTGAGAATGGCGCCTTAGCAGCAGCAGAAACAAGCGGGTGAAAATAAGTATTCTTTCTCCAGTGATTAAATTTTAAATCTATTGTGGGTGTAAAATTATATTATTCACTACTGGGCATCTTTTAATATCTGCCAGAGAGTGGAGGAGTGTACATGAATGTTTATGATGTTTTAGATAGGACGATGTTAATCTTTCAGAGGGGGTGCAGGGGAATAACTCTATATGAAACACTACAAATAGTGAAACAATAACTTAACATGAAGGAAAATTAAGTAAAGACGATAATGAACAAAAAATTTCAGAAACAAAGCATTGTTTCCAAAACTTTCAAGCAAGGGTCGTGTGTTATCACAGAAAAATTAACTCCACAAAATTATCTTACTCCTTATTTAAACTTTCCTTTTAAGAAAATATTAAAATATTGTTTTATTTTATGACTCATTACTAATCGACATATAGATATATTTCTTAATGAGAAGGTACCGAGGACTTTATTCTTCCATAGTAGGTACGTACTTTGTTTCACAAAAGGGGTAGTTCGCTTATTGAAAAATAAGGAATTCCTTTGGCGGAAACACAAAAGGTCTAATGGTCGGGAAGCATAGTGGGTTTTCGTAGACATGGCTTCAATAAGGTTTTCTAGATGTATTTTGACCCTCTGATTTCGAATATTGAGAGTGGATTCTCGGAAAGTAGTCAAATAAAACAAAAAACTGTTAATAACTTGTTTTTTGTGAGATAAAAAATATTTCATGTTTCTCGGCGGAATCTAAGCTAAAAGTGTATTTTGTGATTTTTCCGTCTGACACATAGTTTTTGAATTAAAAATTGTTAAACATTTGAAAAATGACACTTTTTAATGTGGATGACTTTTAATTAAATAAATATTTTCCAATTCGATGTCTAGTAATTAATAGTTCAAGTCAAGAACTACAAGCTGGGATTAATCGCAATGCGAAAATGTAATGTTTTTAATGCCTTTTAACGCTGTAAACAAATAGCGTTTCATCATTTATAACGTACGTACCACAGTGTATGAAGGGAAGCGGAAGTCTACTTACAAGGACTCACCTAGTGCACCGCATTCGGTACAAACCATCATCTCGCCTTTGCATCCTATAAAGCTGAGTTTAAAATCAAAAAACAGCAAACAAGACGACAAAGACGACATCTCGATGGTCCACTTGATAACATAAGAACCACACAGATTAACAAAGTTTGTAAATAACCGCCAAATGGTGGCGCGACAGTGAATTAAAACAGAAATATGTAAAATCGAGTACACGAAACGCGCTGCCCAAAGGATAAGGTCGCATTTTTCGATACTGGCAACCAAGCCTACTGCTCATTTCAGCAGCCAAAGCCACGTGTCGCACTTTGTCGCCTTTGTCGTCTTGTTTGCTGTTTTTTGATTTTAAACTCAGCTTTATAGGATGCAAAGGCGAGATGATGGTTTGTACCGAATGCGGTGGCCTGACGAGTCCCATATTAGGACGAAACAGCGCTGTCACCATCTGTCGGACCCGGAGTTTTTCCATATGTTGGAGTGCTACGCACTTTTTAACACGAGAATCATGTAGATTGACAAATTTTCACGTCCGCTTCGCCAATATTTGATTCTATTTTATTTTAAATTACACGGACAATAACTTATATATATATATATATATATATATATATATATATACATACATACATACATATGAATAGTTTGGTTATTCCGGGTTTCAATCGGTTCGTTACGACGCCAAAATCTCATTTGGAATTGATGATGGTCTCTGTTGTCTTTCGAGTTTTGTTTAGCAGGCTCGCCTTTTGATTGGCCGAATGGCTTCGCAGGCTCCTCCCCTCTACAGAGTGAGATATAGTTGATTCTTGTATGCTGTTCTGTCGTGTATGGGTTGATTTTTGCTGTTTTGTTTCTTGATTTTTTATTACTGTTTTCCACGTAGTTGGAATATTTAAAGCATTGTCCCATTTATTCAGCTGTCCCACTTTTTCGATTTCTAAGGCCGCTCTTATGACGCGTACTTTGTAGTTTTTACTGGTGCTATTTCTTTTGCTTTTTCGAAATAGATAATATGTACGGTTGTTTGGCGATGTTGAAATAGAACTGAGGTTGTCTGTTTGTTTTGGAGACTATTTTTGTGTTTTTGAATTCTTACGGATATGCGTCTGTTTGTTTGTCCTATGTATGTTTGATGCTGTAAACGTCATGGTTTTCAAGGCTGGTCTTACCTTTTTATTATATATTTCGAACAAGCGGCACTGCAACAGGCACCTTTAAAACCAAAATTTTGGAAACGCTATGTGGATGATATTTTTATAATATGCCCACATGGAAAAGAATACCTAGACTATTTGCTCGTTTACCTAAACAATATTCACCATAGAATCCAGTTCTCTCTAGAAATCGAGCAAGAACTCCTTTCTTGGACCTATTATTAACTAGGAAACCCAACAACAGCCTGAGTTCCAGCATATATCGGAAACCTATACATACTGACCGATATCTCAGTACAGAATCACATCACCATCCCTCTTAGGCAGTAGTCAACATGTTAATATCAAGATCTCTCCGCCTAATAGAACTCGACACAAAACAAGACGAAATAACTCTCAACAACTCTAGAACGGAATGGTTTCTTACAGCCATAAAAAGACAAGAGAGGACCACAACAAAAAGAAAAAACGAACAACAAAACCATAGTCCCATATATAAAAGGAATAACGGACAGAATCGGAAGAATCTTAAGAAAACACAACATACAGCCCATATTCAAACCACAAAAAATATTATTCAACATCCTGGGAAATCCCAAAGATAAGACCATCCTTGAAAATCATGGCGTTTACAGCATTCCATGTGCAGATTGCTATCAAACATACATAGGACAAACAAATGGACGCATATCAACAAGAATTTAAGAACATAAAAATAGTCTCAAAAACAGACAACCTCAGCCCTATTTCAACATCACCAAACAACCGGACATACCATCGATTTCGAAAAAGCAATAGCATCAGTACAAAACTACAAGGTACGCGTCAGAAGAGAGGCCCTAGAAATCGAAAAAGCGGGACAGTTGAATAAACGAAGCGATGCAATACATATTCCAACAACATGGAAAACAGTAATAAAAAATCTAGAGACAAAACAACAAAAATCAACTAATACTCCAGATAACAACAACAAGAATAAAATATATCGCACTGTGCAAAGGGGAGAAGCCTGCGAAGCCGCTCGTCCAATCAGAAAGCGAGCCAGCCAAACAAAACTCGAAAGACAACAGAGACCACCATCAGTTCTTAGCAAGTAATGAGATGAACCATACTTGAAAATACTAAATGAAATTTTGGCGAAATATCGTAAAAACGATATTTTGAACGAAAGGATTGACATCCGGAATAACCAAACCATTCATTCCACCATCCGTGAGAACTTACGATATAATATATATATATATATATATATATATATATATATATATATATATATATATATATATATATATATATATATATATATATAATGTGAATGACATTTTGATAGATATTAATTTGACGTCGACTTCAAAAATTTTAATTTTATATAAAAATTTATATTATTTTCCAGTTTTTTTAAAAGTCAAAACGAGTAGAGGTCTCTTCAAATAAATTTAAAATGTCGGTGAAATTAGTTACTTCTTAATTTTTGGTGGTGCATAGTAGCTGATAGAGTACTGTTAGACTTACTAAAATTTAATGTAGCCTTCTTTAAAAATAAATAGTCTCAAGTCTCCTTATAGTCCGGGAGCCCAGTGGGTTTTCGTACCCAAGGAGAAAACATGGCTCTACCAAAGTTTTTTATATGAATTTTGACCCTCTGCTTACGAATATCGAGGGTGGATTCTCGAAAATTGGTCATATAATTTGTTATAAACAAAAAAATGGTTAATAATTAAAAAATTGTTTTCTCGTAAAATAAGAAATATTTTCGTGTTTCTCGGCCGAGTTCAAGCAAAAACTGTCTCATTCAGATGCATTGTTTGTGAGTTAAAAATTGTTAAACATAAAAAATGTAATTTTTACATTTTTAAACATGAATTCATTAAATAAATATTTTGAAGTTTTGCGTTCAGCAATTGATATTTCAAGTCAAGAACTGCAAGCTGGGATTAATCGCAATGCGAAAAATGTAAAGTTTTTACTACTTTCTAACGCTATAAATAAATAGCTTTTCATCAGTTATAACATACATACCTAGTGCATGAAGGGAAGTGGAAGTCTACGCTATTGCCTATATGTTCGTTCACGCACACTGTTGCGTTTTATATCTAAACAGACAAATTGTCGAGAGTAGCAATATGAGTAAATTCGAAAAAGATTATTTTTTTAACATTAATTTGTGCATTATTTGTCAAGACAATAAAAATGGCATAAATTTAACGAGTACTCACCAAGGTGTGTGTCGAATACGCGACGTTGCCGATTTGCATCTGGCCAATGTGTTTCATCGTTTAGATGTAACAGCCAAAGAAATTGAATTACTTTATAACAAACTTTATGCATATAATTATAGACTTCAACCATTTTATTTAGTTTCAAACAACTTTAAATAAATATTAATTCAAGATAAGATGTGATTATTGAATGAGATTTATCTACCAGAACTTACATGATCAATGAGTACGATAAAGATATACATATAAGAAAAACTTAGATAGTTTAAAAATTAAAATCTAAACAGAGAAGATTTAAATCAACATAATATTGAGGAATGTAAAAAAGTTAAGCTTAATCAAGAATCAACACAACTATCAACGAAGCGCTCTAATAGATATTATATACAGCTTCTCGATTATTTAAAAAGCTGATCTTTATGTTCGTAGATTTAAAGCTTATTGTACTGATTCTATTCGAGATTAGGGCAAATCCCTCCATATATCTTTTAAACTTTGCAGATAAAATTATTTTACTCCACTTCTGTTCTGAGATTCGGTATCTCCCGAATATGTTAGTAAACGATCGTACTGTGGTCATATTTCCGTTATTTGGCTAACGTTATGCAGTTTTCTAGCTTGTAACAAGCTTTCGATGTTCCAAGTAGCTATCCTAGTCGGCTGGGAGATTTTTGGAATCTTGTGGACATATAAGTCCTGCCCAGGGACCCTATCCTCGAAAGTGTGATGTGAAATGTGATGTGAATGGCGATGTGAACTTTTTGACAGTAAAAGCCGTATTCTTGAAAAGCCAATGTTGCCAGATATGAACGTGCTAAAACCCGAGAATTTCAAAAAATAAAATGGATGACAGATTGAATTGACCTGTCAGACCGAAAATGTCCGTTGTATAATTTGTTGCCATTTTAGGCAAAAAGTAGTTTTGGTATTTTAAATTAATCGTCAAAAGTAAAAAAAAATACTGCTGTTGTTATTTTTGTGAAGTTATTGATTGCCATTACAATATTTGTACTTTGCCTGGATTAAATTTATCTTAGATTGACACTCTAGAACTGTTAAACAAAAATGCATACAAAGAGCCAAGTACTTGAAGATTCTAATATATAAAGAAAAAGGGATATCAAGAAAAGCGGCAATCAGATGTACAAAATAATATACTGACAGTAATTGCAGAAAGCCAGCACTGATAAACCTTGCAACGGGGAAAATTACAACTCTACGTAGTATAACTAAAAGCCATCATCCCAATCCACTACAGAAACTATCCAATCAGTTATTTATTGTATGAATTCACAAAGTGTCCAGCTTCTTACTGCGAGATGTTCTGTGTCCTGACAAGTAAATTTCAAAGAAAACCTGAAACTTGAACAATGATAGTGAAACTGTTTATGACCAGGGACCAAAACCAAAGGAAAGACAAAAGACGTCCATTAAAGATACTGGCGGATCTCACATTCAACTTTAAATACATTTTTTTTTATTTTATAAAGATTTGTAGTGACTTGAAGATCAAATGTACCATAAATAAGGTTTTTATGTTGAAGGACCTCAGTCATTGGTCTGTAGGGTTCATATTTATATGTCTCGATAAATTATAATCATAATATTTATTTAATTGTAGTGTCGTATAGTGTTTAACACAGTCTAATTAAGTTAGGTGCTGTAGTTAACATAATTTTAATATAAAATTTGTTACTTACTTAAATAAAAGTTTCAGATAGCTTACAAATTGTGATTTCTCAAATTTATTATAAGTTGTGTCGTGAAAAGATTTATCTTAGATTTAACTGTTTAAAACTAAGATACTCGGCTGTTATGGACACAAGTATTTGTGTTAAATCTATAAGCAGAACTGGCCCTAGAAAAACATTTTTAAATAGCACGTTCATACAATTGAGTTATGAACAGAATATCCTGTAATAATTTTATATATCTGTAATCTCAAATTTACTTAATATTTGAGAGACATATTAAACTTTCTAAGGATATTTTATTAAAAAATTTGAAAATATTGAAAATATCGGGGTACCACCTAATTAACGTTTCAACTGTTTATTCAGAAAATAAAACGTCTTAAAGAAACGTATGTATGTCAACATATCAATTAACATATTATTTTTTTTAATGCAAGTTATTTTGAAGAACCAAAAATAAAATAAAAATTTTTAATTTAATTTTATTTTTTAAAATCCGTGCGTTAAATATGTCATTTAGCGGTTGACATTTCATTTGCGCATGTTTCACCGTTCGCTTACCTTCCACCGAGCGAACGAGAATATGAGTGATGAACATTTCAAGAATACGCGTTCGCCACCTTTTCACCGTTCACTTCACGTTCCCCAGTTCGGGGATAGGGCCCCAGGACTCAAGGCCGTTCCTTGTATATTCTCTGCCATGATTGTTCTTAGAAAAATGACTGTGTGGTAGTTTTCCGTTGCTTTACACACAATAAATGTCTGCTGCCCCTATACGAAGATGAGATGCTGTTTGCAGCCGCCCACTCTGGGTATTTCATTTCTTCGGTACCATCCTTATCTGGGAGGCATTCCCCTATCTGCCACCTGGGGAGGCGCCCGATGGAGAACTGCAAGTCCTACACGAGAGAAGAGTGATAATCATATTAAAACAGGGGTTATGCCTTGGGGACTATAAATTTTGTATGATTGTGTAGGCCTTGCGCCCTGTATATCAGTAGCTGCATATAAGATACCTTATAATAAATTTAACCTCAACATGTCATTATTTAATATGTCAGAATGACTTAAATATCAAAATGATAAGAAAGTTAGAAATTTTTTGTATTGTGGTAACATTTTTGGCTGTGCAAGAAAACGCAGATTCTCATACAATCAAAGGAAGACTTCACTGCGACAATGAGGACAGCAAAGACTACTTACTAATAAATTTCTTAATCAACATGGAAAGAAAGGCCGTTCACGTACATCCGGAAGGATATTTCCAGCTATTTATTCCCGAAAGTGATAATTTCGTTATAATTATTTTGCATCCTTCGTGCGTATACCCCCAGATTTTATTGACAACTTATCCCAATGGGTCCTATAGTTATATGTATACAGATAAGCTCGATAAAGTATATACAAGCGACTTGGATGTTATGCCTAAACGGATGGTGCCTGCAGAAGAATCTGATGTTGCTTGGTGGAAGTCGCCGAGTGTTATAATATTTTTCGTGTTGAATATGTTGATTTTGTTGGTGATTTGGAATACATGGAGAAAGGGATTACTGGCACCTGTGAAAGCAGATGAAGGGGCTAGACCTAGACAAGAATAAGATCGTTTGTTATGATAGTTTAGGTTTAGTAGTATTAAAAAATAAAGTAAAACTGTTGTAACAAGTTCTATTTTGTTTTCAGTATATATATTTTACGTTCTTTCGACATAGTCCATTGTTATTTATTTTTGTAGTATTGTTTTGTAAAATAGTTTATTCGGACTATTGTAAATAGTGAAGATTATCAAAGTAGAATGGACAGGCTACCCTAATAAATACGAGGGTAAGTGTTTATATTTCGGGAATAACAAATAAAAGCATATTATTATCTTTAGAAATGATAATCATGACATTTTTGAATGGGTTTGAACCAATTCGAAAAACCTCCCTCGTATCTTAGTTAATATGTAAGTTATAGGCTGGAAGCCAGCCCAGATATAAGAAGAATCATTAATATACTTTTGTAACTTCTTGTGCGGCTTAATTATGGGTAGACCGACAACTTTTTTCTCTGTGAAAACTCTCGTAATCGGTTTATTCGCTTTCCAATTTTTCGCGTCAGTTTTTCCAATTGTAGGCATTAGATTATTGAACAAAAAACATGAAAAAAAATTATCCGACAAAAATTGTGGTTTATAAAGAATTGTCCACCATTCTCAACATGACAATTTGATGAATTTTGGAGATTTACTGATAACAAGCTAATACTTTTAAACTATTTGATAAGAATATGTTAAAGCCACCAATGATATTGTTCGACAAAATACATTTTCCGATTTTCCAGTCCGATGCATCGAAGTCGTCGATCCTATGACAGCACGGTACTTATTAATATTTGTCGGACAAAAAAAACGAGCTTATTATCTATGGGTGATCGAAGTGACCGACAAAAATATCGGTTTGAACACCTCTGTCCGACAAAAAATATTTATTTTTTGGTGAGTACGATAGCCTACATTAGTCATGTAAGTGATTATTTTATTTGCAGTGTATATATATATATATATATATATATATATATATATATATATATATATATATATATATATATATATATATATATATATATATATGAAGTAAAATGCGAACAGTAAATGCTAACTTCTCTCCATCATATCCTTTCTGTGTCCTTTGCACAGCCAGGTGCAGTACCCTGATGAGTCTAGTAGAGACGAAACATGTATCTCTGCCGTATCACTGTGGCGGGGAGGGTAAGTTTTGACTTTCTTCTCGGTATGGTGGTACAGGTAGGCCATCATCTCGATGGTGATGGAATAGGATAAATTGCGTTTTATAACAATTTATTCTAACTGTGCAACCTCTAACACAGAAAGGATATGATGGAGAGAAGTTTGCATTTACTGTTCGCATTTTACTTCATTCATACGCGGAGCTGCATATAGTTGTACGTTTGCTGAATGTGATTTCAGCACTACAACGGCATAATGTGGATATATCCACTGCTATTGCATCTCACACGGAGGAATCCGTGAAAGCCGCATAAACATATATATATATATATATATATATATATATATATATATATATATATATATATATATATATATATATATATATATATATACGAGGTTTGTCCCAAAAGTATCGAGCCTGCATTCATATCTCCGCGTCAAAACTTCCGAGCGACCTCTGTGGGGCATGGGCGTCACCAGTAAGTCTTCACGAACTCGTTGGTGTGCGCAGTTACCGACAGGACGTGTTAGTTCGTGAACGGTGTGCGTTTGTTTTTCGTTCGTCGCATTTTGTTGTTGTAAAAAATGACGGAAAAATTAGATCAACGAATTTGCATCCAGTTTTGCTTTAATCTTGGAAAAACTTGCTCGGAAACAATTAATATGATGATAAAGGCATTTAAAGAAACAAAGCGACAGTCTTCACAGTGGAAGCATTCTGAATCGCCAAGACCAAAAAAGCACGTCAAAGTCGGAGCAAAGTGAAGACAATATTGACTGTTTTCTTTGATTACGAAGGTGTTGTGCACCACGAGTATGCTCCGAGAGATCACGCGATCACTAAAGAATACTACTTTGAAGTATTGAAAAGATTACGTGACGCAGTCAGAAGAAAACGGCTACAGCTTTGGACAAGCGGTGATTGGCTGCTTCACCACGACAATGCGCCAGCGTATTCATCGAACCTTGTGCAGCAATATTTAACAAAGCACCAAGTCGTACAGCTTAGCCAGCCTCCGTACAATCTGGGCGTAGCTCCCTGCGACTTTCGGCTCTTTTCCAGATTAAAAATGCCGCTCAAAGGACACCGGTTCGATGACAAAGAGACGGTTGAAACTAATGCGACGAATGCACTGAAGGCAATTCCGAAAACTGACTTCCAGGACTGCTTCAGGAAGTGGAAATACCGCTGGGAACGTGTTATTCAATTAAATGGGGACTAAATTGAAGGATGTCACTCACTGAATGATAAAGAATAACACCAATGCGGAGATATGAAGGTAGGCTCGATACTTTTGGGCCAAACCTCGTATATATATATATATATATATATATATATATATATATATATATATATATATATATATATATATATATATAAATGATTCTTCATTTTTTAATACTATTTAATATCTGATTTCCTTCTTTCTCATGTGTTGACATATTTATAATAATTTATGAATTACAATTAGTGTTCTAAAAAAACTGAAATTAAATGTCCAATGTTTATTTCTAGTTATCTTCAAAAAAACATGGAATATTAATAAAGCGATGAAATTAAAATGCATATTGATGAATTAAATCAATTTGCATTTTAATTTTATCGCTTTAATAAGTACAAAGTAAATAATTCAAAAATAATACAAATCACTATTAATCTATCTATCATTATCAGACTCCTCGGAGCCATCATCTTCAGTTTTCTTACTCGTTGGATCATCACCATCACCCGAATCATCATTTTCATTAATGTCTGCATCTGTAAAATTGTTAATTTATTAGTATAAGTTGTAATTATCTGAAATCAATTACATTAGATAGCTATCTAAATTACTAATATAATACCTGCAAGATTTGAAGATATGTCTCCAAAAAGAAGTACTTTGGGGTTCATCAAACCAATAATGTTAGTACGTGTTATTTATTATCATCCATCCACAATTTTCAGGTTTGAGAGCAGTTGTGTGAACGTTACACCACAAATTCAAAATATAAATTGTTCTTTTGCACTATGTTATTTCATTTTTAGATTCTACACCAAACTATATACATATTTCATGTATTCCATACCTAAGTCTAAGTGTTTGTGACATATTTTAAATTTTATGTAAAAATTGGCATTTGCAGGCCTAAACATAATTATCAATTTCTTCTATATGAAAGTCTTTATTATTTAATTGGAATCGGTTTCGTTCTAGAAGGGGATCTACTTTAGTGGACTGTGTCGATATTTTGATAAAAAATTAATACAAAATAATAAACTAACAAAAAAACTAAAATTAACTTGAAAAAATCGTTGAAAATCAATTTTTTTAAATGTAAATCCCCCATTTTTATAATATTATCTTATTGGACATTAAAAATAAGGCTGACTTTGTATAAGGTACCTATTCCAAAAAATTGCAGTTTTTGAAGTAATGGCAATTTCACATTTTTGTATTGAAAAAAATGCTACCTACACAGGAAAACAGCTTATTTTAATAAATATTCAAAATGCCACTCTGAACGTCCAAACATTTTTTACCGAATTAATTCTTCATGGGTGGCAGGTCTAAATGAATCCTTACCCTTGTCGCATCGTTGGCACTAGATTACAACAAACGATATTTTTTTATCGTTCCCCCTATAAAATAACACTGGACAACAGCCAAAATGTATCTAAAATAAAATCGACTAAATCTTACCATTTTTGGTGTTTTAGAGATACATATTGTATAACGTTGCCAAATATACGTTTTCCCCAAATTAGGAAAATTTTGTACAACTTGACAACACCGTATGGGAGATCTCCAGGAATGACCCCCATATACGAAGTTTCAGCACTCCAGATAGCCATTTAAACCCATGTAAATCGGCTTTTATGTCTGCTTTGCACTGAACAGCCCATGTATACAAACAAACGACAAACGCCGCTATTGCGAATGTTATGTAATTAAAGAAAAAATTCTCGAATATTCTCTAAAAATGTAGAAGCCATATTTGTATATATATGCAGCTACAAAGCGGGGGGGTTAGTCAACCGAAGTTAGTGAGTCGAATCGAATAGTTGTGATTGGAAGATGTCTCGAAAGTATGTAAACAATTCAGATCACTTCTTTTATGTTTGTGGTGAGGTGACTTTTGCGTCTTAGAAGCGGTCTTTTTCGTCATTGATAAAAAAGGTATATCCGCTTTATTTCGGTTGCAAAATTGTGGATCAAGACCAACAGTGGGCACCACATCTCTGCTGTAATGCATGCGCTTCAAGGCTGAGAAATTGGTTAAATAGTAAGAAACGATCTATGTGGTTTGCTGTCTCAATTTTCTGGAGAAAGCCTTCAAATCATGTTAATGATTGCTATTTCTTCATCATACCTCGTGTTAGGCCAGGCACAGATATATCTAAGTAGAAAAAGTCGGTTATCAATTATCCAAATATACCATTTGCCATGAGACCTGTGCCTCATAATGACGAACTTCCTCTTCTAGAACCCCCAGAAATATTCACTTACGAATCAGATAATCATGATACAACGATTTCTCGAGAAAAAGATATGCCATCAACATCAAGAAATCCTTATTTCACATCCAGCACGTTATACCACCAACCGCATAAAATAACCCAATCAGAATTAAATGATCTTGTGAGAGACTTAGAACTTCTAAAAAGTATAGCAGAGTTACTAAGATCAAGACTGCAGCAATGGAACTTATTAGAAGACGATGTTTCAGTATGTATTTTTCATAAACCCAATAAAGGCCTACCACCATTTTTTAACATGAACAAGGACTTGGTTTTCAGCAATAACATTAGCGGTGTATTGGCGACTTTAAATATAAACTACAAGCCAGAGGAATGAAGATTGTTTATCGACAGTTCCACATTGAGTTTAAAAGCAGTACTATTGCATATGGGAAATATTTTACCTTCTATTTCTCTTGGATACGCAGTTCACATAAAAGAATCATACAACAATATGAAGTACCTATTGACAAGTATAAAATACGATGAGCACCACAGGCAGATCTGCGGCGACTTAAAAGTGATTGCACTTTTACTTGGATTGTAGCTATGCTACACTAAGCTATTTTTTGTGTGAATGGGACAGTGGGGCAAAGGCACTTCATTATAAGAGGTAAAACTGATCCTTTCGGCAATCATTTAAGCCAGGTGAAAAGAACGTCCAACATACGCCATTGATAGACCCCAAAAAGATTTTGTTGCCACCACTGCATATCAAATTGGGCCTAATGAAAACTTTGTTAAAGCACTGAATATAGATGGGCTAGCTTTTCAGTACCTGCGTCAAAAATTGCCAAGGCTAAGTGATTCAAAAATGAAATAAAGTATTTTTTTTTGAGCCACAGATTCGAAATATTCTGAAAGACAAACATTTTGACCGCACTCTATCAGATATTGAGAAAAATGTTTGGCATGATTTTCGCCTCGTGGTCTGTGTTCAGTGTTCCATCCGAGGTAAATTGCTTAAATATTGATTGTCTATCTATTCTTCGAATATTTAAATATCTTTCTGCTTCAAAAGTTAATATATAATTTAAAATAGGGACATAATTTGCTTTGTACCAGATTCACAAGCCAAACGGCTTCGCACTCCCTCCAGGGATTATTGACTCATACCTGGTATACAAAGACACCAAAAGTATCAAGCTCTGTGCGAACCCTTTCCATGTTATCGGGTCTTAGGTAGTGTGGTCTTCTGTACTTCCTACAAACTTTCGGACAGTCCGCGCGGTTGCAAGGAGAACTGCTTTCTGAATCACTTTATACAGATGCTCATTAACGCCCGGTCCCTTGATCTTCGGCAGGAGGTTCTTTGGTACCACTTTAGTTGTTGATAGTATTATGGGAATCGTGTGGACGCTGTTCATTGCCAACTGTTTGCGGATTTCCACCTCCAGAACTCTGTATTTGGCGACCTTCTCGTTGTATTTTGGCCTTAGGTTGTTGTTGTTGTTAGATACAGCAATGTCGATTAGTGTAGTTCGCCTGGAAATTTTATCTGTTAGTATAATGTCTGGCCTATTATGAGCAACTGCCTGATCTGTTAGAACCATTCGGTCCCAATATAACTTGAACTCGTTGTTTTAAAGAATAGGCTTCGGATTGTATTTGTAGGAAGGTACTTTTCCTACCTGCAATAGTTTACTTATCTGCTAACTCTTGGTGGAGTATCTTAGCGGCTGAGTCGTATCTTTCCTTTTACTCGGTTGCGGCAAACGCTTGGCATCCTCCAGTTAGGTGCTGGATCATCTCTGATGTTCGACCGCTATATCTACATTGGTCATTTTCTATTGAGGGATCTCTAATGATGAACTTCCGATAGTTCTTCGCCGGAATAACCTGGTCTGGGATAACTAACAAGAAGCCCTCCGTTTCTGGAAACATCTGTCCTGAAATCAACCAGTAGTTCGACGCTCATTTGTTGACATTGTCCTGGATGACCTCATTTGGATGCCGTCCATGGATTGGCTTCTATAGCCAGGCCTGTAACTTCTCTTGGTCTGTTCGGTGGTGAGAAGCAATATCCCGTTCCCTCAGCCATAGCGGCGTTGAATCGTCTGTCTCGCATATTGCTCGATGTAGTGTGATAGAGTCCGCTAACCTATGGAAATAAGAACGTAAGTTTATTATTTGTTGGTCGAGCTGCTTACCAGTATCAACCAATCCTCTTCCTCCTTGGTGTCTTGGAAGGATTGTACGTTCAATAGAACTCCGAGGGTGGCGTTTGTGTGCTTTTGTTAGAAGTGTTTTTATTTTCCTTTGCTTTGTATTATTAATGAATTACCATTAAATGTTCTTCATAAAAATGCAGTTTTACTATTGCATCGTTTTTCACAGCACAAAATACGTTAAATTTCCAGGTTTCTTGAAAATTCCGCTATCTAACTGCATGATGATTTGAATCATTCCAGAAAGGGAAATTGTGTCTATTAGAAAGGCAATCTTTCGTAAATTTTGCTTCATCAGTCAGATATTAAATAAGGGTGGAAGTTGTGTTTTATGTATTGAACTCTTCAAGATTTCTGTTTGTAGAGCCACTTATTTTGACGATGTCACAGGATATGCCGCAAAATAATTCAGAATTGGAATTTCGACATTTTCATCATTGAAAATGGTTGTCCTTTTATGCATTTTCGCCTTAACGGCGCAAAAATTTTCGAAATTCATTCTTCATAGATAATAACTAAATTTAAATAATTTTCTTATAATTTAATCGCCCCGGCATTATTTTTATTAATAGTTGTCAAATGGCAAGAAATAGTGACATTTTTATAGTTTTCTGTTGTTTCTTTCGTCCCGTTTCTTCATTATGGCCAATTAATAACAAAAGTTGAAAACCATATAGCGTTTTTACAATACAAAAATGTTAAATTGCTAATATTTCAAAAACTAGAAATTTTTAAATTAGACAGCCTTATTCAAGTTCACCCTTATTTTTAATGCTGAGAAAGATGACGTTATAAAAATATGGGGTTTACATTTAAAAAATTGACTTCTAACGATTTTTTGAAAATAATATTTAATGTTAGTTTTTTATCACCGTGTATTTATTTATTATCAAAATATCAACACAGCACACTAAAGTAGATCCCCTTCTAGAAGAAAACCAACCCCAGTTACATAATAAAGGCTTTCATATAGGATAAACTAATTAGCTATACTTAGATCTGCACACACCATTTTTGACATCAAATTTAAAATATGTCAAAAACAATTAGACCTAGTTATAGAAAATTACAAATGAAAAATTTTGCTTTTATTATAAAAACGAAATAACAAATAGGGTGTTCTATTTAAAAGAAGCAAGAAGGTATCATTTTCCGGTATAATGGGAAGTGCCACCATCTTCAAAATATTTTAGTTGAATTGCCCTCATCGACTTTAATGCCAAATTTGATTACAATTATGTATTCATCATCGGTTGCGGAAATAACAATTCTTGTTACATTACTTACATGGAGGTCTTTACATTTCTAAATTCAGCAGAGCAGAAGTTAATGTTTGTTGCAAAGAAACTGGTCACCGTAAAATCAATTCTCGGCATATTCGAACTATTTGCCTTAATAAATCCAATATCCATCATGGAAAAACTTCTTAGACTCGTTTTAAAAGGAAGTTGTAAGCAAATTTCAAAGCAATTGCACGGAAATCACTAAAAAATAATGTTAACCTAACAACGTAGCCTTTCACAGCGATGATGTTGCAGGTGACGTCATGCACTTTGGTGTTCATTACTACGTGTCTTCAGAGTGATTTAATTATACTTTGATTTTTAAATATAAATTAAATTCCGTAAAAATAGAGAAAAATATTGTGTTTTTTAGGATTTCTATTATGGAGACTGCCATTTCGCCGCAAAATTATATTTTTATTTGAATACCGTCAACATCTCTACTGCAAATAAAGTATTGATCAATCTTTATATGCAAATCACATTTTGTCAGGTATTAATTTAACGCGGAATCCAAAAATTCCAATTTCATATTCATCATTCAATTAATTTATACTTTTGTTTTTCGTTTTTGGCGTTTTTTTATGAGCCGGTTTAATTTTTTATAAAAATTTTACATTTTAAAGAAAACTGCATATAAACCTAATACGTCTGGACACTGCTGGTTACCCCAGTACATGAAAACAGGTTTTACAAGATCTGATGTGTTCTTTAATTATGACATTGAAAGTGTTTCACCAAAATTGTTTGCGAATAAAAAAAGAGTCGGTGCACTGTGCAAAAACCAACTATTAGCATTTTAAGATAATTAACTCTAATGGATCGGGTACAGAGTCGACCAAAAGTACGTTGTATGGAAAATTTGGAACATTTTGAAGAAAAAAATTAAATTAAAAATTTAATTCTGTGTGCTATATTACATATGCTAGTTTGTCTTAGGAAGTCACGTGCGATTCATAATTTAATCAATTCATACCATGTGATTGGTATAGAAAAATTGCAAATATCTTCAGTAATTCTTTTTTTGGGAATTGATAATTTTTAGTTGGTTACATGTATTCTCCTTTCAAGCAAAAAAAAATGAGAAAATGTATACAAACAGTTTATTTCCTGCAAATACAACTCTGGTTCTCTCTCTAGACGCGATTCGACCACCTTATGGTCTCGTGAGTGGAGCTGTATGGGACCAAAAGCGACATTCGCAGGAAACAATTGTCTAGACAGGGCATCTGGTAAGTACTTCCTAATTTCTCGGAAGCATACAGGGGAGGTCAAAATAACCCTAGTTTGTCATAGAAAAAAAAATCCTAAAGTACCCCTTAACGGAGATACAGAGCCTTAAAGGGGTAGCGATTGACCTTATCGGCTTTAAGTTTTGAGCCGACTTGTATAATTTAATGACATTTTAATATTTTGTAGAGGCTACAAAGATCATCAGAGAAGTCAGAACGAACTTGCAGCTACACTCGCTGGCCCTAATTTTTGACAGATATCATTTTACAGAGCCTGAAACTGATTTTTTAAATACTTAGGTCGTTTCTCTTCAAAAAAGGAACTCTCAATTTATTTCCATAAAACTGGCGATTTTCGAGATAAATTGGTTATTATGCGAAAAACTCAAGAAATTACTAATTCTAAACACAAACAGGTAAAAATCGGGTCGTTATTGTTAATACCAACATAACGAATTACTATTGACGGAACTTGTTAAAACCGCCTTCAAGTAAAAATAATTTTAATAAAATTTTTATAAGAAAATTGAACCGACTTCTAAAAGTGCGCTAAAAAGTGAAAAATAACTATAAATTTTTATATGAAATTGAACTTTTTGAAGTCGGCGCCAAAGTATTACCTTACAAAATGTGATTTGCATAAGCAGATTAAAAATACTTTATTTATAATTGCGTTCTTACCATAATTTGTATATATTAGTAGTTATTTATTTCATTAACAAATAATTTGGCGCCGACTTCAAAAAATTCAATTTATAGTTATTTTTCACAATTTAGCGCACTTTTAGAAGTCGGTTCAATTTTTTTATAAAAATTTTATTTTTCTATTTGTAAGTACTAATCGAGATTAGTGTACCTCGCAATGACTCCAAAGTGGCAAAAAAGTACCCATTTTATCCAAAGTTGTAAATCACCCTAAAATAAAGCACTAAAAATTCTTTGGTTCTTAGAGTTTTCCAAATACCAGTAAAATCGTGTCAAACAAATATTTAGTCTGTCATAGTAAATCCACTATCTTAAATTTTAAATTAATTTTAGATTAGTAATATAGGCCCCAAAACCTCCCAATATCGATGTTTAAAGAACCTGAGATGTAAATGTCTTAGATCGATATATTTTATACTGCATATTGAGTTTGTATACGCCTCAAGAACCTCACCATATCAATTTTCAATATTTAAAGAACCTGAGCTGTAAATTTCTTAGCTCGATATATTTTATACTACATATTAAGTTTGTATACGCCTCAAGAACCCCACAATATCAATTTTAGACAAAATCGGAATGTGTAAAATTTTCTATCCCTCATATTGTACATCATCAACCTAATAGTTGTAAAAAATTAACTTCATATTCGTAATACACGACTTCGAAAACCCTCTAATACTAAATCTGAAAAAATTCGAATAAGGTAAAATTTTCAACCCACCATATTGCATCCGCTTTATTGAATTTCAAAAAAATTATTTTAAGTCCTAATCTAATCTAAATCTAAACCCTTCAAAGCCCCCTAGTACCAATTTTGGATGAAATCCGGAAATTTAAAATTTGAACAAAATCGAAAAATGTAAAATTTTTAGTCCGCTATCTTGGATTTTCGATATTGAATCCTGAAAAAATACTTTTAAATTCATAATTTACACCCTCAAGAACCCCCTATATCAGTTTGGGAGAAAATCGGAAAATATAAAATTTTAGGATTGAATCTGCCAAAATGAGTTTTTCAAAAAATATTTTAAATTCATACTTAACACTAGCAAAAATACCCCAATATTGATTTCAGACAAAATCGGGAAGTGTACAATCTTTAATCCGCCATCTTCGATCCACCATATTGAATTTTTTTAAAATAAATTCAGATTCGTTCTAGCTTGGAGAGATCTTGAACTGAATTTTTCTTGTCTTCCAAAGTTGATTTTATTTTCCACCTAAACTCGTCGGAATGGTTTTCGTCGACTTGTCTTGCATTCATTTTGTGTTAATTCTTTTTGTAGGTTAAGATATAATTTTAGTTTTAGTATATATATATATATATATATATATATATATATATATATATATATATATATATATATATATATATATATATATAGGGATTTCGCTAATTTATCCCGGTTTTTAGAAGGAGTTTGCTGTTCTAGTGATACCGCAGCATAAAACAGCATTATCCAACATTCACCTACGTATAATTTTTATAATAAACTATCTTCAGAGCTACCAGCTCTGCGTAGTAAGAGATTCGTACGGAGAATTAAATATTTTTTATTACTTAGTGTCTTTTATTCTGTTAAATATTTAAGAATTCTAGTAAGTAGGCATCTATAAAGCGTTTAATTTATAAATGTTTTGTAACTTTATCAATATAATTTTATTTTTAATATTAGTTTATTTTTATTTTAGACGTCGGTTTCATATAACTTTAATTTATTTTTGTTTGGTTATATATGTATTGTATTCACATATGTGTTTTTAATGTAAATAAGTTTTGTTTTGTGATTTTATCTAGTCAGTATTTATACTTTTATGTTTGTGTATAAATAGTTTAATTTATTTTATTTGTTAACTATGTGTATTGTATTTCTGTTATTTTTTTCTTTCCTTGTTAACCTGACAAACTAATGTACAATTTTGTAAGCTATCATGGTAATATATCATTCTATTCTATTAGATTCTATCTGTACCAAATGATCCGTTACAACAGGAACATTCTAGCTGCAGTGTATCCGAGTTAGGACGTGAAACATTTTCATATCAAAGTAACGCCTAGTAAAATTTTTGACTGAACCTGTATTGTTTTTAAATTACAAAATGAGAAAAAGTAACCGAAATAAAACGAGTTCGCTTGCATGAATTTAAAGCGTAATGGCAAGTTGGCAATGAAATTAAAACAAAAAAAAAACGCTAAATAAATAACTGCTTTGCTTTGGTTGTACCATGACCTGCCTCAAAAAGTTTGTACGTTCAAATTATTTTAATGGATTAGTTTTGCGATGTGTTTGCGTTTCTGGCGGTTTGATAATAACAACACATTATGTTGACCATAACAAATCAAGTCTAGATCAAGGTTTTTCTGGTTAGCCTGGTGATTATTTGAATTTACAAATCTAAATTCAACCGGATTTAGTTGCCATAAAAGTTAGATCTAGTTTGTTAGGAATGTTTTGCTTAGCACATTGTTAAGGAAGCAGAATGGACTCACCCGAATACTATAAGTCAGTTTATCTAAGCATAAGGGTAGCGATGACCCAGAGGTATTTTTCATTATTCAACCAAAATTAGTTGGGATATGGATCAGGAATCGAAGAAAAACAGTTTTTTCCTTTATCTATGTTTTGCTTTATTTTAAAGCATTTTCAAGGTCTGGGAAAGTATTTTTTCTGAGGTAAAATTAAAATCCATTACAAATACATAGATACAACTTTTCCGCATTAACATTAAACAAATGTCGAATTCGAAAAACAGTACTTTTCATTATTTAATATTCTTTTGTGCGTAAAACTTGAATCTAGTCTCAGTTTTATGGACCATTCTGTGACATCTTCAACTATTTTGTCTTCTGATTCTTGTATCTTAAAAGCGGACGAATATTCCTCCGTAGACGACTCAATTAAATTCTTTTTTTCTTATCGATTTTTATTATTAGAGTATTTTTTCGCTTGACTTTTTCATTTTTATTTTTTTCTCCTTCTAACATTTCCTCTTTTCTCACATCTAGTGATTTCCTTTTTTCAGTGTGATTTGGGGATGTTAAAATAGTACCTATTTGGTTTAGTTACTGTTACTACTGGGAATAGGGTGTTACCCGTTTTTAATTTTGTCATCAGAACCTAAATAAGGGAACACGGATTTGTATCTTCGTTATTGTTATCAATGGCGTTCTTATCTTCTGCTGTATTGCCTGATTCGGATACTTCTGTATTATTTAGATCAGTGGTTTTCAACCTTTTTCTTCTTGCGAATTTCTTATGCGTAAATTTGGGACTTTGTACACTACGAGCTGGTAGATCTATTGTGCCTCCCTACTGCTGCCGTCATAAGAGTTACCTTATCGGCTAGAGAAGATTCTCCAGTCCTATTTCCCTCAGGAAGGTCAGGATGTTGGACGTCTTCAAGATGGGTGGTAGCTCCCCTTCTTCGATTTGGTGTGCTCCCAGAACCGCATCCTAGGGTTTTCTAGAGCGCTGCACTCTGCAAGGATATAAATGGAAATTTCGTCCTCCTTCTCACAGAATGTTCACTCTTCTCTTTCTACCAGTCCGAGTTTCTTGAGGTGTCCCTTCAGGTAATAATGCCTCGTCAGGACCCCTGTCAGAACTCTGAGCTGGTTTTTACTCAAGCTGCGAACCACCTCTAAAAACCGAAAAAATTTCTCGAAGTTCCTGTGTAGTTATTAGGAACAGTAAGTGAAACAGCAAAATTGGGTTAATAAAACTTATTTTCCATATTGAATAACAGTTCATAACGAAAAACTAAATAATCGTAAAACATTTACAAACATTATTGAAACTAAAGTGATAGCTTAACCTGCAAAAAAGAATTAATACAAAATGAATATAATAATACAGAACTTGAAAAGTACCCTCAATGGAATATTTATGCCTGTTCGGTGGAACAAAGAAATCAAAATTTGATTCTATGTCTGGTAGTTTGAGTCTTAGATCAAGTTCTGCATTTAACTTGTTTATGTACTCTTTTAGGTGAGAGTATGTTGAAAATCCTTTTTCATATAGATATGTTGTACAAAAGGGCAATAAAATTTTAATAGCTTTTTCCGCCAAAATGAGATACTCATTTCTTACACTGAGCCAAAAATCAATTAAAGAGTGATCTTTAAAAACAGTTTTTAGAGAATTGTCAAAGGATAAGTCAATGAGTTTTTCTTTTTCCAGCAAAGTTAAAGAAATATCTGAAGTTATATCACAGTTTTTAGAGAATTTTCAAAGGATAAGTCAATGAGTTTTTCTTTTTCCAACAAAGTTAAACAAATATTTGAAGTTATATCACCTTGAAAAGGATTACATATCCAGTTGTTCGATCTAGATATAACAGGTCTATTAGCAAAATAGTCCTTGAACGTTAATTGAAGTTGTTTTAGACGTTCAGTAATATCTCTTTTAATATTTCCGTTAGATTGCATTTCATTTTCTAATAAAATGGTGCTGAGAGAAGCAAAACATTCGTACTTATTTACCTGCAGACACTGAATCCAAAAGCTGATCTTATCAGCATGGTTGCTATGCTATCATGCACATTGAATATGATGATACCTGGGCTTTGTAAAGACAGATTTAAATCATTTAATTTACAAAAAAGGTCGGCTAAGTATGCAAGTGTTTTGCAGCCAATGAATATCAGTTACCAAAGAGGATAAATGAAATGGATGGTCAAGAAATGCTTGAACTTCAGTCCTTACAAAGCGCACGGAATAGACGAGAGTTTGTAGCACGCGATTCTAAGCGTCGCTTAAAGTACGCGATAACTCTACAGGAATGCGCTTACATCCAATGTTTGGCTATGAATACAACAATGAGTCCATTCAATATTCTCGTTAATCTTCTTTACCCACACCACAAGACCAGAAAATGTGCCGATCATTTATTTTGTACCATCAGTGTACATAGCTAAACAAAAAGACCGATTTATTCCATTTTTTTTCAAAGTAGTCATTGCTCATATCCAAAGTTGCTGAATCTGTAGAATAGGTTTTCAGTGGTTTTAGAAATATTATATCTTTTTGAATCGAATGTTTAAAAATATATCTAACATCGACAAGCAATATTACAGCGTTTGTTACATCGGTCGACTTGTCAAGCTAAGTAGCGAAATAATTCAATTTTATTCTTTTTAAAAGATCACTTTCCCCATCATTAATTCTCTGCGACACTTTGTTGTTTGATAATGGAGCAAGGTCACTTTTCTCCGCTGCTTTTTCTCTAAGGGTACACTTCGTGGTGTCTTTACCACACGGTCAAATCAAATTTTCTGCCACTGTATGTGCTTGTCCAAATTTAACAATTCTGTAACTAATTCGAAATGATACATCGAAAGCCTTTTTACCATCTTTGTTCATATCTGTTAGAAAAGAAAAAATAATAGACTTTTTACAACCTGTCAATTTTCTGTTAAAATACACAACAGGTATATCTTTGTGATCGGGATGTCTTGTTTCAACATGTCTACGAAGAAGAGATGGTTTCAAAACTGCTGTTGGCCAGGATATCATTACAAATTACACAAAGTGATTTAGATTCTGGCTCCTTCCCGGTAAAATAAAAACCCTTTTGTAAATAGTCACTATCATATTTTTATTTCTTTCCTTTTTTCTCACTCTGTTTTCCTATTTTTTTTTGCTCTCATTCGGGCGAGACGGTAGCTTATTACAACTGATTCCAAATCAGAAACTGAAGGGGAAGAAGCAATTGATTGCTCGTTCAACTTGAACCAACGGTCCAGCATACATTTACGTTCGACGTGCGCACGTGCGATTTGTAAAGCTTGGATATTTGTTGAAATCTATTTACATAAGAAGAAACCACTAAACTGATTTACACTATTAATATTAAAATCTTTTTGAAATTATTCGAGGTTCTTAAGCTCTTCGTACGATTCAGCTCGACTCTGCTCTTCCTTATATATGAATGCGGAGTTTTTATATCGACAGACATTATTCTCGCTCATTCTTGCGTATTCTGGAATAGTCTCGGTTCGCAGAAGTAGAAATTGCCGGCTCGTTCAAGAATGTACTCTTATCGCCAGCGGCGGAGCGACTTGTTGCGTTACAGATTGTTGCCTTTTGGGATGTTTAATTTAAAATTTCATTACAATATTTTTTTCGCGGATTCCCTTTATAAAGCTTTCGCACGCTTGGAGATTCACGCTTGGGAGACGCTGATTATATACCTTATATTTTTCGGACGAATATTATTTAACACTATACATAGCCCCAATAGATTATAAAAAGACATTTGACTCTGTTGAGGCATGCGCGAAACAATAATCTTTATGGAATTGTAGAATTGACCGTAATAAATATTTATTAGGAAATTACAATAAACCTGAAATAGTCAGAATAACAGATCAAATCCCAGGACTCCAAGGTGAGCCGATATCCTTCAATTATTCGTGCAATAGATAATAGTAAGGCGTGTAGAGAGTAGCTGTCGTTGAGAAAACACACACACACACACACTATTGCAGCTACCGCTATTAAAAATTCACAATAACAAATTTTCAGTACAATGAGTATGGGAGTTAGGAATCTGTATGAAGTTAGGAGAAATTATTTTATACTTTTTAGTCCGTTTTAAAAACGTGATATAGTATTTTTTTTATTTAAAAATTATTTTCTGCTTTTTACTCTTTAAAATAGATTGCAAAATTTGTACCGAACAGCCAAAACTCGATTGCAAAATTTGTACTGTATAGACAGACAAACAAACAGACAGACAAGAAAATGACTTAATATTGCATTGTCATTCAGTTCTGAGCTATATTCAAAGTTTCAAGTTTCATTTATTCTACCACTCAGAACTTTGTTCTGCATGAAAATCCTTCACGCCAAACTAATGTTTTATTTCAATAATTTTTACCGTAATATAACCCTTACATTGACCTGTAAATTGTCGTATCGCGTACTAACATCTAGAAAACACCAACAAAATGTTTTGATTTACTGCAAAACAGGTATAAGGATGTATCTATGTGATATATAAGTTGTTATAGCATACCGGGGTGCAACGTTGCCAAATCTAAGTTTTTTTTATCTAAGTTTAGGGAAATTATGCACAATCTAGAAACACCGCTTGGGGCGTCTGGGATGAAGCCCCATCTACGAAGTTCGAACATCTTAGGACTTGAAATAACGGAATACCCATTAAACCCCATTTAATTCCAAATTTTACCATAACCCGTAATCATCGAAGGGTTAGCTACTTATCGAAGGGCCCCTGTATACAGGAATTATGTCGCCGCTTTTGGAATGTTTCTAGAAAACACCAGATATACGAAACGGGTATATAAGCAGCCGGTAGTAGTGTTATTATTTTCGCCGTGTGTAAACGATGTCGTCGCGATCCTGTGAGAACACACTGAACAGTTTTTGTTATTTATGTAGTAAAGTGGCACTGAAAGCTCAGCGAAAGACTTTGAGCTTACTTGTAAGAAAAGCCTACAAATTATATTTTGCCGCCACCTTAACAGGGTGTCTACTGGGTACTCACAAGTCTGTGAAGTTTGGAGTGCCTATGATTTGGGGGCAACCTCAAAATCATGTTGATGATTGCTACTTTCGCATAATAAAAATCCTGGGGTTTTCTACTAAAGGGAATAGTTAAATAGAATGTTCTAATATCCTCTCAGCCATGAGATCAGTACCTTATGACGCTACTAGCATACCTGTCCCTAAGCCTTCAGAAAAATACAAAATCGACTCTGAATTGGATGACCCAGATGATTTTGGACCAAAAACCTGTCTAAATTTTCAAAAAGAAGACGACTACGAATGTAGTAGCAGTAAACAGTCCCATTTTGTATCACAGGAAAGGCTCAACGATCTTATTTGTGAGTTCAATCAAAAACAAAGTCATAGTTGCTTGGATCTCGTTTACAGCAGTGGAATCTCTTACAAAAAAGGAGTGAAAATTTCCACATTTCAGAAAAGGTAGTCTCTGCTGGTAGTATTTTTTCTCAATGGCAAATGACTTAGTTTACTGGCATGATATTTCGGGTTTAATCAACGAACTTGGCCTTTCCTATAAACCTATCGAGTGGCAACTGTTTATTGACTCTTCGAAAATAAGTCTAAAGGAAATTATTTATTGGACATAAACAACTATCTGTTCTCTTAGGTCATGCTGTAAATATGAAAGAAACGTACGAGAATATGCATGTGTTTCTTCACAGCATAATCTTCAAAGCATAATCTTCAAAGCATTAAATACGAAGATCATAAACGGAATATCTGTACTGATCTGAAAGTTATTGCACTACTTACAGGACTGCAGAGTAGCTACACCAAATATTGTTGTTTTTTATGCGAATGGGACACCAAAGCCAGAAACCAACATTACGTTGTTAAAAAATGATCGTTACTTGAAAACATTATGTCCGGTTTTGAAAAACGTCCTTAATGAACCCTTAGTAGAGCAGCAGAAAATTTATTTACTTCCCCTGCACATAAAACTAGAGCTAATAAAATTATTTTTTAAAACTTTAAATCAAGAAGAAAGTGCTATTCTCTATGTGACACGGCAATTCGCGCGCATGAATAAGGCAAAGCTTAAAGAAGGAATGTTCGTTGGGCTGCAAATAGGAGAAATTAAGCCAGGAAAGTTAAGCCAGGCAGACTCCCACAGGAGGTTGCAAAATGGGTCTAATGAGGCCTAAGTGGTATGGCGACTAGTCCACCCTCTTTATTTTCCAAATTCAGGTCCAGATTAGGTAAAATCTAATGTCGGTTATATCAGCCGTAATAAGTTGTGAGAATTTCCTGTCTTTTATACCAGACACCTTACTATCCTATAATCTAGTTATCAATAACACAACTAGATCAGAGTTGTGTTTGAGCACATATATCCGATGAAGTTTGTAGCAATGCAGGCAGTTCATAAAGATGCCATTTCCAATAGGCCATTTGAACGCTTGCATTATTTCCGCCTTTATTGATATGTGACAACATTTGTAATTTCTCTAGATTTTTAGAGATTCTCCATTCGATTTTATCAATTGTTATGTCAGTATTTGCCTCACCGATATAATAGTTGGTTATTGTTCTTGCGATGATCATGATATGCTTCCGCTTTACGAAAATTTTGAAACTTTGCGAAAAGCAAATAGTGCGTGGACTCCCTTCAAAAAAGTATATAGCAACTTTCTAGGTAACAAGAAATCGGAGAACTCTAAAATTTCAGTTGAAGAACTTATCCAATCTTACAAGACGTTAGGTTGGAACATGTCATTTAAACTTCATTTTCTTCACTCTCATTTGGAATTCTCCCCTGACAATTTAGGTGCAGCTTCAGATGAACATGTCGAAAGATTTTACCAGCAAATTGGTCAAATGGAGAAGCGGTATAGTGGAAAATGGGCTCCAAACATATTAGCGGACTACTATTGGACCCTCAAACGTGAAACCAATCCCGGCAAATATAAGCGAAAAGAGAGAACAAAATAATGTATTTGATTGTATTATATTTTTTCAATTCAAAATGATGTATTTAAAAAAAATTATTTTTTTCAAATCTTTGAAAATTCGCTAGATTGTTTATGGTTTGGGTTTCTCATATTTTATATTCTTCTTTCCTTCTCTAAAAGCTTATGTGTGATAGATAAAAACCGAGCTTATATATGAATTCAGCACATTACAGTAGAGATTAAAAAAAACCCAAAAAATATCAGGGAGCAACAAAAAGTTTCAAAATGCAGAACAGTGAATTAAACAGACAGACAAGAAAGTAATGAATATAAACGTGGTAAGATGTGCTAAAACGAAAAAAAATAACAATATAAATTTTTATATGAAAATGAAATGAAATTTTGAAGGTAGGCGCTAAATTATAACCAAATGAAACAAATAATACACTCAAAGCAGAAATGGTGCACATAACAGCTTCAAATGATGACCCAGCGGAGAAATGGAATAAAACTAACCAATTTATCGGCAATGTATGCAAAAAGTAATTGAAAACAACACACAATAAAGAGAAGGAGTGGACGACTGAGGAAATTTTACAGCAAATGGATACTTGACTACAAAAATAAAAATTCAGGTAAATTTGGTGAAATACCTTGAGCAATTAAATGGAAAATAAGGGAGGCAAAATAAATATGGCTGGAGGCAAAATGCAACGAAATCGAAAAACTTGAAAAGAAATATGACTACCATAATTTGCACAAACAAATTAAACATATGATGACCAAAAAAAACAAAACATCACATGATATAGTAGATAATGAGAAAATAGTAGCCGATACACCGGAATTGCTGCAAATTTAGAAATCATATACAGAGACACTTTTCCATTGGGAAAGATCAGAAATCCACATAAATACTGCCAAAGGACTACCAGGCGTCCCCCTCACAAAGGATGAGATCGAAAAGGCCAGCCTATCCATGAAAAACAATAAAGCAGCTAGTCCCAATGGTACCCACGTCTAGATTCTTAAACGGATGAATAAAATAGATTCCCAACTCATTGATATTCTGGTGCCACTGTTCAACAACATGTACTACTGTGGCGAGTTCCCTCAAGAATGAACCGACTCAATATTCATCCCTAAGAAACCACACGCAAAAACTTGTGAGCAGTACAGACTAATTAGTTTGATCGACATCATATCTTTTAAAATTATCTATAATCGTATATATGCAAAATGTGAATCAAATGTGACATTGACCCAACTTGGTTTTAGAAGTGGCTTCGGCACCCGAGAGGCTGTTTTTTCCCTGCAAGTGTTTATACAAAGATGTGGAAATATGAACCGAGATGTGTATATATGTTTCATGGACTTCTCAAAAGCCTTTGATAATGTAAAATACGAAAAACTTATAAAATTTCTTAAAACCAAGTACCTAGATTCTAGAAACATCAGAATCATAACAAACATGTACTGCAATCAGTCTATAAGTATAAAATTCATGGAAACTTGTCAGAAAACATTCAAATCAAAAAAGAAGTCCGCCAAGGATGTGTACTTTCACCTACACTATTCAATATATACTCAGAAACGTCCTTTGATTAAGTATTCCATAGTGCCGCAGAAAGAGTGAGAATAATGGGGAACCCATAAATAATATCAGATACGCGGACGATACTATCACCTTAGTTAACAGCATTAAAGACCTACAGGGCCTCCTACATAGAGTAAAAGACATATCTGAAAAGTTTGAGCAAAATTAAATGTCTCAAAAACTATATGGATGACAATTAGTAAAAACCGAACAACAACAGAGAAACCTACATTAGACCAAGCAATAACAATAGAACACATTGAAAAATATACGTATTTGAGAACCATCGTTCATGAACAATGGGACATTAAGACAGAGATCAGATCTAGAATTAAAAAGCGCGATCAGATTTTACTGAAATGAGACATATACTTAGCAGCAGAGACATTTCACTACTACTAAAAATCAGATAAGTAAAATGCCACGTCTTCTCGGTCTTACTATATGAAGTGGAAGCGTGGATCATGACAGAACAACATATGAGAAAGCTTTCAGGCTTTGAAATGTGGGTGTACCGACGAATAGGCATGATGACTGTAACGAAGAATCACTGAAATTATGACTTGAAGTAATTATATAGGATAGGCAAATTCTAAAAAATACATTTATTTTTAGATTACAAACGAGATTATATTTATTTTAGTAAAAATAAAAACACAAAATATGGAAATTGGCCATATTAGATTGAACACCAATCAGATGTGCGTGACGTCACGCTTTCGTAAACATCACATCAGTCATCATTGTTTATCACCTTTATCGTTCGAATTTGTCTTTATTTGCATCTTTAATCAGATATTTTGTGGATAAAACTATCAAGTATGCCAGTTTCGTGCTACCAAAAGTACAACAACGTCATGGAACAAGGATTTGTCAAGGCCAATAGCTCAAATTTGCCAAGAATCGATTTCTTGATGCTGGGAGCGAGGTTAACTGGTGCACTGTTTTAACTTCAGTCTGAATAGCTTTACTTCTGAATTTGTATAATATATATACTTGTACTGATTTATCAACTAATTTTGGAAAGGTGGTAGGTGCTTCTAGATCTTCAAATGTGTGCAAAGCTAAAAAATACAAATAAGTATTTGTGAACAAACTGTAACTATTTACACATCATTATGTACTATAATTTTTACAACAGACTATAATAATATAATAATAATAATAATAGGTACCACAAAGATTGTGTGAAATCATAAGTACCTACATTGACGAAATACACTTTCTTTGCTACCTATAATGTTATGATTAAACCGGCAAATAGAAAAGATATACACTTGAATTCACTAAAACAGGTTACCAGTTTAAAAAAGCAATGGGTACATACCTAAACTTTCTGATGAAGTGTCTGCGAGTTCTAAATGTTCTGTAGGTGGTTTTGTTTGTGCTACATCTTTGTCATTCTCTTCAATTAGACACCTTCTTTGTTTTTTGAGAGCATAGGGACGCTCAGCGGTGTCAGAAGTTCCTTTGTTTCTGCCTGGTTAGCATTCAAATTTTGTGGGTATACACCCTGACTTTATGCGCACTTGTAAAACTAAACCCATTACATGGTACTGTATATAATTTTCCATATCATTTGGTAACTGGAAAAAGAAAAATCTTTTAATTAGGAACTTTAAATATAATACAGTAATGAAGAAATGAAACCTAACCTCAAACGGGATCGACAGTGTTATTGACAAATATTTACCTTACATATATTTTGTTTGCGAGCTTCGCCACTTATTTATGTAAAATAAATACTTACATCGAAAAGATCTTCGCAGAAATAAATTACTGAATTAACAGATACAGAAGCTGGGTCTCGCCTTGCACGATTTAGCCATGTATTTCTGATATTTTTTTTCATTGGCACGTTAATAAATAACTTATTTGGAATTTTTATCGATGTATTATTACATCGAGGAACTACACACCTTCGATATACATTAGAACTCATGATTATAGCACAAAATAATGGAAAATATGAATCAACTTGTCAAGTGTTTACGAAAGGGTGACGTCACAGACGGACGCCATTACTATTCTAGCGTTTTGGTTCGAAATTTAGATTGTATTTTAAAAAGGTCAATTTTTTTTTGAAAACATAAATTTTGTGTGGAAATAAGATTTATTTTGTATAAAATAGGTGCGTAAAAACATCGTAGAGTATTTTTCCAAAATGAGTCATCATGCCTATTCTAAAAATATCTTAGACGGATCACATCACAAACGAGGAAGTGTTGAAAACAATTGGCGAACAACAAGAACTTACACTCGTAAAGAAAAGGAAGCTGAAATACCTTGGCCACATAATAAGACACAAGAAATATCACCTGCAACAAATTGTCTTACAGGGAAAAATCGATGGCAGAGGAGGTCCAGGCAGAAGAAGAAATTCATGGATGTAAAAATTACGAAAAGGATTCGGGCTAACATCTACTCAACTACTTAGAGTAGTCACCAACAAGATACGAATCGCTATGTTAACAACCAAAATCCGCAATGGATAAGACAACACAAGAAAAAGAAGAAACACATAACTACTGACACAAGATACATCAAGCTACGACAAGAAAACAATTTCAAATAAATTGTTCTCAATCTTTCCACGGGAATCACATTTTGTTAGGTATTAATTTATCGCCTACTTCAACAATTTCAATATCCCATAAAACTTTATATTGTTAATATTACCTTTTTACCGCATTTATAGAAGTCGATTCAATGTTTTTTACAAATTTTATTGCTTATTCTGATCGATTTTTAGTTCAGGTTTCCATTTTTTTATCATTACTTTAGATTTATAATATTTTCTGCATTCAAATTAAATAATTTTGATATTTTCTGAAATTTTAAACATTCAAAATAACTATATCCAAGACTGACCTTCCTCAACCACAATTGCGTTGTATTTATTGTTTATTGGTAAATTTTGCCCTTGAAATTGCAGACATGTTAATGTTATAGAACTCGTTCGATACGGGTTTTGGTATTAATAACACATTTAATTTGAAATTTAGAGTCTGTTTATCTTGTTTTTGTTATCGGTTTTGTTGAAAAAAAAATTAAATAAATAACAATACTAATAATAGAGATTTTTAACGTATTAAGTGCTATATGAAATAAACTGGACACCTATTAGAGATAATTTATTAATATTGACAGACCTGTTTTTTGTGGACTAAAGCACCTTGATCCATGAATAAGTTGATCTTAATTTACATAGGCAAATATTACTTGGCAATGATCTGGGTACGACCGTAAAACTTCCAGTTTTCGTTTTATAGTTAGATTTTGTATGTAGTTAGGTAGAATTTATCTTCCCAAGTTGGAAATACTGTATTGCCACATAAGTAAAAATAGATTGTCACAGTTCAATGTTACTAGACAACTCGCACTCAGGCTACGTAGATATTTTTACCCATCATCCTTAAATGGATTGTTTACAAATTGCTATTACTAAAAATCGGTCATTTTTATAATTCATTCATGTGGCTTATATATCTGCGACTTTAATTATTTATAATTAATTATAACTTAAAAAATGTTTGCATTGTATAAACGACAAATAAAAATAAAACTACAACCTGTTAAAATTAGTTTTTTTAGGTGGCTAAAACTCAAAGAAATACTATTAAGCGCAACAAAAGAAACAAAACAAATTAATGATTGAGCATCGGCTCCACGAATAGATTACCTTTCCTTCTCAGTTTTCTAGTTCTTTAGATTCTAATCAGTCAGAACAAGGAAAAATGTAAATATCAAAATTTCGCAGAGTCACTAATGGGTATTGGGGAGCTATCGTCGCTAAGTGACTTGATTTACTTTAATGCTGAATTTTGAGTAGTTTCGTTATACATATTCGGTCAAATGTACCTCCATCTGTGGTTTCTTAGGTATAGCATAATATAACCGGCATTATATGATGAATATATGATGCAAATTGCACGATATGATATTCTATAATATATCAATTTGTTGAAAGTTGTTTCCTATCTTTCTGAACTTGATCACATTTTTAACCATTTCCAGAATACTGAGCTTATTGTTTCCCTGTATATCTTATTCTACTTATCATCAGAAAAAATACAGTACCTGGATTCATCTTTGGGCAATATTCTTGTCCAATCTTCATTATTCCAGTCAACGTGTTCACATATCTTGGCTGGTTTTAATTGTAATGTTTGTAGAGAAATATTGGTGACAAGCCTCAGTGTACTAATTCGCTAAAAATCCATCTTGGTAGGGTTTGTAACCAATCCACGACCCTGGCCGGATTTTATATGACTCTCAGTTGCCACAAAACGTACCAAAACTCTAGAAATATATGAAGTCGTTCAATTAGCTCAGCTTGATTGTATCCTTCTTCGCGTAAAATATTGATTCTAATGCAACCAGATTCCGATAAATTTCTATTAACATGTTCAATATTTCTTGAAAAAATTCACAGTTTTTGCAATTTTATCAATAAAAAACAGAAAAAAAAATGTATGATATACTAAATTTGAAAAATTTAAATTAATTATTTAATTTGAGACGGATTTTATATATCGGCGTTAATTTCGAGGTTTAATATTTTTAGGGATTCTACGGCACGTCAAAATTAGAAGTATAATTTAGAAATATTTTATGATGATTTATCTAAAACTGAAACAAACTCTTGAACACACCAGGAAGACAAACCTAAATTCGAATGAAATATAAAAAAAAACTATTGATTACGGCAACGAACTAGAAGATACAATAACAAACACATTTACAGATGTCCCAAGTAAGTTTGTGTGCTAAAAGCAAAAAAGAAGAGAAAATCAGCACAAAAACAAAACTGAAAATGCCAGAAAGGCGATGATTAAATCGAGAAGAGAATACAAATTTCCAAAAGATCAACACTTTCAAAAGGCCTAAGGAAATTTAAAACAAAATAAAATTTTTATAAAGAACTTGAACTGACTTCTAAAAATGCAGCAAAAAGCAAAAAACAACAATATAAATTTTTATATAAAATTAAAAACTTTTGAAGCTGGCGCGAGTTTGTATATATCCTGTATATTAACACTACTAAGTTATTTGTTTCATTTAAAAATACTTTGGCGACGACAAAATTTCCAATTTGATAAAAAAAAATTTATGTTGTTATTTTTCCCCTTTTAAAGCATTTTTAAAAGTCGATTAAATTTTTTTTATAAAGATATTATTTTTCGATTTTTAGTTTTGAATTCGTTATGATATCCATAAATTATTTAAACTAAGTACTAAGTGTGTACCAGACAATGATTCCAAGGTATACCAATTCTATCCAAAGTGGGACACCACACAAAAATGGATAATTCACAATTCGTTGATTCTGAGAATTTTCCAAATACCAGTTTTGAATAAAATTGTGTCAAACAAATATTTAGTCTGTCATAGTAAATCCGCAACCTTGAATTTTAAATTAATTTTATATTAGTAATATAGGTTTCAAAAACCTCCCAATACTGATATTTAAAGAACTTGAGACATACAATTTTTAGTCTAACATATTTTATCCTGCATATTGAATTTGTTTACGCCCCAAAAACCCTCCCATGTAAATTTTGGATTAGATTGGAAAAGTGAAAATTTTAGTTCCTCTTATTGTATCTGCCATATTAAGTTGTAAAAAATTTACTTCAGACTCGTAACCTATGACTCTGAAAACCCCCTAATACCAAATTTGAAAAAATATGAATAACGTAAAATTTTCAACTCACCATATTGAATTGAATAAAAAATAATTTTAAACTCGTAATCTAATTTAAATCTACACCATCGAAAAGCCTCTAGTACCAATTTATATATATATATATATATATATATATATATATATATATATATATATATATATATATATATATATATATATTTATTTACCCTCAAAAAAGGCCCAGTACCGATTTTAAACAAAATCGAAAAACGTAAGATTGTTAGTCCGCCATATTTGATTCACCATATTGAATAATATAATTACGAATTATTTTAAATTCGTAATTTACACCTTCCTTCTGCACCAATTTTGGAGAAAATTGAGAGATTTTTAAGCCACTATATTGGAGCTGCCATATTGAATTTTACAAAATTAATTTTAAATTCCTAATTAGCACTTCCAAAAATTCATCAGTACAGATTTTAAACAAAATAGGCAGATGTAAAATTTTTAATCGATCATATTGATTTTTTAAAAATAATTTGAGATTCGTTATGTGCGACCTCAAAAACTGCTCCTTACCAAGTTTGGTAAAAAATAAATTGATTTTTTTTTGATCGCCATATTGAATTTTTTTCGTTATGTGCGTCCTCGAAAAGTCCCTCATACCAATTTTAGAGCAAATAGAACAATTTTTTTTTTGCCATATTGTATCGGCTATATTAAATTTTTTACCAGTTTTTTCAGATTCGTTATGTGCGAACCCGAAAACTCCTCCATACCAATTTTAGAGAAAATCACACAAAATTATTTTTTTTGTCCGTCATATTGGCCGCCATATTGAATTTTTTAAAAATAATTTCAAATTCATTATGTGAGACTACGAAAACTCCTCTGTACCAATTTTGGAAAAAATCGGACAAAATTAATATTTTTGTCTGCCATATTTTCATCGCCATCTTGGTTTTTGCTACACCAATTTCCTCCAAAATAATATGTAACCACCGCAGCAACATCTTGAACATAAAGTAAAAAATTTTATTGAAATTGCGGTCCTATTGAGAACCTCCTAATTCAGAAGTCGGTTAAAAAGGTATTAAAATCATCGAGTAAAAGTAAGAACAGTGAGGAGATTAGAGAAAAAAGAAAACATAAATCAAATCGAAAAGAACTAGTACACATAGTCATACAGTTCTACGAAATATTATACAAGAAGTTACAGAACTAAGACCTATTTTCAGCAATGTATAAAATACAGGGTCTAAAGACATCTCAGATATTATAGGAGAAGGAATCCGCCACGCTTTCATCAGATGAAGTAACATAAAGCACCTAAAATAGTTGGAATATTATTGAAACAATTAAAATAGAAGGAGAGACACAACTCCATCACGATCCTAATTTTAGAAAAGGATATTTTTGCAATTACAAGCAGGTTTCCCACCCACACACAGGTGTAGATTCGAATATTAACAGGTAGATTCGAGCGAAAACTGGACTTTTATCGACCTGTGGAACAGGCCGGATACCAATCTGTATGCAACATTTTCGTAAATATCCTTATTTCAGTTAATATATGTTTTCGCTAATAATGTTAATTTTACTAAGAGATGGCGTTACTAATATATTTGTTGGTATATACTATTGACATGTAGGGCGTTTCGAAAGGTAAACATACGCCATTAAAAGCCAATTTGTTATCAACTTTGCACCAGGAAAAAACGTTTCGTGGGAAGTTTAATCTCCTTTTTTGATTTAAAGAAAACAACTGCTGAAAGTTATCGATTTTTGGTTGAAGTTTATAGTGAAAATGTTTTCAACCCTTCAGATGTGATAATTTTGATGTAAAAGACCTGGAGCATTCAGGTCAGCCGAAACTGTTTGAAGATGCAGATTTGCAAGAGTTATTGGATGAAGATTAAACTCAAATGTTTTGCAGCAACATGTTTCCCAATCCACTAATTCTGAATGTCTACATGCTTTAAGCAAGATCCAGAAAGAAGGAAAACTGGTTTCGGAAAGAGACATTGAAAGGCAAAAAACCGCTTGTAAAATTTTGCTTACCAGACAGAAAAGAAAAGGATTTTTGCATAGTGTTGTGACAGGTGATGAAAAGAGGATCTACTTCGATAGCCCAAAGAGCAAAAAATCATGGGTCAGCCTTCAACACCACAACCAATGCATAATATACATGAAAAGAAAGCTTTAGTGTATTTGGTAGGATGATGATGTGTATTATGAACTGCTAAAACCTAGTGAAACAATTACTGGCGGGCGATATCGACACAACAACCGTGTATATGTGTAAAAAACTATTTTGAAAACGTTAAATAGGACGTCCTATATATGTATGTATGTACAGGGGTCTGTATACTGCGACCTGGTAGATCTATTGTGCCCCCCTTGACTTGAGAGCTCAGTTCCCTGATGGTTACTTGACTATTCGATGTGATGATAATCTCCTGGTCGTGATAGTTTTTTTCTTTGTTGAATTGAAAACATTTCCTAATAACATGTATTTCTGCCTAGAAAATGCTTGGTGTCTTACCCAAGCTTTCGTAGTGTCTGGTGCCGGGTCCATACCAGGGGCGGATCCAGCCTCTCTCTTTGGGGGGGGGGGGGCGGTGACATCACAAAAGTACAGTATCGGAAGCGAAGGCAAGTTGTCGGCGGGGGGGGGGGGGGGGGGTACACCAGCAACATTCCCATTTCTAGGGTAAAAGGCAGGATCGGGTCTATTTTTCTGAATTTGAAGCTCTTGGAGAGGGGGGGGGGCGATCATAAGAAAAAACAAGTTGTCAACAGGGGGAGGATGCGAGCAGCATACACATTCTTAGTATAAAAGGCAGAATCGGTTCTATTTTCCTGAACTCTAAGCTCTTGGGAAAGGGAGAGACGATCGCAAGCACACACATTTTTATACTCTATTCAAGAACTAGAGATAGTAATAAAACTGTTACCGAAACCTCCAACGTACCTGCTCCAGTGCCGCAGGTAACTGAGGACTGCCGTAAATCTATATTTAATTATATTTAGATATTATAAGCTTTTATAAATTTACTGCAACAATAAAATTTCTGATAGTTCAATTTAATTTCTGTCAGTAAGCAAAGTACACCTTACAGTGTGTCCTTAGTGATTAATCTTGTTTGTGCTTGTTTTCATAAATTATTTGAGATTAGTAGGATACCCAAAAGATATGGCATCCAAAATCGTTAAACCAGGGCATTTTTTCCTCAACGAAAAACTCATGATAAATGTTTATGATGCCCTAAGATATCAATATCTAGGTAATAATGTTAAAAGCTTTGTTGAGATGTGTTCCAACATAACGGGAGTTGGAAATCTACTATGTATCGAATACTGAAGGAGATAAAAACGACTGGAATTGTTAGTACCAAGCCACATTCGATCACAGGCAGACGAAAAACCTCGTTGGAAGAAGAGATGTAAACTGCAATAAAAGAAGTTGTACATACATTTTATTATGAGAAGCAGATCCCAACCGTCGACAAATTTCTAACTAAAATCAATGAAGATCGGGATTTACCTGAAATTAAAAGAACTGAGCTCTGGAAATTGCTCAGAGAACTTAATTTTTGCTGGGGAAAACCAGATAGGAAATCTGTTTTCATAGATCGTCCGGAAAATATCCGTTGGAGACGAAAATATCTCTCTCAAGTAAAAGGTAGAGTTGCTAGAAATAACACAACTTCCAAAATTAGTAATTTAATTGACCTTTTGAAAGATTTTTTTGAATCGCGATCGCCCCCACCGCCCCCCACCCCTTGGATCCGCGCCTGGTCCATACACTCCTACTCCAGTTTCCTGCGTTGTTTTGGAGCCATCCGTATATCATATAATGGATTTCGTGTTGAAGTTTTTCACAAAGTTGAATTTCTTTTTCACTTATTCTTGGGGCATGTCCTAGATTTGTTGATTTCTGGATAAGAGATTGGGCCTTCGTTTTATGACCTTATCTTTAATAATCCTATAAATTGTCCTCTTCACCATACTCTCTACAAGTATATGTAGGGGTGTGAGGTTTAAGATTACTTTCATGGCGGCCGTTGGATAGGTGTTCATCGCCCCAGTTATTCACGCGCAGGCCAGTCTTTAAATTTTCGAGAGGTTAGCTCCCATACTAGCCAGACTGGTTCCTGACTGCAGGATTTTTGAGTTTGTACCCCATCTTTTTCCCGCAAAGTTTCTACAGACCAATAAGGATTTTGTAGCCTTGTTAATTACATCTTTTTCGTGCTTGTTCAAGAGGAGTTTATTATTTAAGGTCAGTCCCAGATATTTAATCGCTGACTCCCACTCAATAACATTCCCATCCATTTTTATGGTTTTCAGATTGAGGTTTCTTTTCCTTGTGAAGACTACGATGGTGGTTTTGGTAGGGTTGATGTTTAGTCCCTTCATTTAGCACCATTACCTAGTGTATTCAAGCGCTCTTTGAACTATCTCACAGAGGGTATTTTCGAATTTGCCTTTTGCGATCACGACCACGTTATCGGCATTGCCCTGATAACATATGCCGAGGTCAGTCAGAACACAGAGGAGTCGATCTACAATTAAACTCCACATATGTGGGAAATCTACTCCCCCTGAGAGCATCCTTTGGTGGTACAGAGGGCGATAGTGTCCTGTCATATCTCTATCGCTGCTATTCTAGTGGAGAGAAGTCGTGCTATCCATTTGGATGTCGTTTCGTCCACTCCCCTATCGCCAAGTGCTCTTTTGATTGCCTCAGGTGAAGTATTGTCAAAAGCCCCTTCTAGGTCAAAAAAGGCACATATTCTAGTTTCCTTACTGTTCAGTTCTTCTTGAATCTCATCTGTTAATTGTATCAGTGTGGTTTCCGTAGACCTACCCGCCTGATAGGCATGCTAATGAGGGTGCAGTAGCGCCTCTTCAAGAGTTTCTGTTCTGATATAATTATCTACTGCTTTCTCAATCGTTTTTAAAATAAACGATGTGTGTAGTGTCTTTTTTCCCCGCTTTTGGAATGAAGGTGACTCTGGCCCTTCTCCATATTTCTGGTATATAGCCCAGTTCCAGGTTACTTTGACTGATGCATACTATGTGTGGTAAAATCTCTTCCTGCCCTCGTTGGAGCAGGGCCGGGATTTTTACCTCAACTCCTGGGATTTTAAATGGTTGGAAGGTGTTTATTGCCCATTTTAAACGACCGCTATTGCATGTGTATCTGGCTATTGCTATAGCTTCTCTGGCGGGCATTTCGCGATGTTCTATTATATCATTCGCGATGCTAGGTTTACTCTCCGTAAACTGAGTGTTGAGTAAAAGTAAAGCTCTTTCCTCTTCGCTCTCCGTGAAGCTACCGTCTGGTTTTCTGAATGCCATTGCTGTGTCGGCACTACACTTCGTCATGACTTTGTGTAGTCTAGCTACTGCATGTGTAGATTGAATGTCTTCACAGAATTTCTTGAAACTGTTTCTTTTAGCTTCCCTAATTTTCTTGTAGGTTGTAAGTTTCTCGGTGTAGCTCTGCTAGAACTCTCTGTCACGTTTAGCCCTATTTAAAAGTCTGCACGTTTTCGAATCTTAGTTCTGACAGATGGTCATTCCTCCAAGGTGTATCCCTACAACTTTTGCTTGTTTGTAAGGCAGCTCGATTCATAAGCACATTTATTTCTTTCAGGTCGCTTTCCAGATGATGCGTAGCGGGTCCTCTGGTCTAAATGCGTGCTAAGATTGCTTTCAGATTGGTGCTGTATTTTTCCCAATCTGTTTTCCTGGGTTTTCTTCTGAGGACTGGCTCAGGAGGATTGGTTTCTGAATGTGATTATTCTATGATCTGAAAGAGAAGGTTCATTTAATAACCTCCATTTTCCTACTAGATTTGTTAAGCCTGGTGTACTTAATGTGACGTCTAGCACTTCTTCCCTTACCCTTGTTACAAATGTAATGGTCCTATCCCATCGGTCGTATTCACTGGATTAAACCCCTTTGGACTACCATTTATTTTAATTAATGCAACACGGTCTTTTAAAACAACACTTACATTATTACGAAAAAGTCAAAATTTGACTTGATGAATGATTGACCTCACAAAAAAGAATAGTTATTTTGGTGCCAAATCCATTCTTTGACAGAAAGATGGGAAAAAGTCATGCTAACAATAGATAAAACTTTGATCATTGAGGTAATTTATTTTGTTCTGGAAACAAATGCGAAAAAATCGACATTATTAACCGAAACACATATTGAAAAATTAGCAAATAAAACTGACTGAACAACTAACAGAGGAAAACGATTTGAAATTCAATCTAATTCAATTTGTTATTTAATGACATTATCAAAAATGATTTCGATAAAAAAATTATCTAAGGTAAATAGAAGGAAGTGTGTGTAGCAGAAAGACATTATTAAAACTGGGATCCTTCTAAGAAAATCATTAATTACCGCTGGAAGGAAGCAAGCTGATGCAAAAATAAAGAAAACGGGAGCCGCAGGGAGCACATACCCAGGTTTATCTTGTTATAATTATAATTATTGGGAAAATGATTGCGGTATTTAACCTGCATAGTAATCGAGATTAATGAGACTGCAACATTAACAAGACAAAACTTTAATTCGCCTTATTGATTGAAATAGAGTATGTATAATTGTATTTTTTATGTAATACTCCAGTCTATGGATGAGGAATAGGACCTTTTATGACGTTAATTTACTAAGGGATGGGTAGGGTTTTAAGTTGTAGGCAGGCTCAGTAAAAGAATGCATATACAGGGTGTCGATGAGAATGTGGGGAATCTCCCAGATATGTAAAAAAAGGAATACTAAAAGTTCATATGAATTTTTTTTCTATAGGCCTCTTCTTCGGAGATATGGGCTCGGGTTCCCAAAGAGCTAAAATGGAATCAAGTTTTTTGCACATAATTATTTAACCACCAGGTATATTTCAATTTTTTTTAATATTATGTAAACCAGGTAAGGCCCTTCAAATTACTATCCAAGAAAGTGTTGTGAATTACTCACAGCTGAAGGGATGGACTGGATGTGACACTTATGACCTCATTTTTTTTACGCCCTGTGTGATAAGGACTTTAGACAACTTTTTTACATACCTTTAACTATTGACTAAAAATTAAATACTCTTCGTTTATGTCTCTAATTCTAACCGTTTTCGAAAAAACGTCATTTTATTTACACTGTTAGTCCCTAACTTCTGTCGAGTTGAATATGAAAAAGTTATTTTCCCCTATCACCATAGTTTCAATAAAAAGCTTAGTTAAAAACTTTGTAAGAGAGTTCAACATGGGCTCCGTGAAGTCTGATACACTCGCGGACACGACAAATTGAGGACTGCTATACCCGACATTAACTCAGTATTGTTTCCTATTTGATCACAATGAAACGTGATTTTCCGTAGAAGTTCTTCCCTACTATCGACCGGAGTGGAATAAACCAAAATTTTGAGGTGTCCCTACAGGTAAAAATCTAACGTCAAGAAATCGAGGAGGCCAGGCAATAGATCCTTCTCTATCTATCCAACGGTTTGGATAGACGTTATTCAGATGCTTCCGCACATCAACGCTGAAATGTGATGGTGCCCTATCCTGCATGTAGTACAGGTTTCGGTGGGTTTCAAGTGGTAAGTGCCCTTCTAAATCTTGGAAAGCATTCTGGAGGAACTCCAAATAAAGTTATCCATTCAGTCATGCCGGCAATAGGAATGATCCAATCAAAAAATTACCAATGATTCCTGCCCCAACATTAACTGATTGAAATTAATGTTGACAATGCGAAACAATAGTTGCATGAGGATTTTCATCAGCCCATATATGTGAGTTGTGTAAATTTTTGATGCCATTTTTAGTAAATCCTGCTTCATCCGTCGAGAGGATAGTACTAATAAAGTTTACATAATTTCGTTGCTAATCCAATAGCCAGTTTGCAAACTGCATTCTACGGGGAAAATCTTCAGGAATCACTTCATGCACTTTTTTGAAATGATATGGATATAACAGCTGTTCTTGAACATTTAAAATATTTTCCTCTAATTGCGGCTTACGTACTGTTCTTCCCCGACCAGCATCAGTACTTCTTTTCTCAAAATTTCTTAACATTAGGAAGAAATTTAGTAATATTACCTTATTAAATGTAATCGCCTACCATTTTCCCTAAGATGTTGGTCAACTCGGTGAAATGTTTTCTGATCTGGAAAAGCACGATTAGGATATCTGTCGGTATATAACCTCCTGGCTTCCAAAGCATTATAAGATGCAAGATCATACATCAGATGTCTATCTGCATACTCAATAAACGTATATTCCATATTTCAAATTATTTTACAATTAATTTCACCACGAAATCTAAATATCAGTAAATTAATATCCAAGCAAAAAATCATTGTGTCAGCGATGTGAAAGTTGAGAAGTTCTAAAACGTAGGATATTTATTTCTTTCGTACCTTGCAACAATACTTTGTTTTTGGTACCGATAAGATAGAATGCACATTTTTGCGAACCTAGATCGAACTGCAATTCACAGAATTAAAAGTTTTTACTCAAGAGGTAAACTCTAATTTTGGATGGCTTTTTTTTTATCGTAAGGTTGAAGGTTGAACATTTGACGGAAACAAAGATGTATGTTTTATCGAAATACGTCAAATACATGGTGTAAATAAAATTACGTTTTTTTTTTAAGCGACTGAAAAGTACTTAATTTTTAATTAGTAGCTACAGGTATGTAAATACGTTGTCCAAAGTCGTCGAACATATCCCTGTAGAATTAGCATAACGTCAGAACTAGGGCCCGGTTGTTTGAACGCTGAATAACGTTATAATACTTTTATTTATATTTGAAAAAGTATTGATAAACACTTGATATTTCATTTTTTGGTACACACATACCGATTTTATGCTATTCTTTTCCAATTTCATTATTTAAACGAGTATCATATGATAAGCGGTAAGTCAATTCTAGAATACATAACAGTATGAATTTATGGTTATTTAAATTATTATTATTGTTATTTTCAATATATAAACAATATTTACCAATAAAAATAAATTTTTAAAGCCTCTTTTTATTAATATTAATTGTAAACCTCGCATTTATGTTAATTTCTAACAGTTAAAAACACTGAAAAAAGTCACGACAAACAATTAAACTGAGAGAAAAGATATGTAAACATGTTTATGTCTGTCAAACATCAAAAAAGCCTCTCCCCCACCAACCATAAACAGCCTTCAGACCAGGGGCGGATCCAGCCTCTCTCTTTGGGGGGCGGGGGCGGTGATAACACAAAAGTACAGTATATCAAGCGAAAGCGGGGAAAGAGACGTCAGCAACATTCCAATTTCTAGTGTAAAACAAGTTGTCGACGGGGGGGGGGAGGCGATCCCAAAAAAAATTTCGACGGGAGAGGGCAGCAACAAACATATTCCTAGTCTAAAAGTCAGAATCGGATCTATTTTCCCAAACTCAAAGCTCTTGGGGGGGGGGGGGCGATCGCAAGAAAAAACAAGTTGTTGACGGGGAGGTGGAAGCCAGCTGCATATATATTCCTAGTATAAGAGCCAGAATCAGGTCTATTTTCCTGAACTCAGAGTTCATAATAATATTATCCTTTATTTGCCAACAAAATTATGATCACATAACAAAGCAACGTCAGAGAAAGAAATGTTTAACGTTAAGAATAATAAATATATTGATCTAACTACAATTAAGATAAAAACTAATCGACATTTCGATAAGAACTTAACATAAAGGACAACAAAAGGAGAAAAAGAGAGATACCAAATAATTTTTAAAAAATAGTAATAAAAGAGTCAGTTTGAACTAAACAAAGTTTTACAGCTTGTAAAATAAGATATTACAATTTAAAAAGGAATAAAATTTTTACACAAAATACAAAAGCATGAGAAAAACCCACTAAACAAAAAATATTAAGTTAAAAATATTGATATAAAAATTATTCATTAAAATTGAAAGAGTAAAAGCACCCATCAGCCATTTATTTAAGCGTCTCTTAAAACAGTTAATCGACTCGATAAGCCAGATTTCTTTTGGTAATATTCTTACGGCTTTAATCGCCATACAGTATGGTCCTCTCTCATAGAAGGTGGAGTTATGTAAAGGTTTCCCCCATAAAGCTGTCTGTTTAGCGGAAATAATTCCGTATTCCTTCTGGCAAGCATGACTAAAGATCTAAAGTATAATGAGGGGACAGTAAGCAACTTAAACTGAGTAAAAAATGGTCGATATGAAGCTCTTGGATGTAAGTGGAAGATGCATCTTATTATGCGTTTTTGAATTTTAAATATATTTATAGCCTTTCTTGATGATTCTCAAAAGGAAATACCATAAGAGATAAGAGATTGTATTTGCCCAAGGTAGAAAAGCCTAACAGTCTCTGCAGTGATGACGTCACGAAACCTTCGGATTACACCACACAAACTGCTAAGCCTAGCCCCAAGACCTGAGATATGATGTTCCCAGTTTAAAGAGGGGTCCAAATGAACACCCAAGAACCTAACGTGTTCCAAAGTGGATATAGAGCCACCCCCAAGCCACACAAGCAGTGACTCAGACCTTGTTGCATGCTTTGAAAAAAGAATGAGGCCTGTCTTATTACGTTTAGAGTGCGGCTGTTATCAGAACATCACTGCTGCATGTTTAATGCAGAGTTTGAGCACTTTTGAGACAATCCCGCCATACAAGTGTCCGCCAGAATCACTGATGTGTCATCAGCAAACTGGCAAACGCTCTCCGCGGCCAATCTATCTCCCAGATTGTTTACATATATTAAGGATAATATGAGTCCAAAAATGAAGCCCTGAGGTACCCCCTGCAAGAAAAAAACCAGTTGTCGACCAGGGGGTGGAAGCCAGAAAGATACACATTCCTAATGTAAGAGGCACAATCGGGTGTATTGTCCTGAATTCTAAACTCTTGGGGGGGGGCGACCGCCCCCCCCCCCTTGGATTCGCGCCTGCTTCAGACAAATCTATTGTTGTTAAATCTACAGGGTATGATCTAAGTCCAAAGTTTTTATCATACAGAACTTAAAAAATGTGGCCATGGGAGTCCGTCCCTGCAGCTGTGAGTAATTCACATTTTCTTGGATTTTCTTAAAGGGTTCTAACTAGTACACATCATATTGAAAAAATTATTATCTGCGGATTTAATAATTATGTGTAAAAAACTTGATTCCATTGCAGCTTTTTGAGAGCCCATATCTCCGAAGAGGAAGCCTATACCGAAAATGATAAACATTTTCGGTATAGGCCTCCTCTTGAACCTGAACTTGTAGTATTCCTTTCACGTGTTTTTTTTTTCATATTCGAGAAATTTCGCACATTTTCTCAGACACCCTGTATAGTTTTAGACGCTGAAATAATCTGCATTAATAAATGACGGAGGTTCAGTGTTGGCGAAAACATGCTCTAAAAATAATATAGCTTGCAGAAACGAAAAATAAGTTCTTCACACTTTTTTAAGGCATTAACGAGAACTTTAATTTAAGCTATCGCCGGTTTCATTTGATTAATTAATTATTGCAAAAATGCTGAAAAACCGTAAAAAATGGCTGTTTTTTGCAATGTTAATAATTACTGCAAAAACAACTTTTTTAATATTATTATTGCTTTAAATTAAAACTTTCTTAATTCTGAATCTAATGAGCTTCTGTAAAAGTTGATCGCTTCATTTGCTGCTGAGATTCGATAATTTGTTTATCCCGAGACGTTTCACGCCATCACGTATTTGTTTATGAATATTTCAACTCGTTTAAGCGATTATTTTCTTCCTTAAGACTTGTATTTTAATATTGTGAGTCCAATAAAAAAAATAATGTTTGCCCCTTTGTTTGTTGCTTTAAAAAAGGGGTACTTTTTGTTTCCTAAAGAGCTAGAACGGCCCCGGCATGTTGCACACACAAAGGGGCAAATATTAATTTTTTTGTTGGACTCACAATATTAAAATATAGGTCTTAAAGAAGAAAATAAGCTGTTAAATGAGTTGAAATATAGATAAATAAATATGTAATATCTCATCAACAAATAAACCGATCAACTTTTATAAAAACTTATTCGATTTAGAATTAAGAAGGCATTAATTTAAAGTAAAAATAATATTAAAAAACTATTTTTGCAATAATAACACCATTTTACAGTCAATTTGCGACTTTAATGAAAAAGGCATTTTTGGTTAATTTTTGGTCTCTAAATGCGAAAATGATGGTAAAAACTTCCTAATATGTCAGCAAAAACGAATGAATATTTTAATCGCATTATTTTAAGAAGTAATTTATAATATACCGAAGCGCAACGTTGCCAAATTTACCTTTTCCGTTATTAAATTATGGAAATTGTGCATAATCTGGCAACACCAATGAGGGTGTCTAAGGATGACAAGTCAACCATGAAGTCTTAACCCTCTAGGGCTTAAAATAACGGACGTAAAAATTTAAACCCGTATAATCCCAAATTTCACTCTACACCGTAGCCGAATCTACTCAGAGATGGCTAGAGAGATAGATACGAGAAGTACGCCGTCGCTTTTCGAACTTCCGATACCCGATGTTTCTAGAAAATACCAAAAGGACGGAAAGGCTATAAAAGCAGCTGGCCGGCAGTCTTATCATCAGTATTGGTTTAGCAAGAGTAGTGGTCAGTATTAGAAAGAGAAACGAAGTGCGCGAACAAGCCAATAGGGAAAGCCTTGTCTTAGTGTTATCTTTGTGTTTAGTAAAGTTAGTTGACGCCTGTAAACGTAGTATCACATCTCTGAACCGGCGTATGCGACAGTACAAAAATGTCTAAAATACTGAAACGTGGCTGTTAGTTTTTGCTTCACATGTGGTCAGTTTACCCCTAAATCGCAGAAAAGGACAATGAACAAAATGACCAAAGTAGCTTATCATAAGTATTTTAGATATCTATCTTGTAGGTGATCAAGATGGGGACTGGGCTCCTCACATATGTTGCCAAACCTGTGCAAGTTTAAATAATCGTGCGTTTAATTTAATCGCCCTGGCACGATTATTATTAATTAATATCAAATGGCATGAAATAGTGACAATTCTGCAGGGTCCGATTGTTTTATTTCCACCATGCCTGGCCGTCATGTCCAACTAATAACAAAACTGATTAAATGGCAAACGCTGTTCTATGCCTTTTGCAGTTCCAGTGATTTGGCGAGAACCAACAAATCATTTTAACGACTGTTACTTTTGCATGACAAAAAAGTCTGGTTTTCAAGAAAGAGCACACATAATAGTGAATATCTGGATATTCTCTCAGCCATAAACCGGTTGTTCATGGAGAAGGTTTATCAGTTCCAGCGCCCCCGGCAGAATGGGAGGAAGATTTAGAAATGTATAGTGATAAGGCAGAACCTGATAATGTATCAGAAAAGAACGATTCTTATTTTCCTGAAAGTGAAGGGAAAACACCTCATTTAATCGAATAACCTGAATTAAATGATTTAGTTCGGAACCTCCACTTGTCCAAAGAGCATGCTAAAGTATTAGGGTCTAAATTACAACAATGGAATTTACTAGCCACTGGAACCAAAGTTACAATATTTAGTAATCGTAACCAGCTATCCTCGTTTTTTTTCTCTACCAGATAAAATGTGTGTTTGTGTTGAAAAAATTAGGATTTGCACATAACCCAGAAGAATAGAGCTTATTTATAAATTCTTCTAAAATACGTTTAAAAGCTGTTCTGCTCCATAATTGCAACAAAAGACGCTCTATTCCTCTTGCACATGCAGTTGCCATGAAGGAGACATACGAAAGTATGTCACTTATTCTAAATTCAATAAGCTATGATACGTATAAGTGGCAAATATGTGGTGACCTGAATGTCATTGTGACTATTACTAGGGCTTCAGGGTAGATTTATGAAGTATTGTTATTTTCTTTGTCTTTGGGGCAGTAGAGCAATATAGAACCATTACCAAGGAAAAGAATGGCTTCCGAGGAATCAATATATTCCAGGTCAAGCTAACGTAAAGAATACTCCTTTTGTTGATCCCAGAAAAGTACTGTTACCTCCATTACATATTAAATTGAGATTGATTAAAAACTTCGTTAAAGCACTAGATAAAGAAGGAGATGCGTTTAAATACCTTAAACAAATTTTTCCTAAATTAAGTGACAAGTTTAAGGAAGGAACATTTGTTGGACCACAAATTCGAAAAATACTAAGAGGCTAATAATTTAATCAAAAATTATGTGATGTTAAATTAGCTGCGCGGAGTTCTTTTAAAATTATTGTTTCGGAGTTTTAGAAAACAAAAAGTGGAAAACTACGAAAAACTTGTAGAAGAACTACTTGAAAGCTACTGCAAAATGGGCTGTCGCGTGTCTCTTAAAAGGAAAATTTGGGTGCGATTAGTGATGAGCAAGGAGAAAGGTTCCACCAAGATATATTAACAGTGGAGCAACGCTACCAAAACAGAAGGGATCCAGCAATGATGGGGTATTATTTTTGGTTTCTTATATGAGAAAGCGATGAGAAATATAAACATAAGTCAACATTTGCAAAAAAAGTTATGTACAAAAGACTTACTATAAATATATTTTCATGTATATTTTTGTAATGAAATCCTGTTATCCTTAAAATATCTTGGTTTTTTAATTGTTTTGAATTGATGTATAAATATTATATAAAAATGTTTGTATTAAATGAGAATAATTGATACATTTTATAACTGATAATCTATACGTGGTGGAAAATTTTCGTTGTTGAATTCGCAATCAGGATGCTTTAAACTCCCATGGACAGCCCTTATAACACCCGTCTCAATTTTTTTTGGTTTTTGTTGACTAGTGTAATTAACATTGCAAAAAAGAGCCATTTTTTACGGTTTCTCGACATTTTTGCAATAACTAATTGACCAAATGAAACCGACGACAGCTTAAATTAAAGGTCTCGTTAATAATTCCAAAAAGTATAAGGAACTTAAGAAGAATATTAAAGCTTACAGAAACGAACAACATATTTTCGCCAAATCTGAACCCCCGCTATTTGTTAATGCAGGTTATTTCAGCGTCTAAAATTATCTAGGCATTCTAGTGTTGACCCTGTTTACAACTTAAAACACTTCCCGTTCTGTGGCAGATTAACGTCAAAAATTTCCTCCACACATGGGAATATAAGTATTCAGCCGAAAGGTAGATCATTTTTATGCCTTTAACCGAATTATTCAAATCTTATTACAATTTTTTCGCAAAAACCGAATTCCGTTAAAAACACCGTTGTCGGTAGGCATTTGAATATTTAAAAGTTTATTAGGTATTAATAACGATGAAATTATATTTCTAGTGCCAATATCCTGATTGATGCAGGTTCTTCTAAGACTTGGTATTTTCAATCTCTCGTTTTCCTTTCGGTTATATCTGTCTATTTTAAGCAGAGGTGTAGCTGGGATTTTTTTTTGCCGGGAACCCCCAGATGACTACTTATCTTTAAGCGCACATGTAGTGATTTGTGTAAAGATGAATGATCCATGTGTTGTGGTAGTATAAGAAACAGAGACAAGAATCCTCCTTAAAACTTTAAGGTAATTTTAACTTTCTATTTTTTGTTACATTTGAAATGCTGATTTGTGTTTCTTTTGGAGGAACTGTAGCTTTTTTTGCTACACCCGCGTTGGCCATAAATTGGCATTTTCCTAGGCGAGATAGCTGTAACAATGTTCAAGTTCTATAGATTGAAATATCCAGGTTCTCTATATTAAAATTTTCTCATCAACTGGTGAAAACCAAAAATAAATATATTTTATTTACTTTAGTTCAGAGTCGCTTTGTGTCCAGAAGCACAGTGGATTTTACTAGCCGAAGAAGAGACGTGGCTCTACCAAAGTTTTTTTATATGTATTTAGACCCCTTAATTAGGAATATCGAGGGTGGGTTCACAAAAAATGGTCAGGTAACTTATTTACTTTGCTTTAAAATTATTTTTCCATATAAACATTAACACAATGTAAACTTGAAAAATGTCCAAATTTAAAATAAAAAATTTACAGTAATTTTTCTGCCCATTACCAGTTTTCGCTACATGAAATATAGTTCTATATAAATGTTGACATAATATAAATTTGAAAAATGTCCAGATTTTAGACAAAAATAAACAATAACAATTCAGCTTATTACATAAACATACATGTACATACATGCTTTATACATACATTAGTTTAAACAAAATTGTCAGTTTAAAACATGTAACATGCATAGTACTAAAGTAAGGAAGTCTGTGGTGTCGTATATAATTGCAGAACTTCTGTAGAGAGTAAAAATAGTTAAAAGATCCTGCTTAAATGCACACAGAGTTGGTTTCATTTTTAATGATTGGGGTAGTATATTGAAATAGTATGAACCTGCATATATAGGTGATTTCTTAAAGTGGACATGGTAGAATGGTTTAAGGTGAAGCCGATCTCTATGTCGAGTGTTGTACTCATGGTAAACACCATTTGTCAACAAACTTTTTTTGTTCACATATATATAAAGCAGTACTTTCAAGAGTCACACCCTCACCATCGTGAGCAATTTACGCTCTTTAAAGAAAGGCCTACATGACTGAAGGTGTTGTAGCTTCGACATGATTCTGATAATGCACTTTTGACACATTAACATAATTAACATTAACGGAAAAAAAAACCAAGTTATATGTGTCTTAGAATGTTTAATTATTTTCTTGATTATTGTAAAGCAATTACATCTGAAAAAAAAATTTTAAAAGTGTATTAAAAATTGTTGATTGATATGGAACCCTACTCAATTGAAGATTTTGCAGTCAACATGTAAAACTTTACATAGTATAACTTGTGTCACTATGTGACACTTTCTGGTGACGTCATTTTATTTGTGTGTGCAGTATGTTTTTGTGTTAAACTTATTGTATCTCAATTTGAAATAAAGGCTGATTTACAAGCCAAACGGCTTCATACTCCCTCCAGAGATTATTGATTCAAACCAGGTATACAAAGACATCAAAAGTATGAAGCTCTGTGGGAATCCTTTCCATATAATCGGGTCTTAGGTGGCGTGGTCTTCTGTACTCCCTACAAATTTTCGGACGGTCCGCGCGGTTTCTGGGTCGGTTGATACAGATGCTCACTAAGGCCCAGCCTCTTGATGTTCTGCAGGCCGTTCTTTGGTATCACTTCAGTTGTTGATAGTATTATGGGAATCATGTGGACGCTCTTCATTGCCCACTGTCTGCGAATTTGCACCTCCAGATCTCTGTATTTGGCAATCTTCTCATTGTATTTTGGTCTTAGATTGTTGTTGTTAGGTATAGCAATGTCAATCAGTGTAGTTGGCCTAGAAATTTTTGTCTGTTAGTATAATGTCGGGCCTATTATGAGCAACTGTTTGGTCTGTTAAAACCGTTCGGTCCCAATATAACTTAAATTCGTTGTTTTCAAGAATAAGCTCTGGATTGTATTCGTAATAAGGTACTTTTCCTACCTGCAATAGTTTTAACTTATCTGCCTACTCTTGGTGGAGTATCTAAGCGGCTGAGTCGTGTCTTTCCTTACATTCGGTTGCGGCAAACGCTTGGCATCCTTCAGTTATGTGCTGGATTATCTCTGATGTTCGACAGCCATATCTATATTAATCATTTTCTATTGAGGGATCTCTGATGATTAACTTCCGATAGTTCTTCTTCGGAATAACTTGGTCTTGGATAGCTAACAAGAAGGCTTCCGTTTCCGGAAACATTGTCCTGAAATCAACCAGTAGTTCGACGCTGAGTTGTCGACATTTTCCTGGATGACCTCATTTGGATGCCGTCCATGACATGGTTTCTGTAACCAGGTTTGTAATTTGGACGTTCAATAGCACGCCGAGGGTGGTGTTTGTGTGCTTTTGTTTAGAGTGTTCTTATTTTCTTTTGCAGGTTTTCGATGTCCGTCCTGCTCCATTTTACAATTCCAAAAGAGTAGCTAAGTGCAGAGCATGCGTACGTGTTGAGCACCTTAAAAAATTTCTACTACTTAGACTAGTTCGTAACACCCGTCTTACCCTCCTGACAAATTCGGTTGTCAATTCGGCCTTCACAGTGCGATGGTCAATTCGTTTAGTCTGTTTTATACCTAGATATTTGTATGTTTGTTCTGCTTCCATTGCAGCTATAGTTTCACCGTTCTGCATCTCAAATCCTCCCAGTTATATCTTTCTTTTCTTCTTCTTCTTCTTCTTCATGTGCCATCTCCGTTTCGAAGTTTGGCTATCATCATAGCTATTCGGATCTTAGACACAGTTGCGCGAAACAGTTGATTGGAGTTACATCCAAACCACTCTCTTAAGTTTCGTAGCCATGACATTCTTCTTCTCCCGATACTCCGTTTTCCCACAATTTTTCCTTGAATTATATTTTGCAGGAGTTGGTATTTATTTCCACGCATGATGTGGCCAAAATACTGCAACTTTCGACTTTTGATGGATAGTAATAATTCTTTTTCTCTCTTCATCCTTCTAAGTACTTCTTCGTTTGTTATTTTATCGGTCCAGGGTATTTTCAATATTCTTCTGTAGATCCACAGTTCGAACGCTTCTATTTTATTGCAGCAGTATTTATTCATGGTCCATGTCTCCACACCATACAGAAGGATAGAGTGAATATAACACTCCACCAAACGTATTTTCAGTTCCAGGCTTAAGTCTCGGCTGGTTAATATATTTTTCATTTTCATAAAGGCGCTTCTCGCTTTTTCAATTCTTATTGTGATTTCTTTCGTGTAGTCATTTTTTTTGTTCACAGATGTTCCCAGATAGTTATATTTCTCAACTCTCTCAATTTGTTTGTTGTTTACTTGGAGATTGACATTATTGATGTTTTTCTTTGATACTATCATAAATTTTGTTTTCTCTATGTTGAGTGTTAGACCATATTCTTCGCTTATTACTACTAATTTCCCGAGTATTCTCTGTAAGTCGTTGAGATTTTCTGCAAGGATGATGGTATCATCTGCATATCTGATGTTATTGACTGGAATTCCATTCACCTTTATACCAGCCGTTTCGTTTTCAAGCGCCTTTTTAATTATATGTTCTGAGTATAGATTAAATAAAGTTGGTGATAAGATACAGCCTTGCCTGACACCTCTTTTTATGTTTACTTCCTCTGTTAATCTTCCTTCGGTTTGTATTGCCGCTTTTTGGTTATAATACAGATTGCTGATTATTCTTATGTCTCTGGAATCAATGTTTTTATCCTTAAGAAGTTGTACAAGTTGTTCGTGTCTCACTTTGTCGAATGCTTTATTGTAGTCGATAAAACATATATAGACCTCCTGGTTTACATCTAGACATCGTTGTGTCAGTATGTTGTATGCAAACAGAGCCTCTCTGGTTCCCAGGCCCCGTCTGAATCCAAATTGGGTGTTTCCGATGTCCTCTTCAAGTTTGGCGTACAATCTGTGATGTATAATTTTCAGGAAAAGCTTAAGAATATGGCTCATTAGACTTATTGTGCGATATTCATTGCAGTGTTTGGCGTTTGGTTTCTTTGGGATGGCTATAAAGATGGATGTGAGCCATTCCTGAGGTATTATGCCGGTTCTATAGATGCTATTGAAGAAGTCTACTAGGATATTTAAATATTTCTCATCTATGAGTTTTATAACGTCTATTGGGAGGTTATCTGGTCCGGGCGCTTTTCCATTTTTCATATTTTTCAAAGCATATTGAATTTCTGTCTTTGTTATATCCGGTCCTGTTTCATCTTTTTGGATTTCTATTTTGATTTCTTTTCGGTTGTCGTCGAATAGTTTTTCTATATAGTTCCTCCATAATTCAATCTTTCCCTCAGCATCACTTACAATTGAGTTATTCTCGTCCAACAGGTAAGGAGTTTCTTTCGTTTTTATTTTTCCCGTTAGCTCTTTCACTTTTCTATACAGATTGAATGTGTCGTGTTTTTCTTGTAGTTCCTCTATCTCTATGCACTTCTCTGTAAACCAATTTTCTTTAGCATTTCGAATTTTCTGTCTGATTTTGGTTTGGATTTCTTTGTATTTACCGGTGTCATTTTTATATTGTCTTCGAGTGTCCATGAGTTTCAGGATCTCTTCCGTCATCCAGTTCTTTGTTTCACATTTTACTTTCTTCAGATGTTTTAATGATGGTGTCATTGCAGCTTCTTTAATGGATGTCCATGTTTTATTTATACTTTTGGCGTTGTCCTCACATGGGTTCTCTATTCTATCCAGGTTTTCATTCATTTCTGTTCTCAGTCTTTCCCTTTTCTCACCGTTGTTCAGGTTCTTGACATCCATTTTCTCGGGGTTCTGTTTAGGTTTTAATTCTTTCTTCAGCCTTACTTTCATCTTAGCAACAATGGGGTTATGGCTCGATGCTACGTCTGCACCGGGATATGCCTTTATTGATTTGATACTATTTTTATATCTAGTGTTAATCATCAGGTAATCTATCTGATTTTTCACGATTTTGTCTTTGGTGTTTTGTGGTGATGTCCAGGTGTAAAGTCTTCGTTTCGGGAGTTTAAAGAACGTATTTGAAATTACCATGTTATTTTCTTGGCAAAATTGAATCAGGCGGTCTCCTCTGTCGTTGCGAGTACCGAGTCCATAGCTTCCTATACAGTCCCTTACCTTGCCTTGGCATTCAGATCTCCCATTACCACTGTAACATCTCTGGGCTTTGTTTGTTTCAACATGATTTTAATTTCCTCATAGAAACGTTCCACCTCCTCGTCATCTTTGTCTGCTGTAGGTGCGTAGACCTGAATTATGTTGAGCTTTCCGTGTGTTGTTTTTAACTGTAATAGTATTACTCGCTCGGAATACGGTATGAAGTTAATGCAAGAATTAGCTATTTTCTTTCTAAGGATTATAGCCACACCATGTCTGTGTTGCCGGTCATCTTTTCCAGAGAAATAAATTTTGTAATTGTTTCCCAACTGTTGTTCTCCTGTAGCTGGCCATCTTGTTTCACTTACTCCCAAGATGTCAACGTCCAATCTGTTCATCTCCTGAACGATATTATGGGTCTTTCCTGCTTCGTACATGCTGGTTACGTTCCATGTTGCTATTTTTATGTTCATTTCTGAAGTTCTTAGAGCACCACTTAATCTTGATGTGGTGTTTTCCATTTCACAGGGATTTCGCTTGATGACGACCTGAGAGGCCCTATGATCTATTTGTGGTATGCCTCCCCTGCCGGATCTTGTCTTCCGAAGTCCATGATCAGTAATTGAATCATTTGTCAAAGTTTGAGCCATGATAATTGAACTAGGGAACTATAATGGGGTGGTTTCCCGTTGCCTTCCCCATCGCTGTATAAACGCCGTTTTTGTGGATACCACTGCGCCGTTTGTTGTCCGTACTACAGCCAATTAGAATATCTTTTATTCCTTGCCTGGAGTCAGTTTTGAGTTAACCAGCTGCCGTTACTCAGTGCTAGTTTTGGTCCGCCCCGGGTATTTCATTTCCCCGGTACCACCCATATCTGGGAGGCTTCCCCCTATCCGCCACCTGGGGAGGCGCCCGATGGAGGACTAGCAACCCCACACGGTAATCTTTCTTTTGACGATGTTTAAAATACGTCACTTGTCAAGTCCAAACTGCATTTCGATATCCCCGGAAAATTCCTTCATTATTTTGAGCATTTGCTCCAGCTGGTTTTTGGTAGCAGCCATCAGTTTAAGATCATCCATGTATAGAAGATGATATAATCTTACTATCTTTTCGTTGTTATTTCTAATACAGAAGCCGTATCTGGTGGAGTTCAAACGGCGTGACGATGGGTTCATTGCAAGGCAGAACCACTGTGGGCTTAGTGAATCGCCTTGAAATAATCCCCTTCGTATTGGGATTGTATTAGTTTCGATGGTGTCACTGGATGGCACTTGCAATTGGATCCTAGTTCTCCAGGATGACATGATGCGTTCTAAAAAGGAAATAAAATTATTATCGGCCCTATACATTCTCAATATAGTTTTGAACCACTTATGTGGCAGTGAGTTATAATCCACGTAGGCAGCAAAGAGGTTTCTTCGGTTGGTAGAGGCTTGGTTACCTATGACAGAGTCAATAATCAATTGCCCCTTGCATCCAATTGCTCCCGTGGTGCATTCTTTCTGTTGAATTGCGATAATGTTATTTTGTTCAAAATGTGCATAGATGCGTTGGGTCAAGCAGGAGGTGATTACCCTATATAGTGTGGAAGGCAGGTGGTTGGCCTATACTTAGCTGGGTTATTATTGTTATTATTATTAAGACTCAATTGATTTCATTACTGTGTCCCCAAAAAATTATAGTATAGCTTAAGCTGAATTTTACTAATGCGTAATAAACTGAGATCAGACCTAGTTGGGACAATATATTTCTTAAGTTACTTACTATATACGCACATTTACTAAGTTTTGTACAAATTAAATCTATATTCACCGCCCAATTTAACTGAGCATCTAAAAAGCTTCTTAAGAATTTTGTCGACGGCGCACATCACAGCGACATACCGTTGAAATTCAAATTTAAGCTAATGGACTCATTTCTTATATTATTTTTAAAATATATTACTTCGGTTTTATCATAGTTAGTTATAAAGCTGTTTTGTTTGCAGCAATTGGAAAATTGAAAGAAAAGAAGATTTATTTTAAGTAAACTAGCGGCAAAGACGATGCAAGACATGTCGTCCACAAAGAGAAAAAAGAGAGTCTCTTTTAAGTAAGTCGGCAGATCATTAATATACAACACGAACAGAAGTCGACCCCCAACACACTACCTTGAGGTGTGCCGATGTTCGACTTCTGCTCTTCAGAAATTTGATTTGATATTTTGACCACAAACTTTCGATTTGATAAATATAACTTTATCCAGTCACTTAAAGGATCTTTAATTCCGAGAGCTCTAATTTTGTTAACAAGAAAGGTTACATTCAACGTGTCAAAGGCACGCGTTAGGTCGAATAATACCCGCGCAATGAATTTAATCTTGTCTAGATTTCGGTATGCTTGCTGAACAAAATCAGCAGCGGCAGTTTCTGTAGAGTGTCCTTTACGAAAACCGTGTTGAGACGGTGTTCTAACATTGAAATTATTCAAAAAAGAACACATTTTTTCATATACTACATAATCAATCATCTTTGAAAAAATGCTTAAAAGTGCCATTGGGTAGTAATTGTGGTCATCAGGTATATCATTTCTCTTAAAAATAGGAACCACTGAGGCACCTTTTAATCTGCAGGGAAGCTGTTCTTTTTCCACGCTGCTATTGAAAAGATTGATAAGGAATTTTATTACATTTTTGTTACATAATTTTAATAAAAAGGCGGGTACTTCTTCTATGCCTGTGTTTTTTTGACTTTTAACTTTCTTTATGACTAACTCAACGTCATCTTCTGCAACAGGTGAAAAATACATAGAATAAGAAACTAATTTAGGAATCTGCATTCAGACGACAATTCGTTTTGAAAATGCAGATCTAACTTTTTTTGTACTATGGTGGAAAAGAAAAGATGGTTATCATTTTTCTTTATTATATTCCTAATCTCATTAATTATTTTCCAAAACGCTTTGAGTTCATTTACAGTAGATTCTATGAGATTATCATTGTGGTCTTTCTTTTCTTATATGTATTAAGAATTTTTTTTCTTTTATTGTAATATTCGTCCAACTGTTCATCATTAATTTATTTTTAAATTAAGTTTTATTTGCGCAATTGCTCACATTCGTTAAACAGATTATCCCTAAGGTGACCCTTTTTATTTTGCCTCTTTTTAAATTTGACTGATCTTTTAGGAAATACCGCCTCAGAAACGTAGGAAAAATGTTGTCAGAAAACCTCAAATATTTCACCAACCTCGTAGTTTAAGAAGTTCACATTATCTAGAGCATATTGTTGTTCAAGTATTTTCAGTAAATTCATTTATAGCTGTGCTGTTAAAAGTTCTGTGATAGTGACCAGCTCTTCAGAAGAGGTGGATGGTTCTAATTTAAATTTTGCACTTACCGCATTGTGATCTGAAGTACCGGGGTCTATGTGTTCTCAATAAACCAAATCAGGGATATTTGACAACATATAGTCAAGTTGACTGCACCTAGTGCTTAATTCTGGTAGCACCCTCAACCACCGTCGTCAAGTTATATGATTCCAAAACATCACAAAGCACATTTTGCTCCAAAGAAAATTTCAAAGCATCAATATTAAAATCACCACACACGATAATAGCCTTATACCTCTCAAATACTACGCTCAAAGGATATGTTAACTTACAGAAAAATACCTCAACATCTCCATTAGGCTAGGTAGTTTTGCAATACTCCAATGCGCAAAATTTAGATGAAATTTCCATAGCAATATTATTTAAATGTGATATGGGTTGACATTTAAAAAAAAATGGTGGGTTGATCCACTATCACCAAGCACAGAAGAAACACTACGCAACAACATTATGTGGCTTTCACGGATTCCTCCGTGTGAGATGCAATAGCAGTGGATATATCCACATTATGCCGTTGTAGTGCTGAAATCACATTCAGCAAACATACAACTATATGCAACTCTGTGTATGATTGAAGTGAAACGCGAACAGTAAATGCAAACTTCGTCCATCATACCCTTTCCATGTTAGAGGTTGCACAGTTTGAATAAATTGGTACAGAAACCAGTTTATCCCATTCCACCACCATCGAGATGATAGCCTACCTGTACCACCATATTGAGAAGAAAGTCAAAACTTACCCCACAGTGATACGGCAGAAGTGCAACCTCTAACATGGAAAGGATATGATGGAACGAAGTTTGCATTTACTGTTCGCGTTTCACTTCAATCATACACGGAGTTGCATATAGTTGTACGTTTGCTGAATGTGATTTCAGCACTACAACGGCATAATGTGGATATATCCACTGCTATTGCATCTGACACGGAGGAATCCGTGAAAGCCGCATAAACATATATACGCCATTCGGCGGGAGGTCGGCGAAGCCCCGTTCAGTATTTGCCTGCTTCCTTCTGATCTGTCCTTTGCACAGCCAGGTGCATGTCGGTACCTGATGAGTCTAGTAGAGACGAAACATGTACCTCTGCCGTATCACTGTGGTGGGGTTATATATATATATATATATATATATATATATATATATATATATATATATATATATATATATATATATATATATATATTCAACATGAGTAACTCTTCCTTAAATAAATATTTTCAAATTCCGCGCTCAGTAATTGATAGTTCAAGTCAAGAAATCTAAGCTGGGATCAGTTGCAATACGAAAATGTAATGTTTTTATTGCTTATATATATATATATATATATATATATATATATATATATATATAAATAATCTAATTTCTTGGAATATGTATTATTAGCATAATCGTAAGAAAAAATAGTAGGCTATTCGTATTGTGTAATCTAAAAATCTGAATTTTGCAGTTATTCTATGTGGAAACCTCGCGGAGCTAATTTTTCAACATTGAAACACCTTAGATTTGACTTACATAATACTACAGTAAGAAAAACGACACACTTCTGCTTTAATATATTTAAACCGAATCTTAACCAAAGGATATGAAAGTCGAACTTAAATTTGCTGCATTATAAGATGAATAATTAGCGGAGAACTTTAATGAGGGATATAAGAAAGAGCGCGGTGGAAATAGCTTATCTAGTGCAGTACATAGAATTGATTTGGTATGGTAATCAAATGACGGGGTATTAAATTTTGAAAAAATCGTTGACAGGGTATTACAAGCAAATGAAATGATTTTATAATCTATATAATGGTATTATATGCTTGAGAATTAGCGCGGATTGATATGGCAAATTAATTTTTGGTATATAATGTGGATCAAAAATAAACACAGGTATATATATATATATATATATATATATATATATATATATATATATATATATATATTAAGATGTTGACAATCTTAAACCGGTTCAATGAAAAATGTGTTATTGAACTGTAATACGGTGTTCAATATATTGAATACTAAGCCCAAAAAGAGATTCTAATTTTGCATTAGTGACACATACAACAAAAAAATCAACAAATTTACGTGCAACATGTGCGAATCATCGACTCAACCTTCGTTACAAGATATATGATATATATTTGATATACAGGGTGTCCAGAAAATACGTATACAATGTTTGATGACAGACTCTTGACTTCAAAATAGGTCGATTTAAGCCAACTTAGTTATATTCGACGTTGCTTCGTTTACGCGGTAGAAGAAAATTTTAAGAAAATATTAATTTTGTGAAAATGTGGTAACTGAATTTAATAATTTTTGGTGTGTGATCTAATACTGTAATTTGACGTTTTGTAGTGGCATAGTGTAAGTATCGTTACTTGTTTATATCGCTTCTGATTTCTATATCATCAACGTTAAAACAACCCAGATGTTTTTGTTAGATAACCGCATGTATTTGGGAGCTTTTTTACCTCCTTAATTCGTGGAACTTTCGTTGAATGAGCAGTTTCGCAAGGAAAAAAAATATTTTCAATTACATGCATACACAAATTAATTGTAATAATAAAAAATATAACAATATAACAATAATTTTTCGTATAACTTTGTTGCTAGGGCATTTAATAATTTGACTATTGACCAGTTGCCATCACTATCTAAGAAGTCAACTAAATTAAAATCAACATTTTAACCATGGATAAGTACACGCACTTCAAGAAGGTTGACATGCTCTTGGCGTATGAATTTTGTTAAGGAAATGGGTGTCGAAGTGTTAGGGTTGAACAAGAAGAGGAAATTTTGAACAAAGTCGAAGATAAACCATAAGTGAGTACCGTGGGTTGGTTATCCCTAAACCTATTTATCCTAAAATAATAATTGCTACATCCATATCACGTCCAAAATATTCAGGAACCTTTATCGATTAGTCCCCCAATACGCCTTACATTTTGTTAATTTAATCAAAGCAAAATAATTCGTGATCCAACTTTTGGTAGAAAAATTTTTAACAAAATCTGGATTCATCAACTTACATAACGAACATGTTTATGCGGATGAAAATCCATATGCCATTAAATTGCACACTATCAGCATTACTTTAAAATAAATGTTTGGCCAGGTATTATTGATCTCTACCTTATTTGTTTTGTTGTGATTCCAAATAAAATAAATGGATTTTTCATTTAAAGATCCATTGGCATTAATTCCATAGACCCCGAGGACCGAATTTTTGAGCCCTTCCACTCTAGGTTCTTAAATCTTTTACTAGTAGGCCTTAGAACTGGTAGAGTCTTGACCTACAAATAATAGGCCCTAGTGTTATTTGATAATTTTCACCTGCATGTTCGCCATTTTGGAGCTGCCATCTGGAATTTTTGAAAACAGTCACCGTATTTGAATTTAGCTACCCCAAAAACTCTTTTGTACAGTATATAGTGTCGTTGGTTCTAGCAGTTATTTTCTAAATTACATCACCAAACCCCTAAGTTGAGACAGATCGATTTTTATTGAAATTTTAGTATCTCTTTGTGACTAATATTGAAGAATTTTTACGTACATAACCTCAATTTTCGATCCGCCATCTTGTTTTCTGAAAAGAGACATCAGATTTGAATTCAGCGACCCCAAAAACCTCTTAAAAGAGTATATAGAATCCTTGCCAATATTTCATGCCACTTAAATCATGACTTTTTGTATTTTCAGGTTAGGTATAACCGGAAAACCCTCCCATATGCTTATTTAAACAATGCACACACAACAAATTTTCGACCAAAACTAATATATATATATATATATATATATATATATATATATATATATATATATATATATATATATATATATATATATATATGTATATATATATATATATATATATATATATATATATATATATATATATATATATATATATATACAGGGGTTTTCTTTCTTATAAGCATGTGTCCTGGCTTGCTTTGTTTTCGAGATACAGGAAGTTAGAGTTTTTAGAAAAAATTAGTTTTTATTAATTACTCAAAAATCTTTTGCTTGATTTTGTTAAAACTTGGCATGTTCATTTGCGGTAATAAGGGGCTTCTTTCAATGTAATTAGAATAAAATGTCTAGTTCCAGTGGCGTCCCAGAGGGACGTTTGACACCACTGTTTTTCTTTATAGATTGAGCAATTGAAAAATTTTGTCTCTTCAATTATTTTGGTATCTCGATTCGATTTTGAGAAAAATTTTTAAATCGTTTCCCTATATGTCCTGTCGCAAATAGCAATGCCCCTGGTGGTAAGGACATGTAGCGAGCGATCTATTTTCGACCATCGGAAATGTATGGATGTTTCGTCCCGATGCCGATGATGGACGCATCAGTGGAATCCACCGGTATCTTTCCCAGACATCCTTATACTTTCAACAAACTTGGACCTCTATTTAAGTCCAGTTTTTACGGAAAGCGGTGGTAAGATGTTAGGTTCCACAACAGTCCCTAGACCCCTTAAAGCAATTAAAAATCCGAGCAAAAAACCTTAAAATTTACTAAAATGTGTACCATTTAAAAGAAATAAGAAGTTGGGTGTTCCCGTTTTTGTAACAGAAACAACAAAACATCATCATTTAATATAAAAAAAAGTAAATGCGTCTCGCTTTATGAGATTAGTTTTTTTAATTTAATTACCAAACGGGTAGCTTTCAGGAATTCACAAAAATTGCTCAAAATGACCATAATCTTTTTCAATGCAAAGTTTTCACCTACGGACGATAGATTCTGCAGCTGCACGGCACTCTTTTGGTGTGATTTCTCGGACTTTTTGAACAATCCTTTCCCGTCGTTGATGGGCTCAACATAAACTTTGGTTTTCATTGTGTCCAATACAAAAAAATCCAAAGGGGTTAAGTCAGGGGAGCGCGCACGCCAAGGTTCTGTCTTGACCGCGACCTGTCCATCTTTCCGGAAAATATTGGTGCAACCATCGTCGGACTGGTAGAGTGTGATGAGCACGACATCCATCTAACTGAAACCATCTATTTGTTCTATCAATTATAGACATGTCATCTAAGACTGCTTCAAATTCTTTTTCTAAAAAATGAAGGAGAGCTAAACCATTTAGTCGTGGAGGCAAAAAATATTGGCCGATGAGTGATTCGTCGCATAATGTCATCCAAACATTTCACGAAAAAAGTCGAAAATTGTTGACTTTTATAGCACGAGGATTTTCGAAAAATTCACTTCTTCGGGTAGCAAATTCTGAACTTTCTGTAGATGATATGTTTGACGACAATCTGCCATCAAAGTCCTGTTCACAGTGGTCTGCTTATATGCTACTTGCAAAAAAGATCTCCGCTTGCTTCTGGAAGGCATTTCGTCGAAGTGCTTTAAGATATTTTGTATTCTTATTTCATTTTGAAGGGATGCGGAAGTTTCGTCTGTTCGAGATTGCAATACGGTTGATTCTAGTAGTGACAAACACTGATATGTCAGACAATCTCCTTAGAGGAAACCTACAGGCATACTCATCTACTGAAGCCCGTGTATTACTATCACAGAATCCGTAAACAAACACAATATACGCGTATTCAGCTGTATTGTAAATACTTGGCATGATGGCTCCTCAGATTACTCATAAACGTACTTAAAATGTATTAAAATTCAAATTATTCAAATAACATAGCACAAGCTGACAAACTTTGACACAAACCCTCAATTTTTGTTATCGATATTGTGCTTGGCTACCTTTGATCTGTTTTTATTGAAATGAGATTTTCCCTTTAAAAGAAAAAAAAATAAATAAAAAAATCTATCTGCCGTATTTAAATAGTCGTTATATATGTACTCCCCTTTCAGGCAGAGGAAAGGAAAGAATATGTACAAATAGTTTATTTTCAGCAAATACCACTCTGGTCCTCTCTCCATACGCTTTTAGACCACCTTATGGTCTCGTCAATGGAGCTGTATCGGACCGAGAGCAATATTCGCAGGAAATAACTAATATATGAAATATAAATGCCAAGGTATGTCGGTAGGATATTGCAAAGGATTGTATTGTGTGCCGTTATTTGATGGAAATCCATTATATAATAGTTAAATAATACAATTTATTATAATTTCCACTATATTACATTAACCATAACAATTGTTTCAACACACATCTAAACAAAGTAAAGACTACTCTAAATTTTACATTCAAAAAGATATTTACCTGTGTCTCAAATTTACAAGTCTATAAAATTATGGAAAAACCAAAATAAATTTTATTAGTTCAGGTTATTGTAATTGCATATTTAATAATGGGAAACCACTTATATCCAATTGATCATTTAATAAAATGTTTAGTTTTTTATGTTTGTTGATTTCCAGGCATTCTGATAGATTTAATTTTAACGATTTATTTTTCAAATGTAAAATATTAAAATTATCATTAAAAGTATGTTGTTCATTGTTTAAACGTAAAGCGTAGTGAAAATTGGTGTGCTTTTTTAAATAACTTGTTTTATGTTCTTTTACTCTTTTAATAAAGGTTCTGCCCGTTTGCCCTATATATATATATATATATATATATATATATATATATATATATATATATATATATATGTAATCGAAGGTTTTCGGGCATCCCGTGTATATGCTGAGTCCCTCTCAGGACTGTAAGGCAGCTGATGTTTCGGTGAAATCTCATTCACCATTTTCAAAGCTCACTGTATGGCGTCTACGAGCGAACTGACGCCTGCGACTCCGGTGCTGTCGGTACCGTGTGCTCGTCGGACGTGTTCGTTTTCTGAATGGTTCCGAACCATCAGGTGGCGAGAACTGCTGCGCGTCATCGGCCCTGTTGCCAGTGTTTGTGGTTGCGTTGCCGAGTTGTAATCTTTTTCATTACTAAGTGGTACTGGCTGATGTTTTGTAAGCAGATTTCTCCAAATATTAGGCACACGTTGGCTATCATCTCTGCTATTTAAGTTGTTGGGCCTCTTTGCAATTTCAATGGCTTCCCTTATAACTCTCGTGCACAGGTTTTCACATCTCGATAGCATTTTTGTCCCCGAGAAATTTATCTTATGTCCTGTGTTTAACCAGTGTTGGGCCAGAGCAGAAGAAGTTGTTTTTTGCTTGACAGCATTCATATGTTCGTCTCTTCTGGCGCTTATTTTACGGTTGGTTTGGCCTACGTAAGATGAGCTGCATTCTCCGCATGGAATTTCGTACACTCCCTGGTTTTCTAGAGGGATTTTTTCCTTAGGTGTAGGCAAGAGATCTTTTACTTTACGCTCTGTGGTGAAAATGGTTTCAATGTTGTGTCTCCTGAAAATTCTTGCGATCTTGTCTGTGGTGCCTCTTACATAAGGAACAAAAGCTTTGGAGCTATTCTCTTGGTTTTCGCGATTTTTTGGGGCCAAGTGTTTGTTTTTTAGAACCTTGTCTATATGTTCTTTTTTATAACCGTTCTTTGTTAGGGCGTCTTGCAGTATGTTCATCTCTTTGAGATAATTTTCTGGATCTGTAAGGGACTGCGATCGAAACGCAAGTGTTTTCACTACTGCAAATAATTGGACGGGGTGGTGATGTGAATCGGCGTTGAGGTACCTGTTGGTGTGAGTGGGCTTTCTGTAGACAGTGTGCGAAAGCAAGTCATCCTCTTTTCTTTTCAGTAGAATATCCAGAAACGGTAGTTCTCTTTCCTGTTCTGTCTCCATGGTGAATTTAATTTTGGGATGTATACTGTTTATGTGTTCCAGCCCTACTTCGAGAAAGAATACAGCAGACAAGAACAAGTCTAAATTCCATCGACTGTCAGTTATATAGATTACGGCTCCGCTTAAGCAACACTATACACGTGTCACTATGGTCTACTATAGACACTCTAGCAGAATTTGCCTAGAGTGTTATTGGTTTGTTTGAAATCTTGAATCCTTTTTTGGTTAAATGTTTGGCTACTCGTTTCGTAAGTTTACTGGTATACGTAAGAGTTTTATACACTATGTTAGTTTTGACTTCTGTTACAGGGTACGCTAATTTAATTGCTATCTTGTATTGTTTTTTATTGATGATTTGTTCAATCATATTAGCTTGATATCCATTGTTTATTGCTATTTGTTTAATTATATTTAATACTTTATTATAATTTTCTTGTGACATAGGAATATTAACTACTCATTCATTCATAGACTACTAGTTTATTTCCTGTAATTTAAATACGGTAGATAGATTTCTTTATTTTTGCTGAAATTTTGATTTTAAAAAAAATTTATCACTACTCCGGTGATTCATAGATGTCGTTCGACTAGCGATATTTTTTAGTCTGACATTGAGGTTGGTAGGTGGCAGATTTGCAATATCCTACTCACATACCTTGGACTATATGTTTCATATATCAGTTATTTTCTGCGAATGTTGCTCACGGTCCGATACAGCTGCACTGACGAGACCATAAGGTGATCGAAACGCGTATGGAGCAAGGACCAGAGTGGTATTTGCAGGAAATAAACTATTTGTATATATTCTCTTCTTTTTTTTGAAAGGAGAATACATATATAACAACTAAGATTTTCCCCGTTACCTGCAGGGAAACGGTTTCCAAAGTTTTTTCTCAAAAACGAAGCGAGATACGAAAAAAAATGAAGTGACAAAAAAATCGTATATTTAATTGCTTAATTCAAAAAAATATTAAACATGCAAAAAACAGTGGCATACGACGATTTTTCCCATAAATATCAATTAGATTACCCTATAGGAAGCCACTGAAATTAATGATGTTATTCTAATTACATTGAAACAAGCCCCTTATTACCGCAAATAACCATGTCAACTTTTATTAAACTCAGCATAAATGTTTTTGACTAATTAATAAAAAACGAACCAAATTAGGACACAGAATTATAGGAGAAAAAGTCATATTCTTACCTACAAAAATAGATCCTAAGCCCCTGTATATATATATATATATATATATATATATATATATATATATATATATTCTTCGATTTAAATTTAATCAAACATTCATATATTTTAATTTATAAACTTTCAATATGTAGATCTATTATTAAAGATAATCTAAAGTCAAAGATAAAGAATTTCTTTATCGTGTGTATAATCAGATCCGACATTATTTGCTCTACTTTATTTTTCTTTAGTTTCGACTTAAACTTGTTCCATAAAATCAACTTACTGCAATTAATAATTAAGTACGCGTATACGTTAAATATTACCTACTCTCGTATAATTCCTTTTTTTATTTTGCGTATCAAAGCAGGATGGATATGTAGTACGAAGATGCAAAAAACCAATTATTATTTGATTAGATTGAAACAAATTGAGTAGGAAATGAAAAAGTCAAATGGTTGTAGTAATATTATCAATAAATTGAAAAATGTTATTGTACAATTATTTTCAGAAAAACGTATTGACAAAATACAACAGAGGTCCAGGGAGAGATAATTAGTCAATACAATGTATATTCATAAAGATGTGGCCATTGTATCGACGAACGAAATTAGATAATACATTGAAAATTGCGTAATTTTTTTGGATTTATTATCAAGCAAAAGAAATAAATCGATATAGTTCAGTGAAAATATCAGTGAAATAATAATAAAAATAAATCATTTGCTGTGCTGGAGTATGATGGAACCAATCCATTATGCAGACTAGCACTGCCAAAAATTAACCCATCTAAAAAATTGGGGGTCATGTTAGACATCATGAATAGTCGAAGTTTACCAACTTATGTTTCAGAGGCCTATACTCTGGATTCCTTACATATGACCATCTACCGTTCCGCGACTGCAATAGCTAAAGCTTTAGAAATTAAAGTTACAGCAGAGCGTCAATCAGCAAGAATAACCGAACCCAACATACCACCATGGAAAAGACGTCTAAGTAAGAAAATCGAAAATCTTCAAAAAGATATAGGACAACTAACGGAGTATATCAGGAGCACGAGAACAACTAAACTGCAAAGAAGAATTGAGGAAATCATAAATCGTGTTCGATATCATTTGTAATTAGATCCAGCATATGCTACTGCTCAATAATGCTTTGACACGCTAAAACAGATACTCTCTGTTATTGCAGGATTGCTAAAGAAATACAAGACTACTGAAAACAAGGCTCTATTTCAACGAGCAAAAAAAACTTTTTACCATAAACTTAACTCCCCACCTAACATGGCAGATAATAAATATCTCAGTAGAGAGCAGGTAGAAGAGTTCAGGGGAAGCCAACTTTCCACATCCGCCAATTATAACATGAAAGCTGGGTCAATAAAGGACACGAAATCTATCAAGACTACAGCCAGATGCAGTATGAGCCATTTACCATCGAGGAAATGTCAGGAATAATCAAGGCATCCCATAATTGGAAAGCTCCAGGTCTCGTTGGGTTCCATAACTACTGGCTCAAAAAGTTATGGTGTATTCACCATCAACTGGCTAATCTTATTAATGATGTTTTTCTAAACCCAGCAAAAATGCCATTTTTGCTGACAGAAAGTATCACGTATCTCTTACCAAATTACCAACATAACACACATGACCCAGCTAAGTATAGGCCAATCACATGCCTTCCCACACTATATAAAGTAGTCACCTCCTGTTTGACCCAACGCATCTATGCACATTGTGAACAATATAACATTATCGCAACTCAATAGAGAGGATGCACCAGGAGAGCAATGGGATGCAAGGAACAATTGATTGTTGATTCTGTCACATGTAACCAAGCCTCTACCAACAGAAGAATGTTCTTTGCTGCCTACATGGATTATAAGAAGGCCTTCGACTCAGTACCACATAAGTGGCTGGAAACTATATTGAGAATGTATTGAGTCGATAATCATTTAGTTTCCCATTTTAGAACGCATCATGTCAACCTGAAGAACTAGGATCCAATTGCAAGTGCCATCCAGCGATACCATCGAAACTAATACAATCCTAATATGAAGGGGAATATTTTAAGGAGATCCACTAAGCCCATTGTGGTTCTGCCTTGCAATGAACTCACTATCATGCTGTTTGAACTCCACCAGCTATGGCTTTAGTATTAGAAATAACAAAGAGGTAGTAAGATTGAATCAGTTCCTACACATAGATGATCTTAAAATGATGACTGTTGCCAAAAACTAGCTGGAGCAAATGCTCAGAATTTTGGAGGAGTTCTCTGGGAATATCGGAATGCATTTTGGACTTGACAAGTGCCGTATTTTGAATATCGTTGAAGGAAAGATACAACCGGGATCATTTGAGATGCAGAACGGTAAAACTATAGCTGCAGTGGAAGCAGAAGAAACATACAAATACTTAGGTATGAAACAGTCTAAACGAATTGACCATCGCACTATGAAGGCCGCATTGACAACCGAATTTGTTAGGAGGGTAAGACGGGTGTTACGAACTAGTTTAAATAGTAGAAATTTGTTTAAGGTGCTCAAAATGTACGCATGCTCTGCGCTTAGCTACTCTTTTGGAATTGTAAAATGGAGCAGGACGGACATCGAAAACCTGCACAAGAAAGTAAGAATACTCTTAACAAAAGCACATAAACACCACCCTCGAAGTGCTATTAAACGTGCAATGCTTCCAAGACATCAAGGAGAAAGGGTATTTGTCGATATTGGTAAGCAGATCGATCAATAGATAATAAACTTACGTTCTTATTTCCACAGGTTAGCGGACTCTTCCGCACTACATCGAGCAATATGCGAGGCAGACGATTCAACGCCGCTACAACTATTGGAAGTTCATCATTAGAGATCCCTCAATAGAAAATGACCAATGTAGACATGGCTCTCGAATATCAGAGACAATACAGTACATAATTAGAGGATGCCAAACATTTGCCTCAACCGAGTATAAGGAAAGATACGACTCGGCCACTAAGATACTCCACTAACAATTAGCAGATAAGTTAAAATTATTGCAGGTAGGAAAAGTATTTTACTACAAATATAATCCGAAGCCTGTTCTTGAAAACAACAAGTTCAATTTATATTGGGACCAAACGGTTCTAACAGATCAAACAGTTGCTCATAATAGGCCAAACATTAGACCAACAGATAAAATTTCTAGGCAAACTACACTGGTTGATGTTGCTATACCTAATAACAACAACCTAAGACTAAAATACGATGAGAAGATCGCCAAATACAGAGATCTGGAGGTACAAATCCTCAGACAATGGGCAATGTACAGCGTCCACACTATTCCCATAATACTATCAACAACTAAAGTGGTACCAAAGAACCTCCTGCAGAAGATCCAGGGACTGGGCGTTAATGAGCATCTGTATAAAGCGATTCAGAAAGCCGTTCTCCTTCCAACCGCGTGGACCGTCCGAAAATTTGTAGGAAGTACAGACGATCACGCGACCTAGGACCCGATAACAAGGAACCGGTCCCCACAGAGCTTCATTCATTTGGTGTCTTTGTATACCTGGTATGAGTCAATAATCCTGGAGAGAGTGCGAAGCCGTTTGGCTTATAAATCTGATAATAGATTTATTGAAAAGACAAAAAATTACTACAAAACGCAAAGAAGCGTAATTAGGAGTCCTATATTAACCCAAAAGGACATTAAATATAATACAATATTGGAAAAAATGTGTTTTTAAGGTTGAAAAACAACAGCAATAATAATCATATAAAAGTTTAAAAAAGTGCGAATAATGTAATAATCTTCAAAAAGCATATAAAATGCCAAAAATTTATTTATTACTTTATTATCTAAGTACGTAACAGGCAAATGCCCAAATAATACAATGAAATAGGAATACATCTGCAAATCCAAAAGAACATCAAATTACAATAAACAAATATACCAAGTCTTGGAAAAGACTCAGAAATAGAGCAATAACATGTCAGATCAAGAGTAAACAATAAAAATACACATTTCACAGGTTAAAAATGCATTATTATTAAAATCTCAAAAGACTGACAGATACTTTTTGAAGTAAACAATTTAACATAGCCTTGTATGCCACTGGTCTGTAATTATAATTAAAGTCAAGAAGAGTAACTTTGAAAAGCCATGAATATTAATGCGATCAATGATGGTTCTTCCAGGCTAAGTATTAACTTATTTTTCAGCGATTTTGTAAAAATTTCATTGTTCAATTCACCATGACAATCCAAAGTCATAGATTTGGAACCAAACAACAAAATTGCTCCATGAACAAATCCTCTCGTAGAACAATAATAAATCGTTTACCGTCATATCCTTGAGGTGAGCCAAGAAAATATTTTGTTGCCCTTAGAATAAATTCAAGTTTCGTCTAAGAAAACAACTTCTCTTGGATAAGAACTATTGAGTTTTCCATATACTTTCAAACCTCATCTGATCGTCATCTGGCCCTCTTCAGTGTCTCTTCTGACCCACTCGTTCTCTTCTAGCCCTCTCTGGCCCTCTTCTTACCCTCTTCTGGGCCTCTCTGGACCTCTTAAGACTCTCTTCTGACTCTCCTTTGACCTTTTTCGTATCTACACAGAAAAACTACTTCGAATATTTTTGGATATTTCGCACTCATTATGAATGTGTCTTATATACTTCACGAATATCATGCAACTGACTATTAATGCATAGCGCGAAGTAATTTGGAGCCTGGAATATTAGGATTCCCAAATAAACAGGCCCGTATAAGTATGATACTCAAATACGTTTTCACGAAACTAATTGCATATATTTATTTATTTATAATAGTCCAATCAATAGAGAAAAAAGAACTGTTAATTTTGCAAAAAAAATTAACAGCAAACTGTCTGCCTAAAAGTTTTACGTTTTTTCGTAGTATTTCATCTTCAAAACTTGCAAATCATTCATACAATCATTCTCATTCTGGAGAATAGGCATAATAATGAAACGTGTAAAGGAACCAAAAAAACGGGTTTGATGATCTTTCTTTTTGACGACAGATTTCATATATAATTTGAACCACGTTTAAATAAAATGTTTTTAAATATACACATCTATTTATAAGTCCATTACGCGATGCATTCCCACATATGAAATATTGTCGTAGCATCTGGCGTGAGCAGCTTCCCCGGACGCTCTTCTCCTCCGCTGCTTGCAACTTCCCGCTTCGCTTGGCTTCAAACGCGAATTCACACGTATCACGCTATGTCGGAAAGCATTTTTAGCGTATTTCCACAAATGTATACGAAAATCTGAGATAGACGAATTGTATTTCATGATTTCAACTTTCAGAGTACGGTTGGTAAATTTAAATCGAACCTATCAGGTCAATATGGTGGCATGAACAAAAAAATGTTCTAAACTATTTATACTGCAATTTTGCATTCATTTTTCATCTGTTTAAGGTACATATAATAAACTCCCATTTCCCAAAAACTATTTGCGTCCCTACTTTTCGGTGAAAAATTTTCCGATAGGAATCTATCAAAAACCGTTTTGTAGATTATTTAATTATCTACAAATGGTCCATTGAAAATAAGGCGATTCATTCGATATTTTCCATGATATAAACAAAAAACCATAAAAAAGTAACCTATTTTTATTGTTTAAAACAATGCTAATGCTCAGTTGGCGTTGGCTTTTGTGTTTTATTTATCTATGGAATACCCTTTCACTCACGGTGCAGGCTGTGTGCTATTAATTTTTTTTTCATGAAAAAATCTCTATTGATTGGGATATAAACTAACTTCAAAAAAGTACACCCAAAAGTAAAATATAAACATTTCTTTAGATTTATAATTTGAAATTTACTTATTTTAGGAACAAAGACACTTAAAAAAATATATCGACTCTTTCAAAATATGTTATGTTATTTTTTTTCCTAAAATAATCTTTGTCAAATTTCAAAGTTATAAAAACATTATCATTGTTATTGCTTAACATTGCAATTTCTTCTAGATGTCCCGGAAAACCTGACACAGAAATGTATAAACGTCCTTATTCGCGACATCGACACAAAGACAACCACCATGATTTGTAATGCATAGCACCTGGATCGATTCCTAAATAAAAATTTAAAAAGACAAAGAACGGCGGACCGAATGTGCTTGTTGGGTTGTTAACGTTGCGCCGCCAATAAGGGGCGGTGTTTTTACGCGCCCCCATCGACCCCCCCGAAATTCAAACCGGCAAGCAATGTTGCCGAGTTTTGGCAAAAAAAAAATATAATGTGTATTATTTAACAAATAATTTTGAAAAGTATTTCTTATTTGCAAGCTTCCAGAAATTTTTTTAGTATCGCCACTGCAAATTCAGAGTGTCTCCACAAGGTCTGTATAAAAAAAGGCGAGAGTTTTTGAAATACAGTGTCAAAGTTATGTTTAAATCGTCATTCAGATTGGTGAAAACACTTCCTATGCTATTCTCTAACTCAGTCACAATCATCCTTGTAGTGATGCGATGATTTGAAAGTACTAAATTCTTGACTTTCTTTATGTTTTTATTCACACGAGACGTTGAAAGGCGTCTGTCTCTCATCGTCTTCGACGCGCTCCCGACCGTTTACAAATGCGATTTATCTACTTGTACACTACCCTTTGCTTCATCTCGGATTCCCCATATACGATACTTAACATTTCAAAAATTTCATTCCCATTTTTTTTAGTTTTACTGCTAATTTGATCTTGGTTCTTTGCGTTAATAAAGTAGCTCGCTCCATTTTTGACGAACGATGAAAAATATTTTTACAAAAATCACTGTCAAAGAAAATGTATGCGTCCAATCACGGTCAAATTTTTACTGAATGCTGGGGACTCTTACCACTATTGACGGGGGCACAAACATTGACTCCAGCGCTACCACGTTTCTAGAAAAAAGATCAGATCACGAACTTTTTGAACGGACCTCGTATTCAATATCTTCTTTGTCGCCTGCTAGTACTGCTTGATCATCGACAAATTGTAATGTATATGGTTGTGTCGGTTAGCTGTATTCCCATTCTATGACATTTCTGCTTCCATTTTGAGAAAGTTTTCTATACATAAACCTTTAATAATGTGGGTGAGATACAGCATCACTGTCTTAAACCTTTGGTTATTTTAAAAGATTTCTATAGCTTTCCCATTTTGATTTTTGAAATTGAATCTGTATATAGATTTTGTACAGCTCTAATAAGTCTATGGTTTATATTTCTGTTCGTCATCGTTGCCCACAGATTAGTTATAGGGATGTTATCTTTTCTTTAGTGGCAAAGAAAAGAACCAGAGGGCGCACGCTGGGGTAGGACTACTAATACGTGAAAAGTTTGAGAATCACATATGTCTAAGTCCAAAGAAGAAAGAACCACCTTTTTCGAAGAACTCCAAGCAGTAATAGACAGATTGTCAAAAAAATCAAAAACTTTTATAATAGGTGACTTTAACTTTAGAATAGGGAATACTCCCATTCCAGATATAATGCACAAATTTAACGAAGATACCCTTAATAACAACGGAGAAATGCTAATAAATATATGCGCACATAACGAGCTTCGTATAAATAATACCTTTTATAATCACAAAGAACAGCACAAGTATACTTTTGGCAACACAAGAGGATTCAATTCGACAATCGATTACTTCATAACTAATAGGGAAATCCTTCCAAACCAAATTCTAGATGTAAGAACCCTAACATCTGCGAACGTGGGAACAGAACATGGCTTAGTACTGTGCAAATATCGATTCAAAGTCAACTTCCAAAAGAAAAAGCCCCGATATATATCGAAAAGTTTAACATAGAATCGTTCAAGGAAACATCAACAAAAATGCTATACCAAAATAGGCTGAAAGACAAACTAGCCCTAGATCCAATAATAGAGGAAGATAGTCCTAGTGATGCTTGGAACAAAATCAAGATAAGTATAATTGATAGTGCAAAAGAAGCACTCGGTACTAGAACAACAAACATAAATGGGAGAAGAAACAACAAACGTTGGTTCACATTGGAAGTAAAGGCATTGGCACAACCAAAGAAGGAAGCATACTTAAAATACAAAAATATAAGAACGCAAGAAGAATACTCAGCATACAAAGCCGAGAGAAATAGAATTAATAACGCGATTAAAGACCTAAAGGAAACATACTGGGAAAGGTTTTCCACCGAAATGGAAAGGAATTTATACGGAGGGCAAAGGAAAGTTTGGAACGTAATAAGAAATAGGAAAAAAGAAGTCAACGAAGAAGTGGTAATCAACTCTATAACAGCAGAAAACTGGAAAGAATACATGCAGAGCCTTTACAATAACCAGGAGTATAATAATGAGGACATCCAAATAAATTTAGATAAGGTAAAACCGATGATGGAAGACGAGAACATAAAAATAGAAGACGTACACGAAATGCTGACCAAACTGAAAAATAGAAAAGCTCTGGGAACCGACGATATTTCCAATGAAATGCTTAAATATGGGGGCCTTGAACTAGAAAAAGCACTAACAATACTATTCGACAAAATTCTATCAACCTGCAGTATTCCAGAACAGTGGAGGAACAGCCTGACTATACCCATCTTCAAAAAGGGAAATAAAAATGACCCCAACAATTATAGAACAATAACACTACTAAACAGTACAAGCAAACTATTAACAAAAATCATGACTTCAAAACTAACGAATAAAATTGCAATTAGTGAAGAACAACACGGGTTTAGACAGAACAGATCGACAGTTGGTGCGATTTTCATTATCCGACAGACTATTGAAAAATCGATAGACTACAATAAACCTCTTTTCATTTGCCTAGTGAATATTAAAAAAGCATTTGATAGAGTTCGACTTAAAGACGTCTTGCAAATACTATAGGAAAATGGCGTTAACCACAACTATATTACGGTAATTGAAGAGTTAAATAAAAACAATAAGACACGCATAAAGACACAACAACAAGTAACAGAGGAAATACCTATCATGACGGGAATACGACAAGGCGACAGTATGAGTCAATTTCTCTTTAATTCAATTATGGACAAGATAATACAAAATGTAAAAGAAGTCAATGGAGGATACAAAATGGGACGAAAATCTTAAAAAATCTCATGTTTTGCTGACGACGCCTTACTGTTAGCAGAAAATGAAGACGATCTGCAACGACTACTATACCGATTCCAGACCACATCAAAAAATTTAAATATAGAAATATCTACAGAAAAGACCAAAACGATGGTATTTTCAAAAGATCCTGTCAAAAGATGCAAATTAGTGGTGAAGAACCATCCTATCAGACAAAGCATGTCTTGCAGATACTTGGGAGTTGATGTATCAATCAATAAAAATCTGTACCAGCAAGTCAGAGCATAGGCTAACAAGGCCTCAAGGATATCAGGATGCCTGAGGGACATAATCTGGAAAAATAAGTATATGTCCACAGAGAACAAAGTACGTATCTACAGAACTGTGATAAGACCAGTACTAACTTATGCATCGGAAACTCGAACCGAAACATCTAAAACAAAGGTATGCTACGAACGGCTGAAATGAAAACGTTAAGAACAATCAAGGGAGTAACCCTAAGAGATCAAATAAGAAGTGCCGAAATAAGGGAAGAGCTCAAGGTGCCTGATGTGGTACGGTTCATAAGGTCAAGGTGCAGATATTGGAGGGGCCATGTGGACAAAATGGGCGACGATCGATGGGCAAAATGGGCTAAGAATGATATATCACCAGACACTAGAAGACCCACTGGTCGACTTCCAAAACGATGGCACGAATGTTGGACATCAACATCACAGGAGACTTGAATGAATGAATGAAAAAGGGGTGGTGATACTAGATCATCGATGCCTAGGCCTCCATTAGATTTAATTTTAACGATTTATTTTCCAAATATAAAATTATTATTAAGTGTGTTGTTCATTGTTTAAATGTAAATGACTGGTTTTATGTTCTTTTATTCTTTTAATAAAGCTTCTGCCCGTTTGCCCTATATATATTTTAAGGCAACTTCCACATTTAAATTTATAAACACTAAATTTATTTTCTTTTTTCGTTTTGGTTTTATTATTTTTCATTAATTAAAACTAGAGTATTATTAGTTCTATATGAAATCTTGAATCCTTTTTTAGTCAAATGTTTGGCTACTTGTTTCGTAAGTTTACTGGTATACGTAAGAATTTTATACACTATGTTGGTTTTGAATTCTGTTACTAGATACGCTAATTTAATTGCTTTATTGTATTGTTTTTTATTGATGATTTGATCAATCATATTGGCCGGATATCCATGGTTTATTGCTATTTGTTTTATTAGATTTAGTTCATTATTGTAATTTTCTTGTGACATAGGAATATTAACTAGTCTATGAATGAATGAATTATATGCTGAAATTTTATGGGTATGAGGGTGATTAGAGGTGTTGTGTATTGTAATATCTGTATGGGAAGGTTTGTGATATATGTAAAATTCATGTCTATAGTTAATTTTAGTTATTGTTAAATTTAAAAAATTGATGGAGTTGTTTTGTTCTGTTTCTAAGGTAAATTTGATATTTGGATGTAAATTATTAATAAAGTTAAGAAAGGTTTGGAGATTTCTGTCAGTGCCCACGAAACAAGAAAAATGTCGTTAACGTACTGATACCAGTAAAGCAAATTTTTATTTTGATCATTTTGGTAACGTTTGTTTTCAAGGTCATCCATAAATATTTCGGCAAGGAGCGGACTCAAAGGATTTCCCATTATTAACCCTTCCTTAGATACATAAATTTCGTTATTAAATTCAAAGTAGTCTTGGTCTAAGCATACTAAGTGTATCCAAAATATCTTGTTGTACAATCAAGTTTGTATTATTTTTGATCAGTAATTTTCAACAATACTTATACCCCAAGAAACAGAGTGTTAAAAAAAATCAAATACTGCCTGCGATCTGATTGCAGAAATTGGTAGGGAAAAGTAGTAGAAATGACGTCTCATCTCGTGTCTCAACAAATTTTGGTTAGAACATTGTTTTTTTTTTAACAAATAGGTCGAAAATTTATTTTTCCCCGTTTTTTTGGATTTTATGGAAAATCCAAGGGATTTAGAGAAAAATGTTCCATAGACGAATTCTACGTCTTGAAAATATCTTCAAAATGAGTTTTTGTTTTTCCCAATCGGTCTGTAAACAAAAAAGTTATTGCAAATTAAACATTAAAAAATGGCTTATTTTTCAATTGTTAATAACTTTCTTAATATTTATTGAATTGTTTTCAACTTTTACCAGAACATGAGTTTTAAAGTGCTTAAAAAGTGTACGGAAGTTGGGCACTGTCGGTCCAATAATTTTTGTAAAATTGCAATTGTTTATTAGAAAAACGAAAAAAGTGACTATTGGCTGTACCGTCGTCAAGGAAACTGCTACAGAGTTATGTCAGTGCTCATTCTCTTCGTAAAGACTTAAGCTATCATATAGTAAAAAAAGTGGATATTTTTCATATTTTGTTTATGCAAAATTGTCATGAAGATATGGGTAGTTTTTCGCTTATAAATAAATTAATTAATAACCGCATTTTTTATTCGATTTGTTAATGATGTATATTATTGGAAAGCTGGTAGAAAAACACGAATTTTGGAGAGAAAAAAATCTCTACGACCAATAGGAGCCAAGTTGGCAATTTTTTTTCAAAAAATCACAGAGCGATTGTTTATTTATATTAAGAGCTGAATTTTTTACAGTTCTTTAATAAAAGCCTAAAATATATGAGATCATTCAATTGAGGTTAATTTATACACAATCAACCCTTCAGGAGATCGCTAAACTGAGGGTACGTGCTGGACGCATATCATATTATATATATATATATATATATATATATATATATATATATATATATATATATATATATATATATATATATATATATATATATATATATATATATATTTACTTTTATGAACAATTATATTCGGCCCCCTCCTACCCCCAAAAATTATATTTTGCAAGATTTCGCATTTTTTGTTTTTATTACATATGTATGAACTAGAAATAATAATATCGTGCTAAAATTTGAATTTTCTTATTATTGTATTGATATAACATTTCTTGAATAATGTTATTGTTATAAAATAAGGTTGTATTAAAAGTTATACAATAATCCATTAAATCATAAATATCCACTTTTTTTTTTCTACATGATAGCTTAAGTCTTTACGAAGAGAATGAGCACTGACAGAACTCTGTAGCAATTTGCTAGACTACAGTACAGCCAATCAAAAATAGTCACTTTTTTCGTTTTTCTAATAAACAATTGAAATTTTACAAAAACTATTGGACCGACAGCGCCGAGCTTCTGCACACTATTTAAGCACTTTACAACTCACATTCTGGTAAAAGTTGAAAACAATTCAATAAATATTAAGAAAGTTATTAACAATTGAAAAATAAGCCATTTTTAATGTTTAATTTGCAATAACCTTTTTGTTTACAGACCGATTTGGACAAACAAAAACTCATTTTGAAGATATTTTCAAGACGTGTTCTGTGGAACCTTTTTCTCAAAATTCCTTAGATTTTCCGTAAAATCCAAAAAACCGGAGAAAAATCATTTTTCGACCTATTTGTTAAAAAAAAAACAATGCTCCAACCAAAATTTGTTGAGACACGAGATGAGACGTCATTTCTACTACCTTCCTCTATCCATTTCTGCAATCATCGCTTTGTTTCCTGGCCTATTATTACATCGTTTGGAGGTATACTAGGGAACAGATTTTTTACGTCAAAAGAAACAAGTTTGGCATTATTATTTAAATAGTTCCCTATTATTAAGTATGCAATTACAATAACCAGAACTAATAAAAATAATTTTGGTTTTTCCAACATTTTATAGACTTGTAAATTTGGGTGACACAGGTAAATACCTTTTTGAATTTAGATTTAGAGTAGTTTTTACCTTATTTAGTTGTTATCTACCATCTGAAGAAGACACTCTGTGTTGAAACAATCGTTATGGTTATTGTAATATAGAAGAAATTATACTACGTTGTATTATTTAACTATTATAAAATGGATTTCCACCAAGTAACGGCTAACACAATACAATCATTATTATCTATTTCGATTTGTTCTCCTTGTATATTAATTACTGCCGTTTCTTCTATATATCCAACTCTCTTTTCAGTTAGCAATTTCTGATAATGTATAATTCTTTCAATTTCAAATTTAATTTCGATTGATCGTGTTTCCTGTCCTGTATTCTTTACGGTTTTTATAAATTTTCAAGCTTCTAAGCATATTTTCTCATCAGTGTATGTCTATTTTTTTACATTTATAACCCCTTATTTCATCATATGCACCTTTTTCTCTTTGATTTTTTGTTAAATTTGGCAGTACTGTTTTGTAACTAATACTGATACTTATCATTGTTAACTTGTCACTATATAAATGTTTCTTATTGTTGGGAAGTCCTTAAAGACACTGCAAAACTGCTAGATATAGTGTGAAGGGGGCTACGACGAGTCTCGGTACACAATAAGATGTTTAAATTCGATTATTTCAGAAATGGCTGCTCGAAGAGATAACTACTGTATATCTTGTTTTGACAAGGATATTAAGGAATAAAAATTTTTAATTAGAAATTTAAGACATCAAGACAAAAAAAATTATGAAGCTTGAGATATAGGGGGAGTGCTGCTGGTCGCGGCCTCTGCCATGTAAATCGAAACTATAATCAGATCTTGATTTCTCATCCTAAAAAACTTTAAAGTTCCAAATATAGTACAAATAATGCTATTATTAAGATAAATATTTATCAAAAAATTTAAAAAAATTGTAACTCTGATATGCTCTAAAGGAATAATGAAGTGCAAAGTAAAAGTGGGACAGTACTACTCTGAAATGTTTGAAATAAACAACGGTCTTAAGCAAGGAGAGGCGCTCTCACCACAACTTTTTAACATAGCGCTGGAATACATAATCAGAAATTCGAAAATTGAAGCACCGACATCTATATTCCATCAAGATGGACCAAATCTACTGTTGGCATTTGCAGATGATGTCGATATGATTGGTGGTAGTAGAATATAAATGAAAGGAACTCTAATACGGTTCGAAAGGGAATCAAAGAAGATGGGACTTCAAATCAACGAAGATAAAACTAAATACATGTTCATGAGTCGGAATGGCCGAAACAGAGACAGAATAGGTCAAAACATCACCATCGATGAATATAACTTTGAACGAGTCAAATACTTTAAATACCTAGGAACAACAATATGCGAAGATAACAACGGATCACAGGAAATAAACAACAGAATACAAGCAGGAAATAGATGCCTGTACGCACTGCAAGATCTGATGAAATCGAAACACCTTACAAGACGAACAAAGATGGACCTATACAAAATAGTTATAAGACCGATAGTTATATATGGTTACGAAACATGGACGCTAACAGTAGCGAACGAAGAGAGACTACGAGTCTTTGAAAGAAAAATCTTGAGGAAAATCTCGGGACCAACGATAGATGAAACGACAGGACAATATAGAACAAGAACTAACAAGGATCTAGAAGAACTATGTCCAGATACAGATGTAGTAAAAGAAATAAAGCAAGAAGACTCCAGTGAACAGGACATATCAGAAGGCTTCCTGACGACAGAATAATAAGACTAGCTTGGGAGGAAGTACCGACTGGGAGAATGCCACTGGGACGACCCCGACTCCGGTGGAGAGATAATATAACAAAAGATCTCAAAACTATGGGCATCGAACACTGGATGGAGGTTGCGAGAGATCGAAATGAATGGAGGCATGTCGTAAAGACGGCTAAAACCCACCCAGGGTTGTAACGCCACGGAGTAAGTAAGTAAGTAAGAATAATAGACAAATTCTAATATTCTTCGTAAATCTGGCTGTAAACCGTTGTTACTGAAAACAGTTTAGACAAAATGCATCTTTTGCGCAAAGGCAAAAGAATAATTTTCTTCAAATTTGTTGTTTTATAAATACTTTCTTCGGAAAGCATTGTCTCTCTTTGTAGAGATATTCTCCAGTCTTTACTAAAAGAATAGAAATGTTAAATAAAATGTACCTACCATTATTATAAACTGAAAACGCCTAGATATGCCATTTACTGGCATTCCGCTCGATTGTTTTCAATGAATCGGAAACAAATCGTTGCTAACGTCTTTATCTGTTTTCTCTAAATAAGGATTGAGTCGTTAGTGGTACCCGTAGTACCGATTACGAGTACCAGTTTCGCTCGGTGACCATTTTGCGAAGATAAATGTGAATTTGAACCGATATGGGCATTTAAATATATCTTTTACGCGGAGCTAATCATAACGTTTCGCGAAAAAATTAATATAATTCTTCGGACGAAAGTAGGTAGGTCGTATTTTGTAAATGACAAACGATTGTACAGTTATTGCAGTTGTTTCTTTATCAACTGAATAATCGGACAAGTACGGGTCGAATTCGAGTGACAAGTGTTCCACACCGTAAATGTTTATTTAAAATATGTGATATTTAGTATAATATAATGGCAAGGGTATGGTTGTATATGTAATTAGGTAGTTGAATTGCCAAAATGTAATTATCTGAACATTCACGAGATAAATATATATTAGAAATTTTGGATCTGGAACAAGAAACGAACGAAAGGAAACGATGCTAAATTTCCTTAATATCGAGAAGTTTTTCTGTGTTAATTCCTGATGATTGTATAAAGAATGAGATCGACTATATACATTATAACGACAGAAAAATCTGCAGAAATGTTCCTGTATTGAATCAGTATAACACCTTTTCACAGACTCGTAAGGATCGAAATTCCAATAAATATAAAGACAGATAGGAAAAAATTAGCCAGTGAAAGAAATTTCCCCACCAACGATACGATAGTATCCCAAAAATTAAAATTCTAAACAGAGCTAGAAAAGAGACTAGGACCAACTACAGAATTAGAAGATAAGAACATATATTTTATTACAATAAAAACCACAAGGAGCTTAGAGACTACAACGAGAAGCAAATGTAGTAAGGTAAAAGATCGAAAAACAAGCAAATTCACTACAGAAACTATAAAACTAATAGAAGAAAGAATAAAGACTGACAAATACACACCTGAATTTCAAGAATTAATTACTATAGATAAAAAGAAAATAAGAAAAGACTTGAGAGCATATAAAACGAAACACATATTGGAAACAATAAAAAATAAGAAGAGTATGAAAGTGCTCAGAAAAAAGTTATCAGAAAATAACAAAAATAGAGGATCACCAAGAAAAAAATGGTATCATACAGGGAGGCTACGCTTGAAATTCTATAAAAAGTTATATGAATCGGTTGTACCGAACAACAACATGGGATCAGAAGACCTTTCCAAATAACGATTACAGCAATAAGACACTCGCTAAAACAAATGGAGAACGGAAAAGCACCTGGAAAGGATAGAATAACTTCTGAAATATTATAAATGGGGGGAGCCTGATAAAAACATTCAAAACTTTGTTTAATAAGAGCCTGACAGAAGGCAAAATATCAGAAGCGTGGAAAAATGCGGAGGTTATACTATCATTTGATAGCAAATTTCGACTTCGACAATCGAACAAGCCGAATTTAGAAAAGGCTTTAGCACAGTAGCTCACTTGCAGACACTTAGAGAAATCTACGAAATACAGCGTCCTACTAAATATTGACTTAATAGACCAGCAAAAGGCATTTAATAAGATTAAATTCTGGACTTTTTTGTCAGCCGAAACTACGCTGAGTAGATATAAATTATTCCACTCTTATTAGCGATAGCTACAAGAATGCTACATTTCACATCAAAATCGATGAGGACCTTAAAAAAGACAGAGTCCACCTAGGAAGAGGTGTGAAATAAGGTGTTCCCATTTCATCGAAACTCTTTACATTAGCCCTGGAAAACGAAGGAAGCTGTCTCAACCGTTTAAAGTTTCCTGATAACATTATTCGAATAAGCAGGAACATCGACGAGTTAGAATGTATGATAAGTGAATTAAATGAGGTATCAAAAAGGATAGGACTACAATGAATAAATAAGACAAAAATAATGAGAAAAGGTGAAAAAGAGAAACGTTGGGAATATCTTTGAGGAGCAAAATAAAGAACACACACAAGAGAAACAGAACAAAAGTCACAGATGTAATGAAGAAAATTTCTAATATAAAGCAGGAGCCTTTTCAGTCTCTCTCTTGGGGGGGGGAAGCACCATATCACAAGAATACAGTATGTCAACCGAAAGGGAGTTGTCAACGAAGAGAGGACTGTCAGCGACATTCACGTTTCTAATGTAGTAGGCAGGGAGGAGTGTATTTTTTTGAAAGCGAAACTCTTGGCGGTCGTCCCCCCTCCCCGCTTGAATCTGCACCTAATCTAAAGTGGAGATGAATTAGGTACCTAGCCAGATAGAATGTAGACAGATGGACGATCAGTCATGAAGTGTGACAAAAAGAAATGTCGGAAGACCACTACTGAGGTAAGTTGATGATATTCGAATAATTGCTGGGAGAAATTGGACAAAGATTGCGGAGAAGAACAGAAATGCATGGAAGACCACTACTGAGGTAGGTTGATGATATTCGAATAATTGCTGGGAGAAATTGGACAAAGATTGCGGAGAAGAACAGAAATGCATGGAAAAACCTGGAAGAAGCCTACATCTAGCAGTGGATTAATACGGGCTGGAAGAACAATTATCTTGAATCGCGGTAGCAACTTTTACTGAAAACAACTCAGTGTTCCTTTGAACACTGCACGTCTTACTTATATTATCCAACTAAACATAGTCGCTAGATCCGTTGGTTAAAATCTTTTCAACGGTTTAAGTTAATTTATGTAATGATAAAGTTTTCTAACCAGCATGTTAGAATGTTTTTTCACTATCTCAGTCTATTTAACACTAAATCTTATGATTTAGTTCTTCACCATAGACACATTTACACTTTTATGGAACTAATTGTAAGTAATTTTGAATAACGAGTTTTGGCACGTACCAAGGGAAATACATCATCAGTCGAAGGGCCTTTTTTCAGAATTGTTGCAGGACTATTTTTATTGGAATTGCTTGCGGTCCTACAGAGTTGTATTCTGAAGGTCTAAATTGGCTTCAAAATAGTTTTATATAGCGAGAGTTTGGTGTTAATAGATTAGTCCGAAGGCCCAGTGAGTGTTTGTAGCTGATAAATAGACCTTGCCCCACCAAAGCTTTTTATATCGAATATCGAGGGTGGAATCCCCAAAAGTTATCAGGTTATTTGTTATAAACAAAAAAATATTAGTAATCAATTTTTTTTTTAAAGTAAAATGTTTGTATTCCTCGGTCGATTATAGACAAAAAGTGTCTCTTGTGATTTTTCCCTTCGATGCATAGCTTTTGAATTAAAAATCATCAAACATTTGAAAAATTGCATTTTTTGCCACTTTTCAGTCTGAATAACTTTCGATTAAATAAATATTTTCAAGCTGGGAATAATCGCAATGTGAGAATGTGATTTTCAATTGCCTTTTAACGCTAATAATGTACGCATGTAAGCCGAGAAGTGGAAGTCTAATTACAGGTGCTCACCTAGTGCACATAATCCATTATAGCTTTCGTAAAGTAGCGGAAAAACTCAATATAAAGTAAATGGATACTTGTTTGGAAAAACGCTCGGACCCGTCGAATTTTATTTTTAGTTTAGATTTTTTTGATAATACCGAAATATACAAGATAACTCAAGGAGGAACTAAGACGTCATGGATATTTTTTTCAATTATAAACCCCATTTTTTATTCCAGAATCAGAAATGGTACATTTTTTTACATACGACAAGGTAAATATAAATATTGACCAAAATGTTATCGGACTTGCATTGTTTTTATTTTTGTTTGTTTTTACGACGTTTCGATTAGGTTTTATCTCTTATCGTGATCAAGTATAAACTGAATGTTTTGTCTTAAGGCTTCGAGCTTATATAGGGACTGTGTCCATTCAAGCGCAAAGTTTCGCTTCAATGTACACACCTCAATGATTTGATGTTACGAAGTAGTGGATGCCAAAAATTAGGTATCTCAACACTGGGTTTACTGAAGATTCCATTATTATTTTTAATGTAAGCTGCTTCTATAAATTTTCTTTTTGGACTAACGAAAATTCATAAAACGAACATACCATTGACAAATAACCTGCTTCAGAGGATCTCCAACAAATGCACTGGCGAAGTTTCTTTTAAAAATCATACAACCTTTAGAAGGTAAGACGAATACATATGTTAAAAATTCCACACGTTTCGTAAACATTATTAGCAGCATTAATCTAGAGCCAAAGGATAGACTAATAAGTTTTGATGTGGAAAGTCTGTATACTAATGTGCCATTAGGGGCATTACTAGACATAATCAAAACTAGACTTTCAAATGATACATCATTATCACATCGAACAACGTTACCACTGGACGGGGTGAAAGGACAAGTTCTACGCTCAGTATAACGGGATTCCGATGGGTTCTTCACTCCCTATATATATATATATATATATATATATATATATATATATATATATATATATATACATATATATATATATATATATATATATATATATATATATATATATATATATATAGAATAGTTCGAAACTTATGCCATAGAAAGTGCAACAGTGAAACCGAAAGTCTGGTTGAGATATGTCGATGATACCTTCATCGTTTGGAAGGTCAATGATCAAGAACTTAATGATTTATTGAAACAACTAAACAACCTTCGACTTACAAATAAGTTTACTATGGAAAAAGAGGTAAACGATCAATTGCCCTTCCGAGATGTCATGGTGAATCGTTCAAACGAAACTATTAAAACTTCAGTATACAGGAAGCCAACACATACCGGACAATATCTTAACCATAGTTCTAATCATTCTGTTGTAACAAAAAGGGGGATTATACACAACCTCTATAATCGCGCTATATCTATATGCAATAATGCCGATTCATTGGAAAAAGAGGTAGCAAACTTTAAATCATATTTACAACAGAATGATTGAAAATTAATTGACGATGTTATAAATAACTTTAGAGCAACGACAGCAAGAAACACATTCCTTCTTCACAATTCCGTACATTAAAGGAACTTCGGAGAAAATAAGACGAATTGCCAGAAGTTATAATATAAAAACAGCCTTTAAATCGGGAAATACACTTAGAGCTCATTTAACAAAAACGAAATCAAAAACTGCCGAAAAGGAAGAATGTGTTTACAAAGTTCTCTGTGAGTGTGGTGGAATGTATGTTGGAGAAACCAAACGACCAGTAGAAGTTAGAATTAAGGAGCTCATACACAAAAAGGAGGAAACGTCGAGATCAAGTATTGCAGAACACGCCTGGGATAAAAAAAACACCATATAAAATGGTCGGAAGCTGCGGTAATATATATGGAACCCAACATGAAAAAAAGAAAATTTATAGAAGCAGCTTACATTAAAAATAAAAATGGAATCTTCCGTAAATCCAGTGTTGGGATACCTAATCTTTGGCAACGACTACTTCTTAACATCAAATCATTGAGGTGTGTACAGTGAAGCCGAAAGTTTGCGCTTCAATGGACACAGTCCCTATACAAGTAGCCTTAAGATAAACATTCAGTTTATACTTGATAACGATTAGAAATACAACCTAATAGAAACGTCGTAAAAACAAACAAAAATAAAGACAATGCAAGTCCGACAACCACATTTTAGTCAGTCTTCAACATTGTCTACAGCCTTCAAACAAATGTAAATATATTGGTCAGATAAGGACATCGTCAATCTGTAATAACATTAACGAGATTAAATTTGTTTACAAAGTTTTTTATTTCTAATGTCACAAAAAGTCAGTTTTTACATTGGATATTAGCATTTTGTATTTTAAATAAGTGTTTAACGTTGTTGGTAGGCGAAAAAAGTATGTTCCAACGTTCATTTACCTTTATTATTTTGTTGAAAAATAATACAATTAACGGAACGTGAAATAATTGAAATATTAAACATGATTAGGTAGTTTGAGAGCACACAAACAGAAGTGGTTGAGTTGTTCAATGCATTTCACCCTGATCGGAACCTATAAGCCAAAGCAAGGTAAACTGAGTTGAGATAAAGTCCCGGGAATATGGGCATGTTAGGGATATCCAAAAATCTGGTCGACCTTCAGTAATAGAGAAGATCAGCTTAATATTCTGTTGACAGCTCAAGATAATCCTCTATCTTCACTCATGGAAACAGCTTCAACTTTTAACGTAGCATATTCCAGTGTACATTAAATATTGAAAAAGGCGAAGTATTATCTCTTGAAGATATGCTTAATTCAGGAATCGTCGGAAGATGATTTTGATGGCCGAAATCAACTTTGCGAGCAAATACAACAATTATGCAATGGTAGCAATAATTTTGAAAAAATAATTATTTTTCTGAAGAGGCAACATTCACTTTAAATGGCCATGCCAATAAACAAAATTGTCGATGTTTGGCAACTGAAAATCCTCAATGGTTCACAGCAATTAACAACTAAAACCCTCAAAAAGTGTGCGGTATAGCTGACAGAAGAGTCCTAGGTCTTTATTTCTTTGACGGTACCCTCACTGGTGCGAGATATTTGCAGTTTCTTTAAAATTACCTCATTTCTGCACAAATAGCTTTATATCCAGATCCATAAGAACCTGATATGTTCCAGCGTTGCACCTGTCCGTGCTTACTTGAATGAAGTTTTTCCGAATCGTTGGAGAGGCAGAAGAGGGATAATTGAGTGGCCAACCAGATCACCAGATTTGACCCTCCTTGATTATTTCTTTTGGAGGACACCTAAAAATTAAAGTATACTTGACCAAGCCCGACGATTTAAAAGTCCTAAAAGTTCGAATACGCCAAGAAATACGAGACATAAACGCAGATGTCCAAAAAGAATTCATTCATCGACTTGGCTCTTGTCAGATTGTTAACGGTGCTAAGTTGAACATTTAATTTAGTTGGTACTAAATTTTTTTTTTATATTTTAAAGTTTTACAATAATTTTCCTTGACAAATAATATATTTTTTGCGTAATTACCGGATTTTTCATCATCAGAGCAACTAATATCTTTCATCGTTGCTAAACTGTCGTAATTTTGTTAACTAATAGTAATTTTACTGTCATATCTTTCTTTCAATTAATTGATTTCGCCCATTTCTCTAAATACCTGCTCTAGCATAACTAATGAACCCTACGGTGAAGAGACTATTACAATTCAAATGGACTTCAATGAATAATGATCTTAAATTCTTTCCCCGAGGCCACAAGAATAAAGTATAGAAAGGAGGAAGGACAGTTGGCAATTTTGCAAGAAGAAAGATGGGGAAGCCCATCATACTTTCTGGCGTTTATTGCTCTAAAATGAGCGGCAGTTCTAATCGAGGTGCATATAATTCCATCGGGTTTAATTATTTGTGCAATGGCCGCCATTTGTACTTGCCAAGAGCTACCGACTAGAAGAGGAAAATGCATATTTAAGAGTATGTAATTGTGTATACTCGCCCGAGAGCCAATTACTCTGGATGATTTGTCGAATTAAAGTGCAAGGATGGTACCGAGGAATCATTTTTTATTTTCAAGCATTCTGGAAAATATTTCAAGAAATATATATATATATATATATATATATATATATATATATATATATATATATATATATATATATATATATATGAAGTCAAATGTGAACAGTAAATGCAAACTTCGTTCCATCATACTCCTTCCGTGTTACAGGTTGCACAAATTGGACAAAATGCTACAGAACACAATTCATCCTATTCCACCACCATCGAGAAGAAAGTCAAAACTTACCCTCTCCCCCACAGTGATACGGCAGAGGTACATGTTTCGTCACTTCTAGACTCATCAAGGTACCGACATGCACCTGTTTGTGCAAAGAACAGATCGGAAGGAAGTATACAACCCTGAACGCGGCTTTGCCGACCTCCCGCCTGATGGCGTATATATGTTTATGCGGCTTTCACGGATTTCTCCGTGTGAGATCCAATAGCAGTGGATATATCCACATTATGCCGTTGTAGTGCTGAAATCACATTCAGCAAACGTACAACCATATGCAACTCCGTGTATAGATGAAGTCAAATGCGAACAGTGAAGGCAAACTTCGTTCCATCATATCCCTTCCGTGTTAGAGGTTGCACAAATTGGATAAATTGCTACAGAACACAATTCATCCTATTCCACCACCATCGATGATGGCTTACCTGTACCACCATACTGAGAAGAGAAGTCAAAACTTACCCTCCCCGCCACAGTGATACGGCAGAGGTACATGTTTCGTCTCTTCTAGACTCATCAGGGTACCGACATGCACCTGTTTGTGCAAAAAACAGATCGGAAGGAAGTATGCAACACTGAACGCGGCTTCACCGACCTCCCGCCGGATGGCGTATATATGTTTATGCGGCCACAGTGATACGGCAGAGGTACATGTTTCGTCTCTTCTAGACACTATTTTACTTCATCTATACACGGAGTTGCATATAGTTGTACGTTTGCTGAATGTGATTTCAGCACTACAACGGATATATCCAGTACTATTGTATCTCACACTGAGGAATCCGTGGAAGCCGCATAAACATATATACGCCATCCGGCGGGAGGTCGGCGAAGCCGCTTTCAGTGTTGCATACTTCCTTCCGATCTGTCCTTTGCACAAACAGGTGCATGTCGATACCCTGATGAGTCTAGAAGAGACGAAACATGTGCCTCTGCCGTATCACTGTGGTGGGGAGGGTAAGTTTTGACTTTCTTCTCGGTATGGTGGTACAGGTAGGCCATCATCTGGATGGTGGTGGAATAGGATGAATTGTGTTCTGTAGCAATTTATTCAATTTGTGCAACCTCTAACACGGAAGGGATATGATGGAACGAAGTTTGCATTTACTGTTCGCATTTGACTTCATGTATACATACAGAGTTGCATATAGTTGTACGTTTGCTGAATGTGATGACAGCACTACAACAGCATAATGGGGATATGTCCACTGCTATTGCATCTCACACGGAGGAATCCGTGAAAGCCGCATAAACATATATATATATATATATATATATATATATATATATATATATATATATATATATATACAAATTTCTTTGTAAGTAAACGCGACGCAGCATAATGGTTGCATGTTTAGGGCAATGGGGTCACTTATGTGTACTCGTGACTTTGACCTTGAGGTCAGTTTATACGATTACTCGAAGGTCAAGTTGAATTCTTTGAATAGAAACTCCCATTTTTCATTACAAAAATGGAAAGCGGAGAAAATTTCCTATCTAACAGTATAAATCACCTACGGGGTAAAATCGCATCTTAAGATCATTTGAAGATCAAATATTCTTATCCTATGGTTTAGTATAGATTATCCAATAGCTCGACAACCAAGAGCGATGAAGAAAAACTTGTCCTACGAAAGTTTCAGGAAATCAAATGTTGCAAGGTGACCTCAGATTTGACTTTAACCTTCAAGGTCATTTTTAAGTCAAGAATGTTTTTTTTTTAAATGGAACTCTGTAATTTCAACGTTGGAAATGAAAAGAGCGCAAAATTTGACATTCATATATGATTATGAGTGACCATCCCTTTGATTTTGTGATGGACATTGACCTCAAAGTCAAAGTCACTAACACAGAATTGCTCTGTAACTGATATCATATAAAAGCAGTGATACAAATGAATTATTCACTCATTTAATTATTAATCGTTCTAAAAAGTCCACCACAAAATCAAAGAGAGGGTCACTCAAAATCATATCTGAATGTAAAATTTGACGTTCTATTCATTCCCGACGTTGAAAGTATACAGTTCCATTTAAAGAACGTACTTAATCTTCAAATAACTTTGAAGGTCAATGCCAAGGTCAGATTTAAAGTTACATTGAGATGCACCGTTTTATATCCTGAAACTTTCGTAGAACTAATTTTTTTTTCCTTCTTTTCCATCACCCTTGGTTGTCGAACTACTGAATAATTTACACCAATCCATAGTATAAGTATGTTTGACATTCAGATGATCTCCAGATGCGATTTTACCCCCCTATATAAATGTTATCAGGAAATTTTCTCTGCTTTCCATATCTTAAGTTTAGGTTCTTTAAAAAATTTAAAACATCAAATAACGTTTCTCCTTCAATACAGGGTATTTTCAAAATCTGTTTTTTTTTTCTTTAAAAATTTTTGTAAAATTAAAATCTATATAGAACAACACATTCAAAATAAACGACGCTTTAAAAACACTATCATTGTTCTAAAATTTACCTAATTTTGAAAGTATGATATTGACCATTTGTAGATAAATAACTACAACTTTTTTCATTTGTATTTGGGTACAGAGGATACATGGAATGGGATTTTATTTTATTTATGGTTACTTACAATTTACTAAAGAAAACCAAAAAAAAACACATTAAATTTATAATTAAGAAGATATTGAATTTTTGGTATTTACTAACGGGATCGGATACTAGATAATTTAGTTTAAATCAGATTGGTGTAGCTCAAATTTCCTATCTCTGCCTTGTCATTAACCGTTTTCTATCTTTTTTAATTTCTATTATATTTTTATCTGTAATTTTTGATAATTTGTATCTTTGTTCTTAATTATGGTTTTATTGTAATGGAAGATATGTTTTTCGTCTTATATGTGTTTATTTAGCGCTGTTGAGGCATGTTTTGTATATATATATATATATATATATATATATATATATATATATATATATATATATATATATATATATATATATATATATATATATATATATGTATATATATATATATATATATATATATATATATATATATATATATATATATATATATATATATATATATGTTCTATGTCTTTTTGTTGTCGGGTTATTGGAAAATTTATATGTTCATTTCTTAATTATTTCGTGATAATTTTTTCATTGGAACCACTATTTATTAATGTATTTTTCACTTCTGCCAGTAATCTTAGAGAGATGACCCGATCAGACAGACCCATTATAATACTATTTTTTTTTTAGTTTTTGAATTACTTGAAAACCAGTTTAGATATCTACCAGACCTAATTTGTTTGGTAAACCATTCAGTTAAAATTATATTTTTTCTGCATATGTCTCATATCTATAGAGTTTATTTTATTATTATTTTGTGTTCCAGACGTGAAATTTGTTATTGAAATTATTGAACTCTTGGAGAATTTCATTAATTTTATAATGTAGCACAGCTACTATACAGTTATAGACAAACCATCTGAAAAAAATTGTATTAAAATTTAGTTTTTTTTTAGCTTTTTTCTTTAGATATTTCATTACTAACTGAGCAATGGTAGACGAAATTAATGAGCCCATAACCCATCCATCGAACTGTTTGTAAATGATATTTTGATACTAAAAATAATTTACGTTTAGAGCGAAATGAACATAAAAAAAAATTTTTATGGTACATTTTTTTTAAATTCCAATTTTTCTGCTAAAACAGTTTTGAAAAGGTTTATTTGGTATGTTTGTATATAAAGATAAAAACATCGAACGAAATGAACCTGCAATTTTCAGGTAGGTTTATTGTGTTTATGAATTTTTTAAAAGTAAAACAATGTTTAACAAAAAATTAATTTTTTTTGTTATGTTTAAAATACAATCAGATTTTGATAAAGGATAAAATGGCGATTGTACACAGGACACAATAGGTCGCAGAAGTCCTTCTTGTTTATGTATTTTTGTTAGCCCATATATTTTTGAATCGAATAGCCTTTTGAATGGTTAACCTTTTTGCATCTTGTTCAGTCACTTCTTTTGCCTTGAGTAATTTTTCTAATAAAGGTGTTTTTTTTTTTATTTTGGTATGAGTTAGTTGGATGACTCTTATCGTCCCTAAATAAGTTCTTTTCTGTTTCATAACCTGATCTGTTCATAACCATTGTTTTATTACTTTTAACAATCTACGAAACAATAATCTGATGATTGATTGGAGTTCTTCCTTATTTTTTTTTTGGTGAGTGTTACTTTTCATTGTTTTATATTTTGCTTTGATTTTGTGAGTTACGGCCATATATATATATATATATATATATATATATATATATATATATATATATATATATATATATATATATATATATATATATATATATATTTATATATATATATATATATATATATATTTATATATATATATATATATATATATATATATATATATATATATATATATATATATATATATATAGCTAAATTTAGGAATGTTTAAAAAAGAAATTATGTAGTACCTTCCCTATTTGTCCATACAATTTATACGAGTAACGTTATTGCTACTGCGCTGTAAATTTGTCACGAAGTATAGTTTTTGCTTTTATTTTACACTTCGATTATGTTTAATGCCCCGATAAATATTGGATATGGTGTTTTTTAAATGGTGACGGCGTCCCCTGTACGCCATATTTTATGTATTTCGATTAAAAGGACAAAAAAAAAACTTTAAAAGCATAAAGCCATTTATTTTGCGTTTTTGGCAGATTTCGAAGTTGAATCCTATGTTCAAAAAAGATTTAAATTCAAACGGTTTGGAGAGTAGGTAGTAACAAATTTATGTTATTTATTAATGTATCCAAAAATGGTTCTTAGTACAGAAAGAGTAATCGTAAAATTAGCCTATTTCGTGAACCTTGTATTTGAAATCAAAATGTCTTGCTAATTGAAAGTTTATGATAAGGTAAGGTAGTAATGCTCTAAGGAAAGTTTCAAAATGAGAATTTGTTTCAATTTTGAGAAATTAATTATTAAAGTGAGGAAATTGAGTTACTTAATTTGTTTCAATTGAATATAAGTTTTGATATTAAAATTTAATATTTTGAGAATAAATTTAAAGCTTAAGTCAGGTAGAATACCGAAAAGTATCAGTGAGAAAAAAATTGTCAAATTCACCCCTTAGACTAGGTAGAACTACCCTCATGCAAGAAAAATTGAAATAAATTATAAACTATCTGAAAAAAATTGTTTTTATGAGTCTTAATTTAAGCTGATCCTTAAGTAGCAATTGCCATATATTTTTGTTCATTTTTATTGACATTCACCCTTTCGTGTAGGTGAAAACAACCTCTAATAAACAAAAATGCCAAAAAATATTGATAAAAATTTGTAAAAGGTTATTTCTGCATCATAAAAATTATTAGAAATATGAAAAAGATATTTACAACACCCCAGAAAGAGGGTATATCTCTGCGATGAACCTGAACTTTTACTTTTAATCGATTAATATATTCGAAAAAGGATATTCGCCAGTGGTCAATTTTGTTTACGAGGTTGGTAAGAAAATAGTTCCAAAAATATTTTTTGAGCGTTTAGGGCACTTTAGATGAACTAACGTGAACTAACCTTTAAAGCGAATTAACAGGGCAAGGACGACATAGAGTAATTTATTTTTATTATTTAAGATTAGAATTATATTTTTTTATTTCTAACAATGTATTTTAAATTGAACGTTTCTTCAATTATTTATTTCAATGGCACTTAAATATGACTCAATCTTGGTCGCGATTTGCTTACAGGAACCTATTATTAGTGCCCTAAAATCAGGATGATATCAATAATTTAACCTACAGAGTCATAAATAAGAAATAAGATTCTATTTTTTGCGATAACGGTGGTTCCTGTTAGTAAGTCACTGGTAAACTTTTCTTGCGTTCAAGTGTTATCGAAATTATTAATTAAAAAAAAACGTTTAGTCTAACTTACAGGGTCGAAAATAAAAAATAAAATTCTAATTCCATCCCTGTTTTTTTTGCGCTAAGGGTGGGTTCCTGTTAGTAAATCACGGCTAAATTTTTTGTCGTTAAATATCATTGAAATAAATAATTGAAAAAAAAAACGTTCGATATAAACTATAGGGTTGCAAATAAAAAATAAAATTCTAATCTCAAATAATAAAAATAAATTACTCCATTCTGTCTTCACCCTTTCAATTTGCTTTAAGGGTTAGTTCAGGTTAGTTCACCTGAAGTGCTCAAAAATAATTTTTGGAACCATTTTTTTACCAACGTCGCAAACAAAATTTACCACTGGCGAATATCCGTTTTCGATGATATTAATCGATTATAAGTTTAGGTTCATCGCAGAGATGTACCCTCTTTATGTATGTATTGTATTGAATCTGATGCAAATATCTTTTTCGTATTTCTTGTAATTTATATGAATCAGAAATAATTAAAGGGAAGAACCGGATATATATATATATATATATATATATATATATATATATATATATATATGTATATATGTATATATGTATATATGTATATATATATATATATATATATATATATATATATATATATATATATATATATATATATATGTATATATGTATATATGTATATATATATATATATATATATATATATATATATATATATATATATATATATATAACAATTGTTGCTTAATGATCAGCTTAAATTAAAACTCATGAACATAATTCTTTCAGATATTTTATAATTTATTTCAATTTTTCTTTCATGGGGGTAGTTTTACCTTGTCTAAGGGGTGAATTTAACAATTTTTTATGTTACTCATATTTTTTGGTATTCTACGAGACCCAAGCTTTAAAATGAGATAAGATAAACTTGTTTATCTTCTTTCATTCTCGAGATATTAGATTTTTAATGTCAAAACTTTTATTCAACTGAAACACAATATGCAACTCAATTTTCTCAACTTTTTTAATTAATTTCTCAAGATTGAAATAGATGTCCATCTTGAAATTTTTCTTAAAGCATTATCTTATCATAAACTTTCAATTAGTACACATTTTGGTTTCAAACACGAGGTCCAGGAAATAGACTAATTTTCACCTATTTTCGCGGTCACTCTTTAACTGTTTAGGGTTATAAGTGTATCTCATCCAAAACAGACATGAACATAAATACATCGAAATTTCAGACTTAAAAAAAATAGACTGGGTTTTAATACATAAAAGGACACAAATACAAACTATAGCTGCTTTTACTCGTCTCCACAAATCCCTATCCTCCTGGATATTATATATAGCTAGTCTATTTCTCAGTATTCGATTATTATCCTTGCAGATATCGGATAAGAGTTTGTAGTATATTTTTTTACTGAAATTGTATCAAAAAAATATTCCGGCTTGTGCTTTATCTACTCCTGACCAGAAATGCACAAATTTATCAAATATTTCACAACCTTTGCCGTTTTTCTTTGGTTCAGTAAGACCTGTGTAAAATATATTTTGTTCAAGGTTTAAGAGTAAAAATCTTGAATTAAACCAGTTACCCAAATATCCAAATCAGTAGCAAGTAAATTAGCAACAGGAATATAAGCCTGTTAAAACACTAGCTACAAAAAACAAGATGACTGTATATTAAACATTAAATAGTTCGATCAGTCTGTGTATTTACACCCTTATCCCTCATTAACTGATTAAGGAAGTGGGAAATACATAATAAACATTTCCTTTAAAATGCATACCAAGCATAATAACACTTGCCTAATTTATTTTCCGAAAATATCCCATTTCTGATGAGAAAGGTCATTAATACAGACTCAATGTCACCAAATGTAAAATATACATTTGTCATTAAACACTATTTAATGTTCTTTGTGTTGAAGCAACATACCGGATGCTGCAAGTTCTCCGGGCTACCGCATCTAAAATTATAAGTACGAAAGAGATGCGATTTCCGGCCTTTTCAAGATCAGTAAGAAGGAATTTTACATTCCCCATTTTATTTGTATGTGTTAAATTATATTTATTAGTTAATTTCAAAGAAAAGGCATCTGAGATTTTGAATGATGTAGTTACTTGTGGTAATCGATCGTACACACGTTTCCTTCCATGTAAAATATTTGTTTTTGAATTATTATCTGAAATACTGTTTTTTTTTTAATATACAGGTTGTCTCATAGTTAATGGTACATATAACAACAGTATATATCTTATGTAAAAATATTTACTGGTACGTTTTTAACGGAATAAATTTACTTCTCCTGTCCATATACAACGAAGTTAACCAGAGACGAAGCGCGCGAGACTAACGAGTTCACACCGTAATTGATGCGATGATATGGAATGTCACAAGTTTGGCGGTTGGCCTGATAGGGGCTTGTAAGTCCGCACTGGCAAGCAAAGCGGGGCGGTCAACAAGGGAGTTAATCACCTTGTGAAAAAAGATTAAATCGGAATAGGCTCTTGACAGAAGATTGTATCAAATAATATTCATTATCATTATAGAATTTATAGCCTCTTGGGTGCATGGTTCGCAATATTTACGATGTGCTCAATAAAGGATCATCTTGATGCACTAAAGGATCACATAACTCAATGACAAGTCTTCTATGACTAAACAACAGAGCTGAAAAAGGTTGTTAAGGGCACAAATCTCTGATACAATTCTTATGTTCTCAAAGACCTTCAGACTGAGTGTTTATGAGATATATTATATACGCTGGTGTTACCAATGCCCAGGAAGGTCTCATTCTCATGATTAATCACAAAACGATTTTGCATTATCATTTCACTCATAACATCGATGTTTTCTTGCACTATAACCGATTTTGGGCGACCTTCACGTGACTCGTCCGTCAGCGAATGACGGCCAGGGTTGATTTAATTAAACTAGCGATCTATAGTGGTTTATGTATGTGCTTCTTGAGATAAACTGCGTCGAAAACTGTGAAAAATAATTGTATGAAAATGTTCAATGTTAATTCTAATTTTTGACCGAGATGAAATTTTGAAGTTATTGTAAACAACATAAATGTATGTAAGACCCGTCTAAAATGTCAAACTTTACAATAGATATATCAGATGGCACCTAACAACGCCAGTGTTGCCATTTTCCGAAATATAAAGGGCTGTCCTTGTAATAAAAATTGATTTGCGATAAAACCAAAAAATTTATCTGCATGAAATACGTTATTTAATTTAAATTTAAAAAAGCGCACACAGAAGCACATATCAAAGTTAAACTTGGCTGAATTTTATTTCCTTTTTTTCCATTTAACTTTGGATAAATTCGGCATCATTGATTTTCTATCGTACAAACATACAAATTTTAATGCATTCGAAGCCAATGCAGTTCGTGTGTAAATTTGATAAATATTTTACAGCATTTTAAAGCAGATTTTAAATTGAATACGTCCATATCTGAAGAGTACATGTTACAGCAATCGGTACGGTTTTTTTTCAGGAAATAAAATAAACAGTAGGAACATATTGTTCATTTTATGTGATAATAACACATGTTGTGGAATGAATATTACAAATTTTTATAAATTATATCTAACGAAATAAATTTTGCAAAAATATCTAATCGAAAAATAAAAATGTTTTTTCCGTCATTCTTTTGTATTTAAAAAATACAAGTTGTTCAAAAACGAAAAGTTTTGGTACGAAAGGAAAACACAAACCTATTCCTATACCAGCGGTTCCAAACCTTTTTCTTCTTGCGAACCCCTTCTAAAAACCTGAATAAATTGGCGTACCCCCGCTGTAGTCATAAGAAATAGTAAATGAAACAGTAAAATTGGATTATTAAAATTTATTTTCCATATTCAATAACAGTTCATAACGAAAAACTAAAACATAATCTTACAACATTTACAGATAAACATTATTAAAACTAAAGTGATAGCTTAACCTTTAAAAAAGAATTAATACAATAATACAGAACTTGAAAAATACCATCAATGGGATATTTGTGCCGGTTTTGTGAAACAAAGGAATTCAAAATTTGGTTCGATGTCTGAAACTTTATGTTTTAGATTAGGTTCTGCATTTGACGTGTTTCTATGTTTATCTTTCATTCTTTTCTCTGATAGATATGTTATACAAAAGAGCAATAAAACTTTAATAGCTCCTTTCTCTAAAACAGGATACTCATGTTATGCATTGAGTCAAAAATCAATTAAAGAGTTATCTTCAAAAACAGTTTTTAGGGAACTTTTCTTTTTCCAGTAAATTAAAGAAATATCCTTGAAAAGGATTATGTATCCAGTTGTTTGATTCAGATATAATAGATTTATTAGAAAAATAGTCCTTGAACGTTAATTGAACTTACTACTACTACTGAAATAGTGCTAAAAAACCTAAAACATTCGTACAGATTCGCAGATATTGAATCCAAAAGTTGACCTTCTTTAGCCTGGGCCTTGTAAAGACAGAGTTAAATCCTTTAATTTAGAAAAAATGTAGGATAAGTATGCAAGTTTTTACAGCCAAAGAATATCAGATACTTTTTCTCAAAGTGCTATTTCCTTTAAGAAGGTTGGCTATCATCACAGCTATTCTTATCTTTGATGTTGTAGCTCTAAACAATTCAATGGAACTGCAGTTGTTCCACTTTCGCAAGTTGTTCCACAATGAAATGTGGGGTCTTCCTATATTCCTTTTTCCACGAATCTTGCTCGGAATGACAATTGTAAAGGGCCGTATTTTTTCCCTCTCATAACATGAACTAGGTATTGTAACGTTCTTATTTTAATTGTGTTTAATATTTCTTTCCGTTTCCGAATTCTTTCAAGTACGGCCATGTTTGATATTTTATCTATCCATCGTATCTTCAAAATCCTCCTATATGTCCAACATTTCGAATGCCTCCAGTTAATTAGTGATGTCCTGTTTTCGCGTCCTAGCTTCCATTCCATAAAACAACACCGAAAATATATAACACCTTAAAATCCTGATTTTGAGATGTAGGCTAATGTCTTTATCACAAAATACCTTTCTTATATTATTCAATATATTTCTGGCTTGTCTAATTCGTATCCGAATTTCTTCTGTATATTTATTGGTTTCATTAGCAATTGTTCCCAGATACTTATATTTCCTTACCTTTTCTACTGGTTGTTCTTTGATCCACAGACTTTCTTGGTGTTGGTGTGATTTTGTTATGGTCATGAATTTAGTTTTTTTTGCATTCAAATTGAGGCCACATTCCTCACTGCTTACTGCTACCTGATCTACTAATTTCTGTAGGTCTCCTAATGACTCTGCAATGAGAATGTCGTCATCTGCGTATCTGGTGTTATTGATAACTCTTCCGTCGACTTTTGTTCCAATAGTTGTTTCTGCTGGTGCTTTCTGAATAATGTCCTTCGAGTACAAACTAAATAGTAACAGTGATAGCACGCACCCTTCTCTTACACCACGCTTTATGTCTAGTTCGTCTGAAAGATTGAAGAAAACAGAAATATACGGATTAAATGACATCCATACATTTCTAAACCAACACGTTAAACCTAAATAGGGCTCCTCTTGTCCCCATTGCGTCCGTGAATCCATAGGGAGTCACTAAGGGATCGTTCTATTTTTCTAAAGATTTTTTGATAAATGATTTTTTGAAATATTTTTAGAGTGTGACTCATTTGGCTGATTGTCCGATGGTTATGCCATTCTTTTGCGTTAGATATTTTAGGTAGAATAAAGAATGTTGATTTAAGCCATTCTGTAGGTATAATTCCCGTGTTGTATATTATATACTAATATATCGATTTGTTTTTCTTTAATTAACTTGATTAATTCAGCTGGAACTTCGTCAGAACCTGGATATTATTGCTCTTTGATATTTTGATAGCGTGTTTTACTTCTTCCCTCGTTATATTTAGACCTGGCTGACTATCACTTTCATCTGCCTTCAATTTCTCTTTCTGGTCCTCAAAGAAATCTTGTATGTGTTCTTTCCACTTTTCTAGTTTCCCTTTTGTGTCAGGTATTATGCGCCCCTCTCTGTCTAATAGGATCTTGCACCTGTGTGTACTTTTTAAACCAGCTAATGCTTTAATCTTTTTGTGTTGGTTGAGGTTATCATGTTTTTCTTGGAATTCTTCTATTTCAGGACATTTATATCCGTACCATTTTACTTTGGCTTCTCTTATATATCATATACACAAAAAATAAATGAAATGGATGATCAAGAACAAATTCTGGAACTTCAGACTTCAAAAATCGAACTTCTTTAGCATGGCTGCTATTATGCATATTGAAAATGATATCTGGACCTTGAAAATACCAATTTAAATCATTTGACTAGAAAAACTTGCATACGTAATAAATTCTTGCAGCCAAAGAATATCAGGTAGACAAAAGGAAAATAAATTGGAAGGTTAAAAAAATGCTTGAACTTCAGACTTCAATTCAAACAAGCGGGTCGACACATTGCCATTAGAAAGCCAACTAACTCTGGTATGAAGTAGTAAAGAAACGTAGAGGCTTCCAAACTCCTCACAAAGTGAACGAAATAGTCGAGAGTTTGTAGCACGCGATTTTATAAAATTTACAGTTTCTATAGCTTCGCTTAAAGTACTGGATAACTCTGCAGGAATGCGCTTACATATCAGTGCCTGTCTCTGAATACAGCAATGAAATCAAATCAATATTCTCGTTGATTTTCTTTACCCGCACTAAAAATACTAAAAAATGTTTCGGTCATTAATTTTGCACCATCAGTGCATACAGCCAAACAAAAATATCAATCATATCGATAATTGCTGCACCAGTCGTGTGGATTTTCAGTAGTTTAGAAAATAATATATCCTCCTGGATATAGTTAAGCAATTCTGCAGCGTTCGCTACATCGGCCGACTCGTCAAGCTGAAGAGCGAAATAATTCAATTTTATTCTTTTTAAAAGTTCACATTCCACATCATTTGCCAAATTATTAATTTTTCGCGACACTGTTTTGTTTGATAAGGGAACAAGGTCAATTTTCTTTTCAGCTTTTTCTCCAAGCATAAACTTCGTGATGTCTTTAGCACATGGTCCAATCAAATTTTCTGCCACTGTAAGTGCTTGTCTGTAACTAACTCGAAATGATGCTTCGAGAGCCATTTTACTATCTTCGTTTAAATCTGTTAGAAAAGAATAAACACTAGACTTTTTATTATCTGCCAATTTTCTTTTAAAATACTCAACAGGTTTATTCTTGTGATCCGGATGTCTTGTTTCGAGGTGTCTACGAAGAAGAGATAGTTTTAAACTGCTATTGGCCAGGAATTTTTTACAGATTACATTAAACAGTTTAGGTTTTAACTCCTCCCCGGTAAAATATGAACCTATTTGTAAATAGTCAATGTCATATTTTCGTTTCTTTCCTTTTTTCTTAATCTGTTCACCTTTTTTTTCTGCTCTCAATCTGGCGAGATGGCAGGTCACTACAACTGCCACCTTTTTTTGGTTCCGAATCAAGGATGGAAGTAGAAGCAGCAAGCGTTTTTAACCAACGATCCATCATAAATTCACGGGTTAATAATTATTTACTTCCGCGCACGTGCGATTTGTAATGTTTGGATATTTGTTGTAATTTATTTATACAAGAAAAAATCACTAAACTGGTTTACATTACTAATATTTATGTACACACTATGCATTAACTGCTGACTCATTTATCTTTTTGAAATCATTCGAAGTTCTTAAGCTCATTATACGATTCAGTTCGACTCTACTCTTCCTTTTATGTGACTCTGGTGTTTTTATATCGGAAGACATTATTCTTGTTCTTCCACGCGCATTCTGGAAGAGTCTTGGTTCGCATAAGTAGAAGTTGCCGGCTTGTTTGACTATATACTCGCATCGCCAGCAACGTAGTGACTCGTCGCTTTACATATTGTTGCCTATTACAATGTTTAATTTCAAATTCCGCCATCGCTTGGGAAACGCTATCCTAGATGACAGGGAAAACCAGTCATCTAAAGGAGCTGAAGATCTGTTAAAAACACTTTTCAATAGGTATTTAAATAGAAGACATCGTTTCAAAAAGTTAAAAAGAATGATGGATTACCACTATTCTTAAAAAAAATAATCAATGGGACTGTAAAAATTATCTTTGCATTTCTGTAACCAGTACACGGAGCAGCCTATATAGAACAGTACTAAAACTCTAGTTAAGAGTGTATACGAGCTCTTTTAATTGGAATAGCAAGCAGGATTTCGAGTTAGGCAATCTTATATCGACCGTATGTATACGGTAACACAATTCAATGAAAAAAAAAGAGTTAAAGATGGAAAAGTCCATTTGCTCCTTGTAGATCTGACAAAAGCGTATGATACGGGACCTTTTTATTAATTATTATAAGTGCTTGAAAGCACTCTCCTACTAATAAAGATCATTCTACGACAATTTAGAACCAGAAATACAAAAGAATGACCAATTTCTTGGTGCTTTTTCAAAAATAATGGAATGACAATGTTCCGAAAAAATACGGTGAAGTTAGAAAGAAATTAGCTACCAGAAGACTGAGCAAACAGCCAAAAGTGAGAAATGAGAACCAGAAGGCGTAAGACCCAACATATCTTCTTATTTATATCATCATCATCTTCTGCGAAACCGGAAGTAGCAAAACATTAACAGTTACTTGAAATTGTGTCTTTTTATTAGCTTATTACTGATATGAAGTTTCATTATCATAAGTTGAAACATAAGAAAGTGGCAACCTGAAACGTAATTTCGTTGTCACTGGGTATACACTTTTTTTACAAATATAAATACCCGATTTATTCTTTTACATTACTGCATGTAAACTTATCAAGCCAGTTAAAACCACTTTTTTATGTCTAAAAACAACGACCCGAAAATTAACTGAAATTTTCCAAAAAATAAATATATGTTGCTGCCCTGTATACAGGTTTCCTCTTTCTCTTCCAATAATTAGAACCCCTGCTTCCCTTCTCAATCACATGTCATGATTTAAAACAGTCACTCATACTTTATATTTCACATTATTTTGTTTTCGTAGTGCCGCCCCTGTGCGTTCCCCCCTGTTCCCGAGGGTGCAGAGACAAGCACATTCATCATCATCATCAGCGTTGCATTGAGACAAGGTTCCCCGTTCAGCCCCCCGTTCCTCGCTTGAATCTGCGATGCGATAACAACAGCGGGGCGCTAAGCGAAGTTGCCGGATTGTGTCGAGAAGATTTCTTAAGAATGACATTACTTGAGGTAAGTGCGCACTGAGATAAATAATGTTTATGTCTTGAGTGTAAGTATTGAAGACAACGAAAATGCAAAGGAAGTGAAAAATAAATTTTTATTCACGTCATTTAACCGGTTTGAGTCAAACAGATATTATTGATCAAGCGGCTCCAGCTCACTTCTCCGTAAATATTTGAACGAAACTGTCTATTATTTTTGTTTGATATTGTACATATTTTAACATTTTCATACAACACAATTACCATACATAAATGATACTGTCAAGTATACCAAAATATCTTATTTATTATTAATTCTGTATATATTCTTTACTTTTAGTCTTAAAAGTCTTAAAACTTAGGAAACTCCATTCCTTTCAGCATTCATACCACATTCTCGTTTTTATTGGTATTTAACGTCCCTATCACTTCTCTATCTAAGATTATAACTGGATAAAATGAGTCAAGCTCAGCGTATTATTAAAAATTATTCCAAAAATAATCATTTTTGTTTTCGCCATGTCAAGTCAAAGATTTGAAGTTGAACTGATGAATTCATAAATTGAAATTGTAAAAAGGTGGTTATTTTTGTTGCTCAGCCATTATATATCAAAAAGTTAGAAGGCAAGTGTGATGCTTCCATTGTTATGTGTCGTTGAAAGCCAGTATATGATTGAAGCATTCCTTCTAGTAGTATGTCTCTTTTCCTTTCCAACTTCCTTGTAAATTAATATCTAATCATAACAATGTGTCCTTTGAAAGCCAGTATATGACTGAAGCATTCCTTTTAGTAGTATGTCTCTTTTCCTTTCCAACTTCCTTGATTGTGAATAGATCTTAACACATCTGTTGAAAAAAAAAAGTTTAAATCTTTAACTTTAAGTTTCAAACGAACTGTCACCAACACATCTTGCAGATCTGGGGCTGAGTTCTGATGATCAAAAAAGTTCTGGTTTCAAATAAAATTTGGTGGAAAATTTTTTTTAAACGTGACAACAAGGCCTTGAAACTGCAAGATGCACTGGTGGCGTTAGCCTAGCCACCCGCCGCAATCCTCTGCGTCACGTCATCCATCGCTCACTGGATGCTGCACGGCCTGTCTGCTGGAAAAATAATTGATGAAGCCCTTGGCTGAAGCAACTTAACAGAGGCGTCCCATATTTTTTTTTAAATTGTCTTCTATCGATTTCGTAAGGTGAAAAAACTTACATGAGTAGATATACAAATTTTGGGGAGCATAAAAATGGTAAAAAAATTGGTAATTATTTAGAATAGGAAAATTACGTTTTTGTCTTTTGAAAATACCTTTTTATGCTGTATTTTTTAAGTCTTTAAATACAACTCTGACATTGTTTTTCTACAGTTTTTCCGTAGTTTTCCAGAAACACAAAAAAACATAGCACTTCTTGGACGCTTCTAGAATTGTATGTATTATATAAAATTTTATAAATTTTCACCTTTTTAATTGAAAAAAAAATACTAAAAAATTTTTAAAAACAAAGCTACTGTTTCCATCTGTTAGCCGAATAATTTGCGCTGTTGCCATAACATAAATATGATTTCTGTAAAAGACACATTTATTCTTTGAATAGCTGAGCTAAAAATAATTGGTTAATATTAAATATTTCTTTTTGCCGTCTAATGCTCATGATTGTTCATTTATAGTCATTCCCAAATATCTGAATATTTTCACTTGCTCGATTGGAATATTATCTAATTGTAATTGTGCTCTTAGAGTTGCATTTCTTCTTATTACCAAGCTTTTGGTCTTTAATGTATTTATCTTCAAGTCGTACGTTTTTCCTACACTATTTATTTTATTTAGCAGTGACTGTATTTCTTGTTCCTTATTGCAGTGTCGTCTGCGTAACGAATGTTATTTATCGGGTATCCGTTGACTTTTATACCGCAATCAGAGCCTTCAGGTGCCTCCGCAAAAACATTCTGCACATAGTTGTTGAACAACATAGGAGACAAAATACCCCTTGGCATACCCCTCTTTCAAAATTTTAAATTCTTCTGTGCTGGTTGACTTGTTTAGCCTCACTCGTGCTTTTTGGTTCCGATAGAGGTTCTGAATAACTCTCATATCTTTTTCGTCAAGGTTGCCGTTGTGTAACATTTTTATCATTTTGTCGTGTTTTATAGTGCCAAATGTTTTTTCATAATCGACAAATGCGTATTTAAGCAAAAAGCTCTTGAAACCAAATTGGATCTCGCCGCTTAGTTCTTCTAGCTTTCTAAACATTCTCGTGTGGAGGATAGGAAGATATACCTTAAGTAATAGCTCATTAAGCTGATTAGTCGGTGGTCTTTGCATTTTACCTCTTTTTGCGACTTAGATATCATTATGAATGTTGAAAAAAGCCAGTCAGTTGGATTGTGGCCTGTGTTATATATGACATTGTAAACCGTCACTAACATGTCGATGTTATCATCCTCCAACAGTTTTATGGCCTACGCTGTCATGCCGTTTGGTCCAGGAGCCTTGCCCAGCTTCGCCATTTTTATAGTATGTTCCACCTCGCTACGGATAATGGAAGGGCCGGACGAGTTTTCCGCGGGTAAGATTGTGACGAAGCAGATTTTAGCTAGTTCTTCCATTCGCGATTAGAAGGTTGTGATCAGACGAAATATCCGCACCAGGGTAAGCAGACACTCATTTTATAAAGTTTCGAAATCTTTTATTTATCAAGCTAAAATCAATTTGATTACGGATTATATGCCCTGCACGATCACCTGGTGATCGCCATTCGATATAATGAAGTTATTTTCCTCACAAAATTTTTTCATTAACTCTCCTGGCTCATTTTTATTACCCAGACCGAAATCTTTCACCAAGTCCCCACATCTTCCTTCACCGACTTTGGCATTGATGTTGATATCGTTTTTCTTTATGAACTTCAGTGCTTGATTTATGTCTTTGTAAAAATCTAAAACTTTAATTTCCGGTTTATCAGCTGTGGATGCATAAACTTGAATCAGATTAATATTAATAGATTGACCGGCTAATTTCACAATTATTACTCTGTTTGAAACTGGTATAGAATCTATAACAGACGACGCAATTTTATTTTCAACCACTATTGCAACTTCATGTCTGTGGTTGTTGTCTGTGGGATCGTTAAAGGAATAGTACACTGTAAAGTTGTCATTAAGAGAAATACCTGAGCCAAATCACCTCATTTTACTCATACCTATTACTTTCACTGTTAGGCGCCGCATTTCTTTGAACAGGTTATGTAGTTTTCCTGAGATTATTGACATTTCATGTCGCTACTTCATGGATAACATCCTGAAGTCAAACCCGAGGGATTCTTAGCACCCTCGGATCATCTAATCTGCCAGGAAATAAGGGCGGTTACTTTCTTTTTGTCCGACATGTTAAGATAATTATCCCAGAGAAAGACTGTGAAGTGTTGTAGTATCCCGTTACTTTCATCACTATGTGAGAAAGACATATCCTTAATTCTCATTGGAACTCTTATACCGGCGTGACTTTGTCGCCAGAGCCTCGTCTGTTGTCTAGCAGGGTGCACTGGAAGACAAAAATTGCCACCACGCAAGCAGGTGTTTTTCTTGGGTATAGGTTTTTCCATTAGAGAAACAAAGGACAACAATTTTTCTTGACGTTTCGCTCTACATAGTGAGCTTCTTCAAAAGAGCTGGTATAATTTATTCTACATCTACAAAATTACAAAGTTTTTTTTATTATAAACATGTATCACAGTAATACACATTTATATTTTTAATTTAATTAAAATTAATAAAAATAAAACAGATTTTAAAATAGTCTTGAAGTTTAAAAATTTAAACCAATACAACAGGTTAAAATAGGTTAAAATTGTGAAAATTATAAAATACTACATACCTTGAAAGTAGTTGTGTCTGTATGTTAAAAATAAATTCAGTTATGATACTTTGTATGCAATTGCAATGGATAGGTTTCTTTTTATAAAAATCCATAGTAATTGCATACAAAGTATCATAACTGAATTTATTTTTAACATACAGACACAACTACTTTCAAGGTATGTACTATTTTATAATTTTCACAATTTTAACCTATTTTAACCTGTTGTATTGGTTTAAAATTTTAAACTTCAAGGCTATTTTAAAATCTGTTTTATTTTTATTAATTTTAATTAAATTAAAAATATAAATGCGTATTACTGTGATGTTTATTATAAAAAAAACTTTGTAATTTTGTAGATGTAGAATAAATTATACCAGCTCTTTTGAAGAAGCTCACTATGTAGAGCGAAACGTTAAGAAAAATTGTTGTCCTTTGTTTCTCTAATGGAAAAACCTATACCCAAGAAAATATTAAAAAAAAAATTTAACAAAAGGTTTAAGATACAAGAATAAATTATATATATATATATATATATATATATATATATATATATATATATATATATATATATATATATATATATATATGTATACACTATGAAAAAACTTCAAATTAATTTTAAGATAATATGCTGGAAGCAAATTTCATACACCGTTCATTAAATGCATTTAATGCTAATGTCTTAAATGTAATAATTTTTTCATTAAATCTAATATAATTATACATTAAATTTGGTGTTTTTAGTTACTTTATTGGAATTTAAGGTAACATTAAATTAAATTTAATGTACAAAGCTTTAATTTCAAAGTATATGTAACTTATTCATGGTTTAAGGTACAAAATCATTAAATATATTGTGTTAAGAGTTTGACTACCTAGTTTTGCTGTTTAGCATTATTACCAGGGTAAAATGCATCTAATGGGTACTAGCCATTGTGCCATCTAAAGTTCCTGAGCTGATCGGATGCTTTTCTGATGGAACTTGACTGACAAAACATTCTACGAAACATATTGGAGTCAAGCAGCCTGAAAAAGAATACTCGAGTTCCAACCTACTTCTTCAGGAGGACTACGGGTGAGTCTTAATTTTTATCTTTTACCTTTGGCTTATTTGAAACTTATGTGTAAATTTTTATTCCTGAGTCTGTTCCAAGTTTAAGGAGCTCGACTATTCTTCATATCTTATTATGTCATTGCAGAAGACAAATTACCTTAAAATACCTTTATTCATATTCTCTTGAAGTAACAAGCTTTATCTGATTTATTTTATAACTTTCACCTACAGGTGTCTATCTATTAAAACGTACCATTGTTTGTTTGTATTCTGCTAATGTTTGACCAATTTATTCTCTTGCTGTATTATTATTGTAACTTTCTTCTCTTGTTTATTACTGTTCTAACTTTCTTATATTACTATTGTGAACTTTAATTTCTAAATATTTTATTAACTTAAAACTGATTACAGAAGGTCAACCTATTTACGTTTTGAATATCCTACACGGTGAGTACAAAAAAAATTCTTTGTTTTTTTAATACCCATCAGGAATTTTAAATTTTGACGGCAGGTATTGTGTCATAGTTTTCAAATAAGGGTACTTAATCCTTTTGTATGTCATTTTAATTTTTGTATATATTAATTTTCAACACTTACTATTATTGTAAATAAATTGTTTATTTTTTCTGACTTTTATTTTGCACACACATTACTTCTTCCTATACCTACATTTTTAAAATTTTGATTGAAACCCACACTGAGCTTTCCAATCAATAATTTGTAAGGGATGCAAAATCCATTATTATTTCTTATATATATTGACGATATAGTGAATACAGCTGGTGATTGTTTTATACATCTTTTTGCAGATGATGTTCTTTTATATTTTGCATGTTCTGATGGTATTCAATTGGTTGACACACTTAACTCTACATTACAAAATTTATATTGGTGGTGTTCTTGTAACCAATTAAAAATAAATGTGGAAAAAACCAAATTTATGATAATCTGCAATGAGAATCATTACAGAACTTTTTCTCGTGGAGATCATATTATTAAAATAGGCAATGAAATAATTGAAATGGTGGAAAAGTTTAAATATTTAGGAGTAATCATAGATAGACAACTTAAATTTAAAGAACATGCGAATAACTTAATAAAAATAATTTCTTATAAAATTAACTATATTCAAAGATGTTCTAATTTTTTACAAGGTGGACTAAAACAATCCTCTTTAACACTCTGATATTGCCGCACTTTGTTTATTGCTCCACAATTTTGTTCCTTCTTAATCAAAATGAAAAGGCAAGATTTCAAAAATTGCAAAATAGAGCCATGAGAGTTATACTCTCATGTACAAGAAGAACATCAATTAACTACAGAAATGCAATAGTTGTCGGTAGAGGACTTCTTTCACTATCAAACATTAATCTTCATTTTTAAAATCAGATCGGGTAGTTTTCCTATATATTTACAAAATCATATTAATTATAATAGAAATATACATGCATATGACACTAGATCTAAGGATGACTTTTATATTCCTCCGGTATTAAAGAGACAAACACAAACCTCTGTATTTTTGAAGGTTTGAACAGTTTTAATCAATTACCCACAAATATTAAATGTTTAAAATCTCTAAATAAGTTTAAGCAATGTCTGAAGCAATATTTTATTAATAGGGTCTGTCCTTGAGGGACATGAACTTTCTGTTATTTATTTTTTTTTTAATTTGTGTCAGTTTAGTTTAGTATGTCGTTATTCTGCAAAGCTTGACGATGTTTGATTGTTGTTTTTAATTTTAAAATATGGTTTTTTTTGTTAAGATATGTGTGTAATTATATATTAGTCTATGACTAAATAAAGGATTTATATATAAAAATAAAGTTTTTCACTCGATTCTAAGCTTTATTGTGTTCGAATAAAGTTGGTATTGATAACCACAAGTTTGTTAGTAAAAGTATAAATTATTAAATAAAAGCGGTTTATTGAAGGAAAATATTTAACATCTGGTAACGTCGCAACAAATATTTACTTTTTTGAGTGGTAAAAGTATCGACGAAGTTTACTAAACTGATTGTTACTTACTTTTTTGTTGAAAATACAAGTCTTTTTTCATTTGATTGTTAAAATTTGAGCAAAAATAGTTAAAATAGTTACGTATAATGAATTTTATCTAGTACTGTCAATAATAAATAACAAACTTCGGTGTGAGAAATGCTTTTTTCTGTTTTTTTTTGGAAAATTAAGAAAAAATTGTGGAAATCCAAGATCGGAATCGTATTCAAGATAACGGATATGTAAAGGAATTTTCAAGAAAAAAAATAATTTTCGCAGATTTCACTTAATCTAAATAGTTAACAAAAAACTTTTTATTAGATATAATCGATACAACAATTAATTCAAAAAATGTTAAAATTGCTGCTAATTATATCAAATTGTCTATTATGAAGCAAACAGATCATTTTCTGACACAGTAATATTTTGATTAAAAATTGTAGCAATTTTGTCACACTTAAATAACCGAAAAAATATTAGCGATGTGGATTATCTATAATTTTAAACTTTAGAAATATACTATGAGTAAATTGAAAATTGCATAAAAATTATTTAAAACAAAACTTTATTTTATACAAAAAAGAACGGTGCATTTTGCGAGCTACTTTAAAATGATTCCAATTTCACAACTGTTAATTGGATTTTAATAAAATTTCAGAATGTCTTTTAGATTTGCAAACGAGACAATACTAAAAAGAAATAAAACTTGTCTGGTATACGCAGCATTTTTGGAGTTTATTAAAAAAATTTCATTTTTTCGACAACATTTTAAGCTTAACAAAATTTCATATAGTTTTGTATCCCACAAAATACCAGAAAAAAAAAGGCAACGAAAAATTAGCAAAAATCTATTAGTATTTCGATTGTTATGCAAATGTCAGCTATGTATAAACCTTCAGATTATTAACTTCACTTACTTCAGTAGATTATACATTAAGTAGACTCACTATTCGACTGGGTATTATTCATGTAAAGTAACTATCCCAGTAAGCAACACCCTCTCAGTGGTTGGCACTTGCGTCTCTTTTTTTATTTATAAACTTTTAAAAAATCTCTATTATGAGTCCGCACCGATTAATATATATATATATATATATATATATATATATATATATATATATATATATATATATATATATATATATATATATATATACATATGTTTATACGGCTTTCACGGATTCCTCCGTGCGAGTTGCAATAGCAGTGGATACATCCACATTATGCCGTGTGGATGTATCCACTGCTATTGCAACTCGCACGGAGGAATCCGTGAAAGCCGTATAAACACTTATACGCCATCCGACGGGAGGTCGGCGAAACCGCGTTCAGTATTTGCATGCTTCTTTCCGATCTGTCCTTTGCACAGCCAGGTACATGTCGGTACCCTGATGAGTCTAGTAGAGACGAAACATGTGCCTCTGCCGTATCACTGTAGAGGGAAGGGTAAGTTTTGACCTTCTTCTCGATATGGTGGTCCAGGTAGGCCATCATCTCGATGGTGGTAGAATTGAGTGGATTGTGTTCTGTAGCAATCTATTCAAACTGTGCAACCTCTAACACGGAAAGGATATGATGGAACGAAGTTTGCATTTACTGTTTGCATTTTACTCCATATATATATATATATATATATATATATATATATATATATATATATATATATATATATATATATATGTATATATATATATATATATATATATATATATATATATATATATATATATATATATATATATATATATTCCGTACAGCTGGTCTTTAACACACTGTACTTTTTATAACTTTTTATTTAACTTCAATTCTGACAAGTTGCCAATCAATTCAAGTTACTTCAACGATTTATCAAAGTATACTGTCCACGAAAGCCGATCTGAACCCTTTTTCCGGATACTAGAGCTTCCGTATGTTCCTAGAAGGATTCTCATACCACGTGATGTAATAAAAATAAGAAAAAAGAGTAATCTTGTGATTTCTAGACCTTCTGTCGTAGGCGTTCCATGTTAAAAATATGGAAATAGAATTTTCTAAAAAGTTCCACACCTTCTTTCATACACGTCTCATGAGGGAATTAAAAAAAAAGTAAAATTAATTGAATAAATTATGAACTCGTAGAAAATAAACCTAAAACCCTACAAACTAGAAATACAAACTGATACTATGAAGTCTATACTGTCCGGTTTAATTTGCCCCCTGTATTGATCTTGATAATGGGCCAATCTGTCAAAATGCACGACTTTCATCTTCGCATGAGGGCTTCTGAATTCGGTACACCAGATCGTCTAGTCGGGTTACTAAGTTGCACGGATCTTCCTATGACTTCTGAAGCTTTGGTGGACGCCCTTTGGGTCTTTTCAGATTGTACAACCACTGTACTGTACCTTCTCGAGGATGACCTGTGGAACGTTCCTTTTCCGTAGTCCCTTCCGCGGTCGCGGCCCCTCTCGAGATACCTTCTGGAGGATGATCTGTAGAACGTTCTTCTTACGTAGTCCCTTTCGAGGTCGTGGTCCGTCTCGACGTACCTTCTTGAGGTTGACCTGAATATCCTTCTTCTTCCGTAGCCCCTTTCACGCTCACTGTCTCTCTCGTCCCGTTCTCTATGGTCGCCGAGAGTACTCCTTCTATCTCTTCCGTAGCAGCCCATTCTACCATCGCCTCCACCAGAAATAATTTCCGGGCAATCTCCGTAAAAGTGACCGTTGTATTCGCACTGGCAACAACGCATGATGTTCGAATAGTACCGGTGACCCTCACCCCTTGTTCTTGGTCCGGCATAAGTCACTCTAATGCGACATCCGCATACTTCAACTCCATCACAAGCCTTGAAGGCAACTGCGGCATCTTTTTTGTCTTTGTAAACAGCAAATCTATACTATTACTTAACCAGACTTCTTTAAGTTCACCGAAAGGAGTAGAATACATTTACCGATGTCTCCTAATGTCACATAATGTTAAAAAATATTATTTATATTAAAAATTACTACAGTTATTCATTCAGTGGTATACAAAAATATAAATGTGACCAATGATTGGCGTGTTAACTGAGTTCCTAGATTGCCTAAGCTGCATATTAAACAAAAATTGAAGTCGAAATTCATTATTTTACTTGTTCAAAGTAAACACTGGAGTCTTGTGTACTTCTCTATTAAGAGCGCCGCACGAAAAGAACTCACACATATTTAACTCTGGAGAACGTGATGACCATTCTACTGGTGCCTCATTGCCTCTCCAATCATCGGTTTGAATATTGGTCTTGTGAATATTGCCGAGCAGGAACGGAAAAATGGGGTGAGGCACCATCATACATATACCATAGTGTTCGCCGAAGTAAAATAGCAAAATTTCCAGAAGAACTGGTAATGTGTTTTACAAAAGATTTAGATAAATATTTACATTTATCCTCGCTGGAATAACAACAGGACCAATAAGGTAGCGATCAATAATACCTGCCCAAACAAGTATTTTAAAGTTATGCTGGTCATTAAATTCATTAACCATGTTTTCAAGAAATTTGGGAACAATCAATATTTTCTTAAAACTTTGACGCCTTCTATCGCCTAAACGAAACAATATCAGATATAACTACGTTGGCTTAAATCGACCTTTTTTGACGTCAAGTGTGTCATCAAACGTTTTCCAAACACCCTGTATAATTATAATAGCACTATTTTCATTTTCACATATAGCTTGTTGTATTAGACAAGCGCTGAAAAGTTTTTCCAACTCTTGTGGTGCTATTTCTTCTGCTTCTTTAATAAGTTATTTTTTCCTGGTGCTCTTTTACTTCTTAATATTTTTAAGGCAAAGGAGATTTTTTCTACATTTACATCCGAGAGACGCTACAGTCATACTTTAATATTTTTCTTTGTTGAAGATCGATTTATTTGTGTATTATATAAATCTTCATAATTTTCTTAGCTGTTTGTATTATTTCACTTCTATTTCTTGTTTTTATCGTCTTTTACAATTTGTTGTTTTCCCTCATATCTTTTAAGACATTTTATTTATATTTTGTGTAGTTACCTACAAAGTATTTTTTCGTATTACTTTTCTCATTTGTCTATATATAAGTATGTAGTACAATATCGTGTTTAATTTTATTGGTCAACATATTTACTCTCGCAAACCACTGTGTCCACTGCCTGTATTAAATATATTTAGAATCCGTAGGTTTCTGATAAATGTTTTAGAGGAAGTTAGGATGAACTCAATGTATTTTTTTTTTGTTTTTAATTCAGTTAAATTCAGACTTAACATAATCTGCTTACTTAATATAAATTAATTTAATCGTTGAAATTACGAAAACTCGCCAAAAATATCTTCAGACGTCAGAGCTTTTTCTGCCGATTCGACGTGCCTCCCTGTCCTTAACGACAATTATCCGCTATCGCCGTTCCCAATTGTTCAAATGTCATCCATTTCTTTCTTCCCGCAAAAAGCTCAAATTCTTCACAGCTAGATGGCTATTAAAACAATTCAAGCATGCACCATAATTAATAAACATTATTATTTCGGCGAGAAAAAACTGTAAACATATTTTTCCAATTTTACGCTTGAAGGAACGCCAGGAAATTATGAGATATCTGATAACTTTTTTTTTGGAAATTGTCTTTTGATGTTTGTGACGATTGCGAAGTGTTTACAGAGTGTGTCAAAAATATTTTGATTTTCAAGGATCGATGTCACACTATACAACAAATTTTAGTTTAATTGTTGTATCTTGTATGGAAACTGCATTTTTTTGTTAATTTTGAGGCGCTGAACCCAATGCTAATGAAATAAAAAACTTAGTTACAAGTTTCAAGAACAACTTTTTTTATTTTATTCTTAACAAAACAATAAAAAATACATACTTTTACACATGTAAGAGATACTCAATATCATATCTTTTTGCTTTGCTTTTGAGAATAGTTTCTGGAGCGTCTCTAACAAGAGTCCAGCAGTAGTTGGCAAGCATGGAAGTATCCCACTTTCCCTGGTACCTTTTCTCCATTGTTGATATATCCTGATGGACGCGTTTGCAGTGCTCATCACTTATAGCTCCGCAGTTGTTAGGAAAAAAGTCCAGACGTGAATGTAAGAAATGGATCTTTAGAAACATATTGCAACCCATTTTTTTGCGTATAAGGACATCACATTTTCAACAAGAGTAACGTAGTTGTGAGCTTTTTTTCCGAAGAAATTAGTAACCACGAGGCGAGTCATTCCAACCATTTTCAGTATCTGAAAGAGTACTATCAGAATGTTTGTCATTCATAATATTTCGAATTTGTGGCCTAACAAAAATATCTTCTTTAATTTTTGCCTCACTTAGCCTTGGGAATTTCTGACACAGGTACTGAAAAGCTGGCCCATCTGTATTCAGTGCCTTACTAAAGTTTTTCATTAGGCAGAACTTGATATGCAATGGTGGCAACAAAATCTTCTTGGTGTCTACGTATGGCATATGTTATACATTCTTTTCACCTTGCTCTAATGATTGTTGAACGGACCAGTCTTTCATTTTGTAATGAAGTACCTTTGGCCTACTGTTTCATTCACATAAAAAACAGCAAAACTTGGTGTAGCCTAGCTACAACCCAAGTAAAAGTACCAATCACCTTTAAGTCGGCACAGATCTGCCATTAAACTCAATATTGAACTGTCTACAAACAATCTTCATTCCTCTGGTTTGTAGTTTATATTAAGCCGCCAATAAACCGCTAATTTTATTGTAGAAAACGAAATTCTTTTCCATGTTAAAAAATGGTGCTAGGCTTTATGGCGTTTACGATAAACACATACTGAAACATTGTCTTCTAATAACTTCAAGTGATGCAATCTTGATTCTATTATTTCTGCTTTGCTTTTTGGAAGTTCTAAGTCTCTCATAAGATCGTTTAATTCTGATTGGGTTACGTTGTGATACATCTGATTTACAGATATCATTAGGATTAGCTTCAAACATCCCGATGTCGAGTTTAGCGAAGTCGGGAAAGAAGTTTGCTAGCTGCAAGGATTCTATTTCTATACAGAGTTACTTCATATCCGTACAAGATCCTTAAATGCTTATTATTAACTTGAGAATATTGTAGTAGAGCATGTGATGCTTTTTAGTCTTTTTGTGAAAGATCATTTTTTATTTACGCCAGACAACGTTCAATCTTTTGTGGTTAGAGAAGTACTCGAATATTTCAATCGTGATAATATATCATTTACACAGTATTCATAAAAAGTTAAGACCTCAATTTTACAGAACATTTATCAGATACTCTTGAAAATAATGTGGGACACCGTATACCTAAGAACTTGAGAGTACTTTAAAATGCCATTGTTACAGAATGAAAAAATGGTCCTCAAACTTTTATCCTGAGTAAATGAGGTAATACACATAAGAAATGCCCAACTTTAATTCATTATAATGGTTTTTCTGGTTTAACATTCGTTAATTTTGTCCAGATGTTTATTTTACGTAATATAATTAAATAGTTTTTAAACTGCTAACTTCTTGCATCAAATTTCTTTGCAATGAGTGTAATTCGATTTAATTAAAGAGAAATCGTAACTTCTAGCCTAACCTATGAAATTGTATATTATATTGTTCCGGATAACAGCTCCCTGTATGTCTGACAACTTTTTTTGTTCAAAATAACCTTAAAAGTAGCGGTCGAACTGAACCTTTATCAATCAATCGACCATGAAAACCAAAATAGAGTCTTTATACAGGGTGGCTAATTTTAAAAGACGCGCGCAAATAACTACTCAAACAAAAATGTAGGAACAACGCGCAAATAACTACTCAAACAAAAATGTAGGAACAAAGGTTTTTTATTTTCGAAGAGGAAATCGAATGATGACTTTCGATATGACCTTGGGCTCCACCTTCAAGGTCAAGTCGATTTTTTCAAATGTGATCACCTATTTTTCATTACAGAAATGGGACGTGAAGAAAATTTCTTATCTATCATTTTACGGTTAAAATGTCAAAATAATGGAATTTTTCATTTTTTTTTAATAATTGAGATAAAAACGTACCGTGTGAAGTTTGTAGTCTATGACTTGGCATATTAACTGCTGACATTGGTTTGAATCACAACTTTTTTTTAGTATTCTTGTTAAAAAAGATATAATTTCGGATACAGCTTCTTTACTGCCATTTCCTACGTTCAATCATCGATAAGAAATTCAATGTCTAGGTCTTAATTGGGTCCTCTCCAAGGAGATGAGACCCGAACAATATCCGAGACGACAAGTAGATGAATAGTAATAGCATATTTTACTCTTTTATGATGAGATTCCCTCAAAATTAAGTTTTGTCAAGTGGTGTATTAACTCACATACATTGACGTTTTTAATTAATGCGTATTATTCGTTTATTTTCAACCTTTTTTTTTTCGCTACCATCTTTTCGATGATTTTCGTTAAGATTTTCTCGACTTTGGCGAAACGTCAACGCTGTTTTATAAATTTTCATTTTTCGCTATTTTTCAACAGCCACCGTTCACGCCTATGGTACTCAAAAAATATGAATCTATATATTTTTTATTTATTTTTGTATTACCGGGATAGGGTGTTCCAACTTATCATCAAAGAGTAAAATTTGCTATTCATCTACTTTTCGTCTCGGCCAGTATTTTTCGGGTTTTATCTTCATTGAGAAGAAATAAATAGGACCTGAAAAGCCATCCTGCTACGTCCTCGTCGTAGGCCTTGGACATCGAATTTCTTATCGCTGGCTGAACGCAGGAAATGGTATTCAAAAAGTTGAATCCTAAATCATAACTTTTTGAACAAGAATACTTTTAAGAATACGACACAAAAAAAATTCTTGTGCTTCAAACCTCCAAGGTTAGCAGTTAATATTCCAAGTCATAGTATGCAAACTTCACACGATATGTTCTTTAAGAAAGACATGAAAAATTCCATTATTTTGACATTTTAACCTTCAAATGACCTCTGAATGTAATTTGACCCCCTATATTATTTATACCGCTGTATAGAAAATTTTCTCCACTTTCCATTTCTGCAATTAAAAATGAGAATCCCGTTTAATAAAATCAACTTAACCCAAGATCAAATTGAAAGTCATTATTCGATTTCCCCTTCGAAGATAAAAAACTTTTGTTCTTACACTTTTTTTATTTAGGCTTTCCTATTGGAGTTATTTACGTGCGTCTTTTAAAAAGAGTCGTTTTTATTGGCTTCAGAAGATCCTAGATATTAAAAAGATTTTTAGGTTACAAGATACTAGAACTTTCTGCTAAGTTCTAGACCTTCTTTTATGGGCATTTTTCAAAAAATTAAAAATGTAAAGGAAATTAACCTAAAACTTTAAAAATTATAATTCCAAATCAAATCTATCACTCATGAAGATGGAGGTTTGTGACTCGAACTGAAGACCGGATATGTTTAATACATTACATATTAAAATTTTAATAAGAAAAAACACAAATTGGTGATGACGTATCTATAGGTAAAAAACTTTAATTAATTATATTATAGATAATTTTATAGGAAGACCTGGTACAGGAAATAAGAGATTCTTTATAGAGGAGCCGATGTTTGTTGTGGTTTTGTAAAAATCTTATAATTTATTTTAAATGAAAAAAAAAAATCGAAATAAGTCAAGCGCATAATTCATCCAATAACTGAAATGCCGCAGAAATTAATTTGGGAAAAAACTTCTATAGGATAACTTCTTTTACAGTTAATATTTAAATATTTGATACCGATTATACATCTTAAACGCAAATAGTTGAGAAATGTATAACAAATACGAGGATGGAGTAAAAAGTTTCTGGAATCCCTTAGAGATGACGGTCGCTGCACCATTTTTACTATGCCACCTTGGAACATCAGTTTCCTTTGGTACTACTTGTGTGGTTTTTATTCTGCGGCTTTATCAAGACATAAGGATATGGACTGCGGGTCGCATGGAAGCGTGTTAGCTGTCGGTTAGACAGAGCGAAATAGTTCCTTTCTGGTTGGTTGTGTCAGCCAGACGAGAGGGGTATCACGCCTATGGTTCTCTTAGCTCTGCCCATAAAAAGAGAGGTATTACTGACCTATCGCTCTGTCTCTTTCTAAGCGAGAGCCAACGCGCTTCTATAGGACCCGAAGCCTATATCTTGATATATCTATGCCTATCCCATTTGAAACGTATTTGTACGGACAAACAAATTTACTGAATCCAAAAGTGGATACGGACGGGGTATGTTGCCAAACTACTCACAGATAGATGGGCGTCTAAAATAAAAGAATTTAGACCAAGGCAGACAAGGAGGACTACAAAAATATGGGTGGAAGATATCAGACGATGGATAAAAGTGGCACAAAATATGGAGACATGAAAAGGAATGAGAGATATCTATATCCAGGAGTTGATAATTATGAGAGGGAAGAACCCTCAAAGGCAATTTCCGTTTTGGTCGTTAAACTGTCAACATTTAGGCGGTGCGCTCTTGCAAAAAACAACAAAATATGTGATTTGGTCATTTGGGGACGAAAGCGGGAGTCTGGGCTGAATGTACGATGTAAGAGAAGAACGCTCGTTGCAGGGTGTTTAGAGGAAAGTTTGTGCGTGGCTGCATGCTCTACGGAAGGCAGGGAGATTTTCACCCCAGAAATCGTTCTTTCGAGCAGTGAAAGTAAATGGATATACCTGTGGAGAGCTGTTAACTCTGTATCCGGCTGTGCAAACAAAAAAAAATCGATTTAAAATATGTAAATGTCGTTACACATTTGACAAGTAACTTTTCTGTTATAGTAGGTCACGCACATGACTGACAATCTTGGTTGGATGATAGAAGTATCTAGGTCCTTTTAGATGGGGAATACGTCTGGGTTTTTTTTTAGAAAATGGACTTCCAAACCCAGTTAACGTGTAAACCTTACCGACGGGTTCCCGCGGGACAGCGGAAAGAAAAGCTGGCTAAACTACCTCGGTCCCAGAGGCTATACAAACCAGTAGTAAAAAAGCCTTAAATGCAGTTCACAGTATTCATGCTGTGTACATTGCAGCATGTGTGCGTCTCGCAAATGTCGGGAAAATGCGTGTGGAGGGGTAAATATAGGGAGGAAATTTCAGTGAGGGGCTGTGGGAGGTTTCGCGGAGTCCAAGGGAAGTGAGCGATTATTTCTACAATACCTGTTCGCTTCGCGTTTTCTTTTCGGGCTGGGGAAATATGAGCATCCATGTTAGTTCCGGAAGAGACATGATGCGAAAGTGTGGCTGACAGAAACGGTTATGTGCAATAGACTCTATTAAATGAAGAAAATTTTGATAATTTCAGTTGTTCAAAAAACAATATACAATCGGTCTAAAAATTGTATTAGGTCTAAACATTTGTCACACAGGTGATCAAATTTCTGTTAAAGTAGGAAGGTAAATATATAGAGGGTTTCAACCACAATACTGCCAAACTCAGAAAACGTGTAAATCTTCCTGAAGGTGGCCGAAAAAAGAGGCTGTAAGCGCGAGACGAGAGAAGAAAAGCAAACCGAATTACCTTTAATTGTAGTGGCCATATAAAAAAAACCTAAAATGAATAATCTAAAATGCGGACTTCCGTTTTGGTTGTTAAACACATCATGTAGCCGATGCGCTCTTGTAAAAAGCAAGAGAAAAATGTAGTTTGGTCATTTTGAAAACGAAGGCCGGGGTACGGGCTGAATGTACGGTGTACGGAGGAACCCCCATAAGTTATTAAGTGCTTAGGGCAACGTTTGCGGTAGGCTAAGTGGCCTACGGAGAGCAGAACGATTTTCTCCCCACAAATCATCCTTGTGTGCAATGAAAGTGAATGGATATATATGTGGGAGGCGGTTAACTGTACAGCCTGCAATTCAAACAAAAGAATCGGTCCGAAATATGTAAATGTTTACCACACATGTGATAAGTGACTTTTCTGTTATGGTAGGTCACACACGTGACCAGCAATCCTAGTTGGATGATGGAAGTATCGAGACCCTCTTAGGTGAGGTATCCTTCTGGTTTTCTTTTCTTAAAAGTGGTTTCCCAAACCTGGTTAACGTGTAGACCTTCCCAATGGGTTCCCGGGCAAAGAGTTTATAAGCACAGGACGGGACAAAGAGAAGTCGCAACGACCATATTAACTCGTAATTAAAGAACGCAAATTCCATCAGTTTAGGTCCTTTATCCGTCACTCATACTCAGAGCACTTGAACTCGCTAAATATGAATCTGGCTTTGCATGATAACCAAGTTTAATTAAATTCTTTCCAGGTTTCCAACATACTTGAACAAATATTTACTGCATTTTTGTTTCACTTGTTCAAAACTGTGGAATGCATACCATCAAATTCCATCAGATGGGCAAACGAAATCAACAGAATCGAATGGTTTTTAAACCACCTTACTAGGATACACTAAATAGTGATAACCTTCTGATTGCAGGTAAAGAAATTATTTAATCATCAGTCACTAGATCTTAATTTAGGAGGTTTAAATCTGACTGAAATATTCCTGCACTAATACCTCAGCGGATTTCGACGGTCCTTCGCGAATTGGAAATCAGCTGAAATATAAACAGTTAATTCAGTTTATATCTTAAACTCCGTCGACAATCAAGTTCATTATTATTATATCAGATGAATTGTAATATATTTTTCTATCGCTTGTATACATTATATTTATTTCTCTTGGTAAGAATACATCTAGTCGTGCCTTGCATTTTCATAAATACCTCTGTATCTTAAAGATTTAAGTAAAAACCAACTCTTTTCTGACAGGGGTCCTGACGGAGCATTGCCACTTGAAGAGACACCTCAAGAAACTCGGATTGGTAGAAGGAGAAGAGCGCAGATTCTGTGAGGAGAAGGACGAAACCTCTATTCATATCCTTTCAGAGTGCAGTGCTTTAGAAAAGCCTACGATGTGGTTCTTGGGAACATACCAAATCGAAGAAGGGGAGCTACCCACCTTGAAGCCATCCAACATCCTAAAGTTCCTTAGGGATATAAGACTGGAGGACCTGCTCCAGCCGATAAGGTAACTTTTACGACTTGGCAGCAGTAGGGGGGCACAATTGATCTACCAGGTCGCAGTGTGCAGACCCCAATTCTACGCACATACCTCTTAAAGATTTTACCTTCAATTCTTTTTGTTCACGCTGCTCACATGAAGAAGCTCTATGAAAATATCTGACTTGAAAAAAAAAATGGGAAACAACAGTGGCAATTGTGTGGGGCTATGAAAGCAGCTGCACTTTTACTCAGACTACAATCATGGGTACACAAAGCCTTTCTGCTTCTTGTGCGAGTGGAATAATCTGGCAAAACAACAACAAACAAGAAGGGGGACAAGAAGATTTTACAGCACATGTCATTAGTTAATTCCAAAGCGATTCTGCTGCCACCTCTGCATATGAAAGCCTATAAAAATGAATTTTGTGTAATATCAAAGTATCCATTTTCCATTTTAACGAGTTTGTAGAACTTTAACATTTCAGTTAGCTATTTTACCTACGAGATGTGGCAATTTAGTTATGACTCGGGAACTGACAACATTGCGTCGTTCGTCAACATCTGTCGAGAGAGCGAGGCCTTCCTTTTAGTTTCAGTCCAAGGATGAAGTCGATAACACGTTTGGATTGTGTTTTATGCACATTTGTCGAAAGTGACTTTTTTAATGGCGTGGTAAAAATGAGTGACTCACATTACAAGCAATATGTTGTGATTCAATTTTTAGTGAAATCTGGTGAGAAATCCTCGAAAATTCTCCGAAAACTGCAGATGGTGTATAGAGACGAGTGCATGTCGAAAACGCGCGTGTTTGGATGGGCGAAGCGGTTCAAGGACGGGCGTGAATCGGTAGAAGACGATCTACGTGAAGGAGCTCCCGGAACCTCTCATACCGACGAGAATATCCACCGTTGGCGCACGCTGATCACGTCTGACCGACGTCTAAGTATTCGTGCGTTGTCTGATGAGTTAAACATGAACAAAGAAACAGTTCGCAAGATATTACATGAGAATTTGAACATGCGAAAGATTTGCACAAAGATGGTGCCAAAAGTTCTCACCCATGAACAGAAACAAATGTGAAAATCGATCTGAGAAGATTTGTTGTACTGCATTTGGAGCAACGGCAGAGACTGGATGAGTCGAGTAGTCACTGGAGATGAGACTTGGATATTTGAGTATAGCCCCGAGACCCGTAAACAAAGTCAACAGTTGGTGGAAAAGGGTAGGGAGCAGCCAACGAAAGCGAGGATGTTCAAGTCGCGACTAAAGGAAATATTGGTCTTTTTTTTCAATATCCGCGGCATCATTCATCGTGAATATGTTCCTGCCGGCCAGACAGTGACTGGACAGTTGGCGTTCTAGAGCGGCTGCGGGCACGCGTTTTCCGTGTGCGACTCGAACTCGCCGAGAACGGCTGAATCTTGCACCACGACAACGCGCCGGCCTATTCTTAGTTCATTGTGCAAGAGTGTGGCGAAAAAAGGCATTCCAACGTTGAACACTCACTCTATAGCACCGATATTGCCCCACTCTGACTATTTTTTATTCCCCAAGTTGAAGTCGCACCTCAAGGGAACTCATCATGGCAACGTACAGGAAGTCAAAGAAGCTGTAACCGTGGTGCTGAACGGGTTAACTTCGGAAGATTACCACGGGTGTTTCTAATCATGGGAATCATTGTGTAGAATTAGAAGGTCTATAATAAAATTTTGCCTGAAACTCAGTCTGCTTGTTCTTTATTGACAAATTCCCGGAACTTAATTGCCACATCTCAGAGTAAAGCAGTGACAAAGTTTTTTAAAAGTTTTTTAATTGTGTACAATTTGTTCTGTGTGGAGGCTACGGCTAGCGACTGCTCTCAAACTGGCAGGGTTAAGGTGTGCCCTTTGACGAGGTCTGAGCCCTGAGGATGGTCTGTTAAACCGAAAGCGCTTGGCCGATTTTAATAAAAACATACACTGAAATACAAAACCCGTCTATTTCTTGATTTCTTCGGTGTACAACCTGTTAATAACTTAATAACTTATATAACTTATAAAGCAGTTAACACCAATCAAATATGATATATAAAAAATGCGAATTTTACACGAAAAGCACTATTGCAGAACAACCGCTGTATTTTTTTTTTCAGGAAACTCCGATCGGATTGAATTTGTCATGATCGAAAATATACTAAAATAATAAAAAAATAATTTCAATTTTTTTTTCTCTAGTTTACTGCACACCCCATCGTTCACTCATTTTTATCCACGTCATTGTACATTAACTTAAAGATCACTACGTATCTGGGGTTCGAGTCGAACCTTCCCCAGCAAAACTTCCTAGCTACGTATATGGCAATAAGGTATCTATCGATTTACGGAAAGATCTATTCCCGCTGGACTAGACACATTTTTTCTTGTTCATTTTGCTTTATTTTATCATATATTCATAATCCGAAGTTTTTGTGCTAAAACTGTCCGATGAGAAGAATCTGTTGCCGTTACGTTGTCGTGTACCTTTGTTTTCTCGTTTTACGGTAAAAGCACTTCAACTTTTAAAGTTCAGCAACGCGTTTTAGTTGTCTATTTGCTTCACGGACGACCTCATGAATGAAAACGTTTTGCTTTTCTTATTTTCAAACTCACTGCGGCAAATAAAAGACTTTTTTAAACTGTAAAACATTTTTTCGTCGTTTTCTCTGTTTTGTTTACTTGTTGCACTTTTTTCAAAACATCCTTTACGCGGTTTTATAATCGTTGTGTTCGTTGTTTTTATCAGAACTTTTTTGAAAATTATTTTCACTTGTTTTCTTTTTAATTTACACTTCTTGGGTAAATTAACGCACAACGAAAAAAAACACATGGACAAAAGAATATTTATTTATAATTCTGATTAAGTGTTTTTAGTGGTTGGATATACTCTTACCATTATCTAGATCAACGTTTCCAACGCGGTTGTTCGCGAACCTCCAGGGTTCGCGAATTTATAGAGCCAAAAAATATTGTAATGGCCGAATTTTAAATTAAACATCGCAACAAGCAACAATCTATAACGCCACAAGTCGCTACGCCGTTGGCGATGCAAATACATTCTCGAACGGGGCGGCTACTTCTACTTCGGCGAACCAAGACTTTTCCCGAATGCGTGCGAAAGAACGAGCATAACGTCTGGCGACATAAAAACGCCGCAGTTATGTATAAGGAAGGATAGAGTCGAACTGAATCGTACAATAGCTTAAGAACCTCGAGTGATTTCAGAAAGATAAATGGGTTAGTAATTAATGCATATTGTGTACATAAATATTAGTAATGTAAACCAGTTTAGTTATTTCTTCTTGTATAAATAAATTACTACAAATACCCAAGTTTTTGAAATGGTACGTGCACACGTCGAACGTGATAGTAAATAATTATTGATCCGTAAATGTATAATTCTTTTCTAACAGATTTAAACGAAGATAGTAAAATGGCTCCCGAGGTATCATTTTGAGTTACAGAATTGCAAGATTTGGACAAGCACACATTTCATTCATTTCATTTTAGCCTAGTTTTCATCCTTCCAAAACTGGATATAGGCCTCCCCTATTTGTTTCCAAATCTCTCTATTCGGGCTCTTCTTTGCCACATCAAGCCGGCATGTCTGACTATGTCATCCTTCCATCTCATCTGTGGCCTGCCGCTGGATCTTTTCCCTTCATATGGGCGCGATTTTCCAATTTCTGAATTCCAACGGTTGTCTTTTATTGGTTCGTTATGGCCTGTCCATTTCCATTTTAATGATGCTGCTCTTTCTATAGCGTCAACTGCGTTGATTTTTCTTCTTATCCACTCATTTCGTTTTTTATCTCTGATGATTGCGGATTCTGTCCAAATTTGATTTTGTAAAGGTCCGCGTCTGCGCTCCGTATATTAGAACCGGCAATATACAACAATCAAATACTTTGGTTCTTAAGTATAAGGGAATTTTCTGATTTTTCAAAACATAGGAGAGTTTTCCGAACGCCGGCCATCCCAATCGAGTTCTTTGTGTTATTTCGACTGTCTGGGTGCCCTTCCTCGCTCTTATGGCCTGGCCTAAGTATATATATTCATTCACCTATTCTATTTCTGTTGCATTTACTGTTATAACTTATTGTTCGTCTGTCGAGTTTGACATTACTTTTGTTTTCCTGAGATTCATATTTAATCCTCGTTGGAGCGATGTTTCATGGAGGTCGTTTATCATTGACTGCAGCTCTTCCCAGTCGGATGCGATCAAGAGTATATCATCTGCATATCTCAGATGATTTAGGAATCTACCATTAATGTTTATCCCTTTATTTTCCCAATTTAATGATTTGAACAAGTCTTTCAGGGCCATTGTAAATAATTTGGGTGAGATTGTATCTCCCTGTCTTACTCCTCTTTTGATTGGGATGCGGTTCGTCTTTAGCTCGTCATCAAGTTGTACTGTCATCGTTGCGTCTAGATAGACATTATTCAATAGATTTTTGTATCTCGAGTCTATTCTGCTATTTACCAAAGCTTCTTCAACAGCCCATAGTTCTACGCTGTCGAAAGCCTTCTCGTAGTCAACAAAGGTCATGTACGGAGGCAGATTATACTCGTTGGTTTTTTCTATTAATATTTTTAGTGTATGCAGGTGGTCGCATGTTCCATATCCCCTTCTGAATCTTGCTTGTTCAACAGGTTGATATGTATCGAATTTGTTCGTCAATCTGCTAGTTATGATTTTCATGAAGGTTTTGTATAACTGGGAGAGAAGGGATATCGGCCTATAATTGTCCAGAGTCGCCGGATCGCCTTTTTGATATATCAAAATTGTGTTAGCGTTGTTCCATCCACTGGGTATCCTACCTTCGACAAGACATCTGTTGAATAAGATCTTTAAATATTCCTTAACTTTTCTTCCTCCTTCCTTAAGAAGTTCTATAAAGACTTTGTCATCTCCCGCTGCTTTATTTCTTTTCATATCTTGTATGGCTTTATCTATTTCATCCTCTGTAATATCTGGCAGGTCTTCAGAATTCACATTTGTTATTGTCTTTTTTAAATTCTTTATAGTATTAGCCGAGGGAGAGTTTCTTGGGATATATAGATCTTCAAAGTATTGTTATCATTATTATCTCCTTTCTATCTCTTACTTCATCGCCCCGGTTCTTTAGCAGAATTATCTTCTTCTTTCCTACTTTAGACTTCATTCCCTTTAGACTTCGGTTCTTTTCTATTATTTATTATATGCGTTCTTCTTGGTATTTTCTTAAGTCGGCTTTTATTTGTTTTCTTATGGTCTTGTTTAATTCTGCGAACTCCACTGTGTTTCTTTTATTTTCACTCAAAAGTTGACGTCTTTTCCTTAACAGGTCTTGGGACTTTCTGTTAATTTTAGACTGTTTTTGTTGTTGATTCGCGGCGACTTAGAGCTTGTTTCTAATAATTCATTGGTTATGACTAAATTCAATTCATCTAATTCAAGCGCTTCAGATGTAATTCATTGGCTTCTTTCAGTTGATTTGTATACAGTTCGTTGTTAATTTTCAGGAGTTTGGTGACTATTTTCTTATTTATGAGTCTGTAGTTTCTTCGATCTGGTTTAGTTGGTATCTTTAATTTTACTCTAAGTAGTCTATGATCGCTACCAATAGATACGGCGTTTATAGCACATATAGTGGCAGAAAATTTGATTAAATCGTGTACTAAAGACATCACAAAGTGTATGCTTGCAGAAAAGGCGACAATGAAAATTGTCCTTGTTCCCTTATCAAACAACACAGTGTCGTGCAGAATTAATGATTTGGCAAATAATGTGGAAAGTGAACTTAAAAAATTGAATTATTTCGCTATTTAGCTTGACAAACCGACCGATGAGCAAATGTTGCTTGTCTATGTCAGATATATTTTTAGGAATTCCATTCAAGAAGATATCTGCAGAATCACTGAAAACCTATACGACAAGTGCAGCAATTTTCGATATAATCAATGATTATTTTGAAAAAATGACATAAATTAGCCTTTTTTGCTTGACTGTGTGTATTCATAGACAAGCACTGGCATGTAAGCGCATTCCTGCAGAGTTATCCAGTACTTTAAGCGACCCTGTAAAACTTTAATTTTATTAAATCGCTTGCTACAAATTCTCGTCTATTCCTTGCCCTTTATGAGGACTTTGGAAGCCTTCACGTTTCTTTACTACTTCTTACTGGCTTTCTCGAAGCAAAGATTTAAGTTGCTTGTCTGAAGTGCAAGCATTTTTTCTTGACCGTCCATTTTATTTCTCCTCTTGTATATCAGATATTCCTTGGCTGCAAAAACTTGCATACTTAGCTGACATTTTTTCTAAATTAAATAACTTAAATCTGTCCTTGCAAGGCCCAGGTATCACCATTTTTAATGTGCATGATAGAATAGCAACCATGCTACAGAAGTTCAGCTTTTGGATTTAGTGTCTGCAGATGAATGAGTACGAATGTTTTGGTTCTCTCAGCACCATTTTATTAGAAAATGAAATTCATCTTAACGAAAATATTACAAGTGATTTACTGAACATCACAAATAATTTCAATTAAAATTCCAGGACTATTTTCCTAATAAATTATATCTGGATCGAACAACTGGATACGCAATCCTTTTTCAAGGAGATGTATAACTTCAGATACTTTTTTAACTTTACTGGAAAAAGAAAGCTCATTGATTTATTCTCTGACAATTCCCTAAAAACTGTTTTTAAAGATCACTCTTAATTGGTTTTTGACTCAGTATAAAACATTTGTATCCTGTTTTGGCGGGAAAAGCCATTAATTGTATTTTCTTTTGTACAGCATATATATGTATTCAACATGCACTTCCTTGAAAGGTAAGTACAGAAATGGGTTAAATACATCGACCCAAATTTTAAATTTCTTTGATCCTCCAAATAGCCACAAATATCCCATTGAGCGTATTTTTCAATTCTGTATTATTGTAATCATTTTGTATTAATTGTTTTTTGTAGGTTAAGTTATCGTTTCCTTCTTCTTCTTCTTCTTGCTGGACCGTGCCAAGTCCCCTTGACATTGACAATTACAATGGCGAGTTGGTCACGGTTCTCTGCTATTCTAAATAGCTGTTCAGCGCTGTGTATTATTTTCCTCTCTCGAATGTTCCTCAGCCAAGAGATCTGCTTCCTTCCAACACCTCTACGACCCTCGATCTTACCCTTTATTATCAGCTGAAGAATTCTGTACCGATCTCTCTGAGAACATAACAAGGATATGCTAGTTTTCTGCACGAGTGGCATCTGCCCAATCTAAAACCGCTATATTAGTCTGCATAGCTAATCAGGGAATTTGGGGTACTCGCCTGTACAACCACATCTAAAATGCCTCCAAACGATTGATCGTGTCCACACCTCATCTCCCTACAAGAACATTGGCCAGATGTAACATTTAACCATCCTTTGATTAAATTTAGATTGCCATTGCAGACAAGCGATATCATTTTTAGAAAAGTTGTACGGGCTGATTCGATTCTGCATTCAACTCTTTCAGGGATTTGTCCATTTATTAGCAGCGAACGGTCTGAATATAGTACACGACTGAAAACCATAAATTTAGTTTTAGCAACATTTATGTTGAGTCCCATTTCTTTTCCAACCGCATTGACAAAATCTAAGAGTTGTAGACCCTGAAGGCTATTATGATGGCTGTATCGTGGGCATACCGAAGCGTGTTTATTAGCTCGCCGTTGATTTTAACCCCAAATAGTTTGTTATTTAGGGCTTCCTTAAAACTTTGTCCAAATATAAATTAAACAGTAGTGGAGAGAGAATACATCCCGAATACATAGTCGAATTTGGCATTTTTCGGTAAGATAACCATTAACTCGAACCACTGCCCTCCGACGCCAATATAGATTGTCTATAATCCGCACATCCTTGCCATCTACATCAACATTCTTCAGTATATCTATGAGCTTCACATGCTGTACCCTGTCAAACGCTTTCTTGTAATCGATAAAGCATATGAAAATGTCTTTACTTTGATCTCGATACTTTTGGAGAAGTACATTTAGAGCAAATGGCGCTTCTTTAGTACCAGGGACATTTCTAAACTCAAAGTGGGTCTCATTTAGGTTACTTTCGCATTTATTCCTGATTTTACAGTGAATAATACTCAGGAAAACTTTCAAGATGTGACTCATGAGACTTATTCGTTACATTATTGAAGTTCTGTATTGAGAGCGTGTTTGTTGGGTTACCTGATATATTGTACTTATTCCGTATGGATTGGTAATTATGACAATCAAACAGAATGTGTTTAATAGTCAGTGGAAGGGTACAGGAAGGACACTGGGGTTGGTTAAGGCCTTTAATTACATATTCATAAGTAAGGCGTGTATGTCCGATTCGTAGCCTAGCAAGTATAACAGATTCTTTCCTTTTTAGAGAGTCGTGTGAGGAGTTTTCAAAATAGTGCTTTATGTTATGCAATATGTTATCGTCCAAGGTTAGATCCCATTCAAGCTGAGCTAGATTATAGAAAAGTTTTAATATCCTTAATGTAGATGATTTGATCTACAAAGGGGGGATTTAGGGGATGTTTAGCAGGGAAGTCAGCTTTTCATTGCCTGGTATTCCCACATAGCTAGGGTCCACAGAAGGATGATATGTTTATTGTCTATCCATCCCTTCTCATGGAGATATTTAAGTTCCCTAGACAAGGGGTGTTTTGGGTTGTATGAAGTGATGTTCTGAATAGAGCTAAGCGAATCAGTGGCATATTTGAAGGGTCTGTAAATGGCGTATAATTCAACTGTTAAAATGCTGGTTGTTTTGTGCATTCGAAAAGTTTCTTCTACGTTGGAGCAGTAATATGCTGCAATAGTCTGAGTTGCAGTTTTGGGTCCATCAGTAGACATTGAATTTTTTGTATGTAGTTTGAAGCAAGAGGTTAAAAGTTTTCCTGATTAAGAGAGGAGGGGTATTCAGATTATCATATTTAGTGAGCGTAAGATCCCATTTAATTGGGGACATATTTCATGGAGGGAAAGTATAGCCGTTATTTTGTGGTTTGAAACATATAGGCAAAGTAATTTGTAAGCGTTCCTTAAGCTTGCTATATTTTAGGCTAGAGCTAGGAGGGTATTTACTGGAAGAAGTTATCCAAGAAAAGGAATTTCTATGAAACAGTTTTCATATAGGAAGGAAAGGTTAAAAAAGCAGAGAATGAGCATAATTTAAAAGTTGCATATCTCTGATATAGTTTATGGGCAAGATTTCAGCTTCGCACATAATTCTGGAAATTGAGCTAGTGTTATGTATAAGATTAGCTTAGAAAGATAAAATGGAGGGGCGGAGCCATATATACAGGAGGCATAATTGAGTTTAGGAAGTATGCAGGATCGATGAATTTTAATAAGGCAGTGTCGGTCAGAGCCTCAAGTAGTACCTGCTAGCATTTTGATAATTTTGAGATCAGAAGTACATTTGTTTTTAAATTTGTCGATATGGTATTTAAAGTTTAGTAACTGGTCGAAGGTTACTTCGAGGAATGATTTGTTAGTGGTGGGATGTATGAAGGTGTTATTAAGGTGTAAATTAGATATTTTTGGACAGTTTCTTAACGGCAGAAGTGAACAATGTTAGATTTTCCAGAAGAGAATGAGAGGTTTTTACTAGAGGATCACGTGGTTTGTGTATTAAGGGCTGATTGAAGAATGGAGAAACTGTAATTAGGGTCTATAGATTCGTGGTATATTAAAATGTCATCGGCAAAAAATCTTATGTTGACTCTGTGATTTATGTGTTTGGTGATATCATTCATGGCTAGAAGGAAGACTGATGGAGGAGCCTTTTACACAGAATTAACCAGTATATCGATATTGTGTTCAAGATTCAGTTGCAAGAGTTTCACTGGAATATCGTCTGGGCTGGTTGCTTTTCGGAATTTTGCACGTCTTATGCCATGAAGAACCTCTGACTTCAGAATTTCGGGTCCTTCAGCTCAATTCACATCATTTTATATGTTTGGTCTTTGTTGTAGGAACTCCAGGCATTAAGGATTTCTTGTTCATTAATGAGAGGTTTGCATATTGTGTCTACTAGTATATTAGGGGTCCTCCTGTTGAACAATCCAGAAACTTCTCTTACCTTCTTACACACGTTGAAAGTATCATATGTTTTCTCTCTAGTTCCTCCATTTCTCTACATCTGTCTCCTATCCACTTCTCCTTAGCTACACGAATCTTTTGTGCACTTTTTGCGTCTGTTATATTCTTCTACGTTGTTCTTATACTTTCTCTTTTCCTCCATGAGACCTAATATTTCTTCAGTCATCCATCGTTGTTGGTGTTATTTATAACATGTTTCTCCATTAACCTTGAGATTAGTCATGAAATATTTTCCACATTTCGTTTACGTTGTTGGTAAAATTATCTCTTTCATGTGGTTGTTGATGTCTGTTTCCATTTGATCTTTTTTTATATGTGCTATATTAAACTTTTTCACCTGAGTACTTTCCGTTATCCGTAGATTAACATTAATTTCAGCAATCAGAAGAACAGCAGGGCTTCCGGGATAACCGCTCTACTATCGACGGAATATTTATTATCAGACAGCTGGTTGAAAAATCTATCGAATTACTGCGAAGAAAACAAGTAGACGAAGCAATCATACACACAATATACGAACTGAATTCCAAAAACACCATGGTAATTAAAACAAATAACACTCTAACAGAGGAAATCCCTCTATCCATAGGAATAAGACAGGGTGATAGCCTAAGTCCAACACTTTTCAATGTAATCATGGACGAAATCATTGATGAGGTAAAAAGCACAAATATTGGGTACCCAATGGGACACAACACCGTTCAGATTATATGCTTTGCAGACGATGTTGCCTTGACAGCAGATAGCGAGGACAACTTACAAAGAATGCTTTTCCATCTCAATCGAACAGCCAAACAGTATAATATGAAGATATCTGTGGAGAAAACCAAAGCAATGGTAACAGCAAAAGAACGGGTAAGATGCAAACTAATGGTTGATGGCAAACATATCGAACAGGTTGGGAAGTTTAAATACCTAGGAGCACATATAACAAGTAACAGGGCAGTAACGGAAGAAGTACGCACACAGGCTAACAAAGAGGCCATGATATCAGGCCAACTAAGAGACATAATCTGGAACAATAAACATATGACGGTTGAGAGCAAAGCAAGAAATTACAAGGTCTGTGTAAGACCGATACTGACCTATGGCGCAGAAACAAGAAATGAAACCACAAAGACAAAACAAATTATGAGAACCACAGAAATGAAAACGCTGAGAATGATCACGGGAACAAGTTTAAGAGATAGAATAAGAAACGCAAAAATACGCGAGGACAGCGGAGTGGGGGATATTGTGAAGTGGGTTCGAAACCGTCGTAGGCAGTGGAGAGATCACGTGGAACGAATGGACGATGACAGACTAGCAAAAACCGTGATGAGAGAGAAACCAAACACCAAACGGCCGCCTGGACGGCCCCCCAAAAGATGGAGAGACAGCTGGATTTCGACCTCAAACGAGGATCGATGAGGCATTGTATAGATAACAGAACTTGGTTCTACCTAGAAGAAGAAGAAGAAGAATCAGAGGATTATGGTCCGACCAAATATTAGCACCTGGATATGCTGTAACCTTTTTTATGCCGTTTCTAAATCTCTTGTTAACCAGTATGTAATCAATTTGATTTCTTATTATATGTGTCGGGTTATCGCCCGGGCTTTTCCGTGTATACAATCTTTCAGCTATCACTTTGCTTTTAATAAATAATGTTTATGTATAAATGTTTTACGATCATGTTTTAGTTTTTCGTTATGAACTGTTATTCAATATAGAACATAAATTTTAATAACCCAATTTTACTGTTTCATTTACTGTTCCTAATAATTACACGGGGGTTCGCCAATTTATTCCGGTTTTTAGAAGGGGTTCGCAAGAATAAAAATGTTGGGAACCGCTAATCTAGATTAAATGATAATTTTGACCAAATCTGCAAGGAAACCAAAAAACAATACGATGATTTACCACTTTGAGTAAGAGCTAAAGAATATGAATTATTTTATCATCATGTGGACTACAACAAGGTTTTCGATAAAGTTAAACCAGATCAACTCGTAGCAATAGTAAAGAAAAAAAAATTGGATGCCCGAGATACAAAATTAATAACCAACCCATATAGAGATCAGAGAGCTGTGGTGCGTGTCGAAAACAGCACAACAGACGAAGTCCAAATCAATAGAAGGATACTCAAAATACCATGGAGAGATAAAGTGACGAATGTTGAAGTATTGCTGAGGATGAACAAAGGTCGAGAAATTCTAATTACTATCAAACAACGAAAATCTAATGTTTATGACAGCAATGATGATTGCCAACTTCTACACTGGAAATGGCACTCAAAGAAGAGGAATAGTTTATTAATACAAAAAAAAAAATAACTAACAATAAGTACATAGATATTATCCAATTGAAATCATTTTATTTTGACGAACATTCTTGAATTTCTGCTTTAAAAATGATAATTTGGTAAATTGCTTAAAAAATGCCCCCAGCTATAATTGAATATAATGACATAATTATTCCAATTGCAGAAACGATTGTATCATTACCTGAAATCAGAAATTTAAATTTAATTTCGCCCGTAGGAAAGATATACTTTTAAATTGCACCTTCGACAGTGTCTCTCTTGTGAAATTTTTCGAAAAAATTGAAAATTATAGATGCTGTTAATAAAGCAAAAAGCGATGATTATTTCTAAAGACATTTTTTTCGTTATGCCATAAAGTGTATTGACCCCAGATTTGATGTATTTTAAGGTATAAAATTCTAAAAGCATTGATAATTCAGCATGGATAATCGTTTTTTTCTCCTAATATTTCGCCTTTTGTTTTACTAAATATTTTAATAATGTTATGCCGGTATCAAAATAAAATAAATTTCTCATGATGAAATAGATTCAATCAAGCATACAGAAGGGGTACTGTATTGTATTATCTGGGCACAACCTAGATTTGGAAAATGGAAAAAATTTTAAAATTTTTCTATCTATGGAATTATATAATGTTTCGTCCCAGGGTTTTATAGAAACTACCTAAAATTCAATGTTTCCAAATGCAAATTAATCAGGTTTATAATTTAATTTTTCGTTCGCACATCATCCAAAGTCAATCCTATTAAGTCCGCAGAATCAAGTAATAATTTGGGAATAATTTTTCAGAAAGGTTTACAATTCAATTCACACGATCACATTTAAAGGCATTAGAGTGCTCGGTTTTATTTAATGAAATTCAAAGTATACTGCGCCGCAAAATTAACGCACATTAAAAGGGTAATTGAATTATACAAAAATTTTTTGGTAAAAATATGACCACAAGCTTCCTATACTATTTTTATTATGATTTCAAGCCAAACGGTTTCGCACTCCTTCCAGGGAATATTAACTCATACCAAGTATACAAAGATACCAAAAGTATGAAACTCTGTGGGAACCCTTTTCAAGTTATCGGGTCCTAGGTGACGTGGTCTGCTGTATTTCCTACGAACTTTCGGACGGTTGCAAGGACTGCTTTCTGAATCGGTTTATACAGATGCTCACTAAGGTCCAATCCCGTGATGATCTGCAGGAGATTCTTTGGTATCACTCCAGTTGTTGAGAAAATTATGGGAATCCTTTGGACGCTGTTCATTGCCGATTTGCACCTCCAGATCTCTGTATCTGGCGATCTTCTCGTATTTTGGACTTTTGTTGTTAGGTCTGTTAGTATAATGTCTGGTCAATTACGAACAACTGTCTGATCCGTCAGAACCGTTCGGTCCCAATATAACTTGAACTGGTTGTTCTCAAGAATAAGCTCCGGATTGTATTCGTAACAAGGTACTTTTCCTACCTGCAATAGATTTAACTTATCTCCTAACTCTTGGTGGAGTATCTTAGCGGCTGAGTCGTGTCCTTCCTTATACTCGGTTGCGACAAACGCTTGGCATCCTCCAGTCATTATTAGTACAATATTTGTTATTATACCGAGTATTTCAAAACTAGCAGTTTATTAAAAAAAAAATAATAAAACAGAAGGTTGAGTATTTATATCCACTTTTTGTTCTAATAACATCTACAAGGATATTAAAGTATTTCGAAGACGAACCAGATCCAAAAAAGAAATCACTGAAGAACCAGAGCCAAAAAAGAAATCATAAAGTCGGAAAATAAAGGAAGAACAAGTAATTAAAAGTAGGACACTAAAAATTGTTGAACAATTCTACAGCAGTGTGACATAGAGGGGGAAAATAGACGAAGGAGAGTGACTAATGTTAACTCGGAAGAAATCCTACCAACAGATACTGACGAAATTTTGGAAGCATTGCGGCACAGGAAAATGGGAAAGCAGCAGGAAATGATGGGGTGCTGAAAGACATGTTAAGAAACGGCGGAAGCTCGTTTATCAATAAACTCAAGTTTTACAAAAATGCATCCTCATGGAAATGAATATAGATCACACCCTAAAAGTGTAGCTGTACAACTAGTGTCTTCTGCCGATTTCACTGTACGGAGCGAATTGAGACAGCTTCCGTCGATGTTAAGACCTTTGTTTTTCCATTTTAGTTATTTAAAAATGTTTTTCAGGGCTAACGTAAAGAGTTTCGGGGAGATGGAATAACCTTGTCTCACTTTTCTTCCTCGGTGGATTCCATCTTTTTTAAGGTTCTCGCCGACTTTGATATGAAACGTAGCATCCCTGTAGGTATCACTAATGAGAGTAGAATATCTTGTATCTATCCTGGCGTCGTCCATGGCATAAAAAAAAGTCTAGAATTCAATCGTATCAAAAGCCTTTTGGTAATCTAGGAAGGCTACGAGGAATAGAACGTTGCATTCTGTGGATTCCTCTATTATAGTTCTAAGTGTTTTATAGCAAATGTAAATAAAAGAGTTAATTAAATAAGTCTTATCAATATAGCTGTATATTACACAAATCTGGATTCACTGTATAAATAAAAGTTCACAATAAACATAATTCAGCATATAAAGCATAACATTATCACTAACACTTTATTCTTTACAAAAGCAAGTAATCTAAAACCTAGGATTATTTATTTACCAATAAATAAATAAGAAACAATTATTGGTTGAAACCAGGAAAGAGTACATTTTTCATATTATCACGGATCACAGGAAATACAAGATCTACAATACCATCAAACGATAAAATTTTAAGCCTGAAAATGACTGTGAAATAAGGCATTTTAGCGACACAGTCAATTTTTAAGCAGATTTATTTCAAATTTAACTAAGAACTTGATATTTCTGTCCAAAACAATCGCTGCTTGGCCACAAAAGGCAGGTACTCTTGTCATTTTTAGGCTATTAATTTCAGCATATGACTGTTTGCAAATTTCATATTCTGTGATATTATCAATATTATTAAAAATGTAAAATTAAAAGAAAATTGTAAAATAAAAAAACATTTGTGAATGTTTGTTGTATTTTATCAATGAGTCTGATAATTATTCGGAATACTGGAAACACCGAATTTTTAGACGATTTCTTCGATACTCTCTGTTTTTGCCTCGTAAAATACTAAAAAATTTTTTTTTTCATTTTTCCTAGTTACTTTTCTGCATTTTTCGACCAATATTTTTACAATTTTCCACTTCCACTAAAGCACATTTAAACATTTTAAATTCCAACACAATATGTTGTTTAAATATAGCGAAAAGCTCCCGAAAAAAAAAATTAAACTAACCTAGACCAGAGGGAAACTAACGTACTGTTGTCGGACGTTTTACGATCATAGTCTTCCACTTGTTCTAATGCTCTATTCAATTTTACTCCTTTTATTCCAATATCATTTCTTAAATAAAGAACAGAATAATTTTTGAATTGGGTTGGCCAAAAACAAAATATCCGTAGTGTCAAAAGGGTAGGTTCAGGTTTGCCATTAACCACAATATGCAGGTTTTTATTTTATTGGATTGTCATGAAACCTAAACAAAAATGGCTTATGCATGAGTTTAGGCTCAGAAACTGTAGTTCATTGAGCAAGACCAACCTATCGTATCACAGGTTTCTTCCGAACGAGGAAAGGCCCATACATGTTGTCCTCGGAGGAATATTAGAAACAATCTCAGAAGATAAAATCCCAAGCGATCTTCATGGAAAACGCTTTCATCTCATGAAAATCATCAAATGGTAATACAGGAATAAGGAACCAATGCCCATGGCCCCAGTAGGTCTACCGAGCGATGAAAGTCACATCCACATCAGCCGTATATTGGGCAACAAAGTCAAGATTGAGAATCGACACACCAGAACCAAATCATTTTAGTTTTACAACTGCCAGTGATTCGGGCATGCTGCGCAAAACTGCTAAGCCCGTCTAAACTATGTTAGTTGCGGAGAAGATCACCACTGGTCAAAGTGCAGAAAATCAAAAAAAGACCCTCCAAAAAAAACACTCATCACATAGAAATAAGTTATCATTAGTTTACTTAGTGTGAATGAAATTTGTAAACTAGTTCGACAAACCATATCAGTAGAATCTAAAAAGAGTAAGTGGTTTTGTTAAACTTACTTAAAAATCAATAAAAATATGATGATAATTAGAAAGTATTGTTGACTAAGTTGGACAAAATGTAGTTATCTAAAACTTCAACAAAAATTAAGAAATATTGTATTGGTACTTCCCCGATAATGTCATCATCAGCTTTATTTGTCACATTTTATGCTATAAATATTAGAATACAATAAATTTACAATTTAATGATCGTGTTTCCGTCCAAATGAAATTTAAAAACCACGCCAATGTGATAACGTTGCATTACGTTACAGATCGTTTCTTTCAAAATAGAAGAGAAACTGACAATTTTTCTTAGTTTTCGCATTCTTTTGTAGTTTTTAAATGTTAATTTCGTTCAAAAAATGTTTAATCGTGTAAAGGTGGAGATGGAAAATACTATTTGCATCTGTGAAAATGAGAATTTTTTTATTTTTGGAAAAGTATTTAAGATCGACCAAAAAAATATTCGGATTCGTGTTTTACAACCCTAAAATAGACGGTATACAAAAAACCGTTGAAATATTCGGTGTTTCCAGTATTCTGAATAACTATCAGGAATTGGTGTAGAGGAAAGAGGAACAAGCGGGAAAATGATTATCAAAAATCGTCTTTAAAATGTTGAATTTATATGCAATGTGCTTGTTAAATATTCTATTTTTCTTGTTCACAAAGCAATCTGTATTCCGCTTCCTAAATTATTTTTTTTATGAAATATATATATTTTTTTTTTGACAGAAGACACAAATCATCAATAAATGTTACAAAATATTAAAAAATTTACTTCACAGTTTCGACAACCTGTACTGTTTTGCTTAAACTATAGATGCATTTGGTAGTATTATTTACGTATCTAAATCTCATATAATAACTTTTCTAAATCTCATAACTAATCTTATTTCTTCTATTGTATAAAAACATGCCCTAGAATCAAAAAAGTTAGAACCTATTAATAACATAAAGAAACTATTTTTCCCTAAAATTCTACTATAATATATTATCATATTTTGGTTCAAAATTGTTAAGATCAAAAATGCTTATCATCACAGAGCAAAAAAAACAAAGATTTTTATTTTAATTGGTGGAATGAAAATTCTAATGAATATGTTTTTCAACGCTCATAAATCAGGTCTTCTCAAAATGTAAACCTGATTTGAAAGAAATGTCACAGTATAACTAAAATGAGAAGAAAATTAACTCGGTTCAATTCTATCTTGATAACAGTTCATTCAGTGTGTTCAATTTCTGGATATCCCTTAAAATTAGCAATTTAACAATGTCGTTATGGTAAGTAGTTAGTTCAGGTCACCATGACAATATTAATTAGAATTTTCAAATACAAGTATTTCAAGGTGTAGATTGTGAAACTAGAAATAAAATTTTGAGGAAAAGTCGAGTTTTTTCCATATTCCTTCTTAAAATAATAGGTTTTCAATACATTTTAATTTTCCCTTCATTATGGTCAAAAAAAACCCGCACTATCGTTATGGCAAATAGTTCTCGGTCAAATTTACCAAACTCAGCGAAAAGATAGTTCTCGAGTAGTATTACAAAAGCAAAATTTTCATTTCTGCAATGAAATAACCTTGAAGGTCGACATCAAGGTCAACTTTAAGGTCACAAGAAGCTCAAGAAAAAATCCTACAACTCTTGTGTTTAAAAATTTCTTCCAGAGTTTTCGAGAATTTCAAGGGTCAAAGTCCTCATAAGAATCGTAACTTCAAGTTCATATAATCTCAAAAACTATGGGCTTAGTGCTCCATTCTCATGAAAGCTGTTGTTCTATCTTATAATAGTTCCACTGACTAAAATAATAAGTATATACATCAAAGCCAGTGTATTTCCTATAAAACTGAAAAAACTGTTATGGTTCAAATTTTCAAAAAGGTTGATTGGGATGATATTGCAAATTATAAACCAATATTTATTTTACCAATTCTTTCAAAAGTATTCAAGAATGTGGCCAATAAAATAATATACTATCTAGATTCAAATAATATATATAGATAGTATGGATTTAGAGGGGGGACAGGTGATGTTCAGGGAGAATTGGACCTTATAACTGGTAAGTATGATTCATTCCAGGAAAAAAAATACATCTGCGCCTTGTTCTGTTATCTGTGGAAGGCTCTTGACTGTCTCTTTCGATTTTACTGCAGAAACTTAAATTTTATGGATTTTGTTAACAGTACAAGTTTTTTCGTCCTATCTACACGATCGCCAACAAATAGTAAGGGTGAGTGAGTAGTTAATATAAGTAGGTCCCAGGGCTCAGTCCGGGGCCAGTTCTATTTCTTCTTTAAATGATATGTCTACTTGGGAACAAAGAGCAAGATATACTTTGCTTACTGATGACACTCTAGCAATGTACTCCTGAATGTATTTGAGGTAGCAAGAGAGGCAGGAATAAGGGCTCAGCTATAGTTTGATGTGAATAAGCTTCATCTTAATGCTGATAAACATAATGGCTGGTGTTTTCAATGAATTTAGTAGTATTGCTGACTACTCGAGTGGTATCAAGTTTCTGAGTGTATATCTGGACCCAAGGCTAAGATGAATGATAGAAACAATGAAATTTACCTTTGCACTCTTTCATTTTGTTATTTCATATGCCATTATAGTCTGGGTGGTTGCAGATAAAGTTTTTGACCTACAGCATAAGATTATTAAAGTGTTTGGTGATTTGGGGTTTAGAAGTGACTGCAGGCATGCATTTGTTGACCTGAATATACTGTCCTTTCCATCAGTTTTTCCTAGAAAGTATACTCTCGATTAAAAACACTAGACATCATAGTGACATACATAACTATAGCACCAAAAGGAGAAATAACATTCTAACATTCAATTGCAGATTGGAACGATGTCAGAATTGACCTGAGTTTTTAGCTGTCAAGTTGTATAATAAAGTACCTCTACACACGAGACAGTTATGTGCAAAAAGTATCAAAAAAACAATGAAAGAGGTTTTATGTAGGTATGCCTATTGTAGTTGGATGAGTTTCTAAACTTTAGCCAGGATTTTAATGTATAGTTGTTTGTTATAGACAATTTTTTATAAGTAAATTAAAATTTGGATTTACTATCATTTTGGACTATTTCTTATTTATAGCAATTGTACAAATTATGATTATAATTGATTATCATTTCTCCGAATTTGACCAAGAATAATTTCCTATAAGGACAATGCCAGGTTCATTATTATTTGCTAATTTCATAAAAATAATCATTTTCACTTGGTAAACATTAAACAACATTTTAGTGAATAATACAAATTTTTTTTTAAGTCTAGAGCAAAATATTTGCTGAATCGCAGCATCAACTAATGAACTGTTATGTAGAATAGCTTACTCATTATATTCTAGAAATATAACAAATAAAATATCAACTATTACTTTATCGACTATGAATTTAATGATAACCTTTCATCCTTTTGAGTAGAATAAAATAGATTAAAAAATAAGTCAGTTCTAAACACAGGGCAAAAAACATGTAATTAAAATAAACATCTTCATTTTCTTTATCTATAAACAGCTGTTATGCTAGGAAAAATTGGCTAAATTTAAGTTAGGTCCTGTTGCCCAAAAATAAGGAGAAAATGACAGCCCCTTACGTAACTGTAATTTTCTCTAATTTTGGATCACTTCTACTATATTAATATGGCACTCCAATATTGTAGTGTTACCAATTTTTTTAGTGACAATAATCTACTTATAATAAATCTTCTATAAATTGTGCAAAACATTCTACCATCTCAACATATTGTCTTTTATTGGCCACTCTTACAATATGAAAACATAATTTTAATAAATAAATAAATAATTAATCATTTGCTTAACTATAAATCCTTTTACTCCATACATTGTCCTTACTATAAATTACTTTTATGTTTAGATCATTAGATCTACTGTCACTAAAAAACTTGACTTGTTTAAAAATATTCAAGTAACATTTGTACTTACATTAAGTCTATAAAATATTATAATAAATGCTTAAAGCTATGAAATGATAAAACTAAAATCACAGTATAAAAAATAAGAGTATCACAATAATAAGTACAACTACTAGAATTATGATCGCTGTCCACTGACGCTTTTCTGAAAAAAAAATTATGAAATATAACTTTTTCTATGAATTATAGACCTTAAATTCTTTGTACTTAAAAATTTTATATTCTTACCATTAGATATTCTTAACATTTTTGCCATTTTTTTCATTGTTGTATCTAACTTGGAATCTGTATTTTCAAGCTCTGTACCAAACTCATCTAACATTCTACAAAGTGAAAGCTTTTTTATACAACTGTAAATAAGTGTACTTTTTAGGACAAAAAAAGCCTCAGAAAAAATTTAATTTTTTTGAAACATTTTAATCCAAACATACACAGATTGAGAAAAGTAATAATAATCCCAAACTGAAACAAGACTGGAAGAAAACTTTCAACATTAAAGCATTCTTTCTTACCCTTGTTGCTCATCTAATTCCACACCTATATGACGAGAAACTGTCTTTAATGTACCCAGACTATCAGCTATAGCTTCAAGCTGATCATCCTGATTTTGGACCTCATACATCTGCTGCCTTTGTAAAAATTGGTGCTGGGGACTCTCAATTTCATTTTCAAGTTTAGAATATTTTGTACCTCCATGCATGTTTGTCAATCTTACTGGGCTACTACTCTCCAAAAGAGGCTAAAAATTTAAAATTATAAACATGCAGATTATTTTTCATCTTGATTTTTCTAATTTAAATTGTTTTTACTTACCTGTCTTGCAATATGATCTTTATCTCTTCCTCTATTCATGTTTATTTTTTCCTTTATTGACTGAATTTCATTTTTTGTTGAATCAATAAAATGCTTCCTTTTTGTTAGTTCTTTATTGTCAATTTTAAACTTGGAAGGATTTTTTTCTACAATATCGATTGTATCCTCTAAATCTTCCAAGTCCCATTCGATACTTCTTAAAGAGTTCTTTAATTCGGTGTTTGTCCACTCTATCTCATCTTTAGTTATTAGATCTGATTCATTCTGGAACTCTGACCATCGACGGTACAGTCCACGGGTTTTTTTTAGTGCTCTAAATACCTCACTAAAAAAGTTATATATTTAGATTGTAAATATTACAGAATCTTTCATCTAAGTAAATTAACTATGCACAAAGAGATCACCCACTGATTAAACAATGATATTGACCAGATTGGTGCGAGACCCCTTGATTAGAAAACATTTTTTAATAAAAATGTTCTATAATTTAAGTCTTTACAGTCTTAATATCTACAAAATATACAAATATCAACTTAAAATACACACTTTTTAAAGCAAACAAAAAGAAAAACCACTGGAAAACTGCATGCAAAGGTGTGTAAGCCAAATTCTTACTCTTTGACGACAAAAAACGGGTCTTCCAAAGTCATTTGTAATGCGAATGGCAGATTATATTTTTTCCGAAAAAATGGCAAAAGAATTTACTTAACAATTCACTAAAATAAAGATTTTATATGTAATTTTTTAGACAAAAACATTTCATCCTGTTTTTTTTTCCTAACAATTGTCAATTACAAAGTGACAACTGTCAATTTGTTGAAAGCACGCACATGTAGAGTAAATGTACTGATCATGTAATAAACTGAAAATGTCCGGGCCATGCTATCCGTCATATTGGGGAAAGTTGCCTTATAATAACAGTGAATACGCTGTCGCCGTAGGAAAGTAATACGGGCTAAATCTTCGAACATACCCCTGTAGAATTAGCAGGGTACCTATTCTCGTTCGATCACTTGATGGAAAGTGGGCGTGGTTCTCACGAAAAAGTATGAAACCGTGTTCTGTGTAGCTTTTCTCGTTCTCGAGAGAACGATCATCTTGATGAAAAGTGGCCGTGGTTCTCACGAAAAAGTAAAAAACCGTATTCTGAATACGTTTTCGTACTTTTTCGTGAGAACCACGCCCACTTTCTATCAAGATGATCGTTCTCTCAAGAACGAGAATAGGTACCCAGGTATATTCTTTTGAGTAATTATCACTTTCAGTTCTGTCACTTGACGTAATCATGATCACTTCGACCCAAAGACAAGTAAATGCATATTCAAAAGAACATGAATTTATCAGTTTCACTTTGTTCAGTGATAATTTACTCAAAAGAATACAGCCAGCATAACATCAGAACCAAAAAATACAGGATATCAGAACTAGGGACCGGTTGTTTGAAGGCTGAATATGTAACTGTAGAAAAGAGAAAAAAAATACATTTTAAGTACTACACCATGAAAACATTCCAGAATTAGCCTTAAAGGATACGTTTAGAAATCCACTCGTAATAGTTACTTCGAGCATACACTACCAGAGGCAATATGTATTGTATCGCGCGTTACACGTTAAAGAGAGAGGGCAAATATGGTATCGTGCTATATCTCTCGCTCCCATAATTTCGAAGCGCATGTTAGACAAGCACAATTTGAAACGAGAAAGACGACGTGACCCGCTTTCTCTACCATGAAACTTTTCCAGAATTAACCTAAATGGGTATGTTCGAAAATCTGCTCGCAATAGTAACTTCGAGCATACGCTGCTACAAGCAGTATGTTATATATATCGAGAGCGTTATACGGAAAAGAGAAATAGAGCAAGTATGGGATCATGCTACTTCTTTCGCCCTCATAATTTCTAAGCGCGCGCCGATAATTGCAATTCAAAGCGAGAAAGATGGCATGACCACAATGGTCTCCCTCTCTCTCTCCCTTTTCCTTGTAATGGTCGCTGTACCATTGCAGCCTGTCTCCAGTAGTATATGTCAATAACCTATGGTATATATTTGAAGAATAGTAAACAATGTTGGGGATTGTTTTTTTTTTATTTTTGAATAATTACTCTATACATATAGAAATGGTAGAGTGTATTTTTATTAAGTAACAGCAAACAGTGTTGGTCAGATTAAGAGTTAATATTGTTTTTGAAGTTTTAATTCCTGAAACTAGACCTGGATGGACCAATGAAAGGTCCATATACACATGTAAAAAAATTATTCAGAGGTTTATTTCGTAGATTAATGAAAAAAGAAAAACCGAAATGGGCCAACCAGCCGTAGAACACGATTCCGGCCTTAGTTTTCCACTATTTTTCCTCAGTTTCCTGAAAAATATAGAAAATAACTTTTCAATTTAGGTTCAATTTGTAACTCTAAATCGTTAAAATTTTGTTACATCCACAATTTTCACGCTATTAGAAGCTTCTGGAGTATATAAAATTTCATAAATTTGTATTTTTTAATCGGGAAAATTCAGAAAAACGACCGAAAAATAAGTAGAAACAATATCAGCTGGAAAATATTTAGCGTTTTCAGTAATACAATGGTCAGTGATGTTTATGAAACATATTTTTGATTCTTCATTGAAAATACATATTTTTCTAAATTTGTTTGATAAAATTTGTGCAAGGATAGTCGAATTAATATACAAAGTATTTTAACTAGTATCATTCAAGATAAATGAGAAAGTTCGATGTGTCCTTCAGAAAGGAAAGCGACTTTGTGAAGTAAAATGTTTTACAATCTCGAAATAGGGGTAAGGGCTAAAATTTTTTCAAAAAAACGTTTTTCAAAATTTTATTTAAATTAAATGATATCTTTTTAAAATCATTAGATTATCAAAAATCTATTTAAAATCGTTAATAAAATGCAATGAAAACCTAAATGCATTTAATGTTTGGTACACCAGCGTTATATTGCTGTTAGGCTTGATTGTCACTCGAGTGCCGTTTTCAATACGATCTCGGTTCGATAATTTTTTTTACATGAAAAAGAGTTTACGATATCGAAATCTCCGCGAAACCGCTGGGTACCTATTCTCGTTCTTGAGAGAACGATCATCTTGATGGAAAGTGGGCGTGGTTCTCGCGAAAAAGTACGAAAACGTATTCAGAAAAAGGTTTCTTACTTTTTCGTGAGAACCACGGCCACTTTCCAACAAGATGATCGTTCTCTCGAGAACGAGGAAAATAACCCAGAATACGGTTTCATACTTTTTCGTGAGAACCACGCCCACTTTCCATCAAGTGATCGTTCTCTCAAGAACGAGAATAGGTACCCTGGTGTGAATAGGTTTATTCGAATGTCTTAGTTTTTCATTGTGACCTTCATTCAATTATAGAGGGCGCGCAGTATTTTCCTGTTCCGGTATTCGATTTGACGTTCTTTTACAAATGGCTGCTCGTGTGTTACGCACCTCGTAGCCGAAGAACTTTAATTTAAGTAAAAAGTATAGTGTTTTATTGGATAAAACGTTAAAAAGTAAGTCTTAAAAGCATCGTTTTGTTTTTATATTAATAAAATTTAAACTGTGATTAGGAAAAGGCGAAGAGGAAATCCTAACCCTATGGTTGCATGGTGCTTACACGTGTTGTAGTTTTCTATTTATTTTTGTAATTGTTACAGAATACTCTTAACCCTTTCCTTGAATAGTATTTGTTCAATATTGAACTAATTTTGTTAAAGTATTCATGTCCCAATAGATTGTATATGACTCTAAAACTCCACTTTTTCCAACTTTGTTTACATTTTTATTTAAGGATCGTCTCTTTTTCTATGGTTTTATGCGAAATAGGTTTATAATGATGAGTTCTCTAACATTTCTGACACCTCTTGACAGAATATACTTTGGTGAGACTTGAAAAAAAAGATCTGATATCCTCTTATACTTTTTAAAAATTTGTTCTATCTTACCTGTGAGGTTATTAAAGGAACTTTTCTTTTTTAGGTAAACAAATATGTCTGACTGGGCAGATGACTCCGTGGTGGCTGCTGCACCTAAAATTGCAGAACTACCAGAAATTAAACTTTTCGGTAAATGGAACTGCGATGATGTTCAAGTTTCTGACATGTCTCTTCAGGTGTGGTGTATTTTTTTGTAGGCAATAATTTGGATTAGAGTAAATCTAAAGGTTGGTAACATTTTGGTTTTGATTTGTTTTTGATAATTTCCTTTATATTTCTGATAAAAAAGTGAGCAAATTTATGAATTTTATATAATACAGATGCTTCTATTAGTGTGCACTTTTTTTTATCGGAAAAATTACGAAAATGACCAAAAACAGACCAAAACAATCAAAATTGCACCCTCATCTAGATTTAATCTAATCCAAATTATTCCCTTTTTTTTTTTAAATTGGTTATGATGACATTTTGCATATTTCTGACACCTCTTCAGAAATAAAATTTGGTGAACTGCATTAACTGACAGATTCGTACAAATTCTTTGACTTTAATTATTCTCGACACAATTTTAAACTATTTCTTTTTAGGATTACATTGCTGTAAAAGAAAAGAATGCCAAGTATCTACCACATTCAGCTGGTCGTTATGCAGCCAAACGTTTCCGTAAGGCACAATGCCCAATTGTTGAAAGGTTAACAAATTCCCTGATGATGCATGGGCGCAACAATGGAAAAAAATTGATGGCTGTCCGAATTGTAAAACACGCTTTTGAAATTATCCATTTATTAACTGGAGAGAATCCCTTGCAGGTACTTTGTTTTTGTAAAAATTTCAATAACAAATTACAAACAACTATTTTTATCAAATTACTCTTATATTAATGGATGAAGGAAAATGGAATAAATTGAAGAAGCCTACATCTAGGCATAAAAAGGTTTTTTTTTTTAATGTAACGTAGTCAATAAGTATTGTCTTATTATAAATGTATATTTTAATTTAATGTTTATTGTTTTTAACATTTATTCCTTATTTATAATAATTATTATATTACAATTTACAAAATTACTACATGCAGATGTTGAAAAAATTACTTAATTTACATTAAATACAAAAAAAAATATCCAAGTAACAAAGCCATTTGCTTGTACCCATAGTTGTACAGTTTTATAATAGAGCCCCACCTACATAAAGTCCAACGAAAATATTTTAAAAACTATCATATATTTACACAAACAATCCCTGAACAATTTGCTTTATATATCTTCTACTTTCACTTTTAAATTTATCAAGATTTTCTCTATTTTTCAAGTAGATTTGTGGACAACTCGGTGTCTTGTTTTTATTGACAGGAAGATAATTTACGTTCTTATGTGAAATAATAAACTTTTCTACATTATTGCTGTATCCCTGACCATAAAAGTATTAATTTTTTGATGTTTATGATGAAATTACCCTAAATATTTTTCTGACACCTCTTCAGAAAGTAACTTTGGTGAATTAGTAATCTGAATTTTCTTTTTAAATTCAGGTTTTTTTTCTTAAATCTTTTTTTGTTGACTTCTATGTTTTTCTCTAGATTTTGGTTACTGCCATCATCAATTCTGGACCTCGTGAAGACTCTACCCGTATTGGTAAGTATCTGTGCTTAGATGTAGCAACAAAATAACCCTTATTTGACCGCTGCGTATGATTTAAATGCGTAATAAAGTTACAAATTTGTGATTTTGTTGCTTATAGGTAGAGCAGGTACAGTGAGAAGACAGGCTGTCGATGTGTCACCTTTGAGAAGAGTCAACCAGGCTATCTGGTTATTGTGCACAGGTGCCCGTGAAGCTGCTTTCAGGAATATCAAAACCATTGCTGAATGCCTCGCCGATGAGTTGATTAATGCTGCTAAGGTAAGCGAATTTGCTTTATGGATGCTTTTTCAGTTTTTGGATAAGTGGATGTATTGTTAGTGGTTTGTAAAACATTGACTTTGTTCCTAACACAGTATTCAGATTGGATCCTTAACAGCAATACTTAAAATTCATATAATAAACATTTTAACTCTGATCTATTATTATTGTGATTTGAATTTAATACTTCAGGTGCTAGATATATCTTGTATGTTAGAAACTAAATCGAATTGAAATGATAAATGATAATTACACCTGGAGCTGATTTACTTTACTCAAACAAAACACAATATCTGCCATTTTTACTGAGAAATATAAATTGTTGAAATTTGTTTACTTGTCAAATAGTGTGGTTATTAACTTCGACTGTATAAAAGAGAACGGTTCACATCTCTTTTTTTTTTTACTGATTTCTAAAAGTAGGTTCTAAATTTGATTGCTACGTAATATTTTTTTTACATATGTATTGTTTAGGTAAAATCCAAGACCTACAAAAAAAAAAAAAATTTTGTACAATTTTTCCCAAAGTTGGTATGGGGGACTCTTCGGGGTCACATATAAAGAATCTTAAAATTATTTAAAAAAAAAAATCAATATGGTGGATATAAGATTTTAGATTCTCTATTTTCCCCAAAATTAGTATTAGGCGTTCTTTGGGGGTGTAAATTACAAATTAAAATTATGTTTTAAAAAGCCAATATGGCGTCATCAAAATTTTTCATCTTCATTTTATCCAAAATTTGTATAGAGGAGTTTTTGAAGGTGTAAATTATGAATTTGATGGATATGGAAATATAGTGGACAAAAAAAATTACTTGTCTCAAGTTTGTTAAATATCATTATTGGGAGGTTTTTGGGGACCTAGATTACAAATCTGAAATTAATTTCTTAAAGTTCAAGATAGCAAATTTACTATGGTAGACTGAATATTTGTTTGGTACAATTTCACAAAATAGTTTTTTGTTCAATTCAATTAGATTTACAACTTTGGAAAAAATGAAAAAAATGTGTACTCTTTTCTGACATTGCGAGGTACACTACACATTTCGCTTATTACTTATTTCAAATTATTTATGGTTATCATGAGTTCAAAACTAAAAATAAATAACAATATAAATTTTTATATTTTTGCGTCAAATTATTACTAAATAAAACAAATAACTAACATGAAATAAATACAATCTATAGTAAAAAAGCAATTACAAATAAAGTATTTCTTAATTATTTTATCTAAATCACATTTTCTCAGTATTAAATTTATTTTACTTTTTGCTTTTTAGCGCATTTTTTGAAGTCTTTTCAGTTTTTTTATAAATATGTTAATTTAATTTTTCTACATTATGAGGAATTGAAATAGTAATTGGTAAATCGTATAGTAAGGTTTTCTATTAAAATGCATTTGTTTTTAAAAGGTTTTCATTCAAAATTCCGATCAGAGTTGGAAATAAAGTCATTTTAAATTTACTGGCTTAACTCATTTGAAAGTGGTTTTTATGATGATTTACTTAATTTTTCTGACACCTCTTGTCAGAAATGCACTGTGTTGATATTGTAGTACATATTGGTCTGATATTTCCTGGTCTTTTTGAAAATTAATTCGATAGAATCCACAGATTTTTTTAAAGGTGCTTTCTTTTGTTTTTTAGGGTTCATCAAACTCGTACGCGATCAAAAAGAAGGATGAATTGGAACGTGTAGCCAAATCTAACCGTTAAGGAGTTAATTTTAATTGTGATCTGTATTTGTTTACAGAAAAAATAAAAATTTATATAAAAAAAAAGTATAAAAGTTTTGAGAGTTATTAAAATTTTATTTTTAAACCTTTTGAATTCTATTCATAAACTCATTTTTTCAGAAGTTAAAACATCATAATTATTCCCTTCTACTGACAAGATATGTTAAATTTAAATATGACATAGTCTAGTTTATATCTAGAGTAGATCCACCACAATAAAGTTTATATATGGCTTGTACCGATTCAAGGATGTTAACATGGGTTCTACAAAGTGTAGACTCAAACAGTGTTGTGATAGTTCTTACAAGGGTACCTGTTTACATTTCGGGAAATGGTAACGCGCTGGCCAGTTTTTAAATGGTATAAAACCATTTGTTTGCCGTAAGTTTTCGGTGAATTGAGGAAAAGAAACTGGATATGACGGATCATTCTCGGCTTGAACAACCGACTTTTAGCACTTAAAATGTGATTACTTTTTGTTACCATACATGGACAAACTACATGATTAACGAGACAGATGGTTGATTCATGCAAAAATCATATGTTGGAGATGGTATCTTCACAGCGGCAAATATGCTTTTCGGATTGGTTCAAACGCGTGTAAAAAGGGTGTTGATCATCATGAAGAATATTTAAAAAAAAAAATAAATAAAACCGTTTTCAACGATAAATATTCTTTTTTGTTTGTTATTTCCGAAATATAAACGACTACCCTGGTATAATATTATATTAATATTATTGGGACAATTATGTTCCATTACTAAAAATTTGAAGGCACTGTGATGTTCCAGTTTCACAAAATTCATTTTTTGTTGCAAAACACTTCATAAAAGACAAAATAGTGAACAACTAAATCAAGTTTGACACTAGTAGAAAAAGATTGTATTCTTGACCGTTACTAGGCAACGAAAATCGCTTATTTTTGTCAAGGCTAGGTAAATCTTTTTCTATACCTAAAGTTCATAATTTTTGTTGGTAACTCATTTAATACCGGTCATGAAAGCGGCCGAATAAGGCTAGATTCTCACTATAGGGCCGCTCTCAATACGCTCCTGATCTGGTAAAATATTCTTACAGGAGAAACAATGGACCCTATTCACACTATCTGTTTCGCGGAGATTTCGATATAAACTGTTTTCTATTTTAAAAAAATTTATCGTATCGAGAGGGGTACTATAGTGAGAATCAAGCCAAAACATCTTGTGCAATATTAGACATGATTTAAAACTTTTGCTCACTATCGTGCGTGCAATCCGGCATGAAAGGGTGGCGCTAATAGCACAGCTCATACACTGTCCTGCGTTGCCGTCCATCATCAGTACTGTTTTGTCTTTCAGTCGTGTCAGTACACTTTTTTCTCGTCGTCAAGCAATAATGTCTAATTTACGAGAACTTAAAAAAAAAAGATAGCAATATTACGATGTTTTTTCTTATTAGATAAAAATAAAAAGAAAGTGTGGTAAAAAAAATTCTGCAGATGAATTTACTAGTTTTATTGGTGAAATGGCTACTAATGCAAAAAAAGGGAATCAGGGCGAAGATTCCGAATATGATTATGAACCCTTTGAGGAGGAAAATCGTGAAAGTGAGGGCGAAAATAGCAACGAGGCAATGGTTGCCAAGCTTCTGCAAGGCGGATTGGCAAAAAGTATACAGCAGATTGTGGCAAAAGAGACTGCTAAGGCGTTAAGCGAAATTGCCAAGGCGAAAACATCTAAATCAGGTGAGGGCGTTCCTAATATTAATACTAATAAATGTAGTAAGGCCAACTCTGCATGCAGTTCAGTGTATTCTGGGTCGGGGGCAAGGGCAGGCGGCGAGATTCTTGAGCTCTTCGATCCAGACAATAAATACAATAATATTGCAAAGTGGCTGAGCAAAATTGATCTGTTAGGTCATATTCATGGTTGGACGGAATATGAGAGAGCCTATTTTATGCAGACAAAATTGCAAGGAACTGGTATAATGGGCTCAACTCGTATGACCTGACCTGGTGCGAATGGAAGGCGACCATTTTGCAGGCGTTTCCCAGGGAACATGATTTTGTTCGTTATTAAAGGAGATGTTAGCAAGAGTAAAAATGGATGGCGAAACCATGACTCATTATTATCACGAGAAGCTTGCAATGATTCAGAGGTGTGACCTCAAAGGCACAAAGGCGTTATCCTGTCTAATTGATGGTTTACCTCGAGATGTGCAGGCGAATGCTAGAGCGTTTAGGTGTAATACTACTAATGAGCTGTATACTGGATTTTTATCTTCATTCGACAGTTACCAGGCGGCGAGTACTTCCTCAGACTTAAAAAAGCGCCTTTCAACATCAACGGCGAATGTATCAAAGGTTCAAAGAAGGCAAGAAGATAAGGTAGCTCCGACAGGCGGAATTTATTGCTACAATTGCCAAGAAGTTGGTTCACACATTAGTCGGGACTGTCTCAAGTCTAAGGCAGATAGGTGTATGAGATGTGGACAGCCTGGACACAACAGAATCCAAAGCCCTAGCCGTGGTGCAGGCTCAGGTGCTGTGAAATCATCAACTTCAGGCGGGTTCAAGGCGCGTGAATCCTTTGGAGGAGGAAAGAGGTTTTCTTAAAACCGCTGCCAGGTGAGACTCATTGCCAAAATTGATAATACTTACAAAAAATTGGCTGTTACTGAAGATGGTAGGCGAATTAGGGCGTACATCGACACGGACCGTGAACGAAACATTATTACATGTAAATGTTTCGATTCACTAGGCGAGTACCGTGTAGAGCCATCTTCAGTGATACTAAAAGGCTTTGGGGCTGGCGTGTGCACCGTGAAAGGCGAGGTAACTTTCCTAATCACGGTGGATATGGCCTTGTTTAGCATTAAGGTGTTAATTGCTGACTATAAACTTGCTGGCGCTGACAACCATCGTTAGCTACCAAAGGCGTTAAACTCGCAGTGCAAGATGGCAAGACGAGGCTATCAAACACTGAGTGTGCTGAAGAATTTATTCAAAGGATCACCCTTGACGAGACCGACATCGAAGCAAAAATCACCAGGCGAGTGCTGGCGCTGCAGAATGTACTTGTAGAACCAGGTAGTGAAGCTTCGGTGGAGGTAGTCGTTAATGGGATGCATCTAGGCGAGCGGTGTTGGGTCCCTGTGAGGCGATATGAAAATAATGGTGCTCTGGTGGCGAACGGGAATCATGTCATGGAAGGTGGGACAGACAATGGCGAAGGGAACAATGGTGGGATCTACCATACGCGTACAAAAGGTGATGGTAAGTCAAAATTTAAATGCTAGTTGTAACAAATTTGATATGTCGCAAATAAAAATTGGTAGGATGAGTGAATGTGATTTGGCAAAATTTTGTGAACTATTGGCTAGGATTAGTGTATGTTTTTCTTAAGGTGAAAATGATCTGGGGACAACTAATTTGGTCATTATGGAAATTAATTTGATAATCGATAAGCCTGTGGTGTATCGGCCTTATAGACTGTCATTTGCTGAAAGGGTATTAGTGCGAAAAAAAGTTAAAAACTTGTTTGATGCAAGCGTGATACGTGAAAGTGAATCCGAGTATGCTAGTCCTATAGTATTGATACCTAAAAAGAATGGAGATATTAGAATGTGTGTGGACTACCGGGCGTTTAATGCCATTAGTATCAAAAATAAGACGCCATTACCTCGAGTGGAGGATCAGTTAGATCGACTGGCTGGCAAATGTTATTATACAACCTTGGACTTGGCGCAGAGATACCATCAAGTACCTATGCACGAGAACTCGGTTCACAAGACGGCGTTTGTGACCCCAGACGGTCAGTATGAGTATCTAAGAGTTCCATTTGGTTTGGCGAATGCGTCAGCTGTTTTCCAAAGAGTGGTGAATAAGATGTTGAGTGGTATGCAGAATGACCTTGTTTTGGCATATATGGACGACATACTTATTCCGTCGGCGAGCATACCAGGGTACCTATTCTTGTTCTTGAGAGAACGATCACTTGATGGAAAGTGGGCGTGGTTCTCACGAAAAAGTATGAAACCGTATTCTGGGTAGCTTTTCTCGTTCTCGAGAGAACGATCATTTTGATGGAAAGTGGCCGTGGTTCTCACGAAAAAGTAAGAAACCGTATTCTGAATACGTTTTCGTACTTTTTCGTGAGAACCACGCCCACTTTCCATCAAGATGATCGTTCTCTCAAGAACGAGAATAGGTACCCAGAAGGATTGGAATTACTAGAACGAGTGTTAAAATTAGTAGCAGAGGCGGGTCTGAAACTAAATTTGGCGAAATGTAGTTTCTTACAGGATACTATTGAATATTTGGGGCATGAGGTGAGTGCTGAGGGTGTTCGACCAGGGTACCTATTCTCGTTCTTGAGAGAACGATCACTTGATGGAAAGTGGGCGTGGTTCTCACGAAAATGTATGAAACCGTATTCTGGGTAGCTTTTCTCGTTCTCGAGAGAACGATCATCTTGATAGAAAGTGGCCGTGGTTCTCACGAAAATGTAAGAAACCGTATTCTGAATACGTTTTCGTACTTTTTCGTGAAAACCACGCCCACTTTTCATCAAGATGATCGTTCTCTTAAGAACGAGAATAGGTACCCAGGTGTAAGAAAAATCAAAGCCGTTAAAGATTTTCCAACACATACTAATATACATGGCGTGAGACAGTTTATGGTTTTGGCGAGTTTAGGAAGATTATTAGTAAGTTTTCAATAAAGGCGAAGGCGTTAACCAATCTTACGAAAAAATATGTTCTGTGGAAATGGGCCGAACATGAGCAGCAGGCGTTTGAGTCACTAAAACTTTGCTGTGTGAAAGATCTGTGTTAACATTGTATGATAGTCAGGCGGAGACTGAGTTGCATACAGATGCTAGTAAAATGGGTGTTGCTGGTATCTTGTTGCAAAAACAGACAACTGGCGTCCTAAAACCAGTCTTTTTCTATCGCAGGGCTACAAATATGGCGGAGCAAAGTTGGCATAGTTATGAATTAGAAACGTTAGCAATTGTTGAGTCAGTGAGGCGATTTCGAGTATATTTGGTGGGTATACATTTTAAGGTGGTAACTAATTGTTCAGCAGTAAGGGCAACGATGATTATAAACCTTATCCCACGAGTGACGCGGAGAGAGACCTTGACGTTTGAATATCGTTCTGGTTCTAAAATGCAACATGTGGATGCATTACGTAGAAATCCTATAGATGTGTGTATGGTGACTTTATCTGATAATGATTGGTTTTTGACAGTTCAGCTGCAAGATAGCAAAGCGCAGGTATTGGTGAATGCTTTGACTCGAGAAATGGCTGATAAGGGCGTTAAGGCGGTGTATAAGGTAGTGAATGGGCGTTTATATAGGAAAACTTTGCATGGCGATCGATTATATGTTCCTTCTATGGCGAAATTTGCTATTATACGTGAGCATCATGATGACATAGGTCATCCAGGGTTTGAAAGGTGTTTGGAATTAATAAAACAGACTTATTGGTTCCCTAAAATGGGACGTTTTGTTAGAAAATATAGAGGGGCGTGTATAAATTGTGCGTTTGGAAAGGGCAATCATGGCAAGATGACTGGTTTATTACATCCTATTGATAAAAGTGGCGATACCATACGATACAGTTCATATTGACCACCTAAAAGTACTCATGGATACCAGTACGTGATCTTGATAATAGATGCATATACTAAATACTCATTGGCGATACCTACAAGGACCTTACGGTCTTCCGAGGCGATATGGAATCTTCGAGGCATATTTGGCGAGTTTGGATATCCAAAGCGAATTATTTCAGATTGCGGACTAGCTTTTGATGGCAAAGCGTTTGCTAAATTTCTGGCGGCAAAAGGCGTAGAGCATGTGCGAAGTGCAATTGTAACTCCTAGGGCGAATGGTCAGGTGGAGAGGCAGAACCGTACATTATTGAATGCTATAGAGACCAGTGCTGAATCGGAGGTTACTTGGGACGCCAAGTTACCAGCTGCACTCGGACTCGAGTACCTCCCCTGGAGACAAACGACCTGCGAAGAGAACCAGAAGTCAAGTAGGACAGGCTGGAGCCTCTTACAGCAGGGCACTAAGTGATCTCAGGATGGCGATTGTGCATAGTCGTCACCCTGACTTCACAATTGACCAGATCCAAGCTGACCTAATTCTATCGAATCGGATGTGAGCTCATATACTGCAGAACAGCCGATAACCCAAGGACCTATATATTGTATAAAAAAACACCTTAAAGTGCTTGCACTAACGAAATATATTTCTAGGGATCTTGTTGCCGCAAAAATAGCAACAAGGGGAGCTGGACCAACAACCATCACTATCGGCTCAGCCTACTTCCCCTATGATGACCTGGAAGAACCACCACCAAGAGCAGTGGCAGACCTGGTGAGAGACTGCAGAGGAAATGGATCGCAGCTGATCACTGGGTGTGATGCCAATGCCCATCACGATGCTTGGGGCAGCACAAACATCAACCAAAGAGGTAAGTCAGTCTTTGAATTCATAATGGTAAATAACTTAGACATAATGAATAAAGGCAATGAACCCACCTTTGTCACCAGACAAAGGCAGGAGGTCATTGATATAACGTTAAGCACGACATATCTTGACAACTTTATAAAAAACTGGCATGTGTCTAGGGAGGCAAGCTGTTCTGACCATAGGTGCATCAGGTTTGAAATAACGGGTATAGAACGGGAACAACTAAACTACCGGAATCCGCGAAGGACAAACTGGGGAAACTACTGCCTAGACCTAGAACAGAGACTAGCGGAAATCAAAAGTTCGGTAGGCAACATAATAGAAGTAGAACTGATGGCAGAACAACTAACAGAAGCCACAGTCTCAGCCTTTGAAGCTAACTGTCCTCAGATCACTCAACATTCTACTCGCAATGTGCCGTGGTGGAATGCGAAATTAGAGGCGAAAAGAGGACAAGTTAGGAAACTATGGAACAAGGCGAAAATAACAGGAAACTGGGACGAATATAGACTGGCCCTGACTGAATACAACAGGAACTTGCGTAAGGCTAAGTGAGAATCTTGGAGGAAGCACTGTGAGGAGATCGAAACGACCCCAGAATGTGCCAGACTCCGAAAGATACTCTCAAAGGATACGCAACCATCAATAAACTCTTTAAAAACAAATACAGGGGAGTACACCTATACGGGGAAAGAAACAATGACCGAGTTATTTCGGGCTCACTTCCCAGGGTCAACAATAATTGAGAAATCACCGGAGACTTGGAGGACTGAAGCAGAGATAAATACTGCTGTGAGAGCCACCAAGGACAATTGACAAACGGCAAAAAAGGTGATTACCTATGAAAAGATAAAATGGGCCATAAACTCATTTGAACCATATAAATCGCCGGGACCGGACGGGATTTATCCAGCAATGCTACAACAGGGTCCAAACCTGTTGATCAACAGACTTTGCTGCATATTAAGAGCCACTCTAGCTCTAGGATATGTACCAAAGGTTTGGAGGTTAACCAGGGTAGTGTTCATTCAAAAACCTGGGAAACCCAACTATTCTATAGCAAAGGCATTTAGACCAATCAGTCTAATGTCGTTTATCCTTAAGACTCTCGAGAAGCTGTTGGACAGACATGTCAGAGATGATTTAATGGTAAACAGTCCATTTCATCGGAGCCAACATGCATACAGAACCGGGAGATCCACAGAGACAGCGCTCCACGACTTGGTCAGCAAGGTGGAAAACACTCTGGAAAATGGAGAAGTGCTTCTAGGAGCATTTCTAGACATAGAGGGGGCGTTCGACAACACGTCTTTTCAATCAATCATCACTGCAATAAGGAACATCAACCTGGAAGAGGCCTGTTGCAGGTGGATTGGAAATATTTTAAAGGCAGAGTGATCTATACAGAACTGCTCGGAGAGTCGCTGATGGCACGGGTGACTGGGGGGTGTCCGCAGGGGGGTCCTCTCCCCACTGCTTTGGAACCTAGTAATGGATGGGCTTCTGCGAACCCTGAGTGGGGAGGGTCACTCTGTGCTGGGATATGCAGATGACTTGGTAATCTTAACCCAAGGCAAATTTAATACAACAGTAAGAGAGATAATGCAGAGGACTCTTAAAGTTGTAGAAAAATGGGTAAGGCAGGAGGGACTCAATATAAGTCCCCAAAAGACTGTCCTAATCCCCTTTACAAAACGAAGAAGGATAGAGGATCTCGGTCCCATCGTCCTCCAAGGAAACACAATACCACTTGCCAGAGAAGTAAAATATCTGGGGGTGATTTTAGACTCCAGGCTGACCTGGAACAGACAAGTGGAAAACATAACCAGAAAATCGGAAACATCTCTTATGATTGTTAGAAGATTATGTGGGAAAACATGGGGTCTCTCACCGAAAACGGTACATTGGTTATACACCAGTGTTGTGAAACCAGCCATCACTTACGCAGCCTGGTGGCCCAAGGTAATGCAGAGAGCAACTATGACAAAGCTGAGTGGAATACAAAGGGTCGCCTGTTTGTGTATTACTGGGGCCATGAAATCAACGCCCACTTCGGCAATGGAGTGTATTCTGGATCTGCCTCCGCATAGTGATTCAGGCAGAGGCAAGAATGGGACTCCACCGACTAAATCACTGAACAGTAAAATCGCAAATGACGATGTCAGGACATAAAAACATATGTAAAAAAATCAGGAGCCCTGAATTGGAAATGGACACGGACCATATGAACTCGAGCTACCGTTATAATATACCGTTTGAAGTCACAATAGAGGATCGAATGGCAAGTAAAAGAGAAAGACCGGAAACACTCTCGGGTGCAAGTATCTGGTACACTGACGGTTCAAAAACTAGTGAGGGTACTGGAGCTGGGATATACGGGTTACAACCGAGGAAGGAACTAACCCTTCGCCTTGGGAAATACCCAACAGTGTTCCAGGCAGAAATATACGCAATCTTACGGTGCGCAGATGAGATAAACAGGAGGGCTTACAGAGGGAAGCAAATCCTCATTTACTCTGACAGCCAGGCAGCCCTAAGGGCCCTCAAGGGCCAAAAGGTATCATCGAGGCTGGTTTGGGAATGTCAGAACTAGCTGGAAACTCTGACAAAAGACAACAGAGTTATGTTAAAGTGGGTACCAGGACACGAAGGCATACATGGAAATGAAAAAGCTGACGAGCTAGCTAGAGCAGGGTCAGCATCTCAATACATTGGTCCAGAACCGGCTTTTGGGGTGCCGCGGTGTGCGGCACGAGAAGCAGTCAAAGAATGGATCAAAAGAGAACATAAAAACCACTGGATGACCAGACAAGGTTTAAACCACAGCAAGCTATGTATTGGGAATCCGGACCCGAAACTGGCAAAGAAACTACTACAAATGAGTAGAAACCAATTAAGGACTATTACGGGTATAATGACGGGACACATGGCCGTCAAAGTACATCTGAATAGAATGAATCTATATAACGGAAACCTCGGCTGCAGACTGTGTGGACAAGCCGAGGAAACGGTGAAGCATATCATATGTGACTGTGAGTCACTGGTGAGATTTAGACAGCAAACTTTCGGGTCAGTAAAATTGGAACCGGGAGAAATACTCACTCACTCCTTAGCAGGACTGTACAGATTGAGCCAGGGGGCTAGGTTGACAGAGTGGCTGTAATGTCTAGGGTGAGCACAATAGGCCTACTCTGGTCGCAGTGCATCCGGCTTTAGGACGGACCCGGGTATATATAAAAAAAAATCCCTGTCATATCAATCTTTAACAATTATAATTAGTCATATAAAGTTTATCAAAACTCGTGTAACGAGGCAATATTTTTATGTGAAATGAAAAAAAAAGGACAATGTTTTATGTTCCAAGTTTAAAAGGTCGCCATTTACCCGCCCCCTGTAATTGTAGCACCAATTCCCAGAGTTTGCTTTTTTTCCTGAAAATTTGGGATCTGGAAGGTAAGTATAAAATAAAACAAGATATTTCATAAAAACATGAATGTTTTATTTTCATCATCAATTATTTTCAAACGATGAGTTATCGAAGATTGAACTTAGATATTAAGCGTAACATCTTTTTTTTTCACCAAAAACCTAGGTTGGTTCACATCAACTGTACACCGCCCTAATGTCATTCTTTCTACCAGTCTTATTTGGATTAACCATTTATTTTTTTGTTTATTTTTATTTTTAACCCTGTTAATATAGTTTTCTTGTTTAGGGCGATATCCGAAAAAATTGTTTTTGAAAAGTCTTCCAAGATGTATTCGAATACCTTCAATAAATAAATTATTTAAATTTTGCCATGGACGTTTTCATTTGCCTCTTATTTTGCCTGTTGTCATAAATACAAAGAAGACAAGATGGAGACAAAATATGAACTTTTCTACTGCACTTCAGGATGATCGATGGAGTCCATGCTTCCACTGAAGTTGCGTAATTTGGTACCCCTTAATATGTTGGAGAAAAATTTAAAACTTCCTTACACGAAATGCACAATAAGGATTTCTTGTGATGAAACTATGTTTTTAACAAAATACCACTGTTCGGATGTTATACCTATCTGTTTTTGAGTGGACTCCCGTCAATAGCCGCTATTAATTTTATGGGCAAATATTAAGTGAAATTAAAACATGATTTTAGTTTTTAAAAGAATCATAAGAAAAAGATCCCTATTGAAAAATTATTTTGATTGTAAAATTTATTTTATATAATCTCAAATAAAGCTAAAAAAAATCAAAATCAATTTTCGGTTTATTTTTGGGGTATAGTGAAAATCGAGGGAGGTTTGATAAGTAACTTGGTTTAATATCAAAGAAAACAATTCGGCTTTGTAACATACTTTATTTTTCGATATGGTCTCCTCGAATTTCAATGGACTTGTTCCAACTTTGCGATTCCTTAGTGAAAATGAATTGCCTGTTTGACTCAAATTTTCGTCCTACCAGAAATATTTCGAATTTTGAAAATAGATGGTAGTTTGAGGGAGCTAGATCTGGAGAATAGGCAGAATGAACACCTTTTTTGCCTATCCCGGGCGTTTCTCTGCTATCATCGCCTTTAGTTTGTCCAAAAATAATTTATGGTATTCTCTGGTAATGGCTTTCTCCTTTCCGAGGTAATTGTGATTACGACTGATGCCATCACTTTCTCAGCTGATTTAAGAAATTTCACCTCGTTTCGAAGTCGGCTTGCCAAGTGCAATTCGTTGTTAACTAGCGTACTTTCACTCCGCTGTCGGCAAAAATCAAATTCTAGATTTTGTCGATGATTTCAGGGCCCTAGAACGCGGTGCATTTTTGACGCCTGTTCAGTCACGCTTCAGTTCATTTACTCAAAGTCTAACAGGAAGAAGATGAGTCTCCCAATATAAGTAAAACCCTCTCATAAATTTCCCCGTGTTTTCTAGAAAAAAGAATTAAACTACACTATGAATCTCTAATTTTATTCATTTTTAACTGTCACTAGAAACACTTCTTTTTAAGCAACTGTCAAACAACGAATTATTATCAGAACGACTCGAGACTACGGATTATTTATTCATAGGGAGGAAACCGTATGACTAAATATACAGATGATTTTAGCGCCATCTATTTGTATGCTCATCAAGTTACTTATCAAATCTCCCTCGTATGTGTAGTATGAAAACTCAATCAGGGATAAATGAGAAACAAAGTCATCACACTGTTAACGAAGTTATATTTGTTATCCGTATTTTTGTGTTTTCCCTTATGAGCATTGCACACACATTGAAGTTGAATCAGAGGAATTTAATGTGATGGATAAAGATTGTTTTAATATTAATACGAAACAATTTTTTTTGATTTGCCCTAAACTGGAAGTAAGTGGTCCTAGAGAAAGTTTTTGGTTACATAAACGTGGTGGATATACTTATAATTTATTTTTATTTAGTTTTTCTGGCACAAAATACAGTTTCTTTAATTGTTCTTTGAAAAAATGTAAAACTGTTAGGCCTTTAAATATTAAAAACCAGAAAAATAGTTATATGCCAATGACATTCTATTTTGAATTTTATAGCATATTTCGTATTTTAAAATTAACATAAGAATTATCCATAATAAAAATAAATTTTGTGCCAAAAAAATTGTTTACAATACTATTTTCTAAGGGATGTGGCCTATTCGCTAAAATTTGATTATTTTTACCAATTATTTGAGTTGGTACAATGATAACACCATAGAGCAAACTTAGAAAGAAAAACTGACGATGGGAAAAAATGGTACGGTCAGTTTTACTTTAAATTACTTGCTTGTGACTACTATCCGTCAGAAAACCACAGAAAATTTTCTAATAAACAAAAAATTCATTTAAAAATACCAAAAATATTTTGAGCTCGCAACCATCCGTTTCCTTTTTTGATTTAAAACAAATCTTTAGTAACAGTATGTTAGGAAAAGCTTTGCGTAAACTTCAGAGAGATAGGGAGGCAGTTCTTAAAAATCTGTTCCACGATTTATAATTTAAAATTCTCTCTGGATTTATTTTAATTGGGAATAAATGGTAGTACTCAAAATATTAGTATAATGCTAAAAAATCAATTTTGCACCAAAATTCAATGTAATAAAGTGGCAAAAAATTGCTAATGCAAAAAGACTACGACATTTTTTCTTGATCAACAATTTTTATTAGTATCTATCAGGTAGTAATAATCATTACCAATTGAGGATTTTTTTTTGTATAAAATACTTTATAGATTTATTGACCAAGTTTATATTGATGACATGAAACCGACTTAAAAGTTAGGTAGCCTATACGTATGTCCCCGTTTGTTTTGGCGATTTGTAAACAAATTTCAAGCCACTTTCAAACCAATATATAGCGCATGCGTAGGTACCACCAGTAGAATACTTTGAAGAATATGTGTTAAATATTTCGACCTTATATATTTTCTTGGTTTTTTATGATATTCAAAAATATATAATAATGTCAAACAGATTTCAACTGAGGTGGAAGTTATCATCTTCTCTTAACAGACAAGGTAAAATGCGGATTAAGATTTTTGGAAATTTTTAATATTCGGGGGTACATATATGAAAGCTCTACGATTTATTTACCAATCCGGAGTTTGTCTAATTTACCTAGAAGGTTTGCTTTTAGCTCTAAATAAGCGCCGGACGTTGATGAGAATTTCATTAAATCTACTGGGAGTGAGTGTCGAGACCTACAACCTTTGTTCGTGCTGCGTTTTCCCTTTATGTAGGGAAAATATGAGAGGCCATGTTTGTCGAGGAAGTGACGCGATACAATAGTCTACCAGAGGAGAGGAATTTTGAATTATTAGACGTGCCTTGATAATTTACACATGTAATTAAAAAGATAGTTAAATTATAATTATTGGCTTTCGATGGTTCATACTCGACTGTTCGACAGTTCTACAAAAAGATTTCGTAAACCTGAAAAACGAGTAAAGCTCCCAGAGGATCCATGGCTTAAATAATCAGAACCAAAAGAAACAAGCAAATAGTACCTAAAACTCGGAGTTTCATTTTCGTCGTTGAAGTGACAACATGTGCGAGCGCTCTTACGAAACGTGAGAAATAACGTGGTTTGAACCTTTGAGGACGAAAGCGAGACGTCGGACTGAATGGAGCTTGTCATGGAGCAAGCTTTATGCGCGGTTGTATACTCCCAGAGAAAACGGTAGTTTCTTTTGACCCACAAATCGGGTCTTTGTATATTAAAAGAGATAACTTTTTTTTGTGATCAAAAAAGGTTGTGAAGTCTGGAGCTTTCGGGAATAGAACCCTAACTCTCAGAAATTTCTATTCATCAAATAGCCACAACTGCGGTAGGAAAAAAGTGTATTCGAAAAAAAAAATAAGACACCCTGAAGAAAATATGAAAATCATATACCCCACGATAACTGAGGTTATCAAGTATTAAATCTGACTTGAACCGTTTATATGGCATTTTGAAGTCGCTTTATTAAAACCAATCCGATTTAGTTTTAGGCTTGATTTGAATCTTTATGAAGCATTTATATTATTTTTCCCGAAGTGTGTTTTAAAAGCGGCTTGAATTTGAGTCAAAGTCATCAATATAAACGTGTTCATTCAACCTCGTGTATAGAGGCGAGATTGGTCACCTTGCAAAGGCGAAAACCAGATAGTTTCGTTATAAGTATTGGTGGTTAGAATGTGACGTAAAGCCCTTTTATTTATAAAATAGAAATACATTTTAACTTGACAATTTGTTGCCATTCTTCCGAGGTAAAAAAAAAAGTTAAACTTAAGCGGAAAATTATTCGCATAAATGTTTTTACCATCGTTTTTGAACTTCCAATTGCCAATAGAAAACTTGGATATGTTTTTCGTATACTCGAAACTGCTGTAAAAAACTGATATTACTTTGAAAGGTATATTTTTCCTTTTATTATGTGAATATCCTATTACTCTATATCAGAACACGTTACCTTTGAAGATAACACACTTGAAGTAGAAATGATTGGATATAATCATTAAATGCAAATAATTTGTTAAATATAAACTTTTATTACTCCTGATTTGAAACACTGAAAATAGCATTGACAAGTTTACCAATCATTTAAATTCAACTTAAAGAAAAACGACAAAGGAAGTGGTAAGAATGCAGTGGAAAAAAAGTTCCCTTTTGACGCAGTGTCCATGGGAACTTAATCCCGTTAAAACAATATCTGAGCATTTTTTCCACTGACGACTTAACCATTTAAAAAGTGACTGTCGAAAACGATTCAATTTTCTGTACTTATACGCCAAAAGTTTTTGAACTATATCTTAGTTCCCAAGATAAAAAGTTGATTTTCTGTGGTTATTTTTTGCTGCTCTCTAACTACAATACACAGAACCTACAAGTACAGCACGATAACAAAAGAAGTCATCACATTGAATAGTTATTACTGAATAACATTTTTTTGGGGGGGAGTTGCACAAACATTATATTTCGTTTAATACTAGTAACATTAAAAAAATGTTTTATTGGGGTCGATTTTTAAACTAATTTTTATTATAGAGGAGTTTGATACTTTAAATTGCACTAAATATTTCAAACTGTCATCTTCAACGCGAGAATAATGATGGAGTTGTTGGTAATAAAAGGATATATTTAAAAGGTTTGATAATTAAAGTTTCCCATAGGAACACATTTTTCTCTTATTTCCGAAATTCGACTTGATGTGGAATTCAATTAGGAAAAAAAAACATAATTCTATCTCTTGGAAAGGTAGAACACTAAGATTTTCGCAAAAGTTAAGGTTTTTCTTAAGAATCTTATAAAATTTTTTATGGTTCACAGATTATATTTAAAGTTTTTTTTCTAGTCTATTCACTTATCCATTTCAAATTCACTAAATAACTTAATACACTAAAGGGCTCCATACACTTCGTTCATCCTAGACATTTAATCGTTAAAATTGTGAAACGATGTGTGATGTGCTGACGTCCCCAGCTATGAGGTCAAATACAGTTTACTTTGAAGTATAAAGTAAAAACATTTATTGGCAGTGGTGGCAGCTTTCGTGATGAGGTCAGGGTTTACTTTATAAAGTATTATCATTATCAATTAAATTTCAGGCGTGGATTCACTTCAGTGACCAGGGCCCGTAACCTCGAAAATGTGAAGAGTGATATGAAAAGGCAGTATTCTTGAATTAGCAATATTGCCAGATATTCAACGTGCCAGAAGCACTTTATGGGATTTTTGGAATTTATTTGTTTTTTTTTTGTTTGATTTTGCCAAGAAATACTAACTGAATTTATAAAAAAAAGTACTTTGATCTATATTACTCTCGAATATATTATATGTTAAAATGTAATATTTTTAATTGTTCATAGACTCATCTTTCAGAACCGAGTAGCTCACATACCTCGTGTTTATCCGACGAGTTTCAACGAAGCCGGTCGGAGTTCCAATATGACACGGTAAAACACGTCTGTTTTTGCCCATACTGGATTTGGTTACAGTTTTACCCAACCAATTTGACTCGACGAATAAAATAGTCTAGGATGAATGAAATTTTAGGGTTTCTGAAGACATGGTTACGAAAACGCTGATACTTCTATCCTTAAAGACCGATTCTCACTTTATGCATGTATCCAGAGTGTATAATCCTTAATGCATCAGCTGATCTAAAGTGTTTGTCAAGGCCATGGGTGAAAGGTGCAAATTTGTACCGGTTTGCGTGTTTTTAAGGAATGTCTGGTTATTTTTGATTTTGTGTTTTTGGTTTTGTTTTGACATAAACATGCCATTGTGTTTAAAAAAAATAATCGAGAAGAACTTATGGCAATTAGTTATGGAGTACTTTATACAATACTAAAAAACTGAGGTTAATGGCTCCATTAGGTTGGCAAATATGTTTAAAGATATTATTTCGAAAGGACTTGAAGAACGGCACCCCAAGTTTCTTACCCACCATGGTAAATGAGGATCGGCCTTTATATAATTTTGATATCTGTAGATCCCTGACTATGGCTGTATTCTTTAGAGTAATTATCAAATGATCAAAGTGAAAAAAGTGAAACTGATAACTTCATATTCTTTTGAATATGCATTTACTTGTTATTAGGTCGAAGTGACCATGATTACTTCAAGTGATAGAACTGAAAGTAATAATGACTCAAAAGAATAACCGTTATGTATTTATCAAGAAGCTATTAATGTGGCTTGCATCGTCCTTACTTATTTTCTTATCAATTTTTTTATACTTGGAAACCCAAAAAATGTCTTCTGATTCACCGTCAAGGCTATTTTTATACAAATAATCACCGGACAATCGGGAAAATGCCCGGTAGGGTCCTAGCGAAAATTTTTCTCAACACGGGGAAAATTTTTCCCCAAAGTGCATGAGAGCTCCTGCTGTACTTTCAGTTATTTTAAAGGAAAGCATATTCATAAAATTGTTTGTAAATTTAAATACAAGATTCTCACCTTGATTGCGGTCGGGATGTAAATATTCTAAGATTTTTAAATATTGAGCTGCTAGGGTCCCAAAATAATACGGGGCCCCACACTAACCTCATATGATTGAAACGAAATGCCGTAAATTTTTTAAAAAATATTTGCACATGACTCTTGTCTTGACCGCAGGTTCCTTTTCATTAAAGGTCCAGGAGGCCTTTTGACCTCACAAATAATTAGTATTCTTTATAATTTAACCAGTTAGGTTTTATAAACGTCATCCAAGGATTCTTGATAGTATGAATTACAAAAAATAAATCGTTTCCACCAAAATTTTCATGTTGAAGATGACAATGCGAATAAACTGAAATATTACTTCACTACTACAGGAAAAATTAAACTTATCCAATATTCGACGAAGTAGTAAAAAATTAGCTCACGAATAACACACAAAACGTACGAAAAATCAATTAAACAAAAAAGAAAATATAAAATAAATACTTGTAACTCGATAGTTTGTCTTACATACTAGTTGATTATTCGGAAGAAAATACATTCTAATTTTACGGACAATCATTGCACTCATTTTTGGATACACAATAATTCTTAATGATTTTATAGGTAAGTTAAGAAAAAAGTACAAAATACTTTCTCTTTAAGACTAATAATGATTTTTAATTTGATTTGAGGATTCGGACCCCAAATCGTGAAGTAAATATTCCTGAAGAGCCCTCGTGTATTCGTAGGCGAACCGTCGGAAGGAAATTTGGGTAATTACGTAGTCATAAGCTTAAATTAAACATTTTTGTTAGAACAGATGTATGTTTAGTTTTTGATGTTCTCTCTTAAAATGACGTAGTGTAATATAACTGCAAAAGTATTGAAATTTTAATTTGAAGTACTCCAACGGTGATCCGTCACTAAATTAAAGCCGTACAATTTTTTAGGTTCTGTTATATATCAAAATAGATATAAAATTTTTGTTTTAATTAACAAGATATACCAAAATTACAAATTAAGAATACATACCGCATCATCATACTTTTTCCTTAACTTGTATTTGAAATGACACGATTGAATACACATTTATTAATGAATATTTGGCTTGTTCAATATTTCTTATCAATAAATTACGAATACGAATAATGATCCTTAACACTAATGAGCTAAACAGGTGAAAAACGTTTTTGGAGATGTCAGTCGTCTGATTTTTTTGTTTCTTAGAGGTTGGTCCTTATTGCATTGTTGGACGGCCCTAATGGCGTATCGGTAACCGTCAAAACACTGAAAGAAAAATAAGAATAAGAAATGGCTTCAAATCAGTATAAAACTAGAGAATCGTGGATTTCTAATGTTGGTTGTATTCTTTTGAGTAAATTATCACTGATCAAAGTGAAACTGATACCTTCATGTTCTTTTGAATATGCATTTACTTGTCATTGGGTTGAAGTGATCATGACTTCAAGTGATAGAAGTGAAACTGATAATGACTCAAAAGAATAGCCTTGTTGTAATTTCTTTACCTGAGTGGCCAACAGTAAGGACCTCTACCGGAAGAGAGCCGCGGCGCCGAGCCAGCAGCGCGTCCGGACTCTCGCCAGGTGTGGAACGCCGATGAAGTTGCGCGCAGAATCGCGCCAAAACGTCGGACCCTCCCGCAGAGCTTCCTTCACCTAGGGCACCTACCGTCTCTGGGCCGCCGCTACTGCGCCTGCGCAGGGTTTTTTTTGCCACGGCCGCGGCATGCCTATAAAATAGAGATAAATAGATTTTTCATAACGAAATTAAATATTTTGCATTCAAAAAAAAAAAAAAAAAACAGGTTTGTGTTCACATTAAATATCAGCAAAGATTATTATAGCTAACGCTAAGCTATAATAATCTTTGATATCAGTCAGGTTCGTCGAATAATTTAGAACTTCAGATCAATGTTAAAAATGTCTTGTCAAAAAATATTTTTTAAGGGTTGTAAATAAATAATTATTAATAATATTTGTAGGGTATTTTACCTTTCCATTAAGACTAGTATGCCGTGTAAACTCATATCGACTAGAAACGCCACTGGGTGGCAAATCCACTGGTGCCGAGCCCCTCCTTTGGTATTGCCAGAACGTGCGATTAGTCTCGACAGGAGTTATGTTTATTATATGCCCTGGTGATTCGTTCCCATTATCTTCATCGAAACTTCCTGAAAAGAAAATGAATTGATGTGACTGGTATTCAAGATTTCTAAATTCTTTTTTGAGGAAACTTACTAAAATGATGGGCTACTTCTATTGGTACCGATCCTCTACGCAAGGCTTGTACGTCAGATGCACTTAGTCCTCCGCCAGCAGAGGACGCAAATTCATCCGGCTTGGACAAGGGTAGGGATACTGGTGCTGATCCTCTCCTCCGAGCCAAATTCTATAAAAAATGTACTTTAACTCTACCCGCACTTCAAATTAACTTGAATTTAACCTAATCATTATTTGCTTCTAGGGAAAAAGTAACGCAAAAAAATCTTTGATCTTAATAGTACGGTCGAAATTAATTTAACTTTTATACAAGATTTTGTCAGTGTATATACATTGATTTCTATCTTAATTTATGAATTCTGTTATGGACAATGATCAACCAAGATGCTGCAAAATACTAGGGTAGTTGTACATTTACACTTTCGCCCTGTCTCAAGGGATATAAAGGACCCACTTGAGGCGGGCCTGACCATTATTTATCTATAACATGAACAAATTTGATGATTTTAATTTGGAAAATAACAATTTTATAAAGACATGAATTGTCGAAACTACAAGCAATTGCTGGTATATGGAAATTAGGTGTTAGATTTATGAGAAGTTTACTATGCACTCGTATTGGCACGAGAAATTATATTATTTATTTTAGGATTTTATTTATTGTTTAGATATATGTATAAATTTCTTTACTTAGACTTAAAAACAATAACTCCATAAAAATCAACGTAATTTTCTAAAATTGGTAATGTTTTTAAAGTGAAAATTGTTGTTATTAAACATGTCACAATCATAGACATATAAATAATAGTTCGCGGTCCCATTATACTGATATGGCTTGGTCTGAGAGAGATACAAAAATTTAAGGATATAGTCCTTTTCTCTTTAAAGGAGCGGAGCTAAGCATCGCGAGGGGTGTTTAGCAAGTGTGCGCGAAACTTAGTCCAGCCCCTTTAGTGTTAGAGAAAGAGAGAAAAACAAATAATATATTTTAAGTTATAAAAACGCTGAAATATAGAAATTTCTATTAATCCCAATGCCAACCATAGACATATAAAGTGTAGATCGTGGGTCGAAGTGTACCGACTTGCGCTTGGTGTGAGATTTATACATTTAAGGGTAGTCTCTCTCCTTCTAAAGGGGCGGGGATAAGCGTCGCGAACATATGCCAAAGACTCCTTGTGTAAATGACCAGTCTTCGGGCACGTGTGCGTGATACTTGGCCCCGCCTCTTTAGGGAGAGAAAGACTATATTCTTAAATGTTGCGTCTCTCACACCAAGCGTGAGTTGGTACACTGGAACCCGCGGTCTATTCTTTATATGTCTATGAAGTTAATTGAAACCAATATTTCTCATCTTCATGACACTGGATGCTTTAGGCGGTGGCGTTAGTAAATCGTTTGCTAAATTTCTTAACCCTCTCATCCTTTAACCCTCTTTAAGAGTTGGAGCTCGTATGTGTTTTACCCACATTTTTGCAGTTTTCTTAAATCTTATTACTCTTTTTCTGACTTGATGGTTACAATAGAAATTTGTGTTAGGCTTGAGCTCCATTTTCGCATTTTCCTAAAATAGTGATTCTCATAATGTGTAGCGCAAATAAAATATTAGCAATCTTACTGCCAAAGTAGGTATATTTTAAGAAGAAATATCTCAAAAATTAAACTTGTTTCCCCAAAATAAATACAATCTAAAAAAATACTAAGTTTGCTGTGGTAATTACCTAGTTTTTATTAAAGTATACGTTATGAGAGCATGAAAAAACATATTAAAAGTACGTTACGAAAAGGTACTTACAGTTGTTTGTACTCTTCGAGGATCCACATTTTCCTTTTCACAAAATGGACCGCTGCTTTCTGATAACTTAACTCTCTTTTCGTTCTCTTTTTCAACTCCTGACGAATCTGTTGTCTCTCTTTTGTTATTGCTACTGTATACAGAAAAAAAATATGAAGGAAATTGCCACATAATTTTGGCTAAAGCAAGAAATTCCAAATTTTTGAATAATTTTTGTCGTAATCGCCACTCTTAACAAATAAACTATCTACTAAATCTCAGCTGCCAGCAAATCAGTTGATTGACAGGTGACAGTTAATTCCTTTGCTTAAGTGTAGAATCTGTCCCCCATAAAAATTGTCAAAAAAACAACATATGAGTGATATAAAAATGCACCCTGAACTAACCTGTAGCCCTTGGATTCACCAGGTAACAATAAGTCAGGAGGTCTGCTGTTATTCGGACTCAGCACTGCTATAGCTGGAATGGTGTAGCTCTGAGGTTGCTGAGTAGATTGCTGAGCTGTTTGCTGAGTTTGTGGCTGAGTATTGTCACTGTGTGATATGTTCTCGTGGGAGCTATTGGAAGAATTAGTTCTACTGTCGCCTACAACAATAAAATTTGTAATCAGATGTATTAATTATTATTTATTTGGTATTATACAGTATAAGCTTGTGATAATTTTGATTACGAGGTGACTAAAAATGCCTGAAAGTGTTTGAGAGGGCCTAGAATTATTTATATCTACCTTCATGCGCCGTTTCCGGACAAGTCGTCATTTCAACCGTGGCACTCATGTACCTGACCCGCATATATGGCTGCGGAGGGGGGAATGTCTGTTGCCTGGTGAGGCATTTTGTGGTAGCCTGCATTGTCCTATCTGCAGCTCCTTGTAGTACCGAAGTCAAACGGCTGATGGCAGCACTACTTGACATGGACGCGATGGAAGGTTCTGGCAAGAGATTCTCGGCGCTGAGTGGACGTTCTGGATTTTCTTCTGGAAAAAAAATATTGAGTAATAGAATATAAATTATGGAGACTGCACAAATTTCAATAGAATTAAACCATATAAAAAGGGGTCACTGAAGTATTTTTTGTTCAAATACAGAGTGTTAATCAAAAAGTTTTTTCTAGATGGTTTAATTACATTGCAACAAGAAAAACACAAATGCAAATGCCTGTATCACTTAATTTATAAAGTTTAGGTTTTGATAGACTCTAGAAAATTTTGACTATAAAGCCCAAATAGATTGAAACATATATTTGTTTTTTTTTTTGCATATAAGCCAGTTCTAAAAGCCAAACTTTTTCAAAAACTTGACTCACGATCTTTCATATGATTACTACTGTGTGTGTAGGTGCGATTCATAAATATGAATCGCCGATTGTAGGTAAATTGTAATATTAATTTTTGTTGATTCCATCCAAAAAACTGGATAAGTAAATGTAGGCGATAGCCTCTGCTTTACCAGTTCCTATAAATAAAAATATTTTGTAAGAAAAATAATAAATAGACATTTGTTTGGCTTTTTTATTTTATATCTTAACATGTATGTATTTTGTGTAAGTTTAATGAGATAATTCTTTTCCTTTAGAACTGTGTCAAATAAACTAAATTTTCTTATTAAGAATAACTCTTAGAACTAAAACCTACTCTAATACTTTAACAATTTCATCGTGCCTACCTGAAGAATGATATGGACTTCCACTACTAACAATCGAAGATTGAGACCCATAATGTAAGAGTTCATCTTCTTCTCGGAGACCACTGGAAGCTCTCGATTCAGTCTGCGGCGATACCGGCGATCTTCCTTGTGTGCGTAGAGAGGCTGTAGCGGGAAGGCTCTCGCGTCTGTAGATCGTCCTTGGTAACTGAGGTTGCTGAAAAAAAATTCCATTAATAATAATTTTGTTATTCTAATTTAAATACTGCTCGCTTCTTTCTTTTTTTAAATTGTTTGATTGTCTCAGACTGATGAAGAACAATAAATTCGTGTCACACCATTGTTTTTCTTTATGAAAATCAGTAATAATAACAATTTTAAGCCTATACATTTCTGTAACATGCCAAAGAAATGTAATATCATCTGCAAAGATAATAAATTTTCCTGTTATTGGAAGGTGTATAAACATTTAAAAAATTAGTGAACTCAAAATAGAACCTTGTGAAACACATGTACTGTGACACGTAGCTCTTCGGAGTCAGTATTATTAAACATAACAGTCTGAACACCATCCGGCAGATAAAAGCAAAACCGACATAATAATTCGGTGATGAACACAATTGAAGGCTTTTGACAAATCACAAAACGCGACAGTTACAACGTTTTCACAGTTTAAGCAAAGACATAGGTTCAAGAAACTAGAAAATGACATCGCTTGTATCTTTCAAACCCTGGAACCCAAACTACCGCATGCTGATATAAGGTTGTGCTTATTCAAAAATGCAATCATCTTAAGCAGCAATGCTATTGGTCTAAATCGGAAGTGGGAATAAAGAAAAATGTTTCAGCCATTGATACATGACCCAAATAACTTCTAGGAGTACTGTGTTAGTGTTTAATTAAAATTATAACATAGTGACAAAAAAAAGATAACTTGTTGATTTTTTTGTTTTGAGCTGAAAATGTAAAAAAATGTAGAAGAAATAAAACGTACTTGGTGTCGTTGTGGAGATCCAGACGTGCTTGTGGGAATCTCCATGTGCACTGGAACCGAATGTCGCCTGACTCCCAGAGACTCCAGAGTTGGCACGGCAAGTGATTGTCTTCTTGTTTCTCTGAAAGATACCAAATTATTTATTTTTAATTTCAATAAAGTATAGGAATTAGTAAGTACATATTGTCAATATGAGATATTATTAGAGGGTTCTTATTCTTGAAAAAAGTGACATTTACCTCGTAGAAGGCGGGGGTATAAAATCATGTAAACTAGTACTGGCCTCGGAAGACCTTTTAGTAGGCTCTTCTTCCTCGCTTACTTCCGGCTCTGCGTCGGACAGTTCAGTTTGTGTCTCCTCTGCTAACTCTGCTTTTTCTTGCTCTTCCCACCGCCTGCGGTTAGAGTCGAGCGTTTTGATCATGTGAGTAGAGAGGGTACTATTCATAAACCTATGCCATTCAGAGAAGAGCGGAACTACCACAAAACGAAAAAATCCTGTAAAAAGACAGCAAATTAATACGTTGTTTTCAAGGAATTTGCTATAATATAGCCAGATTCACTAAGAAGATTTAAGATTTAAACCCGATCTAGTTGCCGTGAAATTTAAATCTAATAGTCGGCCAGTTTTGTTTTGCTTATGATATTGTCATAATTTATATTACATATGTCAACAAATAAACGCTTATATAGGGACAAGAACCTTGCTATTAATCTTTGAAATATGTAAGAGAAATAGTTGTATATCGAAATCAAATAAAGTTCTCCATTTTTTCCGGTTCAATAATAAAACAAGATGATTTTTTTATGTTTGTACTTTTAGGGTTTAAAATTTGCTTGATTTATTAGTGCTCTTGTCAGTTTAAGTCCTCTGCTGTGAATTTAGAGCGGTTTTAAATTTAAACCAAGTGAGTGAATCCGGCTGATAGTGTTTTAAACTGTAAACAATACACTCTTTACTTACCAACTTGTATTTTAGCCACAGAAGTTGATTGTTGATCACAAATAGAAGTTACAGGTAAACCTAATTGACGTTCAAACTCTCCCTGCCTGAAAAATTCGTCGCAAACTTTAATTGACCACTTATGTGAAATATCCCATGGCCTGGTGGGGTTAGAGATGTCTGCACATTTGAGGGCAATTTGAAGTATGAATTGGCGATTTTCTTCTAGACGAAGGTCTAAGGTGTTTTCGTCAATATGCTTCTAAAAAAAAAGTTACATTATGTTACATTGTCGTGTTTTATATAGTTTAGCATTTTTAAGAAGTACTTAGGAACTTTAAGATATCTTTTATTTAATTTCTAATAAAAAATTGTTTCTTCCTTGCATGAAAGGGTGTGTAACATTACTCATTTACCTTAAATTTTAATAAAAACTCCTGTTGTCTATTGATATCTGTGGCCAAAATAAGTTCTCTTATTTGTCTCTCTAGCTCGTTTCTATATGGCAACAACTGTTCTGCTACACCACTTTCTAAGAGGCAACCTACTGCTGACCTCCAATGGTGATTTTCTAACACTGACATATTCTAAAAAAAATATATATATTTTTAGATTTTAGTAATCAGAATTTGCAAATTATTGAAAACCTTTGGATTTCTTTTCAAAAAATTAACATTAGTTTGTCATGATCAAAAGTATTTTCCATTTTCATTTTATTACATATTATTTATTTACCATGTTAACGACACAAATTTTAACGTTTAAAATACAGAAATCCTGAATTCCATTTTTTAATATTCAAAATGTTTCATTTTACCTGATATAAAATGGCGAGATGATTCGAGGTGGTTATGAGAAAATGTTGGTTAACGCCAGGATGGTCAAGATCGTGGGCAACGGCACCAATTAGTGACGCCATTATTTCGAGAGGTGTCACATGTCGCCTAATCTAAAATGTATCAAAATATTTTAGTAGGAACTAAAAATATCGAAAACCAATACATACTGTTTATTGATGGTTCATTAATGAAACATAAAATAAACCCACTTAATATCAAAATTTGAACGTTTTGTCCAGCTGTTCACCTCAAAGCAGTAATGTATTATTTTCGGGAGTAACTATTCCGAGATATTTATAGCAAACAGTAAGTTTGTTTGATCAATAATTAGGTATAAAATCGTTCCCCCAAGTCTATATACAACCACTAATCTGCAGCATGCTGTGTTTTAATAAGTACATTAGTTAAAAGTACCTGTTCCTCCTGTAAAAAACAATGCATTGCTTGTGTTACATCAGTCGCATGAATCGAATTATGATAGGGGTTTGTACTATGGTACCCCTCCTCTATAAGAGCTAAAACAAAACAGAATTATATTTAGCTTGCAAAGGATCACTATTAATGTACCGATAATCTATAACAATACGCCATTTATAATAATTCTTTAAGATTCTCTGTAGAAGGTGAAGATAATCAATAAAGTGATGGTACTTACAAAATAATTTCCAGACGCGCACGACATCCAACTGGAAGTGATCCAGCAAACCGTACCAGTGGAAAAGGTGTACGCAAAGTACGGGCAGTGATCGGCCACCGGCAACGGTTTCCAGGGTGAAGGCGTTGAAGGCCCACGCGCTGCAACGGTCCAGAATTCGCTAAGAGAAATATATAATTTTTATGAAAGAAAAGCGGTTTATATGGAATTCTTAGTATTTGCCATACTAACAGCCGAACAATTTATATTATCTTAAAATATTTTACTGAAATTTCGGAAACTTCAATTCGGGGAATTTACACTTAAGTCAATGAAAAAAATAGTTTTGGAGACAAATTTTTGCTAAAATTTAAATGCCATGGAGGAGTAAACGTGTAAAAGTTATCTTTAAAAACGACAGATTTGAGTACATAACTCTAACTGGGCATTTATATATTCCATGAAAACCCAATCATTTTGACGTATCCTAACTAAAAAAAGTATGGTTATGTTTGGGTGCAGAGAGCTGAAATAATTATTGGGAAAGGTTCTCAAAATAAATGTAAATATTGGAAAATTTTGTCATCAGTCAAAAGAATCCGAATAAATTATACAACTTTCATTCAAGTTGTTTGGAGTGAAAATTATTGTTGTTTCAAATATCGATTAATAACAGTATACAAAGTAAATGTCCATCATTAAAAATATATTTTTACTAGTTTTTGGTAACCACGTTTTACAACAAAATTCTGATATCGAAGCCAAATAGTAGTTTTGCTTTGGAAACTAGAAAACCGATCAAAAAAGTAGAAAAGCGGATTTTTCAACTTGTTTAGTAAAATTATCTAAGAGAAATGTTACCTGAACCAATCCATGATGAATGTCATCAAGTATCGCATAGTCCTGCGCTAGGGAGCGTGTGGTGAGTCTTTTGCGACGCCGCTTGTGCATGGTCAGGAATTTTCCAGAACATTGCGGCGTCGGGCACGAGCCCATCGCATCCAGCAGGACCCAGTCCTCCTTGGAGAAGGTTCTTTGTAACGGCGAGATATCGGCCGGTACTGAAACAAAGAGAAATCATAATTTATATTGAAGTCGGTATAAATTTTATAGTATTCTGAATTTTAAGGAAAAATGTTCCATTTTTACTATGAATTTATTTGATTACTGTAAACGATAAATCTCCCTGATCGTAGGTATTTAATATACTGGTATTTCAGAAGCACAATTTTAAAAAGTTAAATAAATGTAAAAATATGGTTTATTTTTTTAGATTTTCAATATTAATATTTCCAATCTACGACGAAAGTCAAAACGTACAAGTCTGTTTATTTTATAATCTAAAATTGAGATAATCAGGCACCAATAAATATAAAAAAACCTCGTTCAGTTCTCGACCGATAACTTTTTTTATGGCTAATAAAAACTTTAGTATTGGGTGGTTTATTTTTACAGTGTTATATTATATTTCGAAGAGTCTAACGTATAAAAGGGTAATAAATTCCAGGTGGTGAGTTGACCGCTGCAAAAAGAACAATATAAAATTAAATGGCTCGTTTATAAAATTATAGGTAAAGAGATCATAACTTTAGCTAGAGGATCTGACCTAAAGAATCGACTATATTTAGGTTAAAATTGATTACACCAAATCTGATGGGTGAATAGGATTATGCGGCCTAACTTCAAACTTTACTTCATGAATTTTGGCGATCGCCATAACCATTTTGTAGCTGCGAAAGTTGTTCTGATAAAAATGACTTTCTTCTTCGCTAGACCTGACATTTATTCTATGATTTTTTTAAATTTTTTTTTAAGGAGAGCGTTAGTCATCTCGTCCTTTTCTAGATAATTTACTAAAAAGGCGCATTCGGTGTTGGTTTTCCTGGCCCATTCACTCTATTGATCGGTGAATGGTCTCGGACGTTGAGTGGTGGGTTCAGGACTCATCCACAGTAACTCAGCAGTCTTAAATTGTAAAAAAAATAAGACGATAATAATAGGAATAGTTGGTCATGATGTGTTATTGCCGTACATGCACTGCTGGCAAAGGGGTTTAATACTGCAGAATTATAAATTAACAAAATATAACGTGCAGGATACTTTAGCAATTAAAATAACATGATGACAATCTTTAATCATTGTTGTACTCGTTAGATACAAATTTTGTTCCGATCAAAATTAAATTAATAAATATCATGGTCATATTGCTAAAAATACTGTGCGTTATAAATAGACGCGACTTGCAGAAAATGCAAAACATTTAAGAAACGTATTTATGTACATACACACGCACGTTCATTAACCTTTCTTAAAATAAATTGCTTACGTTTTGCAATGGCAGAGGGAATATAATGAACCTGATGAAACCATTGTAGTGGAAGTAATATTTATGCAAATTCTAAATTTTACGTCGCAAAGGAAAATATGGTATTTTCTGCGATTTAGAGAAAGTGCAAAGCTAAGCTTTTTTGACGTGACCCGCCTAATAAACAGCGCACACTTTATGTTTCAGTAGCGACCAAGGTAAAATTCGGACGCTCATATTTTTCCTTATTGTTTTATTTTGGGCTACTTCATACCATTTCAGGCTAGCCAGTAATTCCAAAGCATCAAACCAATGTTGTTTGGGTATTCTAATGATCTTCTCTTCCCATATTTTGAATAAAGCACATCCTATACTTATTAGTCTTTTCCCTAATCCATACATTAATTTTCCCGTCTCTGAGTGTTATTTCGCTGGATCTTTGTTGTATTTGGAACTGTGATGTCTTATTTAGGACTTGTGTTTCTGTGTCATAAGTTATGACAGGTAGTGCACACATTATATAGTTTTGTCTTCAGTTCTAGAGGAATTTTTGAACTGATGACATACTTTAATTTTCTATAGGGTGCTCATTCAAGTCTAGTTCATCGGTTTATCTCCATTTTTCAGTTTTGTTTGGTAATTTTTACTGAATGACATGAGGTAACTTTTTCTATTCTTTGTTCTTCTATGTTTATAATATTCTCGTTTGTGTTTTTATTTATCATGTACTTTGTTTTTCATATTAATTTCTAGTCTTATCTTTTCTGCTTCATTTTCTAGCTTATCTGGCATTTCTGTCGATTTAATTTAGTTTTGTGCGGATATTGCTAGGTCGTTAGTGAATTTTAAACAGTTAAGTTTTTCTCTGTAGATATTTATTTCCTTCATTTCTTAGTTGCGATTTTAAAACACATTTAAAGCAATAGCGTTAAAAGATTTGGGGATATGACTCCTCCATGTAGTATTTTGTTCTTGCCTTTTAATTTCTGGGTTGTTTCATGTGAGTTTAACTGTAGCGTTACTGTATCGAATGCCTATCAGAAATCTCCGAATATCACCCACAAAATTATGTTGTATTTATTCGTTTTTTTCCTATTAGCAATATGACCGTGTGCAGAGGTATTCGATAGTATTGTCAATTTAAAATCGCTCACTGGGTTCGCAGAATAAAACAAAACACCTTTCACTGATACTTCCAATACTTATGTTAACACAACGAAATCACAACTCTCACTACTACTACTTAATGCTTTCACTATACCACTAACTATACTACGCTTATCCTATCCCTATTTATATACCTATGGAATTCCCTGTATAAATCTAGAACATAAAAGTTGAGGTCTATCTAAAAATATGACTCATCGATATAATATTCGTTTCGGTACATTTTAATAAAGATGAGTCATCACATAGGAACTTTTGTATACTAGGGCGTATCAATAGGTTTCTTCTAGTCGTTCGTAATAGTATTAAAATTTCTTGGAAATCCCACTATTTCTTTGGTAAGATATAGTTCGAATTAATGATCTAGTTTGTTTGTTATTGTTCTTATAAATACCTTATGTACCTGGAGTTCTATTGGGTCTTCCATATTACCATTTTCTTAAAGACTCAAAGATCAAAGAATTATTATTCTTCTATTAGAAAATAATCGCATACCTAAATTTAGTAAAGTTATGATGAACTCACTTTTATTCCTATTAAATTCTTTATCGTTTTTTACAATATATAATTTACACTTTCCTTTATTCTTATGTTTTTTACGGTGGCCTCTTTAACAAACGAAGCAACTGACTGATGGATGTTTCTTGTAAATACCGTTATTATGATTACAATAATTGTGAAAATTAGAATTTCAATGAAGCAACCATTAATTTATTATTTGTTTCGGTAATAGTCGACAAGTTTTTTATTTTAATGTCTTATCTTATTGTGTGTACTAAGTGGGACAAAATTATATCCCGTTTGCAATTCTACAATTTCCTTCTAAAAACCGACATTCAGTTTCTAGTTTAACTGAGTTGCGTCAGCCGATTATGAAAAATTACAAAAGGCACTAGAAAAGTTTTCTTAACAATAGTGAAATAAAACAGTCTGATTTTTTGGATAATTTTTTTTCCAACATAATAATAATAACTTTAACGTATTTTCGCCTGAAATGATCTTATTTCTTCAGAAAAAAATTATTTCTGTTGTATCTTCTATTAACTGGTTGTCGTCTGAAGTGCTTTTACAAATTTCTAAAAAAGTCAAACGAAACGAAGTCTGGATAACACGGCGGATGATTCAACTTGAAGAGGTTACATTCGCCAAGGATGGGTTGAGGTTTGGTTGCTTTTTAAGCTCGCGTACTATACTGAAGAAAGAGGACATTCTTGTGACGAACTAGACGTATAATGGGTATTTGCTATCATTGTAGGACTTTTCGAAATATATTCAACAAGAATAATGAAGTGATTGCGAGGTATAGGTCGAATAGGTATAAGCAGACAAAGCCTTGCAATAAATATTGTTAATTATTCTTTTATATTTAATCTTTTGAATTATTCCCGACATGTAAACAAATTTAATAAGCGATTAGATGGCAGAGATGAGCCAATAATTTATTATGGTCTTGTTATTAAAAGAAGCATAAATACACCAGTTGAAGAAACGAAAAATGTGACATGGGCGACTTTTCATCATAAAATATCGACTGATGATAAGTCCCATCATGCTAAGTGTCCGTTCGGCCAAGATAGGTATTCATATCAAAAAGCGAGGGCCTCTGAAATGATGCATTCTTTTAAACACAAAAATAATTTCCGTATAGTTGTCTAATGAGCCACCTAGTAAAAAAACTTTCTCTACAAATGGATATAGAATTGAACTAAAGGGAATTAGATTCAAGAATGCGCTAGGAACAAGGGAAGCTCTATTTTGTATACACGTATTATTTCAGAGATGTCTCGATGTGAATTGCGATATATTTGCATGTTTTGTAGATTATGAAAAGGCGTTTGATACGGTCCAATGCTCAAAACTCATAAAGATGCTAAAACAGATAGGAATGGACGATAAGAATAGCCGTATCATTGAGAAATTGTACTGGGGATAATCTGCTGACATTAGAATCGAATGAGAACTCTGATAAATTAATAATACAACAAGAAGTCCACCAAAATTGTGTTCTGTTTCCGAACTTATTTAATGTTTATTCAGAGAATATCTTCAAAAAGTGCTCTAGGAAACAGGTGTTTTTAATAAAGACTGTATGATATACCGATTATACCGCCATATTCACGGATTCACTCACATAACAGTATGTGAGAGTGCTGTTGCTATTGAAATAGAGTGACCTGATTTGTTGAGTTGAAAAATATTTTTTTTCTCTCTTTTAAATTTATTACAATTTGTCCCGGAGTATTTATTTTTTATTGTAAAATTTGTTTCTACATTATGACATAAATCATTAAACTGTGTGATACATAAAAAAAATGTTTTAGATTTTTAAACATACTGATGAAGGTTAATCTTTTGACCTAAATTCACAAAAATATATATAATGAAAAGAAAAATCGAATAATTATTTTAGGAACCAATATCCCAAGAAAAAACATAAAATATAGTATAAGGTTCAAGAACTTGTTCTCCAGGTATATATATATATATATATATATATATATATATATATATATATATATCGAATGGACAACTTCATATAAAGTCAAAAGGTTCAAGAACTTATTCTCCAGGTATATATATATATATATATATATATATATATATATATATATATATATATATATATATATATATATATATATATATATATATATATATATATCGAATGGACAACGTCATATAAAGTCACCCTTATTGTTAATGCTAAATAACATTATAAAAATAGGGAGTTTATGTATAAAAAAAACTGACTTTTAACGACTTTTTCAAGGTAATATTTAATGTTAGTTTTTGATCACCCTGTATTTATTTAGTATCAAAATATCTTCGCAATACACTAAAGTAGACACCCTTCTAGAAGGAAACCAACCCAGATTAAATAATGAAGGCTTTCATACAAGAGAAATTGATAATTATGTTTAGGCCTACAAATGCCATTTTTCCCATAAAATTTAAAATATATCGAAAAAAGTTAGACTTTGGAATAGGACATTATACATGAAATATGTTTATAATTTTGCGTAAAATCTAAAACTGAAATAACACGTAGGGTGTTCCATTTAAAATAAGCAAGAAGGCATCAACTTCCGGTATAACCGGAAGTGCAACTATCTTGAATATATTTTAGCCGAATTGTCCCAATCGACTTTAGTAAAATGCCAAAAATTTCCAAAATCTATTTTCCGAAAAATAGATCGCGGCAGTTTGTCGTGAGATACCCTCTATATACAATGTGACCAGTAAAACCACATCATATAAGAATTTTTTAATTAATAACTTTATTCGAAATTCGTCTTTGGCATCAAGTTCTGCTTAGATCGAGATGAAAATTAACCAAAAATATAGTAGTTACATGATTAGCATTATCTGTCAAATTTTATTTTTTTTTCCAAAAAAAACTCAAAAGTGGGGTTATATACCAATTGGCGAAAAAAGTTATTAGAAAAAGTTTTTCTAAATGAAATTTTTAACCTATATGCAAAATTTCAGCTGAATAAGATAATTTAGAATTTTTGTCCATTTTTTGTAAATTGCACCACTGTTGCAAAATAAGACCAAACGGAACCTAAATAAAACTTCTAAGTTTTGACAATGCTTCATTCAGACATATTTTGTTTAAAGTAGCGCCATATTAAATGTGTGTTTTTCTACAAAATCCAAATAGGGATATTAAAATTTGGTCACATGTGATGCAAACTTTATTTATTTTTGACCCTGTATAAGGTTACTTCATAAAAAGAAACCTCGTTTGTGTTTAAAAGTAATACACATTAATATTAAAAAAATAGTTTAATTGAAAATATTCAATGTTGTAATAAAAAAATCATAATAAAAAAATTAAACGCATTTAAAACTTATTTTCTACATAATGCAGACTTTACTGATGACACTGTGTACTTGTTTGTGTTAATTATAATGTGTACTACTTTTAAACCCAAACTACGTTTTCAAAAATTGTTATTTTATGAAGTTACCTTATACAGAGTCAAAAACAAATAAACTTTGCATCACATGTGACCAAATTTTAATAGCCCTATTTGGATTTTGTAGAAAAACACATTAAATATAGCCCTACTTAAACAAAATGTCTGTGACGAAGCATTGTCAAAACTAAGAAGTTTTATGTAGGTTGCGTTGAGTCTTATTTTGCAGTGGTGCAATTTACAAAAAATGGGCAAAAAATCTAAATTATCTTATACAGCTCAAATTTGGCATATGGGCTAAGAATTACATTTAGAAAAACTTCTTCTAAAAACTTTTTTCGATATTTTGAGATATAACATCACTTTTAAATTTTTTGGAAAAAAAAATTAAAATTTGACAGATAATGCTAATCACGTGACTACTATTTTTCTTTGGTTTATTTTCATCTCGATCGAAGCAGAAATTGATGCCAAAGTCAAATTTAGAATTAAGCTATTAATAAAAAAAATCCCATATGATGCGGACTTTACTGGTCACACTGTGTATATACATATATATATATATATATATATATATATATATATATATATATATATATATATATATATATATATATATATATATATATATATATAAAACAAGACTTGTGTTATGAGGTTCGGTCATCTTCTTGACCAATTTTGGCGTGTCTGGATTCGGGCCAAACATAAATTGCCTTTGAGAATAAGTTGACAGCCAGTGAGAACTATAATTTACTATCTTAAATTTAAAACTGTAAATTTTGGATATGATTGCAAATTCTAAATACAAGGAAAAATACGTTGAAAAATAACAGAGTAAGATTAATTGTGCTAAAGAGATATACTAACGAAATAAATCTTGGGGCTTTTTCCGGTACGCTTACAGATAGTTTTTTCTAACATAATTTTTCTTAATTTTAGGATTAGCCCGTCGCCATGATCGCCCTTAACCCAAATCGAATATAATATGTTAATCGATGCGTGTGTATATTGCGTAATGAAGTGCGATAACTAGATACTGAGATAACCATGGACTGATTATGTCACCCGAATGATAATTTATCTAATTAGTAGTAGTTAACGATTTTTTATATGGCACGCGTTGTAGCGGTAAAAGGTTGATTAATATAAGGGTGGTTCTATAAAAATAAGGACATTTTTGCGGAAATTATTCAATGTAAATAATTTTAATATTTTATTATCGTTTTTACTGTAAGATAAACAACCTTTCAGTTTGTAACCTACTTAAGAATATTTGTTTTTTTTTCTCTGACCTGGTCATGGCATTCACAGAAACAATTTTTTTCTGAGATTGCACTTTGCTTTGAAAACAAAATATTTGCGTTGTATATATATATATATATATATATATATATATATATATATATATATATATATATATATACGAGACTGGTTCGAAAAGTCCGTGCAAAGTCAGAGAGATGGCACTACAGGTGCTTTTTAGTTATTAGTATCTCTTGGAAGAACACACACCAGTTTCAGCCGGGTCGGACTATTGCTTTGTGTTTGAAATTCGTCCGAATCGAGGAAGTCGAGTGATTCTCCAAAAATGGAGGAAAAAGAATTTCGTGTGTTGATTAAAAATTATTTTATCAAAGGCAAAACGCTTTAGGAGACTAAACAGACGCTTGATAAACATTATGGTAACTGTGCACCGTTGATTGGAACAGTTTATAAGTGGTTTCAAAATTTTCGGTGTGGCCATATGAGCACAACAGACGCTGAATGTTCTGGACGCCCTGTTGAGGTAATTACTCCAGAAATCGTTGACAAAATCCATGATATGGTGATGGATAACAGAAGAGTGAAGGTGCGTGAGATTGCTAGAGCTGTGGGCATCTCGAATGAACGGATACATAATATTTTACACCAACATTTGGACATGAAAAAGCTATCAGCACGATGAGTGCTGCGATTGCTTACGGTTGACCAAAAACAAAATCGTGTGAAGTGTTGCCAGAACGGTTTGCAACTGTTTCAGCGAAATCCTCAGGACTTTAAGCGTCGTTTCGTTACTGTGGATGAAACATGGATACATCATTATACTCCTGAGACCAAAGAACAATCTAAATAATGGGTTGCACCAAAAAGGCGAAGATCATTCCTTTGGTCGGGAAGATTATGACCACTGTCTTTTGGGATTCGCAAGGAATAATCTTCATCGACTATCTGGAAAATGGTAAAACTATTACAGGTAAATATTATTAATCGTTATTGGATCGCCTGAAAACCCAGCTGCAAGAAAAACGTGCACGATTGGCTCACAAAAAACTCCTTTTTCATCACGACAACACACCAGTTCATGCCTCAGCAGTTATGGCCGCAAGATTAATGGAAATACGGTTCCAATTCGTTTCACATCTCCCTGTTCCCCCGACTTGGCTCCCTCAGACCATTATTTGTTCCCCAATATGAAGAAATGGCTGACGGGAAAAAATTTCATTCAAACGAGGAGGTGATTGCAGAAACGAATGGCTATTTTACAGACTTGGACAAATCGTATTATTCGAAAGTGATCAACAAACTAGAGCAGCGTTGGACGAAGTGTACAAGCCTAAAAGAAGACTATGTTGCAAATAAAAAAAGAGTTATCCAAAAAAATTATGTAGTTTACATTTTTGCACGAACTTTTCACGACCCTTGTATATATATATATATATATATATATATATATATATATATATATATATATATATATATATATATATATATATATATTATATAGTTTGGCACTTGCGCAGATTATACCTTGGTTCTCCTGGTTGGTTTCCTTACTTCTCTGGGTCTGGTCCTCCTCTCGGCTCGCTGTCCTGTTTCTCTGGCGTGTTGTTTTTGGTTGGGCTTTAAATAGGGTTTTCCACGTATTTGAGATGTTTTCTGCATCATATCTCGTATTAAAGTTTTTAGTGTTTTCTATGTCAGGATCTTCTACGATGATGAGAGTTCTATAACGTTTTATGGGTGCGATTTGTCTGTTGATGATGGAATAAAGCTGATGTGGTTTGTTTATTTTTTATGTTCTTGGGCTCTCGTAGAGATTCTTCTGTTTGTTTGGTGTAATAGACGTAATTGGAAGAATTCTGACGAAAGTCAATGCACAATTTACAAGCCACAAACAATAGTACGCTAATTATTGGGTAATCCCAAAGATAAAATACCATTGGAAAACCAGGGAGTGTACAGCATCCCATGGAGACTGTGAAAAAAAATACATCAGCCAAATAAACAGAAACCCATGCCGAACGATGTGCCTTTATGTAGCATTCTTCGTGTATCGAGTTTGATTTATTTGTATTTTTACGTTACTGTCACATGACGGTTGTTTTACAATATTGTTCGTTGCGCTTGTGTTATTGAGTGATCCGTCGAGATGTCGCTATTGGAGTCTTGTCTGCTGTTTATTTATTTTAAAAAGCAGTAGATAGGGTATGATTGCGAGATGATGGATTGTACCGGATCCAATGGCCTGATGAGTCCCAAATAAGGACAAAACAGCGCTGTCGTCATTTTCCGGACAAGGAACTTCTTCATTGACTTGGAGTTCTTCGCATTTTTTAAATACCAGAGTAATGTTTACTAACACAATCGTATATATATATATATATATATATATATATATATATATATATATATATATATATATATATATTATATATATATATATTTGCCACGTCTAGTAACTTAAACTTAGTTAATTTGTTATCGAAGTTTAGTTCATATATATTGTTTATAAAAAAACTATAAAAAAAAATAACGAATATACTTCTTAAGTTCTTGTTTCTTAAATTTCGGTAATCCGCTTAACAAGTTATAAAATCGGAATGATATTTACATATTAACCTATATTTAGATCAATAACAAAACCACGAACTTGAAAAAGAAAAATTAAAACTATGTTTATACCCACATATAATATTAACTAAATCACAAATTCTCAGAAACCCAGCCATAATTCGCAAACAGTTTTTCTTTTTGCGGTAGGTCACTTTAGTTTACTGAACTGTACCAAATAGTTTCGGTCGTTTTTTAATTAAGTAGAAAAAACAACAAAAGGCGCGCATAATTCAAACAATAATAATTACAATCTAAGTTGGAAACGTAAATATTTTTTGGTTTTGAGATAAAACGGTGTGTGGGAATGCCCGGTTGCCAGACAGAGCCAAATTTCTTAAAGTAAAATAGAATGAGCAAAGAATTTTTCCATTTTTCAATAAAAACCGATCAAGTGCGAGTCAGGCTCACATGATAAGTGTTCCCTACCACAAATTGAATCCATGACTTTTTTAAAGTATGCCCCGTGTAATATGATAAGAAGGGTTATGATGATGAAATTTGCTGCTACTTAAAATGCATTTATTTATATGATAAAACGCGAAGCCGCGGCGGGTCCTGAATATATGAGCGAAACTTTTTCTACAATCTATAATACATTTATTTTTACAAACATTTTGCGTGCGAAGCCGCAAGGGTTAAATATATATACTTTATACTTTATTCACCTTTAAATCAATTTACATTGACATTCAGGCACACCACATATCCAAATATATTTACACTTAGGTACATCACATATCAAAAAAATATACAGTAAAATAACACTAGCAAGAGGAGGTCAAAGAATTAAAAACTAGTTACAAGATTAAATAATAAAAATGAGGACATACAACGTCAGCAACACACCTTCAATTATGAGAACTTTAAAAAAATTTATTCTTAAAGTTATTGCCACTAAGCAAAGTCAAACATTTATTCACCTTTAACATCAATTAAGGTTGATGTAAGGACGTCATATGGTCAGATATATATCAAAATTATACAATATGCATGCAACATTAGCTATACGTCTTAAAAATTAAAAGCTAGTTTCCCATAATAAAACAAAGAATAAAAACGGAACAGATAATTTAAGTTAACCATCGTATCATTTTAAGAATCCTCAAAATATTCCGCGAGTGAGTAGAAGCCCTTCCCAATTAAATATTTTCTTAAATTATTCTTAAAGCTATTGTAGCTATTGGCTGATTTGATAATTTGAGGAAGTTTGTTGTATATACGAGTAGGGTGATAATTGACAGATCTTTCAAAGTGAGTCGTATTGTGCGAGATGTAAAGTGGAACATTTGCATTCCGGGTGTTATACTGGTGGTAAGTCGAACTCGTTTCAAAACGTTTAATGTTGCTTTTAACGTAAAGACAACACTCAAAAACATATACACATACAAAAGTTAGCATTTTATGATTCTTTAAAATATCCCTACATGATTCTCTCCTTTTTAATTAAATATAAGTCTAATAATTCTCTTCTGTATTAAAAATACTCTATCTGTATTTGATGCAGCTCCCCAGAGAATTACATGGTAAGACATCGCCGAATATACCAAAGCATAGTATACCTGCAGCAATGTAGTACGTGATAAGTCACGTCGTAAAGTTAAAAGAGCAAAATATGCTCTATTGAATTTATTAGCAACCTCCCCGATGTACAATTCCCACTTAGTACCGCTATCTACTGTCAGACCCAAAAACTTGCTATAGGAAGTACACGTAATTCCTGGAAACGCCAAGTTATTCCTGTTAAAATATACACATTTAGTTTTATCTACATTTAATATGAGTCTGTTTTTTTCACATCACCTAGACATGTCACTAACGACCTGTTTAATGGATACTTCAAGTTCTTCAGGAGTTGCTTCTGATAGAGCTATTGAGGTATCATCCGCGTAGTTCACCACCAGACCCCGAGTTATATAAGAAGGCAAATCATTTATTAATAGAGTAAAAATTAGTGGCCCCAGCACAGAACCCTGAGCGACACCCATATCAACATCGTACTCACTGGACTTACACTCATTTAAAAGAACAAACAGTTTTCGATTAGACAAAAAGCTAACAATCCAATCAAGTACACTCATCCTTATACCTAAGTTGGAAATATATATATATATATATATATATATATATATATATATATATATATATATATATATATATATATATAATCCATTTATTTATATGATAAAACAAACATTTTGCGTGCGGAGCCGCAACGGTTAAATATATATATATATATATATATATATATATATATATATATATATATATATATATATATATATATATATCATCAGGCAATATACAAAGCAGACAATTTAAACCTTTACACTTGGGGGATCATGAACTGGCTTCTACGTTAGGAAACAGTCCAAGAGAAGCTTCAAACCTGACTGCACTCAAATGAGGTCATCAAGGAAAATATCGACAAATTAATGTTATGTTAAAAAAGTAACAACTAGATTAGAGAAAAATGAAGTTACAGATAGAGATGGTAGAAAGTGAAGAAAGAGGAAATAGGATTGGGAGAAGACAAAGACAAGATCAATTTCATCTGTGCGGTGCTTACTTGAGTCGCACATATTCAGACCGAAAATTAAAATCTTATTGTTTAATTATCTTTTATTTTTATTATTCTTTTTTCAAACATTAAGCTATTTGTAAATAAGTTTTTCTAGTTTTTTTTTTTAAATGAGCGAGTGTAATAAATATATTTTTCCTAGGTATATTTAAATTATAAAATAAGTAAGTCTCTAAAAAGTATTAGAATACGTTTATCAATATATAAAGCCAACTTTTGCTAAAAGTAAAGCGCGTACAAATATTTTGCATTTTCTGAATAAGTGGAGTAAAAGTTTCGTTATTAAGAGAACTTGGTAAAATGGGGTTAACCTCTAAATTTTATGGTTATATTTTTCCATTTCCTAAGGTGAGTACTTCTTTCTTACTTACACCGATCATCAAAAATATACGGCACTTTTCACGCCCCTTTAAATCCGAACACCTGACTGAGGTTACTTAGATGAATTAATATTCGTAATAAATTGTCGACTATTTGATATAAAATTCGTCTTGTTTTCAGTTGCAGTGTTGTTTTGGTGTTATTAAAGGCTCGTATACTGGTTTCTGACTTAATTGCTATTGATTTCGATGTTTGTTTATCTGGTTTATTTAAAATACATAAGGTATCCTTGAAAAAATAAAAGAGAGACTATCTACCAAAAAAAGCGAAACCCCATCAAAAATATACCTGTTTAGAATCGCTGTGATTTTTACTCATATATATTTGGAAGCAAAATTCGTATTAATTGATTTGGATAGTTAATTTTCGTTGTCATGGTAAAAAATAAAAATATTATCTTTTATTATACCTTAAGCACACATTACTTAGCTACTTACATCTACTAAATTTTTGTCCAAAAGCAGGCATATCCATGCCTGCATTTAGGTAAAAATCTGATAGACAAATTTCAAAATAATGTTTACTAAGGCATAATTAATAATAATAATAATAAATGAAAGACGAGAAAGGACAGATCGAACAACAGACAGTTTCAAAACTCTAAACAAGGAAGTGAAAAAGGAAATTAGAAAAGACAATAGAAATTACACCAATAAACTAATAAAAGATACAATAAGTGAAAACTGCAACATGAAAGTACTAAAAACAAAAAACTCAAGAGGCAAAACAAGAATAATAAAAATAAAAAACGCGAAAAACGTGACCGTCCAGGATGAAAAGGAAATAAGCAGAGCCATAGAAGAATTCTACACCAAACTATACTCGCACAACAAGAGCAACAACGAACAAAAAGAACCATACTCAACATAGGCTCAGAGGAAATTCTAGAAGGAACAAACTCAGAGATAAGAATGGCACTAAATAAATTAAAGAACAATAAATGTGCAGGAGAAGACAAAATTACAGTAGAGATGCTGAAAATTGGCGGCAGAAAAGTAGAACAAATATTGAAGTTCTATTTAATAAAATAATTGAAAAGAGAAAAATTTCACAGGATTGGTATAACTCCGAAGTAATCTTAATATTCAAAAAGGGGGACAATATAAATATTCTAAACTACCAACCAATATCCCTAATATCACACACCTACAAGTTGTTAACCAAAATCATAACCAACCGCATAACAAACGAACTCGATTTTTACCAACTTGTCGAACAAGCTGGATTCAGCAAACACTTTAGCACCACAAATCACCTACACACCATAAGAATACTAATTGAGAAGTGCACCGAATATAACGTACCGCTCCATATGGCTTTTGTAGATTTCCAGAAGGCATTCGACTCCATCGAAATATGGGCAGTATTACAATCCTTAGAAAACGCAAGAATCAATTCAAGATACACAAACATCATAAAGAACATATACGAAAATGCAACCATTCAAATAAAAATAGACGACAAGACGAAAACGAACCCCATAAAACTACAAAGGGGAGTGAGACAAGGGAACACTATCTCGCCAAAACTGTTCACCCTAGTCCCAGAGGACATTTTTAAGGAACTTAAATGGGACATCAAAGGTTATATCGACGAAATATACTTGAACCATCTCAGATTTGCTGATGACATAATCTTAATAGCAAGTAATCTCCAAGAATTGAACGAAATGCTACAACAGCTAAATGACGTATCCGCATCTGTAGGCCTTAAAATGAACTACAACAAAACAAAAATAATGAGCCACGAACAGGCAAACATAACAATACAGAACTAGAGGATAGAATACGTCGAACACTATGTATACTTGGGTCATGACATCAGACTAGGGAAATCAAACCAGGATGCTGAAATAAAAAGAAGACCACAGCTGACATGGGCCGCTTTCGGTAAACTTGCATATATCCTAAAAAATAATTCAATTCCCATAAATCTAAAAAGAAAAGTATACGACACATGCATATTACCGGTGTGTACGTATGGATTAGAGACCATGTCCCTCACCAAAAAGTCTGCTAAAAAATTAGAAACAGTCCAAACAGCGATGGAAAGAAACATGCTTGGAATATCCTTGAGAGACAGGATTAGAAATACCGAGATAAGACGCAGAACGAAAGTCAAAGACATCGTGAAGGAGGTTGCAGAGATGAAGTGGCGATGGGCTGGTCTCATAGCTCGATATGAGGACAACAGATGGACACGAAGAATCCTGGAATGGAGACCGAGGGAGACAACAAGAAGCACGGGAAGACCTCAAAAAAGATGGGCAGACGACATAAGGAAAGTGGCGGGCAAACAGTGGATGAGATTGACGAAGAATTGAGCAAGATGGAAACACTTGAGAGAGACCTACATCCAGGAGTGGATGGACAGAGGTTGACAAAGAGAGAGAAGGCATAATTAAGCAATATATATATATATATATATATATATATATATATATATATATATATATATATGTTATATCGTAGGTTTTCACGGATGGTGGAATGAATGGTTTGGTTATTCCGGGTCTCAATCCGTTCGTTCAAAAAATCGTTTTCACGACGTTTCGCCAAAATCTCATTTCGCATTTTCAAGTGCGGTTCGTCTCGTTACTCGCTGAGAACTGATGGTGGCCTCTGATGAATTTGTTGTAATATAGGAGAAAGTCTAGATTTATTACTTATCGACTTGTCCCGGTATACCCCTATATTACAGGCAGGTTCGGTTTCATTTCCCTGTCCAAATAATCTTCGTGCGTATAATAATCACCCCGGCATAATTTTTATTAATAAGTGTCAAATGGCAAGAAATGGTGACATTTGTGTAGTGCTCTATTGTTTACTTTCGTCGCGTTTCGCCGTCATGGCCAATTAATTTTCAATACAAAAATGTTAAATTCGAATATTTCAAATACTACAACTTTTTTGAATAGATAACATAATTCAAACATATCATTATTTTTAATGCTAAATAAGAAAAAAATATCAAAATAGGGGGGTCACGTTAAAAAAAATTGACTTTTAATGATTTTTCAAGTTAATATTTAATGTTAATTTTTGATCACAGGTCAAAAACAGTTAGACCTAGGTATAGAACATTATAAATGAAATATGTCTAAAATTTTGATTAGAATCCAAAAATGAAATAACATATAAGGTGTTCTATTTGAAATAAGTAAGAGGCATCAACTTCTTGTATAACCAACATCTTGAAAATATTTTAGCGGAATTGCCCATAATGATTTCAGTGAACTGCCAAATTTTAAAAACTATCTAGTCTATTTTTCCACAAATCGATGGATTTGTCGTGGGACTGTATATATATATATATATATATATATATATATATATATATATATATATATATATATATATATATATATATATATATATATATTCTTCTTATTTACTCGATGAGTTAATGTTGTATCTTTCATTACCGGCTATATTAATGAAGGATAGTAATAATAAACTAACTAAACGCAGATAACATCGAGGAGGACGTCCAAAGTAGCGGGAAGTTAAATCACCAATAACGGCAATAATAATACAAGTTCAAGAAATACTTATTAAATGACCATCCGGTCGCCGTGATCGGTATCAGGCGGACGGAATATGCGTCACCAATGCCGATATGTTCTTTGCGGTCTTCCGGCGATTAAATCACAGTGATCAATATATCAGCCAACTCTAGATTGAACCTAACCTCGTTGTTTATACTATACTACTCTGTCGTGTCGTTTTACTTTTGTATTTGATGTTCATTGTCTTGTGAAATTATCATATTATAGTGAATTTTTGCTTAAAAATTGTTCGTGAAACTCTCTGTGCTTGTCGTGACTGCATGTCGAAAACCGGAGAAAATGTGGCTCTTTTTAAATTCTCTAAAAATTCCTTAAAGTGAACATCTGTATACCCATTGTCAAAAACAATCAGGATAATAAGAAAAAAAAGTCATTTCTTTAATTTTAGTCAGTATTATAGCGATATTATTCCGTTTTTTTTAACACTTTTTCCTAATGTTAACACTTTTTCTCAGGGTTGCGAGGCAAGCAAGGTCTTAAAAGTTGGACCATTCCACTTCAAAGGCATCGCTAAAGCTGTTGTATCTGATAATTCATACAAAATTGTTGGAACAAATGAAGTGTGGACAAGTCTTCCTGAAAATACTGTTGATTCCTTTAATATGGCTACGACAAGTAGTACATAAAGTGACCATATGTCTTGTTTTCAACGGAACAGTACCGTTTTCAATTGTATTGTTGCGGTGTCCCCAAAGAGTCTGTCGGGACACAAAAAAGTCCCGTTTCATAACAATTTTGCAATCATTAGATAATTGGCGAGAATTTAAAATGTTTTTAGTTGCGTAAACGGTTGGAGCTTGGTCCTCTTAACAGCAGTGAAAAAGAGATCAGCAGGTGTAGGTTATGGACATATTCTTGCAGAAAACGTGAATGGATTCTAATCGTCGAAACTCGTTGATCCCGCCTCCCGCTGCTGCGAATTTTCCCGTATATTCAGATCAGTTCTTTACACGGTCTAGAACGGAGCGTCAGTATTATATAAACAAGTCGAAGACGACGTGGACATATTTTTTATCGAGTTGCAGATAGAGAATCAGCGGTAATAATAGAAGTAAAGTGTTTGAATCTTTGACTAAAATTTCTTTAATACATTTAATGTTTCAAAAGCGATTTTGTAAACAAATATAAAATGATACCAGTTTCTTTTACGATGCCAAAACGAACATTGCGTTTTTAATGAAAACTTACAAAGAAAATATCCTTTTATATAGTAATGAAATAATATTCCCTCAGATGTACATTGTGAAAAATGCCGAACAGAATTGCCAGTGATTTATGACAACATTAACGGTTCGATAAATACAGAAAATCTGAACATGCTTCATCTTCAAGCACATTAATGCTTGATTACATAAAAAAACCTAAACTTTTAAAGATATTAATGTTGCAACAGCTACAGATGCATGAAAACCAAAGTTTTCGTGGCGATTGTGTCTCAAAGCTAATTCAGCAATCATTTCAACGAAAGTTTCGATGTGTTCGAACTAAAACCACATCAATAGTTACAAATGTTTTGGTACACGATGCAGCTCATGCTATGAAAAGACATTTAGTAAATGCTAAATGTATTTCAATCCTGATCGATGTAGATAACAACGACCCTCAAAAAAATTTTCCGGTATTTCCAATCATTCGAAAGTGTACAAATTAAACGATTGGATTTTCAAGAGCATTCAGGTGAAACATCCGATATTATTGTAAAGTACTTAACCAAGGATTTAGACGAATATAATTTAAACACAAAAATTGTGGCCTTTTGTGCCGACAATGCAAACTGCAGTTTTGGCGGTTATCAGACACGAGCTTTCAATAATGTCTTTAGCAATTTGAAGTCAAGTTTGAATCGATTTTTAATCGGCATTTGTCGGGACGCACATATAGTGCACAATGCAGTTAAATCAGCCGCTTATTGCTTACCATATGATGTTGAAGTCGTTATTGTAAAAATGTACTTATTTTTTTACAATTATTCCGTTGAGAGTTGAAACGTTAAAATTTTTTATGTATATGCCGATATAGAATATCAGAAATTATTAGGATACAGCAAAACAAGATGGCCTGCAGTTGAAAGAATTTTAAAAATGTATGAAGCACTAAAGTCTTACTTTTTGAACATCGACAAATGCCTTACTATCTTAAAAAGTTTTTTTTTTAATTCTAGCTCAGGACTATGGCTCTATTTTATTCATGCCCAAGCATCCACTTTCCATTAAGTTATTTTGAAGGTTGAAGGTCAAAAAATTTCTGTCACTGACGTTAACCAAAACACACAATTCCTTCCTCTGACTGTACGCAACTTAATTGCTCAGCTGCTTCAAAATGGTTTTCTAAAACAATTTGTGAAGACTACTGCTGCAAATTTTCTTAAAACCTGCGCATAACGTCACAACTAGGGCCTGGTTGTTTGATTGCTGATTTGCTGAATAACGTAATAATATTTTTATTTATAAGTGAAAAAGTGTTGATAAACAGTAGATATTTCATTTCTTGGTACACGCATATCGATTTTATGCTATCCTTTTCTAATTGCATTATTTAAACGAGTATCATATGATAATCGGTACGTCAATTTTAGAATACATAAAAGTATGAATTTATGGTTGCCTAAATTATTATTATTGTTATCACTTGAAAGCACTGAGAAGAGTCACGACAAGCAATTAAACTGAAAAAAAAGATAAGTAAACATGTTTATATCTGCCAAACATCAAAAATGCCTCTCCCCCACCGACCATCAACAACCTTCAAACAAATCGATTGTTGTTTATGATGATCGAAGATTTAAGCCAATAGACGTTCTACTATGAAGATTTCCATCACTTTGAGAGGGTCAATGTGTCCATGGTTCCAACATAGGAAGGAATCCAAAAAGTGATAGATATTTTAAAGGAATCGGGTCGGGAAAAGGCTACCGAAATAGTTGATGAGTTTTCACTTATTACAAATTACATCACATTAGAGAAGGTTTCAGAATAGAACAACTTGAATGAAGCTGTAAAAAATAGTGGTCGTGGAACTACTTAACCATTTCAAAGATAGTAATTTAAATCATATGCATTTTTGTACAATTAGTGAATATGCTTTGCGTACTTAAAACGAGTGCATCGATTCAGTTTTGAGTCTAATAAAATAAGGACTGGTGAAAAAACGCAATTAGTCGTAGCAGTACTCAAAGCTATTATTTTTAAAGTAAACGTCAATAAAACTTGTCAAGAATTTTGTTCTGTAACAAACTTCCACTTCTATGTTATACATCTGTAGCCACTTCCAGAGATGTGGCTATTATTGCCCTCGATTCAAGAGTTTTAAGCTCGGTTGCATCAAACCCTGAGTAGCTCCGAGCAAATCTGAATAAAGCGGTAAAAGTATTAATTGGAACAGTAAATAACCTACAAATTATTTTTTTTCGGAATTTGTGTTTTTAATATACATAGCGAAACATATTGAAGACAAAAAGGTAAAATATTATATTATTACTTATTAGTTTTGAATTTTGTCTAGTGTCATGGCATTTTCGGCCATAAATATTTCGCAAATCGTTAAAAAAACTATGAAGGTAAGTTCGATATCTTGTGAAATAATCTTATTTTTGTGTCTCCATTTCATGTATAAAATGTTTTTTTACCCAAAAATAGCATCTAACAATGATAACTGATAGCTGTTAGGGCTTTATACACCAAATATTTTTTTTGGAGCTTGAGGGGTAAGGGGAAAGCAGATCTGACAAGCGCCGAGGCATAATGCACTACTTGAATAAAGCAAGGGTTTCTTGCCCCTGTACAGCTCCGAGCTGTTCATGCTAATGAATCGAGGGCAGTAAATCATACAGTATGAAGAAGCAATATATAGGTTATGTAACAGTAAATTTACTAATGTCAAGTTTCAGTTCAGAAAAGTTTTGTTAATTATTTTTTTATTTCTAAATAGTAAATAAATGTAGTGTTCTGTTACGTGTGTTCTCATTATTATATCCAACCTCAAGCGAACTAAAATATTACTGAAAATGTAGTAAATCTAATGGTAGAATCTCGGAGAAATCCCCACCACAGTTCTTATTTAAAATCGTCACCATCTGTATTAAAGTAAATTTGTTTTTCCGAAAAATTCAAAAAAACTTAAGTTAGTTACTGACTAGTTTAATATTTGTTAGTAAAAATAACTATTCCTTTTACATTTTTGATTTGCTTCATACTAATTTTGTGCTCCATATACAATTTGTATTTCACTAAAGTGTTTGTTTTTATTTGTGTATTATTTACATTGTACCAATAAACAATAGGCAATTATTAATTTGCATTTATTGTATTAAAATGGCAAATACCCAAGCAATATTTTCTTGCCCAGTCTATTTGTCCCGTCTATAACTATAACGCTTCCAGCTATTTGATTTTCCTTAAACCTGACACATTTTTTTTGATAATAGCAAGGTCTTGTTGTCTTCAAGTCTGAATCAATATATGTGATCACCTTTCACATTTTTATAAAATAAAATAAACTCTTTAGATAATTTTGGAAATAATGTTGGAGTAGCATTCCAAAACTGAATATCAGTATCTTTTATAAAACTTGGTAAAAGGCAATAATAATATCTAATTGAATACTTTCTCTTTCCAACGGTTTTAAATTTGTTTATACATTTTTTATTCCGTTGGCACATATGGGAATACATGGTTGCATACAGTTAATATACATAAAACAAAAACTTACTTGCGTCTTGTCTTGTCACATAAGAAAACAAATCACTGACCCCGTTTCTAAAAGAGCTTTAATTTCATTTTAACATGTTTTTTCAAGAAAAAGCCACACGCCCGCATTTCAAAAACCATTTGAATGCAGCGTTAATAGAAATACTTCTTGAACTATGTTTATAAAAATAGCCATACCGTAACGCCCGAGTGTAAGTGAACGAAACGTGAACGAAACTGAGCAAACGTTACTATAATACCTTCTGTTCGCTGTGTAAAACGTGCACCACGTTCTCTTTGCTATGGAGGAGAATGAACACAAACTATGCAGAAATTCTTCGACCTGCGTTACACGAAACCGGCCGGAGTAATTATTACTGAAATAATGCATTTCAATATTCAGGTTACGTTTGATTTTTTTAATCTTTGTAGGTCATCGACAAAGGCTTTGACGTAATACATACGCAAAGTTCTTAATTAAAAAAAAAATTGCAATTATTCGGAATACTGGAAATAACTTTTCGCTGATTTTTTGCATACCCCCTGTTGGTGACGTAGAACACGAATCTGAAGTTTTTTTTTTGGCAATTGCACATAGTTTTCCCAAAAAAAATTATTAAAATATCGTAGAAAACATTAAAAATCGAGCTAAAGAAAAACGAAATGAACTTTGAACATAGCGGGAAAATTTGTACATTGTTGTGAGATGTTCAACGATCATAAAATTGTAATTCTTCTAACGGCGATTCAATAATTCTTTCCATTTATTCTTTTTTCTATTAAAATGGAATATTCAATAAAGGACAGACCGATTTTTGAAACAAAATTAGCAGATTAAAATGTTGGTGATATCAAATAAAAATTAGTGAAAGTATTTTGAAATTTGGTCGGCGTAAAGCAAATTCCCAGACACAATTATTACACAGGGATTACGCTTGATGATTTCTATCATTTTTAACTGACTTCTAAAAGAAGGAGGTTCTCAATTCGTCTAGTATGTATGTTTTCTTTTTATGTATATATACCGATTACTCTGGAATGGCGGCACCGATTTGAATGAAATTTTTTACGTCATGTTCAGGAAGAAATAAATTTTATCTGATTTCCTCCAAAATTGATATGGGGGAATATGGCGGATCCAATATGGCGGACAAAAAGATTTAATTTTGTCTGATTTTCTCCAAAATTGGCGTGGGGGAGTTTTCGGGGTCGCTTATAATGGATCCAAAATATTTTTAAAAAATTCAATATGGCGGATCCAATATGGCGGACAAAAAAAATCAATTTTGTCCGATTTCTTCAAAATTAGTAAGGGGGAGTTTTCGCTGTAGCACATAACGATTCTGAAATTCTGTTTAAAAAATTCTGTATGGCGGATTAAAGATTCTATATCTCCCGATTTTGTCTAAAATCCGTATTGGAGTATTTTTGTTAGTGTTAATTATGAATTTAAAATATTTTTTGAAAAACTCAATCTGGCAGATTCAATATGGTGTCCTAAAAATTTTACATTTTTCGATTTTCTCCCAAACTAATATAGGGGATTTTTGAGCGTGTAAATTATGAATTTAAAAGTACTTTTTCAGGATTCAGTATGGCAAATCCAAGATAGCGGACTAAAAATTTTACATTTTTCGATTTTGTTCAAAGGTGGGACTGAATCATTTTTTAAGGATTTAAATAGCGAGTAGAAGTCTAGAAATTTTAAATTTCCCGATTTTTTCCAAAATTGGTACTAGGGGGCTTTGAAGGATTTAGATTTAGATTAGATTAAGACTTAAAATAATTTTTTTGAAATTCAGTATAGCGGATGCAATATGGTGGGTTGAAAATTTTATCTTACTAGCATTTTTTCAGATTTGGTATTAGTGGGTTTTCGGGGTCGTGTGTTACAAATATGAAGTTAATTTTTTACAATTATTAGGTTGATAAGATACAATATGAGGGACAGAAAATTTTATATATTCCGATTTTGTCTAAAATTGATATTGTGGGGTTCTTGAAGTGTATACAAGCTCAATATGCAGTATAAAATATATCGAGCTAAGAAATTTACATCTCAGGTTCTTTAAATATAGAAAATTGATATTGTGAGGTTCTTGAGGCGTATAAAAACTCAATATGCAGTATAAAATATATCGAGCTTAGAAATTTACATCTCAGGTTCTTTAAATATTGAAAATTGATACTGAGGGGTCCTTGAGGCGTATACAAACTCAATACGCAGTATAAAATATATCGAGCTAAGAAACTTCTTTATACATCGATATTGGAAGGTTTTGGGGCCTATATTACTAATCTAAAATTAATTTGAAATTTAAGATAGTAGATTTACTTAAAGACTAAATATTTGTTTGACATAATTTTACTGGTATTTGAAAAACTCTAAGAACCAAAGAATTTTTAGTGGTTCATTTTAGGGTGATTTACAACATTGGATAAAAAGGGTACTTTTTTGCCAACTTAGAGTCATTGCGAGGTACACAAATCTCGATTAGTACTTAGTTCAAATAACCTAAACTTCTAAAAGTGCGCTAAAAAGTGAAAAATAACTATAAATTCTTATATGAAATTGAACTTATGGTAAGAATGCAATTACAAATAAAGTATTTTTAATCTGTTTATGCAAATCACATTTTGTCAGGTATTAGTTTGGCTCCGACTTCAAACAGTTCCATTTCATATAAATATTTATAGTTATTTTTCACTTTTTAGCGAACTTTTAAAAGTCGGGTCAATTTTTTTATAAAAATTTTATTATGTGCTATGTTTCAGAATGTGTAAATGTATCTTAGTAGAAATGACAAATTTCGAAGGAATATACCGAAAAATACGGTGTAAAAGTGAAAAAAAAATTATTTTCAGTAAGCTATATGCGATTGGCAAAAAATAATTCAAATTCGCGAGAAATGTATCTAGACCTGTTGTAATTTAAATTTTAGTACGTTACAAAAAAAATAAATAAAATATTTCACTATTATACTAAGAAGAAAAAAAAACTAAACATCTTTACAAATGAAAAATATTTTTTTCCTTATATTTTAATTAAATCTTTTAAAGTAAATACCAAGCATACCAGTTTTTTGTTCGGTATATACATTTTGTGAAATGGGCACATTTCCCTGATTGCAGGCAAACGTGAACTTATTTAAAGTTTGCTCATTATTCTAAAAGTTTCGTAGTCTGCCTAACTTTCAAATTGTGTGTGTTTGTACCAAGTTTGTTTTCTTAATTTCATCACTTAGGATTTTCTTCTAATTCGGGGAAAGCTAAACGGGCGAAAAACATTTTCATTATGAGGGAGCGTTCGAGTTGGTACAAGATGTTTAACATGACCTAAAGCGAATTAACTAACTTTGGAGGGTCACTGACCAGTTTTTCAAATACAGCGAAAAGGGAGATTTTATAATTAAAATAAAGCAGTGGAATTTAAAGCTGACGATATAGTCGTATCGGGAGTTACGATTCGATTTATTTCCTCGCTAACATAGGTCAACAATATTTTCTAGCACGGACTCCAACATTGCAATAAGTGAAGAACAACACGGGTTTAGACAGAACAGATCGACAGTTGATGCAATTTTCATTATCCGACAGACTATTGAAAAATCGATAGAATACAATAAACCTCTTTTCATCTGCCTAGTGGATCTTAAAAAAGCGTTTGATAGAGTTCGACTTAAAGACGTCTTGCAAATACTTCAGTTACCACAACTATATTACGGTATTTGAAGAGCTAAATAAAAACAATAAGACACGCATAAAGACACAACAAGGAGTAACAGAGGAAATACCTATCATGACGGGAATACGACAAGGCGACAGTATGAGTCCATTTCTCTTTAATTTAATTATGGACAAGATAATTTAAAATGTAAAAGAAGTCAATGGAGGATACAAAATGGGACGAAAATCTCATGTTTTGCCGACGCCGCCTTACTGTTAGCAGAAAATGAATACGATCTGCAACGACTACTATACCGATTCCAGACCACATCAAAAAATTTAAATATGGAAATATCTACAGAAAAGATCGAAACGATGGTAATTTCAAAATATCCTCTCAGATGCAAATTGGCGGTGAAGAACCATCCTATCAGACAAAGCATGTCTTGCAAATACTTGGGAGTTGATGTATCAAGCAATAAAAATCTATACCAGGAAGTCAGAGCACAGGCTAACAAAGCCTCAAGGATATCATGATGCCTGAGGGACATAATCTGGAAAAATAAGTATATGTCCACAGAGAGCAAAGTACGCATTTACAGAACTGTGATAAGACCAGTACTAAACATCTAAAACAAAAAGTATGCTACGAACGGCTGAAATGAAAACGTTAAGAACAATCAAAGGAGTAACCCTAAGAGATCAAATAAGAAGCTCCGAAATAAGGGAAGAGCTCAAGGTGACTGATGTGGTACGGTTCATAAGGTCAAGGCGCAGATATTGGAGGGACCATGTGGACAGAATGGGCAACGATCGATGGACACAATGGACTAAGAACGAGATACCAAACACTAGAAAACCCACTGGTCGACTTCCAAAACGATGGCATGAATGTTGGACATCAACATCACAGGAGGCTTAATATAGCAGAAAAACAAGACGTCGTCTTAAATAAAAGAGGAAGAAGAAGAAGAAGGACTCCAACATTCATTTTTCAAGCAATTTGGAGCGCTGAATCCATTAAGTAAGGATAACCTAAAAGTGCGAAAAAGGCTGCTTAGGACATTTTCAGAGATCAGTGGTGCTGGCAGGTGAACTTACCATACAAAATCAATCATACAATAGTAAAATACAACTCTTCTTCAACAATTCCATTTTCAAACAGGAAGATATGATTGTTTTTTAACTGAGATATTGTATATTGAAGTTTATGCTAAATCATAGGGTTTTTATTGTTTACGTTAGCTTGTCTTCAGTTTGAGGTTCATAAGACTTGACACACGTCCTTGATCTTTCTCTCGATCTTTGCCTCAATGGTCAAGATCCTTATTTGGTTAAAGTCTGTTTATGATTCCAAGACCATTGACGTGCATAGATTTGTAGTAATAGCCAATAATTCTCGGTTGTTCCTATCAAATGTCCAATCTTCAATTTGATGATATAAAATTCGATTCAAAATTTGAGTTTACTTCTTTAGTTAAAAACATCGAATTCTGTAAATGGCAGTTCGACCTAGGTTTGCAAAAAATGTGTGTTTTATTTTATCGCCACTAAAAACAGAGAATTGTTGTTTCAAACATTGTTAGGTATGAAAGAAATAAATATCCTGCATTTTAGAACTTGGCAACTTTCACATCGCTGACACATTGATTCTTTACTTGGATATTAATTTATTGATTCTAGGATTTCCTCAGATATGCATCTGATGTATAGTCGTGCATCTTGCAATGCTTTGGAAGCCAGGAAGTTATAACACGACATATATCGTAATCGTATTCCTCCAGATCAGAAAACATTTCAACGAGTTGACCAACGTCTAAGGGACAATGGTAAGCGATTCCATTTAATAAGGTGATATGATTAAATTTCTTGACAACGTTAGAAAATGTTGGGAAAATAACTACTGATGTTAATCGGTAGGTATGCCGCAATTAAAGGAAAATATTTTAAATGATGTAGATGACACTCCTTTAACAAGCACTCGAAAATTATCAGCGCAGTTTAATACGTCGAAAACTATAGTACATAAAGTTCTTCAAGAACAGCTGTTATATCTATATCATTTGAAAAAAGTGCATGAATTTATCCTTAAGATTTTCTCCGTTTGCAAACCGGCTATTGTATCGGCAACGAAATAATGTAAACTTCATTAGCACTATACTCTTCACAGATGAAGCAGGTTTTACCAAAAATGGTATCATAAATTTACACTCTCATGTATGGGCTGATGAAAATCCTCATGCAACTATTGTTTCACATCGTCAACATAAGTTCTAAGCCGTTAATGTCTGGGCAGAAATCATTGGCAGTTTTTTGATTGGACCATACGTATTGACGGCACGACTGAATGGAAACTTTATTTGGAGTTTCTCCAGAATGGTTTTCACGATTTACTAGAGCACTTACCAATTGCTCATTTCAGCGTTGCTGTGCGGGAGCACTTGAATAACGTATATCCACACCATTGGATAGGTAGAGGAGGACTTATTGCCTGGCCCCTTCGATTTCCTGACCTAACGCCGTTGGATTGTTACCTGTGGGGACACCTCAAAACCTTAGTGTATTTCATTCCGGTTGATAGCAGGGAGGAACTTTTACGGAGAATCACGTTTCACTGTGATCACATAAGGAACAATTCTGAGTTAATGTGGTGGGTACAGCAGTCCTCAATTCGTCGTGCCCGCGCGTATATCAGACTTCATGGAGCCCCAGTTTTTAACTAAGCAGCTAGTTTAACATTTTATTGAAACTATGGTGACAGGGGAAAATGCCTCTTTTTCATATTCAACCTGACAAAAGTTAGAGGACTAACAATATAAATAAAATGGGATCATGAGTGTCACAACTAGTCTGTCCCTGCAGCTGTGAGTTATTCACAACATTTTCTTGGATAGTAATTTGAAGGGTGTTACCTGGTATACATCATATTAAAAAAAAATTGAAATATACCTGGTGGTTCAATAATTAAGTCTAAAAAAGTTGATTTCATTGTAACTTTTTGGGAGCCCATATCTCCGAAGTGGAGACCTATACGAAAAAAGTTTATATGAACCTGTAATATTCCTTTCGCGTTTTTTTTCTTACCCGGGAGATTTCCCACATTTTCTCGGACACTCTGTATATGGAGCTTTAAATCAGTTTTTTGTATGGAAAATTTTTGGCATTCTCTTTAAGTCGATGTGGCAGTGTATTTTCAAGATCATGGAGAAACATGAGTTTCATATACTGATTAAGCACTACTTTTGGCAAGGAAAAACTATGAAATATATTGAAGAAAAATTTAAGAAGTATCATGGGGAATGTGCTCCATGCATGGAATAGTTCACAAGTGGTTTGCTAAATTACGTTGTAGCCGTAAGAGCATACATGATGCTGAGCATCCTCGACACCCAAAAGAGGTCACTTCTTAAGAAATGATTGATAATATTTATGATATTGTGCTTGGAGATCGCAGATTAAAGATACGTGAGATCAATGATATCGCGAAGATCTCGACTGAATGTGTATTTTATATCTTGCATGAACTTGCATGCGAAAGCTTTCGACAAGATGGATGCCGCATTTACTGACAGTCGATCAAAAAACGATATCGTGTGATCATGTCTCAGCAGTGTTTAAGCACGTATCAGTGAATTTTTTCGACGTTATTGACCAAACGTGGACTGTAATGGAAAAAATATTAATTATTTTACACCATCCAATATGAACTATATTCTGTTAAAATGAATAATTAAATAATCACTCTGTGAATAGATTTCCCGTAAGAATAGGGTAGTTATATTTTTTTATCACTATCCACGAAAGTCTAATGAAAAAATAAATCAGTTATCGAACTTAACTTTTATTATCTTTGTCGTTTAAATGTTTTCTTAAAAATATATAAACTCAGTAAATTTATGAAGACATAAAACTAAAAGACCCTTTCTAAGATTTGGCTATAAATCTGTCGAAACAATCCTACTCTGATTATGTAAATAAAATAAGACGTGTTAAGGGTAGTTTTTCACATATTGTATATAAAATACCGTTAAAATGTATTAAAGTATTAAACGATTTTTCCATTATTATACTGGAATATAACGTTTGACCTGTAAAAGGAGGTATATAGCGACTATTTTTTCTGATTGCAAGAAAGAATGATTTAATTACCAGCAATATGAATAAAAGGGCACTCAGGTTTTTTCACAGACGTTATATTATCTTATTCCTTTAGTTATAGAAAGAAATAAAATAGTTTTATTAACTGTGTTTATATAAAAATTAGGATTAGGACGCTCACAGGCCAATTCGGGAATCAAGCATCCGGTATAGAATAGCTAGGGCCCTCAGCCCGTAGCGATCGAAACCTTCGAACTTTAAGGGAATAAAATTGTCGGTTACAGGACGTACGACCGAAAAAGTCACTAAAAAGAGGGAGAGGGAGTGTAAGATTCGAAGACACTCTTTTAAGGAATAGTAAATTTCAGTACCAATCGGAAAGTCGAATTAGGGTGATCGGTACCGTTCTTTAAGTCCAGTGTCGTAGTATATATTCGGCGGGAATGAAGGTTTTCTTTATTTGATTTGTTTTTGTTTTAATTCGGGAAGTAAAGGGAGTATCGTGTGTTATTTTAGTGGGGTATTTCGCGATTTTCATACGGTTTGATAAAGTAATACAAATAGTTGTTTTTTATTTAATATTTTAGTAAGCTATTTATACGGTCTCTTCAAAATTAGGTTGTCCATTTTAGGTTAACAGAACGGCCAATAAGAGCAATTATGATAGGTTTCTTCGTAATTATTATAAATTAAAGTTTCTCATTGTAAATAGTTCGTTTTTCTATTTATTTTTGTTAAATAGATTTAAGTGTTTTGAGAAACTTGTTTTGTTCAATTTAATTAAAACCTTCACACGAATTAACTTGCGGGCGCGCTGTTGCGAGACCTACAAAACAAGAGATGTCTTCTGACCAACTAATTAGCAGCCTTTCCTGAGTCCTGAAGTTCTGAATTGTGGTTGGTAAGCTTAAAAAACCGTAGTTGTTTGGAACTAAAGCTTCAAGAGAGAAGATGAACGTCCAGACTTCCAGAGTGTCTTTATTACTGTGAAATTTAATTGTAGGTTATTAAAATAGTTACAAAGTAATGAGTGGCAATAGATTGGTCATAGACAGATCGGCTAACGCTACCTCAATATGTCATTAGCAGGAGTCTATAATCAAATTCTGTCACAAGACGATCACAGAGGAATATTATGCTTTACTATTGGATCTATTTGATGTTGTACTGAAGAAGAAGCGGCCACATTTGGCAAAAAAAGTGCTCTTTCACCACAACAATCCACCTGTTTATTCAGGTGCAATTGCAAAGGCAAAATTACAAAAACTACGTTATGAATTACTTCCACCTTATTCGCCGGGTTTATCACTTAGTGACTATTTTCTGTTATCGAACGAGCCATAAGCGTATAGAGTTGGATGGAGATTATGTTTGAAAAATAAATAGACATATAACAAAAAAATTGTTTATTTCATTCAAAAGTCACTGACCTATCAAATTGCCCTCGTATGTATGTCTTGGCATAATTTGAATACAAGGAGAAACACGTAAGGGGATAATAAGGAAAGAGACAAGGAAACTGTTTTCTATTTTAATGCAAGTGTACAATATTTAGAACTATTCATTCAAAAATGTGTGTTTTTCGTTTTAACTTTTTTTCCGTATCAAGTCATAATAACTTCTAAACTTCAATTGTCATTTTTATGTCATCTCTAATGATTCAACACTGGGAACAATGGCTTAAATTAAATGAGCGTTCGCCATAATGTCAATTTTCTAATATAAACCTAGTGTTTACAAACTATCTAAAATTTTCTGAAATATTTATGGGGTTATGTCTAGTTATAAATTAAAAAATTAAGAACAGAATACTGTTAAAAATAACTAGTAATTGATAGTTCAGGTTAAGAACTACAAGCTAGGATTAATCGGAATGCGAAAATGTAATGTTTTTATTGCTTTTTAACGCTGTAAACAAGTAAAGTTTCATCAGTTATAACGTATGCACCGCCGTGTATGAAAGGAAGTGGAAGTCTACTTACAGGCATTCACCTAGTGGATATAATTCATCATAGCTTTCGCAGATTGTTGCATTAATACTTTAAACACATTTTTATATATATCTACATTTATCTATTAATTATAAGCATTTTATCATAAAATAAAAAATACAATAGCTTAAGGAACTTCAGTTATTATAACTTTTTTTACATGTGTTGGTGCGCAACTTCAGTTTTTTTTCAGTTTTAATACTGTCCATATATTTTCTTTTATATGATATAAATCACCGAGTGTGTTATTTGATTTTCAAACGTAATAAACTTTCTGGTGAAAAATTTAACCATAGTTTTGTTATAAATATGATCTTCAAATAATCGGTAAGCTGTATACAATTTTTCAGCACATGCTCATGATCCTATTTCATGTAGTTAAGAATTTCCTTAGTACAATGTTTTCTCGTAAATAATATATTTAGTATCCATCATAAACTATTAGAGCACCTCGTTGATAATGATTTTTGACTAAGCTTAATTCTTTTACATTCCTAGATAATATCTTTATTTATAAGGAAAGTACCTGAAGTGTCCGTCTTCAATATTAATGAAACTTCAATATATTGTAGAGGGTACAGAAACAAGAGACACGTATTTTCTTTTCCTGGGGAGATTCGTTATAACGGGTGGAAGCCGCCACTTTTCATTCCTCCCTAAAAACAATATTTTCGAAGGTTCTAAGTGAGATGTCTTTACAAAAAAAAATGGAAATTACTTATTATTCGAAATGATGTTAAACCATGGTATTTTCATCCCCAAGGATATCATCCCATATTTTTATTAGGGTAAACCATATATTTTGCGCACGTAGTTTAATTCTGAATGTTATGAAATTTGATGGAATTGTTTGACTTTTTTTTTCATGAATACCATAATTCACTTAAGTTCACATGTTATGGGGTTTCCAGAAACACACTAGTAAAAGTGGGCGAGTCACACACAAATAATTTTTTTTTTAAATCTGAAGTTCTGATTGAAATATCTTTACAAAAAAAAAATGATAATTACTTGATATTGAACTTTGGTATTTTCACTACCAAGAAATCATCCCTTATTTTTTATTAGGGTAAACCACATATTTGCGCACGTAATTTAATTCTAAAAATTACGAAATTTAACGGAAATGTTTGAAAATATTGATGAGATTAATCTCATAAAAAATAAGGGATAATATCTATGGGGTTAAAGCAACAGCAGAATTAAATTACATGCGCGAATAGATGGTTTACCGTTATAAGAAATAAGCGATGATATCCTTGAGGGTGAAAATAAATACCGTAGTTCAACATTATTTGAAATAATAAGTAATTTCCATTTTGTCTTGTAAAGATATTTCAATTAGAACTTGAGCTTTAAGGTAGCTCATCGTCCTTCACTAGCTTATTTTTAGAAATTCCGAAACACGTCAACCTAACTTGTCAAACAATTCCATTAAATTTCGTAATTTTTAGAATTAAATTAAGTACGTAAATATATGGTTTACCCTAAAATAAAGGATGATATCATTGGGGGTGGAAATACCATAGTTCAACATCATTTCAGATAACAAGTAATTTTCATTTTGTTTTGGAAAGATATCCCAGTTGGACCTTGGGATTTACGAAACTGTATTTGGGGGTGGTTCACCCTCTTTTACTAGTTTATTTTTAGAAACCCCGAAACATGGCAACTTTAGTTACTTATGGTATTTGTAAAAAATATTTTCAAACAATTCAAATTTCGTAATTTTTAGAATTAAATTACGTGCGCAAATCTATGGTTTAACCTAATATAAAATAATGGATGATATCCTTCGGGGTGAACATACCATAGTTGAACATTATTTCGAATAGCAAGTAAATTTCATTTTGTTTTGTAGAGATATTTTAATTAGAACTAGTTTATTTTTGGAAATCCCGAAACCCGTTGACTTAAGCTACTTATGGTATTCGTGAAAAAAATATCTTCAAACAATTCCATTCAATTTCGTAATATCTCTGAGGATGCAAAAACCATAGTTTAATATCATTTCGGATAATAAGTGAGTTTCACTTTGTTTTGTAAAGATATCTCACTTAGAACCCGAGATATTTCAAAAATATTGTTCCTATGGGTGAACTTTAGAGGCGGTTTTCACCCCGTTATAATGAATCTCCGCAGATAAAAGCAAATACGTGTTTCTTATTTTTGTACTCTCTCCAACATAGTGAAGTGTCATTAAAATCGGAGTTGCACGCGTCAGGTACCTTCCTTGTTAGAGCACTAACTTCCCTTTTTAGAATTTCATTTTTAACTTTAAAATTATCCAAGGTTTTTTGTGTATATTTTTTATAGCACTCATTGTTTACGTGGTACTTGAATAAATAAAAAAAATTATATCAATCGCATTCAATCATATCTTATTTAAATTAATGGTTATTTAAAGTTGTTTGAAATTAATTAAAATGTTTGTTTAGTCTAGAATTATATATATATATATATATATATATATATATATATATATATATATATATATATATATATATATATACAGTTTGTTATACAGTAATTTTATCCTCTTTGCTGTTACATCCAAGTGTATTCGATGTCTATCTTGGTCAATAATCGTTAAATTTATGCCTTTCCCTTTCCAGTTCGGTACTGATTCAAAAAAAAATTTGAAGGTGTTAGGTGAAGCCGAAAATACTAGTTGATATTGTTATTTGCTGTTATCATTATGATGATGCAAATAAGAATAATAAACACGAACAATTACAAAAAAAAGGGGTATGATTTTTTTAGGGGACTGTTTTACACTTAGCTCTGGACCCACAAACCCACATTAAATTTAATCTATTAATGATTTTCAACTTATTAAGGCTAAATTTTCATACTATTTTCTAAACAGGATCTTAGAAATTTCAAGAAGTAGTGTTTTTCAAAAAAATCAGCTAAAATACTCAAAATATGGAACTCATAAAAAAGAAAAAATGCACTAAAAATCTTAAGATTAGTTTATCCGTTAAAATTTCTTAGTATTCAAGTACCGTTTTATCTAAAATCGTAAAACATTTTTTATAAAATATACTATAAATAATTGCATAACGTTTCACGCACTATGCAGTCAGCTTTAAACCATGATTGTATTTTCTATAATCAGTGCGATTTTAATAATTATTTTAACACCAATTATAAATTGGTATATCAACGTAGCAAAATATAAAAGTTTAAAGCAAGTTCCTGGACCTACGCCCTTTCCTGTTTTGGGAAACGCTAATTTATTGGGGGAAAACACCAAGTGGTATGTTTTTAATTTTTTTTGGAACTTTTACTTAAACTAATAAGAAAAAAAGATAATTCCAGCATTTTCTCTTTCGATAACACAAGGTAAGATGCCTTTGCATAATATTTGTAGTGTGTGGGAAAAATTATCCTTAAAAATGAGATCAGGTTATGATAGGGTGCAGTCGTCACTGCTACACAGTGTGTCTCACGACGAACTGCCGCGACCAATTTCTCGGAAAATAGACTGTGTAAAATTGTTAAGATTTTCAATTTACTATAGCCGATGGAGGCAATTTGACCACAACATATTTCGGAAGTTGATGTCTCCTAGCTTATTTTATATGTAACACCCTAAATGTTACTTCATTTTTAGATTCTACGCAAAATTATAGACATTTACATTTAATGTATAATGTCCTATACCTAAGTCTAAGTGTTTTTGACATATTTAAATTCTATGTCAATAATGGCGTTTGTAGGCTTAAACATAACCATCAATTTCTTCTATTTGAGAGCCTTTATTATTTAATTCGGGTGGGTCTCCTTCTAGAAGGGAATCTACTTTAGTGGACTGTGTTGATATGTTGATAATAAACCGAATAGATCGAAAACTAACATTAAATAATAATTTAAAAAAGTCATTAAAAGTCAGTTTTTAAAATGTAAACTACAGAGCCTTAAAAATAAGGCAGACTTTGTATAAAGTTGTCTATTCCAAAAATTTACAGTTTTTGAAATACTGGCAAATAAGATTCTTCTTTGTAAAAATGCTAAACGGCTTAGCTACACAGCGAAACAACTTATTTTAATAAATGTTCAAAATTTTCACCCTGAATTTCCATACATTTCTCGCATCTCCGAGTAAGTTCGTCGTGGGTGGCCGCTTTAATTGAATCTGGAGATAAACTTTCGGACGGGTTCCTTACCTTTGTTTCTCCATCGTTATCACTGGATTACAATAAACAATGTTTTTTGTCGCTACCAATATAAAATAATCTAAGACAGTTGAATCTGGAGAACGAGGAGGCCACAGGAAAGGTCACATTTTGATAATCCACTTGTCATAATGTAAGAAGTTGGTATATAACCGGAACAGTTCTATGTGGAGGGGCTCCATCGTGTTGAAAAAAAATTTGCTTCTGTTCCACCGGAGGTAAATTGCTTAAATATTCCGCAATCCTACTGTATGATTTGAGTCACTCCAAAAATGAGAATTGTGTGTGTTAAAAAGGCCATTTTTCGTAAATTTTGTTCCATCATTACAAATTATGTTGTCAAAAATCGAGGGTCCTCTTGTATCATCGGTAATATAAATTCGCAAAATTGTACTCTTTTCATCAAATCAGTATGTCTTAGGTGTTGAACCAAAGATATTAAAGATGGGTGTTTCAACAGAATTTTATGTATCGGTCGCTTCGAGATTCTTTGTAGGGATACTTGTCTTTTAACGATGCCATAGGATATGCCGCAAAATGTCCTGGAATTGCAATTTCGACATTTTCATTATTGAAAATAGGTTTCCTTTTACGTATTTTTGCCTTAACGGCTATTTGTTCAACACTGTTCCGTGACGGTTTCTGGTTATCTGGATATCTATCAGCAAATGTCTAGCATATTCTTGATAAAATTTTGTTATATTTCCCATAGATAATAAACAAATTTTAATAATTTTCGTGCATATAATTTAGTCATTCCGGTCTGATTTTTATTAACAATTGTCAAATCGCAAGAAATAGTGACATTTCTGTAGTGCTCTATTGTTTTCTTTCATCGTGTTTCCCCTTCATGATCAACTAATAACAAAACTTAAAAGCCGTGTAGTGTTTTATAATACAAAAATGTTAAATTACCAATATTTCTAAAACTACAAATTTTTTGAGTAGACAACCTTATACAAAGTCAGCCTTATTTTTAATGCTAAATAAGATAACACTATAAATGATTTTATTAATGATTTTTCCTAATTTATATTTGATATTAGTTTTTGATCACCATGTATTCATTTGTTATCAAAATATCAACACAGCACACTAAAGTAGATCCCTTTTTAGAAGGAAACGAACCTCTATTAAATAATAAAAGTTTTTCATATAGGAGAAATTGATAGTTATGTTTAGTTCTGCAAACGCCATTTTTGACTTAAAATTTAAAATGTGTCAAAAACAGTTAGGCTTAGATATAGGACATTATACCTATCTATAATTTTGCGTAGAATGTAAAAATCAAATAGGGTGTTTCATTTAAAATAAGCAATTTCGGTCAGGTAACAGGGATATCCAATGACGTTTGGAGTATCGTGCTTAGCTCCGCCATTAGAAAGAGGCACTACTCATCGAAAACACTCTATCTCTTTCTAAGCTTGAGCTAACTTTCTCCTATAGAATCCCCATTCTAGATTAAGTAATATTAATTTCTTTTATGTCTATTATAATAAGTATATTAAAAGATCACTCGTTTTTTAATATCAGTACATTAATAATTTAACCTTAAATATTTAAATGACGGCTAGTTCGGACACTAACTTACTAGGAAGAAAAGGACTTTCATTCCAGCAGAGAATATGCAGGGTGTTCCATTTAAAAAATTTAATTTTTTTTTCTACTTTACGATATGTCAGTGTTGTTTTGAACGAATCTAAAAGATAATATGGAAGAAATCCTTCAACTTTCGTATTTAAAGTTTTTTTTCATCTCTTATAATAAAGCCTCTAGGTATGGAGTTAAATATAAAAAAAACCTCTGTAAGTATTTTTCTTAAATTTACGTACTTAATCAGGGAATCAGAAAATAGTAAATCATCAATATGATTTTGATTTTTTAAGAAACTGAAATGAACAAACCATATAAGAAATGAAAATGTATATATACATTTAAGCTCAAATTGTGATTTTAAATCAGGGAACAAAATTAAAATATTATTTTAACAAAATCTCGTTACATGGCTAAAATAAAAATGGAGATCGATTTCCTAAACTTTAGTCCGATAAGTAATTTTTCTACAAAAAAAAAATATTATCACTTTTTACAGTCAAATTAAAAATCATGTATAAAAATAGTGTCCAGACCTTGGTTTAATAAAATGATAAACTCAAAGACAACAAATTATAAAAATGACCTAGATACGAGGGAACTATAAATATAAGATAAGAATAATTTTATCATGGTTTTTGCCAAAACATTATTGTACACTCGTGGGAAAAATTACACTATTCAACAAATTTTAGTTTATTTGTTGTATCTCGTATGAAAAGTGCATTTTTTTGTTAATTTTGGGGCGCTGAACACACAAATTAAAATGAAATTAAAAACTTAGTTGCAATTTTCTAAGACAAGACATTAAATATCCTGTCTTTTTGCTTTTCTATTGTGAAATGTTTCTGGAGCATCTCTAACAAGAGTCCAACAGTAGTCAGCAAGCATGGAAGCATTCCACTTTCCCTGATACCTTTTTTCCATTGTTGATATATCCTGATGGAAGCGTTCTGCAGTTGTCAGGAAAAAAGTCCAGATGTGGGTGTAGGAAATAGATCTTTAGAGACATATTGCAACCCTTTTTTTAATACGATGACAGCATATTTTCAACAAGAGTGACATAATTGTCAGGTTTTTTATTGTCGAAGAAATTGCAAAGAATTTTAATATCTGATAGAGTGTTGTCAAAATATTTGTCGTTCAGAATATTTCGGATCTATAGCCCAACAAAAATACCTTCTTTAATTTTTGCTTCACTTAGTCTTGAGAATTTCTGACGCAGATACCAATAATCTGGCCCATCTGGATTCAGTGCTTTCACAAATTTTTTCATTAAGCCCAATTTAATATGCAGTGGTGGCAACAAAATCTTTGGCATATGTTGTACATTCTTTTCACCTGACTCTAATAATAGTCGAACGGACCAGTCTTCTCTTTTGTAATGAAGTGCGTTTGGCTGACTGTCCCATTCACATAAAAAAACTGCGTCATATTGTCGTATGATTCTGCCATGTGAACTGCATATCCAACAGGAATAGATGATAAAATATTTCCCTTTAAACTTAATGTTGAACTGTTTATGAACAATCTCTATTCCTTTGGCTTATAGTTTATATTTAAACCGCTAATATTATTGCAGAAAACCAAGTTCTTTTCCATGTTAAAAAGTGGTGCTAGGCCTTTATGGCTTTTACGAAAAACACATACTGAAACATCGTCTTCTAATAAGTTCCACTGCTGCAATCTTGAGCCTAGTAACTCTGTTTTTCTTTTTGGAAGTTCTAAGTCTCTCAAGATCATTTAATTCTGATTGGGTTATTGTATGCGGTTGGCGGTGTAACGTGCGGGATATGAAATCAGGATCTTTTGATGTTGATGGCATATTTTCTTCTCGAGAAATCGTTGTATCGTTATTATTTAATTCGTAAATGAATGTTTCTGGGGATTCTGGAATAGGAAGTTCGTTACTATAAGGCACAATTCTCATAGCAGATGGTATATATGGATAGTTGATAACCGATTTTTTCTTCTTGGATATACCTGTGCCTTGCCGAGGTATGATGCAAAAATAGCAATCATTAACATGATTTAAAGGCTCCTTCCAGATCACTGGGACAGCAAAGCGCATAGATCGTTTTTTACTATTTAACTAGTTTCTCTGATTTGAAGCGCATGAATTACAACAGATATGCGTCGCTCACTGTTTGTCTTGATCCGCAATATTGGAACCGAAATAAAGCTGATATGACTTTTTTATCAATGGGGTAATAGACCGCTTCTGAGATGTAAAATTTACCTCATCACAAACATAAGAGAAGTGATCTGGATTGTTTACACACTTTCGAGACATTTTACAATCTCAACTCTTCGATTCGACTCACTAACTTCGACTGACCAACCCTTCAGCTTTGTAGCTGCTTATACACCCAAATACGGCTTCCACATTTTTAAAGAATATTCCAGAATTTTCTATTCCATCCATAATATTCGCAATAGTGGCGTTTGCCATTTGTTTGTATACAGATGCTATTCAGTACAGTATTTTAAGTCCTGGGGGTTTTGGACTTTATATAAGGAGGGTCATCCCTGGAGATCTCCCATGTGGTGTTGCCGAATTGTATAAAATTCCCTTAACTTGGGAAAAACGTATATTTGACAATATATAAGTAACATTGTTAATATATAGGGAGATATGACATCACGTATCTCCAAAACTTGAACTAATATTAAAAAGATTAGTTTAGTTCCGGTTTTAGCACACTAAAAATGGTAAGATTTAGTCGATTTTATTTTAGATACATTTTCGCTGTTGTCCAGTGTTATCAAATATATATGGTTCCTAATGCTTACAAAAATTAACTTCTATATGCGCTGATGTCATTCAACAAGTGTGCGGATATACAGGGTGTCCGGAAAATACGTGTACAACGTTTGACGACAGACTCTCGACGTTAAAATAGGTCCATTTAAGCCATCTTAGTTACATCCGATGCTGTTTCATAGTACATCAACGAACATGTTTATGCAGATGAAAATCCACATGCCATTAAAGTTGTACATCATTAGCATAATTTTAAAGTAAATGTTTGGATAGGTATTTTAACTTTTTTTTTTGCAAAACAGATTATCAGTTATTCTGAAAAAATTGTCTATTTTACTTCGGCGAGAACTATGATATATGCATTCCGTTGCTGTTCAGTAATATTTACACGACCAATATCTTAACCGATGGATTGAAAGACGCAATGAGGTACCAGTAAGATGACCATCACATTCTTCAGAGTTCTTTTTGTGGGACGCTCTTAAAATAGAAGGATATAAGACTCCGGTGAACACCCGCGAAGAATTATTGATGCGCATTTTAAACGTAGGTAACTTTTTTCATAAGCCAGAGCTATTAGATAGAGTCTAATTCAGACATACTAATAAATATAAATACAAATATATTTTTTTAATTTTTACTAATAATTTAATGATTAAATTTAAATCAATTTTTGACCTAAATTATACGCGAACAAGCAATCAATTATTGAAATAATTTAACTTACTTCGTCTATATGTCAAGAATAAATTGTCTGTATTACAGTATTACTCCTGCAAACGTTACCACTTTGCTGGTGTGTAATTTTCATGCAATCCAAGCTAATACATTGGAGCGTATATGGAGTTGCCTATCTAAGATGGGGAGATTAATTTCAAATCATAAGCCTAATGAATGTTAGAAGTCGACTTGCACATCTGTGTTTAAGTTGGATTTTCGCTGTCAATTTATTTCAACCAGGTTCAAAGGGTTTCTGGCGATGAAATAGTGACGTCACATTAAAATTGTTTGAACGTGTTTTGAAACAATTATAGAAATGTTTTTAATAGTGAACATACGCAATTCCTCATTATCGCATTCGGGCATTCGGAAATTGTAAATTCATTTCAAATGTGATTCAAAACAAATCTAAACATATGTTAAACCAGGTGACCCTGCGAGAAAACACTTTTAGTTTGCCCATCAATTTCGAGGTCAAAGGTGTTTGTTGTGCGGTACTATATTGTATTTTTTACGTATTGCATTTCGGTTTTGGTAGAAACAAAAATGAATTCCGTTCAGAGTTTAATTGCAGAGCCATTCTATGATTGGTTATTAAGTGATAAGGCTGAAATAGAAAGGCTTGGAAGGTCTACTCGGAATTTAAAAATAGAACAATCCGTGTTTAGCAAAAAAAGGACTTTTACTAGGACGTTTAACCCGGACCTTCATAATAAACCTATGTGGCTATGTGGTTGTGAAATTAAAAAAGCTCTATTTTGTTTCCCTTGTTTATTATTTGGAGGAGAGAATTCTTGGACAAACGGAGGTTTTACTGCTTTCCTACTTTACGTTGTCGGCAAAACATATGAAAAATGTTTAGCAAAATTCACTTTTTGGGACTGTTAACGTAGCTGCTCAATTATGCAGCGCTTATCGAAGAGATATTGAACTGCACAACGAAAAAATGAGACATTTTAAACATTATAATTAATTATGTGTTTCTATGGAGCTTCTGAACTCACGTTACGAGGTGGTTTTTAGTACTGAGCTAGAAGGTGCTCTGAAACAACATTTGGAAAAAGCATCGGTATTCAAAGGTACGTCAAAAACCATTCAAAATGAAATTTTACAAGCAATGTTTATTGTATGTCAAACGGAAACTTCGGGACTTCTTGTACTTTATGACTATCTTTCGCAAAATATCGAGCTAAGTGAGATATCTAGTACAGTTCTAAAATCTTTAAAAAGTTTATTACTATTCCGATTACATCGGCCGAAGCAGAATGGTGCTTTTCTACCCTCAAAGAATAAAAACGTTTTTACGGAATATTAGTGGGTTATTGATAAGTTTGCTAATGCCAAAAATTGGCGTAGGAGGGATGAATAAGTTATACGTTCATTTTGTTTTGACTGCTATATTTTTAAAATTTACTATCTTTTTTATGTTTAGTTATTTAAAATACACTGCTTTGTTTCATACTAACTCAATTCTTAAGGACTTTTATTTTTTCATCCACCGGGGCCTATGGCTGGTTTTATACATATCTATGTTTTTAATATACCATTGGAATTGTAGCCCCTACTTTTTTAATACACCAGCCGTTACTGGTGTATTAAGTGTTGATAAGTGTATTCAGCAAAATGGTGGCCATTTTGCACATTTGGTTAATTAATCTTTTCTTTTTAGTTTTTTCAATCTTTTTTTATTTTAAAAAGTGTTTTCTTACCATGAAAACTTTTCAAGAGGTAACAACGCTTCCAAATACATGCGGTTATCTAATAGAAATATTTAGGTAACGTTGACAGCATAAAAAATCAGAAAAAATGTTTACGAGTGAAGTCAAGCTTACACTACTTTATAGCCGGTCATTATATCACTAGCAAACGTCATATTATAGTATTAAATCACACACCACAAATCATTATATTCAGTAACCACGTTATCAAGAAATTTAGGAAAAATCAATATCTTCTTAAAACTTTCACGCCATCTACCTTTTAAAGTAAGCATTATCTAATATCTTAAAACGATCTATTTTGACGTCAAGAGTCTGTCATCAAACGCTGAATACATGTTTTCCGGATACCTTGTATAAATAAGGAGCTATAGTAAAATATACCGCACGACGTCTCAGATCAGTTCAATCTGCAAAATCGAACATTTTAAAAAGTTATCGTTTGTTCATATCTCAATTAAAGACTAATAAATAGATAAGGAGTCTGAATCATTTCGACTCACCCTCGTAAATAGATAGACATATACAAAATTGTCTTGATCGTTAAATCACATCTGCAAGTGTCGTATAAACATAATATTTGAGGCAAAGTTTATTGACAATAGTTATTTAATGGTTTTGAAGCAACATACGTAACAGATTAACTTAACAGTGCTTACTTATTTGTTTTATTTTTTCACATTATGTGAGAAGTATTAGTAAAATATTTTTATCAGTAGATTTGCGTTGTCCCCAGTATTAAATATCTCGAAAGTTCAAATAAAAATTTTACACGTGAAAAATGGTGTTTTGCGCTCTGTGTTGGTCGATAGTTTGCGCTATTTTAGTGGTAGTTTTGACGCCTTTAGTGAATTGGTATTTAAATGTGTTTAGAAACAGGAGTCTGAAGGATGTACCGGGTCCTAATCCCATACCAATTTTCGGGAATACGAATTTGTTGGGAAGAACGCCAAGTGGTAAGAATTCTTCTCTAATTCAGGCTGCTGTTTTGATGTGGATCACCAGCCTAAAAAATATCAATATTGATTCTTTCTTGATTTAAAAAAAAAAACTTTTAATTTCAATTCTGGAAAACTTCGATTGGTTAAAAAGAACAAGAAATATCAGTCTTTAATCGGAGATCTGTGTCCGACAATTTGTAAAATTACATAGCACCCTCTTTAAAGGTTGATATATCTTGTTTTTGTCCATTAATCCAAGTTTCTCAAAATAAAAATTAAAGGCTTTTTCATGACGAAAAAAAAAGATTCTTAAAAGTTAAGAAAGAGGGTTTCAAGCTAGCTTAAAAATCAAAAAAACAGGCAAAAACAGTGCTGGTCGAATGGTGTTATAAAAAAATCGATTCGAATTAAAACTATACAGGCTGTATCACGACGATCGTCCATGAGAATATCTCGGGAAGTAATGCGATTTAAATCTTGCAAGTTTGTATAATTGTAAAAAATAAAAAAAAACTTAATTTTTTTGAATATGTCAGCGTTTGTATAAGTATTATTTTCCATTCTTCGCCAATATTTTTAGCGACCAAACACGGTAGAAAATCATCGATAAATAATTAATTGCAACTGACAATGAAGACGCCTCACAGTAGAAACATAGTACTAGATTTTTATCATGGCCTTCTTGTCAAAAACCACTAAAACTGCTTGATATTTGAAGAATTTTTCGAAAAATCGTAATTAAATTGAAAACTGTTTTAGCTAGGTATGGGAGACATCCTGTATGGACAAATAGGAAATATTCTTGCCTGTCTGCTGAATGAATCAACAACGTAGCACCGTATTTGAAAAAATCAAAAATTTTTTAATAGAGCTCAAAAAAGTTGGTACTTTTCCACTTCCCTGTATCTAAAATGTCATTTTCATACAATTCATTATGGAGTCCAATAATAGCTAAAGCCACAATTGGAATTCCGAGTTATACTATTTTATTTTTGAAACGATAAACAATTTGTGCCGATACCCCGTTAAAGATCAAAATTTTGAAACAATATTTTTTCCTCAAAAACGGCAGGAGTCGGGCAATAAAACTCTGGGTAAAAGTTATCGGAAATGAAGAAAGGAATATAAAAAAAATAACATTCAGAGTGATCCACTTAAAATAAGGAAGTTTTGGACAACTTTCTATATAACCCGAAGACACATAAGATCGCTGTAATTTCAACTGAAGAAAGCGTCACTGAAAACCTCGTTATACAAAAGTGAAGGAAAAAGTAATTTTTTCAAAATTCATATTTACTTAAAACTCAAAATATGAGAGAAATAGACAAAAAAAAAGCTTATTTGGCGAGTTCCAATGGGCATATCTTAGCTTTTTGATCACCCCAAGTGCTCAAATTTAGCAAGAATTCTTTTTTGTAATAGTGCAATAAATTTACTTCATGTTTTTTTTTTTAATTTGAGTTATCAATAATTAAATATATATCAAAAAACAAACATACACTACTAAACTGATAACTTTTTACTCAACAAATGAAAATACAAAATAAAATAAAATTCCCAAAAAAAAAAACACAAAAGTATGGAATGAATATTGTTTACACAAAAAATAATTAAGTCTGTACAAATTAAAGAAGCATAGTTGATTATTTCGTTGAAAACCCCTTTATCTTAATGACTTTCTCAGATCTTTTTGACATTGAGTCGACAAGATTTTGACATACATCAATTGGAATCTTCCGCCATTCATTTTGTAAAAGTTCCCATAGATGATTTTCATTATAAATTATCCTTCCCGGATTTAGGCCCGATTGAGAAGACCACTTCAGTATATCAACGCTTCTTTCTAAAAACCAATTTTTTACTAAACGGGATGAGTTTTTGGGGTCATTATCTTGTTGATATCTCCATAAAAGCAGCATTTCTTCTTCAGCATAGAGCAACATAGTATTCTGTAATATGTTGTGGTACACAGTTTCCCAGTTATTTTCACTATCGGGCCCGTTCCAGACCTGGAAAAGCATCCTCAGACCATAATACTATTACCCCATGCTTCACAATAGGTTTTTGATACTTAATATCAACTTTTTTTTCTACAGGCCTTCGAACAAACGACCTTCCGTCTGAACCAAATACTTTAAATTTACTTTCTTCATTCCAAAGCACCATACCCCAGTTTTGAAGGATCCAATTTAAATGCTTCTGAGCAAACTGAATTGTGGCCTTTCGATTTTTTTTGGAGACTAAAGGTTTTTTTACAGCAACTCTTCCAAACACTCCAACTTCACAAAGACGCATTCTCACAATTTGAGCTGTTATGTCTGTGTTGATATGTTCGCGAATTTCTGCACTAATTTGGATAGATGACTTATGCGGATCAGTTATCGAAATTCTTTTAATGCACTTTTTAACATAGGGGGTAGTTTTTCTAAGACGATCTGACTTTGGGAGATTCTTAACATTCCCCAGTAACCGTAACTCCTTTAAAATTTTCGAAACAACACCCTCACTTAAACCTAAATTTTTTGCTATAGTGCATTGCTTTACACCTTATCTTTTTAACTCAACAACTCTAAGTTGCAACTTTTTCGACAAATACTTATGTTTACCCATTCTTAATACGGTGTTGGTGACAACAGTGGCACAACAATACTAATCCAATGATTTTAAATTATAAAAATGCCAAAGAAGTAATGATTCCATATATATGTCCAAGACATAAACAAAAAAGGCACATAAGAGAGGAATGTGTATAACCCAGGTTAGTTCATGGAAATAACATGTTCGTACCATGTTAGTTATTTCCATTCTGTTTTGTATTATTGTTTGTCAGTTCTCATTTGTTCTTTTATAAATTTTTCTCTAACCTTATATTACCTTGAGATTCTAAAAGATCTTCGCATGGTATCCATTTGTACAGCATTTAATTTCTTCTTCCATCTTTCTGTAAGTCATCAGGTTTCTGCTTCATACTGTGAGGTACTTTTTATTCCACAGAATTCTATTTAGGCATAATGATGCTCTTCTTGTCTATATAATATTACCGTCTATCTTTCTATCGTCAGTTTCTGCAGTATTTCTAGACATTTATATCCCTCACATGGTGTCATTTCTTCATTAGTTGCTGGCTGTCTTGTATTTAACCCACGCTCAAATATATATTTTTTAAGTCCCCATTCCTTGTATTCTTCAAATAATTTTCAGAGAATATACTATTTTATATCGTATTTATCATTTCCTAGAACTACTTGATCCTCGGCAAACTACAGTGTATAAAAAGTATGTATCGTTATTAACGTGAATACTTATCAATCTCACGAACTTTCCTTCTCCAATTATTTGAAGCAGCAGCTATATAAATTAAGAACACAGTTGGAGATATGCAGCATCTCTATTGTTCTCCCTTTGTTCCTGTGACTTATCAAAGGAATTTTTATTGTTTTCAAAGCAGCAGAAGGGTGATTTTTATAATATTAACAAAACAAGGATAAATATAACAGCGGAATATTCATAAGGTAAACTCCAAAATAGGCACATTTTAAGAAGGAATATTATATCAAAAATTAAATGATCCGTACAGTTCCATTTTCATTTTCACATTTTACACCCCCAAAATATATGTATATAAGTCTTATAAACTTACCTATTTTATAAATGAATGTTTAAATATTAGAAATTTCAAAATTTGTAGTTGATATTAAGATTTTCTTTGTTCAAATTTCGATAAATATGATCTTAATATGTGAAAAAACGTGTTCCTAATTTATATTCTTAAGTAAGAGGTCAAAAAAAGGTGAAACCTATATATATATATATATATATATATATATATATATATATATATATATATATATATATATATATATATAAACCGTAATTTACTTATTTTAGAAAATCTAAAGTGTTTCCTAAACCTTCAAAAAAAGTATGGCAACTTTTACAAACTATGGACAGGTCCTACTCTCAGACTTGTTATCAATAAACCCGAATATCTGGAGGACCTCCTCACGTCCAATGTTCATTTAGCAAAATCTACAGGGTACGATCTTTTTAAACCTTGGTTGGGAGACGGGTTATTAGTAAGTTCAGGTAAAGTAAAAATTCAGAGTTTTATTATTTTATATTTTAAAATACAAATTTATGTATTTCTAGGGGCCAAATGGAAATTACGTAGAAAAATGATCACTCCAACTTTCCATTTTAAAGTTCTGGAGGACTTCATGCAGATTTTCAATTATCAGATGAATATAATGCTGGATAAAGTCACGAAGAGGGTCCTGGAATGCCCGGGGGAAACTATAGACATTTTTAGTTACATAAATTTGATGTCACTGGATATTATATGTGGTAAAAAAAACTTAGTTAGACGTTAAAAAAGGGTTATATATGGCTCATTTTTTATTTTAAACACTTTTATTTTATTTCATAGGGCTGCTTTCCCGAAATATTAAAAACTTCTTCTGTGATACCAATTTTTATACAGGTAGATGATACCACACTAGATAATAATTGCGCTGGTACGTCTATCAGACGAATCAGTGAATTCGTTGTTAAAATTCTTATAATAATCTATTTGGGGATTTTTTGTAACTTATATAAATTGTTGTTTGTTACTTCTTCCCAAACAGCTATTCCATATATAAGGTGTGGCTGAACTAAAGAGGAATAAAATGTCACCAATTCCCTGAGGCCAAAGACCTGGTTAAGAAATTTAACTTTAAGTAGTTTGTTGAGAGTATGGAATATGTACACTTTCCAATTTAAAGACAAGTCTATATATACATTGAAAATGAGATGTAGTAGGTCTTACTGATATTTATTATCTGAAGTGTGCTGTTAATATAATGAATAATTGTTGCCATTCCTTTTTCGACTTTTATTCTTAGCTTGTTTCAATTTGCGTTTCTAAAAAATATTGGTGTATCGTCACCTCGTCTCCATCTACAATTACATTATAAAGATAATGCAAATATAAATTAAACAGCACTGTACCCTGGGGTATTTTATATTATCCTTGTGTCACTGGATATATCATGAATATTAACTTTTTGCGTTCTCGAGAATACGGAGCAACTGTACACGATTGATCGTGTCAAACGCTTTGGCAAGATTGACAAAAACTGCCATAGTTGTTCGCCATTACTCATACTATATATATATATATATATATATATATATATATATATATATATATATATATATATATTCGTGGATAAACTAACCCCGAAACCACCAAACTGCCTATCCGAGAAAATATTATATTTTTGTAAGAAATTATTTTTTTTATTTTCTATATTTTCTCGAAATTTTTGGCAAATCCAGTTATTAGGGAAGCCCTTGGAGCCTATATTAAAAAGGCTGAGATATGCCAATAGCTCCTCTAAAAAATATTGAATTTGACGAAATAATACTTAAATTAATAATCACCCTTGATGCTGAAAGTTTCTCAGATTCAGATATATTTCTTGACAATTCTGCCGATGAATTAATGTGAGCTAAGCGACTTACATAACCTATGTCACACTCCTGAGGATGATACTAGATGCACCCTGGTTGGTCCGAAACGAACAAATCAGAGGGAAACGCACGGAAGGCCAGTCAGAGGAGCAAGGAAGCAAAAAACTCGATTAATGTGCATAAAATACCTTAAAGGCACTTAAAGTGAATATAAAACATTTTACAATGACAATTCTACATGGTGAGCAAAATGAAGGAAAAGTATGAAAGCAATAGGTGCATCCGGTATCTGGAGCAGCTATACTGAGTGAAGACCGAAGGTTTATTAAGGCTTAATTGCCTGGAAACCGGAGGCTTCCCTTAATGGCAGACTAAGGAAAATTGATAGGACTTTCAATCCTTGGGGGGAGGGGGTCAGTAAGAGTCCGACACTATCTTTCACACTTTGTTAAGGTGCTTATGCTAGGTTTCCTCTCCAGGAAAAAAAATTGTAAGAGTTGATAAAAATGTGAGGAAATAAATTTTACTTAAAAAAAAATATTTTGATATTCCCACGAAATTTCATCATTTATTTTTTTTCTGAAATGCACACGCCACTGGAATTGATTCCCCTAACGGCGTACTACCCGGAGCACTCCATATGCGAACGATGAGTCACTGATAGAAATTATGGATTTTAGGTATAAATCAGCGATATATAGTGGTTTTTGTAGGTGTTTTATCGCCATATAAAGAAGTATTATGATGAGACTTGATTTAATTAAGTTAATATTTTTTAGAAACTGCCTTTGGTACCCCGATAGACGCACAATCCCAAGGAAATCCAAAATACGTTGCCGCTGTCAAAAATTTTCTGGAAATTTTTGTCTTCAGATTTTTCTCCGGATGGATGGGTCATTCGTTGTTTTTTAGATTTTCTGAACCTTACAAGATCTATCACGAAACGCTCGACACTTTACACGTTTTTTGTGATAAGGTAATCAAGAAAAGAAAGGAAGAATTCGCCAAAAAAGGAAAGGTAAAGGAAATGGAGCAAAAACTTTTTAAAATCGAAAAACAACCAAAATTTTCGCTAAAAAATAAAATATTATCAAGCTTTAGGGATATCTCTTCTTTGCGAAGTTTTAATATTAAAGTTAAAAATTAATTCCAGATGACTGGTGAACGGGAAGACGGGGTGAAAATCAGGTCAGCCCTACTGGATATGTTGTTGGAAGCGAACCAAAATGGTGGAAATTTATCAGATGAGGATATACGAGACGAAGTTAACACCTTTATGTTTGAGGTAGGAAATGAAAATGAAAAGTTTTACTTTTTTATATCATTTTATTTATCTCAGAAACTCTATTTAAATCTAAACCTAAAATTAATTTTATATATACAGGGTACAAAAAAAGAACTTCTAGGGTAAATACTAAGCAACAAAATGTATAACCATGTTTTTTAGGGTCATGATACATCGGCTACAGCAACATGCTTCACTTTATACGCCATTGCTCAAAATCCGCAAATTCAAGATAAAGTATATGAAGAATTATGTGAAGTTCTCGGGAAAGATCCTAAAGTAGAGGTCACGATGTCCCATATTAACGATTTAAAATATATGGATATTGTTGTTAAAGAGGCTTTAAGGATTTATCAGCCTGTACCGCTCATAGAAAGAAATGTTGAGGAAGATTGGATAATTGGTTAGTGATCTTCTTTTTTAATTAAATACACGTTTCTATTTAGCTCCATTTTTCCTCGAAAAACTCAAAATAAGAACCTAGTTAGGTAATTATTCGGAATAGTAGAAACACCGAGTTTTCCGACAATTTTTTGTATACCTTGATCAAAAATATTTTTTTTTTTAATTTTTTTTTCACTTCCATATATCCCCACGACGAATTACTGCAATCGATTTCCCAGAAAATAGATTTTGGAAAATTTTTATAATTTGGCAGTTTACTGAAGTCGCTGGGGCAATTCGGCTAAAATATTTTCAAGATGGTGGTACTTCCGATTATACTGGAAGTTTATGTCTTCTTGCTTATTTTAAATGAAATACCTTATATATTATTTCACTTTTATATACTATGCAAAATTATAGACATATTTCATATATAATGTCCTATACCTAAATCTAACAGAGATACTGGTTTACCAAAAAAGAGTGCAATTTTGCGAATTTATATTAACGATGATACAAGACGACCCTCGATTTTTGGACAAATTACCAAAAATGGCCTTTCCCATTTTTGGCGTGTATGAAGAAGACTTAAATGTTCATCTATTAACATCTGTACTTTATTTAGAGACGATTTTAGAACAAAAGAAGTAAAAAGTGAACAGAATATTAGAAAAAATACATTTTTATGATCGTAAAATATGTGACAGAAATAAACATATTATCTCTCTCTGGTCAAAATAACCTTAAATTTAACGAAAATTTAATGACCATTCTGCATTAAATTTAATGGTTTGGTACTACAAATCGTGATTAATTTACATTTACTTTGAATTTAAAGCAATTCATTCAAATATCAGTTCGTTGAACATTAAATTTGATTTAATAGTATCTTAAATTTCAATAAAGCAACTGAAAAGATATCTCAAATTCTTTACAATAAAATTAATTCACATATACCCTAATACTAAAGGAATTTACATTATTATTCAATATACAATACATGGGATTCCGGGAGATGGCGCAACTTGTATTGAACTTTTTGTTTAGTATGATATAAGTTGCATAAAGGACTTAATTTTCTTATGGTGAGGTGTATACGTCTGTCCCGTACAACGTTGCCCACCGTATGGTAATTACCGTACATGTACGGTAATTTCAGTCATTGTACGGTACCATAACAGTACGGTAATTGTACCAATTTGAGAGTTTCATTAATAAAGAAGCTTCTGAAAGCAAATCGATATATTTGATCAATTCTCTTTTATTAGGCTATTTTTGAAGAAATGTTTCATTTAATTTTTTTTTGTAATAAGTGATATTTTCACATTAAAAAATATTTTTTATGTTAAAGTTGGACCACCTTATTTATTTAAATGATCTAAATTTAAATCAAGTGTAAGTTGACAGTAGATTATTTAAATTGACAAGTATAACGATAAGTCAAGCAAGTTTAGAACCTTAAAAATGCAAAGTTAAAAAAAATAATTTTCCTTTATTACTAAATGGGTAAAAATAGAATATTGTGTTTATTTTCTGAAGTATTCTTCTCACTAGTACTTTTTTAATATTCCAGCCAAAGCGTTTATTTGTTGATACATTGTATGTAATACAAATTATAACAGTATCACAAGCAAAACGAAACTGGCCAATTAGAAGATCTAATTTCCATGACAATTAAATCAGGTCTAAGTCTTAAACGTTCTTATTAAAATTGGCTAAAATATTTTCACTTTATTATGATCTCTAAAATAATTATTACGGTACTATTTTAAACTAAAGATTGTTTTAAGATTTTTAGAAAAAGAAATCAAATTTCAAGTGATGTTTGAAAGAAAGATGCAAGGATAGAAAATCGCCCGCTTAAAATGCCAGAACCGATGAACACAATAAATTTTCCATCTTTTTTTTTTAATTCAATCAATTACAAGGCTGGTATGGTGATGTACGGTAATTTATATGAGCTCGGTACGGTATTCATAAATCAAAAAGTTGATAACGCTGATCCCGTACTAACGGGAACCAATGAGTTCGATACCGGTCTAGATGGCGGACACTACCTATAGGAAAAATGTCAACCTTTTCCTGGTAGTTTCAGAATTTTTTGAACTCGTATTAATGTTTGGTGCATTAAATATGTGATAAATTCAATGAACACTGGCTATGTATTTAATGTACAAAGTCACCTTAAAAACGATAATGACGTGTATTACATTCAATTTAATGCATTTTCTTTTTACAGTGCATGTTTAATAGTAAAATAGGCTTGGAAATTTAAAATGTTGATCTTTTTCTAGCGTATTTCGATATATTTGATCAAAATATTGTGCAAAATTTAAAGAAAAATATGTTTTAATTTAAATTGTTGAAACGTGATTTAGTGGAAATGATAAATTGTAGAGACATTGCTTGAAAAATGTAGAAAAAAACAAGTGAAAATGAAAAATATTGTTTTTTTTTTTGGGAAAACTAATATTCTAAATAATTACCCTTAATTAAGATAATATAGGGTATTATAAAAAATTTAATCAAAAAACAGAGATTATTGCTAACCTTTAGTTATTTGAACTTAGGTATTTTTATTTTTTACTTCACAAAATAATAAATCCTGAAATTCTCAACGGAAGCTGGCTCCTTCTGTTCGAAATTTAATCCTGGATGAACTTTTATTAGTGTTTGATAATATTCTTTGGTACTGCCCACGCACAGCTTTTTTTTTCTAAAAAAGGGCCATTACCTTCTAAAAATCCAATTTTTCTCAAATAAAAATTGCCTTTTCCGAAATACTATTACGAACAAAAAAACTTCCCAAGACAACGGTATACTTCAACTCCCAATTACCCTAATTGGTTCGAAAGTTGTCCTTTGTCCCCTGCGACCCGATTACGTCATAAAAGCAAATCCTAAAAAGGGGAAACATAAACAAAGGGCCGTGTAATACAAAGACCTTAGAAAAAAGTAAACATGATTTGGTCGGTGTTCCGCCGAAGAAAGGTCCGAAGGGCTAGATATATATAAAGAAGAATGAGTTTTTTAAGGGTTTCTACATATCCTTTACGGCTATTTGACTGGATAATTTGATTTTATTTTAAAATAGCTAACCTAAATAAATATATTATTAGCGAGTGTGAATATGCCAGTAGCGACTCCAATTCTTTTGACAGGTCTCCTAAACTTTAAATAATTTAAATCAGCACATTATTATCTCATCTAATTTTTTTTCTGTTAGAAAATTTCAGAATTAATCAGTTTTTAAGTCAAGAAAACATCGCCTGATTTTTTATATGGGCAACAAATATGCTGTAGTAGCTCTACCAGTTTTGTTCTGTCCTGTGTAACAACCAAATCAACTTTTAAAAATCAAAATATCAGTAAGAAATAAATAAATCTATCTGCCGTGTTTAAGTAGTTGCCTATATTTATTCTCCTTTCAAACAAAGAAAAAGAAAAGAATATATAGAAACAGTTTATTTTCTACGTTTGTTTGAAGATTAACTAAAATATGGTTGCCGGACTTGCATTGTCTTTATTTTTATTTATTTTTACGACGTTTCGATTAGGTTGTATCTCTAATCGTTATCAAGTATAAACTGAATGTTTTGTCTTAAGACTACGAGATTACATAGGGACTGTGTCCATTGAAGCGCAAAGTTTCGCTTCACTGTACACACCTCAATGATTTGATGTTACAAAGTAGTGGTTGCCAAAGATTAGGTATCTCAACACTCGGTTTACTGAAGATTCCATTATTGTTTTTAATGTAAGCTGCTTCTATAAATTTTCTTTTTTTCATGTTGGGTTCCATATATATTGCCGCAGCCTCAGACCATTTTCTACGCTGTTGTTTATCCGAGGCGTCTTCTGCAATACCTGATCTCGATGTTTGCGCTTTTTGTGTATGAGTTTTACGTTCCTTGATTCTAACTTCTAGTGGTCGTTTGGTTTCTCCAATATATATTTCTCCACACTTACATGGAACTTCGTAAACACATTCTTTCTTATTGCTAGTTTTTGGTTTTGTTTTTGCTAATGAGCTCTAAGTTTATTTCCTGATTTAAAGGCTGTCTTTATATTATTACTACTGGCAATTCGTCTTATTTTCCCCGAAGTTTCCTTAATGTACGGAATTGTGAAGAAGGAATATGTTTCTTGCTGTCCAGTGTTCGTTGTTCTAAAGTTATTTAAAACATCGTCAACTAGTTGACCATCCCATAGTCTCATCAGTGGAGCTGTATCGCATAAATAATAATTATATTTATTTCTTACTGAAATTTTGGTTTTTCAAAATTTAGAACTACTCAGGTGAACGTATAGATGTCGTTCGACTGGCGATATTTTTCAGTCTGACATCGAAGTTGGCAGGTTTTTAATATTCTGCCGACATGCCTAGAAATTTATATTTTACCGAGCAGTTGTTTCCTGCGAATGTTGATCTCGGTTCGATACAGTGCTTCACTGATGAGACCATGAGGTGATCGAAACGCGTATGGAGAGAGAAGCATAGTGTATCTGCAGGAAATAAACTGTTTTTACCATACTTTCCTTTTTCTCTGCTTGAAAGAAGAATACATATAGGCAACTAGCCAAGTCAACTGCTGCAACAGGGTTTGTCGACAGTGTAATGACTATGATAGCTTTACAGGGACTTGTAAATAAACGTGTAATTTATTAATAAGAAATCTGTAGATGAGAACATAATTTTATTCTTTTTAGTACATGTATATATACAAGTGATAATGAAAACACCACTTTTTAAATCTTCATAAAACTAAATAGCAGTGTTATAACATTAGTTTATGTATTACATATGAAATATTTTAAAATAAACTCACTATGACTTTGAGCAGAACGTATTTCGACAGAAAATTCCCAGTTGGGAATTAAATGTCGATGTGCATATGTAATGTGAACGTGGAAAATAGGCTAAGATCCCCTACAGTTTATGAGCACACAAATATGCAAAAGAAATATATAGTGAACACTGGTGTATCGCTAAAATACTATGGGGGGTTTGAAATATATTTATACTGACTTTAGCCTTAAATATTTAAAGACTAGCATAAATATAAAACACTGGTACAAACAAATATATAAGTTTTTACTTTAGATAATGTAGGCAGAGGAGACAGAGCAAATATCAACCAAGAAAAAAATTAGACTAAAAAATACCGGAAATGACCATTTTAAGTAAAATTAAGATAATAAAGTGACCCCCGATATCAAGGATTTTTTAACGTGATATAATTATGTTATGACGCAAGACTGCTACTTATAAGTTGCAACTTTTGGCGATTTTCTCTTACATTTACAACATTTCGAAAAAATATTGTGAACAAGATTCAGGGTGAAGCAGACCAACTTGCATATTTGAATTTGGCTCCCTAAAGTGTAGCTCGGCTTGGTTTAGTTAGCATCATAGAGTTGACGGAGGTGGAGCGCGCGTGGGCTGTTGAGGCATACTTTTTTAGTGGTCTCTCTCTCAATCATCGCCATGCCACATACATTCAATATTGCAATATTGCGCCCCGTGATTGTATTCTTGGCCGACAGTTGATTGTTTCATGGGCAAACAACTTTAGGCAAACTGGTTATGTGAAGAAAAAAAACCTCACCTTTCACGAACAGCAAGGTCACCCCAAAACATTGACATGGTACGGCTTTCTATTCAGCGTGCTGCCTACAAACATGAAACTAGGTTCTCTGCTCGTTTATGAAACTATTCATCTATTTTATCCTACAAATTGGCGGTAGTACAGGAATCCATGCGATTTTGTTGTTCGAGAAAATGGTTCTTGACAAGTCTCACGATACACTTGTTTTCTTCAGTGATGAGGCTCATTTCCATCTTTCCGGATCTGTAAACACTCAGAACATCTACTACTGGTGCCCTAATAACCCCCAGAGAATTTCATTAGCGCCCCCTACATTCACAAGGCGTAACTGTTTGGTGTGCACTATCGCGAGGTAGAATAATTGGTCCATACCTTTTTGAAGAAAACGAATGGACAGTTTCGGTGACTTCTGACTGTTATGTCTACATGATTCAGGGGTTTTTCCCGCTAACACGCAACGAAATAGATTTGGGAGATGTATGGTTCCAGCAGGACGGTGCCATGACACACACAGAGCGTGTGTCAATGACTGATTTGCCATAACACTTCTCAGGACGCCTCATCTTCTTGAGGAGCGATCTGCATTGACCAGCATGGTGGCCGATTCAGCCCACTGCGACTCTATTTTTTATGGTGCTATCTAAAATGACTTATTTATGATCGTTTTAGGACCCTGGCTCATCTAAAGAACAACATTCGTCAAGCTGTCGCCAACATACCCTTCGATATGTTGGAAAGAGATGTATGTGCGTAAAATTGGGGCCTGCACACTGCAACCTGATAGATATATTGTACCCCGTTACTGCTGCCAAGTCATAAGATATACCATACCATACCGACTAAAGCAGACCCTTTACTCTTATTTCCCTTAGGAACCTTAGGATGTTAGACGGCTTTAGGGTGGGTAATTCCCCTTCTTCTATTTGGTGTGCTTCCCAAGAACCGCATTCTAGGGTTTTTTAGAGCGCTGCACTCTGAAAGGATATGAATAGAGATTTCATCCTCCTACTCGCAGAATCTGCACTCTCCTCTTTCTCCTAATCCGAGTTTCTCGAGGTGTCCCTTCAGGTGGGAATGCCCCGTCAGGATCTTTGTTAGAACTCCGAGTTGGTTTTTACTTAGGCTTATGCATTTCTTGAGTCTCTTCTGGTCAGACTTTCTAAGAAGTATCTTCGCTTGTCTCAATCCTTGCAGTTCGGTCCAATAATTGGATCTCCTGCTTTCTTCTGCTATCTTTAGTTCTTCCAGCATTACGTTGCTACTGATTCCACAGAAAGGCTCTGATCCCAGAAATGGTGTCTTAGCCCTTTTTCTCGTGAGCCTCTCTACTATTTCATTCCCCTTAACCCCGGTATGTCTCGGTACCCACATGAGGGTGACCTTATTGTTCTTACTCAATTCACTCCATTCCCAGACCATCTTGGAGCTGATTACTTGAGAGCTCGGCACACTGATGGTAGTGTCTGGTGCTAGGTCCATACACTCCTATTACAGTTCCCTCCGTTGTTTTGGAGCCATCTATATATCATTTAATGGATTTCTTATTGAGTTCTTCAATGGTGTTTCTGTCCCATTTGCTTTTGCGACTCAACTTTATGTTGAAGTTTTCACAAAGTTGAATTTCTTTTTATTTCATTTTGGGGCATGTCCCAGATTTGGTGATTTTTGAATAAGAGATTAGGCCTTTGTTTTATGACCTCATCTCTCATTATCCTATAAATTGTCCTCTTTGCCATACTATATGTAGGTTTAAAATTACTTCCATGGCGGCCGTTGGGTAGCTTTTCATTGTCCCGGTTAGACACGCATAGGCCAGTCTTTGAACTTTCGAGAGGTTAGTTCTTATATTAGCCAGACTAGTTCTTTTGCTCCAGATCACTGCCCCGTAAGTGATGATTGGTCTCACTATTGCAGTGTACATCCACTGCGCGATTTTTGGGTTTGTGCCTCAACTTTTTCCCGCAAAATTTCTACCGACATCAGCTTTTGTAACCTTGTTGGTAACTTCTTTTTCGTGCTTGTTCCAGAGAAGTTTATTATCAAGGGTCAGTTCTAGATATTTCACCTCCGACTTCTACTCAATAACGTTCCCTGAAAAAAGATGAACGAAACTTCCGAGTTTAGTTAATCCACTGTATTGAGAATAATGGACGTCATCTGCCTGATATCATCTTTAAAACATAAAATTTAAATGTTTTACTTGATGCTGTTCAAAGAATTAAATATATATCTGCATAACTTTTTTTTTAAATTGAATTTTTCATTAAGCAAGTTGCTCTGTCCCACCCTGTACCATAAAATTAAATAACACATTTTAAAAAATATCTGATATTTAGTACAAAATAAAAATATCGTAAGTGGCACTTTTTTAAACTTAGAACTAGCCTTGATCTATTAAGGCGAAATCTATAAAATTTTATTAAAAATAAAGCAAATATATTACCTTCAAAACTATTATAAACACTCATTCTTCTAAAAATGATGATACACCGTATGACAAAATAAATTCTTCTGGCTTTTATCATTTTAACGAAAATCTCCGCTTTTTCTATTTTCAGCGAAAATGTCCAACAATTTTCGATTACTAAGTGTCTTAAAATATCTTTTTACGCAAAAGTTTATATTTACACTTTAAGAAATTTGACAAGTAAAATAATATATACAGGGTAGGTAAAAGAAAAAAAAATGTAAGAAAAAAATAAGTTCCAGCAAATAGTGGTTTGGAAATGCTTCGTTTAGTCGCTGCGTTTTTTCTTTCATTATCTTAATGATAACTTGGAGAGTAAAGAAGGCGGTAAAATATCTCGAAAACGCTATAATTTTACAACCACTTCTTGGGAGTTTACAATGTAGTGTGTCCTACAACGAACAGCCGCGATCGGTTTCTCGGAAAATAGATTTTGAAAAATTTTTAAGCAGTTTACTAAAGTCGGATAAAATATTTTCAAGATGGTGACACTTCCGGTTATACCAGAAGTTGATGTCTGCTTGCCTATTTTAAATGGAACACCTTATATGTTATTTCATTTTTAAGGGTGACTTTCCATAAGGTTGTCTCTTCCAAAAATTTGCAGTTTTTGAAATATTGGCAATTTAACATTTTTGTGTTTTAAAAATGCTAAACAGCTTACCTATACAGGGAAATAACTTATTTTAATAAATGTTCAAATTTTCACCCCGAACTTCCAAACTTTTTCCCCATCTCCGAGCTGGTTCGTCATGAGTGGCCTCTCTAAATGAATCTGGAGATAAACGTGTCCATTACCCTCACCATCTATTCCTCCATCGTTGTCACTGGATTAAAATAAATGGCATTTTTTATCGTTCCCCATGTAAAATAATCTACGACACTCAAATTGGGAGAACGAGGAGGCTACAATGAAGGTGCATTATTGAATCCACTTATCATAAAATGTTGCTTGTAAGAAGTTGCTAACTGAAACGATTCTGTGTGGTGGGGCACCATCGTGTTGGTAAAAAGTTTACCTGTGTTGCGCCAGAGGCAAAGTGCTTAAATATTGATTGCCTAATTCTTCTAGAATATTTAAATATCTTTCTCCTACAAAAGTTAATACATAATTTAAAATGAGGACATAATTTGCTTTGTATTATTAATGAATTAACATTTAAGTATATATATATATATATATATATATATATATATATATATATATATATATATATATATATCCCGTTTCATAGCGTTCTACGCCTTCCGGTTCCCAGTCTCCATTGTTTTCGGTCTTCCCAATCCCCTGGAAGTAAGTTTCTTTCGGACATGGCTCGGTTAATGCCCTTAATCCAGGTAACTTTTGGTCTTCCTCTTTTTATTTTTTCATTTGGTGTCTATTTTAGGATTTGCTTTGGTAGACGTTCGTCCGTCATTCTCTCCACATGTCCATACCATACCAGCTGACGTTGTTCGATTTCATCGAGAATAGTTTTCTTTAAGTCCATAATCTCTCTAATTCTCTCGTTGGTTATCCATTCGATCCTTGACTTTCCGGCAGATCTTCGCCAAAAGTCAATTTCAAGAGCCAGCAGTTTACGTTCTAAAGTTTTATTTATCTGCCGTGTTTCACATCCATATAAAACAACGCTTTTAAATATTGCATTGTATAAAAGATGTTTTCTTTCCTTGGAGATGTTTGTTGACCATAATAGTGAGTTTAGGCATCCGATAGCTTTTTTTCCTTTAGTTATTCGCTCCAATATTTCTTCTTCAGTTCGTCCACTTTGATTGATCTTTGTTCCAAGCTAGGTATAATCAGAACAAGATTGTACTATGATATTATCATCCACTTCCAAATCTGTTTCTTCTCCACCGATACACATATATTTAGTTTTACTGCAGTTGACGGTTAGTCCCCATTCTGCGTATTCTTTAAATAGTTTCCTATTTCGAGGTCTTCTTTATCTTGGGTCACTACCACTTAGTCATCTGCAAAATGAAGCGTATATAAATGAGTGTCAGTATTTAATTATATTCCTATTCTACTGCATGATCTTCTCCAATTCTTTAAAGCTTCATTGAGGTAGATTTTAAAGAGAGTTGGTGATAGACAACATCCCTGGCGAAGGCCTTTGGTCACATGAAAGCTTTCTGATAAGTTATTGCCGATCTTAATTCTGGAGAATGCTTGGTCGTATAGCTGTTTGATGGCTTGGATCGCTGTATTGTTAATTGGAGACTTCTCCATCACGTGCCATAATTATTGGATTGGCACCGTATCATATCCTTTTGTGAGGCCAACAAAAAGCAGATGAACTTCTCTATTTCTTGCCACCTTCTTTTCATTAAGTTGGGTTAAACTAAATATATGATCTACATACGATCGGCCAGCTCTTAAACCCGCTTGTTCTTCAATTTCTTGGGGGCCGTTTCTACGATGTTTCTAAACAGTTTCCCGTATACTCTACTCATTGTGCTAGTTACAGTTATACATCTATAGTTTGAGCATTCGTCGCGTCTTCCTTTTTTGTGGATTGGTGTTATCCAGCCTTCTTTCCATATAGTTGGCATAAGATCATCATTATTTAGGAGTCTGTTAAATAGTTCTTGAAGAAAGGACGTTAGTTTTTCAGTACCGTTCTTTAACAGTTCAGCAGGTATTCCTTCCGGTCCAGCTGCTCTCCTATTTTTCAATGGATCCACAGCCCTACATACCATCTACTTTGTTACCTCTATATAGTGGCCTTGTACGTTGTATCGTCTTGGGGAGTTAACGAGGTACTCTTGTCGGTCTTCGGTAAGCTGCGTTTGATAATGGGTTATCCACTTTTTGATTGGGATTGGTTGTAAGTTAATCTTGTTTGTGGTGTCTGATCTTAATGTCTTTATTAATTTCCATGTTTGTGATGATCTTGTACCTCCTACATGTGTATTTAGTTCAGTGCATTTCCTGTCCCATGTGTCGTTTTTGTTTTTGCTAATCATGTTTTTAAATTTGGATTGTTTATTTTTGTATATGTTTTTATCTTGTGGATCTTTTGAATTTAGCCATTAGTTGAAAGCTTTTTGTTTTATCTATTTTTGTTCTTCCAGTGTCTTGTTTCATGTAACATTGTTGTTTCGTCTGTTCATGTCTTTCGTCTTAATTCCTAGAGCTTCTTGTGCTGCGGAGTGTAAGTTCTTTTCATAAAAATGTAATTTTACTATTCCATCACTTTTTACAACACAAACTAGGTTAATTTCTTGAAATTTCCGCAATTTTACTGCATGAGGATTTGAATCACTCCAAAAATGAGAATTATGTCAGTTAAAAAGACCATTTTTCATAAAGTTTGCTTCGTCAGTCTAAATTGTGTTGTGCAAAAATCGAGAGTTGTCTTGTATCATCGTTAATATAAATTCACAAAATTGCACTCTTTTCGGCAAATCATTATATCTTAAGTGTTGACCCAAAGATATTAAATAAGGATGGAAGTTGTATTTCAACTGAATTCTATCTATTGAGTCATAGGATATGCCGCAAAATATACCAGAATTGCAATTTCGATATTTTCATCATTTTATGCGTTTTTGTCTTAATGGTGCCAACATTTTGAAATTTTCCAATATTCGTTTAACACCGTTTCGTGACGGTTTCTCTTTGTCCGGATATTTATCAGCAAATGTCTGGCATGTTCTTGATAAACCTTTGTTACATTCCCCATAGATAATAAACAAATTTAAATAATCTTCGTTCGTATAATTTCATAGCACTGGCATGATTTTTATTAATAATTGTCAAATGGTAAGAAATAGCGAGATTTCTCTAGTGCTCTATTGTTTTCTTTCTTCGCGTTTTGCCGTCATGGCCAACTAATAACAAAACTTAAATAGTCCAAGCCATAGGTAAAAATAGTGACGTAAATTCCGAGATGGATGAGACCTACCCAGGTGTGTAAGGGGCAATGTAAGAACAAATCCTACATAAAATGTAACAGCATAAAAATAGGTTTAGGCCAAGAGGGAGGGGGTCAAAGGAGGATAAAAGAGGTACAAGCCAAGGAACACATTTTGGAAGAAAAAATTTGACATAAAAGTTGTAGAGATTTTAAAAACCTACAGTTTAAGCTTTTATGCGGGCATTTTTTTGTTCATTTGTTCAAAAAGGCCAAAAAATCCTCAAGATCGGCTAGTTTTTTCATATGAATTATTAATTGCAAAATTCACCGTGTTGCCCTTTTTTGCTTCTAAAGAGATGCCCTCGTCTTTTTAAGAAAAATGATATTTTATAATAGTAAATCGGTTAATTGCTGAGATATTGCTAATTGTTTATTCCAAGACGCAAAATATTGATTGCCATAACTTTTTTTTGAGTGAACATTTTGATCTCCATAAAGGTTTCATCTCTTTGTGAAGGCCTAAACTTTCATATTTTGTTACGGGCAAATGAAAAAAAAAATTTTCAACCCCTTAAATTTTCCCCTAATAAAGATTTTTTTTATAAAGAATTAGAACTATCGCGCGCGCGAGAAAACTGAACTCACAGCTTCAAATCAGCAGCGCTCGGAAAAATTCGTGATATTTCAGCAACGAATGGACGAATTTCGGCGTTCTTTTTTTTTTTTAATCTGGGTTAGCTCAAAAAATTATGAATATGGCACCCTCCTTTTTTAGAGCGACATTTAAAGGGTAGAAAATTAATTTTTTCCTTTAGCTCCTAACAAGATATGAAAATTTAGGCCTTCATGAAGAGATTAAGCCTTTGTGGAGGTCAAAATGTTCATTCAAAAAAAAGTTATAGTAATCAACATTTTGCGTCTTGGGATAAACAAATAGAAATATCGCAACAACAAATTATCTGATTTACTATTATATAATTTTGTTTCAAATGACGAGGGTCTCCTTTTAAAATCAAATAAATGCCATTTTGAAATAAATAATTAATATGCAAAAACTGGCCGATTTTAAGGTTTTCTTTAGCATTTTTGCAATAACAAATTGACGAAAACGATTCTAGGTTTTTATAATCTTTACAATTTTTTTACGAAAATGCGTTCCTTGGCTTATAGATCCAAAAAACTTGTTTTAGCCAACTTTGACCCCCCCCCCCCCCCTATTAGCCCCATGCTATTTCTTGCTGTTATATTTTATGTAGAGTTTGTTCTTACATTGCCCCCAACACCCCTGGATGGGCCTCATCCATCTCGGAATTTACGTCAAAAACAGCACTAATTTTTACCTATGGCTTGGACTAAAAAGCCGTATAGCGTTTTTATAATACAAAAATGTTAAATTGCCAATATTTCAAAAACTACAAATTTTTCAAATAGACAATCTTATATAAAGTCACCCTTATTTTTAGTGCTAAATAAGATAACATTTTAAAAATAGGGGGTATACATTTAAAAAAACTGACTTTTTACGATTTTTTAAGTCAATATTTAATGTTACTTTAGCATCACCCCCTATTTATTTATTATCAAAATATCACTACATTCCACTAAAGTAGATACCCTTCTAGAGGAGACCAATCCCAATTACATAATAAAGACTTTCATAAAGGAGAAATTAATAGTTATGTTTAAGCCTCCACACATAATTTTTAACATAAAATTTAAAATATGTCAAAAACAGTTAAACTTAGATATAGGATATTACACATGAAATATGTCTATAATTTTGCATAAATTCTAAAAATGAAATAACATATAGTATATTCCGTTTAAAATAAGCAAGTAGTCATCAACTTCCGGTATAATCGGAAGTGCCACCATCTTGAAAATATTTTAGCCGAATTGTCCCCACCGACTTTAGTGAACTGCCAAGTTTTTAAAATATTCGAAAGTCTATTTTCCGAGAAATCGATCGCGGCAGTTCGTCGTGGGACAAACAATACAAAATTGTTTGTTCGGTGTGAAAATATTTGGCAAGCTAGATCAGTTTTAAAGCTATACCACTGAAAATCCACAAGTGCATTTACTTAAAGCACCCTGTATATAACAGCCGATCCTGACAAAACAAGAGCTTCCCCGAAAGCAAAATTACCGTAAAGATTTTTATTTATAACTTTCCTTTGAAAGCTTAGGGTTCTTTTTAAAATAACGAAATAAATGTTTTTACGTACACAAAGGATATTACGAAAGACGAGCAATCCTGAAGCATTAGGGAAGCAGAAATTCTCTAAAATCACAAAAATATCCTGTTTAATTTTTCACTTCAATGAACCAGAAAAGGATCACTTCGTTTCCTTTTGGTCTGCTAACTTTTTCAAGAATACACTCGGCAACCGAGGATGGGACATACTTAAATATACTTTTGAATTAAATTTAAATGTGAAAAAAACTTTAACTTTGATGTGCTCCTTCAACAACGTATATATAAAATAACGGAATATCTACCGACTACGAATAATTACGATTGTTATTTTGATGGCTTCGTATACTTTTGTATAATCTTTGATATACACCGTATCTAGAAATAACAAGAGAAAAATTAATTTTGAGATTTATAAATGTTTATCTGATATTTTGTGGTTCAAACAAAATATCATGTGAGGAAGCGTTGAAAATGTTAACGGTAGCCTATGGGGATTCGACAATGTCGAAAACACAAGCGTCTACAGCGGGTCATGCGGTTGATGATTTGCCTAGTTCTGGTCGTCAATCCACCAGTGTGACTGATGAAAACATCGAAAAAGATAAGAAAATTGCTCTCGCAGTTGTGAACATCAGGGAGATAACAGCCGATCTTGGTGTCTCGTTCAGATCGCTGTAGAGAATTATGCACGATGTTTTCGGCATGAGACGAATTGAAACGCGGCGTGTGCTGAGAGTGCCGAATTTGTTGCAGAAACAGCATCGGATTGATGTCGCTAAAGGCCAAAATGTTATCGACGGCATCATTACCGGTGACGAAACATGAGTCTATAAATATGATATCGAAACTAAACAACAATCATCGGAATGGCGCTTCTCAGACGAATCAAAACCCAAAAAACCACAACAGATTCGATCCAAAACCCAGGTTTTGTTGACCGCTTTTTTTTATTGCCGTGGTGTAGTCAACTCCTAATTTGTTCCACCAGGCAAGACAGTAAATAAGGAGTATTACGTGAGCGTATTAAAGTATTTGAGGGAAAAATGTTCGTCGCAAGGAGTCAGAATTGTAGAAAAAGAATTTGTGGTTTGTTCACCACGATTATGCACCGGCTCACACATCTCATCTTGTATGCGACTATTTGACAAAAAACAACTTTCACATCGTTCCTTGAGCTCCATATTTACCCGACATGGCTCCTTGTCACTTTTTCCTATTCCCACGACTCAAGTTACCACTTCGCGGAAAGCGTTTTGAGATGGTTGAGGCGATCAAGACGAATTCGCAGGAGGAGATTTTAAAATCGACCTATGAAAAGTGTTTTTAAGATTGGAATATGTGTATTGCTTGCAATGGAGATTACTTTGAAGGAAATAAAATGAATATCGATGAATAATTAAACAGTTTTCGTTTTGTTGAAGAATTCCGGGTACTTTTGATCATTAGGTATATTTCGACCCCCCGATTACGAATCTTGAGAGTGGATTACCAAAAAATGTTCAGGTAATTTGTTACAAACAAAAAATATCGTTTTTATTTTGTAAAATGAAAAAAAATTTCATGTTTCTCGGACGATTCTGAGCAAAAAGTGTCTGACGTATAGTTTTTCAGTTAAAATCGTTAAACATTTGAAAAATGGTATTTTTTGCTACCTTTCAATACGAATCATTTCAAATGAGTATTTTCAAATCTAGCACCCAAAAATTGATAGTTTAAGTCAAGAACTACAAGCTGGGAATAGTCGCGAAAAAATGCTTTCATTGCTTTTAAATGCCATGAACAAATAGTGTTTCATTAATTATAACGTACGCGCCGCCATGTATGAAGGGAAGTGGAAGTATATTTATAGGCACTCACCTAGTGCACATAATCCATTATAGCTTTCGCTGATGGTTATAAAGGGTGTTTTTTTATAGAGGTATAGAACTTTTAAATGGAAAAAAACAAAGATGAATTTTTGTAAATTGAAATGAAATTTACTTTATTCGAAAGATAACCTTCTGGCATTATAATTTAAATATGACTTCTGGCATATGACCGCCACGGCTGGCTCGGACGTAGTCTAATCTGGAGGGTCCAATTTTCGATGACTTTTTCCAACATTTGTGGCCGTATATCGGCAATAACGCGGCGAATGTTGTCCTCCAAGAGATCAATCGTTTCGGGCTTATCGGCGTAGACTAGCGACGTTAAGTTGCACGATCTTGGAGGCCAATTCACGGGTCCGAAACGTGAAACTATGCGGTTACCAAACGTTTCCTTCAATAAATCAATTGTGGCACGAGCTGTGTGACATGTTACGCCGTCTTGTTGAAACCACAGCTCCTGCACATCATGGTTGTTCAATTGATGAATGAAAAGTAATCATGGCTCTATAGCGGTCACCATTGACTGTAACGTTCTGACCAGCATCGTTTTTAAAGAAGTACGGACCAATGATTCCACCAGCCCATAAAGCACACCAAACAGTCAGTTTTTCTAGATGTAACGGTGTCTCAACATACACTTGAGGATTATCATCACTCCAAATACGGCAGTTTTGTTTATTGACGTATCCATTCAAACAAAAGTGAACTTCATCGCTAAACCAAATTCGCTTATGAAAATCGGGATCAACGGCTATCTTGTTTTGGGCCCATTCACCGAATCTTCGCCTTGCTAGGTGATTGTATGGCTTCAATTCTTGCACGAGTTGGATTTTGTAAGCACGCAAACCAAGATCTTTTCGCAAAATCTTCCATAAAGTGAATGGACACATATCCAATTCCTGTGCACGATGGCGGATAGACTGATTCGGGTCTTCCTCTACGCTACGCTCTACAGCAGCAATGACTTCTTCTGTACGCACTGTACGACGTCTCTGTGGATGCGTATTATCATTTAGGGTAAACGTGGTGCGAAAACGTTCCATAGTTAATCGAATTAATTGCTCTGATGGACGATTATGTTGACTGTAAAATGGACGTAGTGCGCGATACGTATTTCGAACAGAACCATGATTTTCAAAATAAATTTGCACAATTTGGAAGCGTTGTTCAGGCGTCAGTCTATTCATGTTGAAATGCCAAATCAAACTAAACATAAATTATTGGCAGCTGACAAAATGGCCGCCAGTTAAAAAAGTGTTACCAACTTAAAGTTCTATACCTCTATAAAAAAACACCCTTTATTAATACTTTAAACACATTCTAATATATATTTGATTCTATTTATTAATTAAAAGCATATAATTATGAAATAAACAATACATTAGCATAAGGAACTTCAGTTAATATAACTATGTTTGAGAGCGGGCGAGTTGATGTTTGTTCTCCTTGATGATTACAATCCCTGTTCAAAATGTGGCATAATGAATAAAATTTAATATCGTACTGTAGTAAGTATATTGTACACATTTTATTAATATTACATCAATTTGACAGTATTTTTAAGCTAAGATTCAGCAATTAGAACAAATATGATCGCATTAAGGTCTTCGCGAGCTAATAAGTAATCAGGCTGCAATTAATCTTTTGGTAGCAACTTTTTTTACCGAAAGTTTGAATATTCTAGTTTAATTACGTAAAAAAAATGATGATCAAAGAAATTGAATATGTAGAGTATAATTTAATTTTTGTTTGTTTTACTGCGAAGACAAATGTATTATTTTGCTCCGAATAATGCGGAAACATTTAATATTGCGCGTCTATTGCTGCAAAATTCAACTGTGTCTATTTGAGGTTCTTCGATCTTTCGACCTTTAAAACACAAATATTTAAGTATATGATTAATATTGAGGAATCTACATGCATTTTAAAAAGAAAACCTTTATTTACAGTACGTCCTATAAATTAATAATTAGCACCAGTGCAGGCAACTACCATAGAAATAATATAAAGATACTAGACCGAGGAACCTATAGAAGAAAGTTGGCTCACGCTAAAAAATAGACAAAGCGTTTTCGATGAGTAGTACCTCTCTTTCTAATGGTAGAGCTTAGCAGGGTACTCAAAACGTCATTGGACACCCTTGTCATCTGACTAAAATTAGAAAGAGAGGTACTACTTATCGAAGCTTTTTTGAAGCGTAAGCCAAGTTTCTTCTGCAGGATTCCCAGTCTAGATAAAGTAATATTAATTTTTCTTATGTCTATGACAGCTACCTAGATGTGAGGTTATGAAAACATTGGCTGGATTCAAATTATATGTAACTTATTCATGATTCAAGGTACAAAATCATTAAATTAGATTAAGAAACGTATATTAAATGTAAGGTTATTTTTAACAGTGTAGATACAAACAAATTATTATTTGCGAGAAAACATTTTAGAAAGGAAATTCTCAACTACATCATGGGCACGTGCTGAAAAAGTATATACACCTTTCCGATTACTTAATAATCACATTACAACAAAATTGTTAAATTTTTTTCACCAGAAAATTTATTAACATTGAAAATCAAGTATCACGCTTAAAGCTTTATATTGTATGAAGGAAAATGAAGGAAGTATTAAAATTAAGCAGCGCACCAATACATGCAAAAATAGTTATAATAATTGAAGTTTCTTACGCTATTATATTATTTATTTTATGATCAAATGCTTATAATTAATAAATAAAACTCAAATATATATATATATATATATATATATATATATATATATATATATATATATATATATATATATATATACATATATATTTCAATGTACTTCAAGTAATAATACAACGACCAGTGAAAGCTGGATTTTGTGCACTAGGTGAACGCTTATAGGTAGACTTTGAATTCTTTTGGAAATATTTGTTTAATCAAAAGTTATCCATATTGAAAAGTGACAAAAAATGCAATTTTTCAAAAAAATTATGAGTTGGACGGAAAAATTGCAAGAGACACTTTTTGTTTAGAATTGGTCGAGAAACACGAAAATATTATTTCACAAGAGAAACATTTTTTTTTAATTATTAAAATTTTTTTGTTTATAATAAATTACCTGAAAATTTTCCGGGAATCTACCCCCGATTGTATCAGAATACATATAAAGAACTTTGGTGTAGCTATGTTTCTTCATCGGCTACGAAAACTCAGGTGGCTCTCGACTACAAAGCATTTACAAACTCACGTTAATAAAAACTTTCTATCTTTTTTTCACACCCCCGTAGCAGACCACTTGTTAGTTAGATCCTGCCAATTGAAACGTTTATAGAACGTGATAGAAGTTTTTTTAAATATTTTTTTTTAATTTGTAGTGAAGAGATTTTTTTGCTTTTAAGCCAATCCCTTTTTACCTAAAACCTATTATTAACCACTTTTTTGTTTATTTTTGCAGATGGGATAACAGTTCCGAAAAACACCACGGTAGCTATTTTCCTTTACGGGATGAGTCACGACCCGGACGTTTTTCCTAACCCGGAAAAGTTCGACCCCGATAGATTTCTTCCGGAAAACTTAAGTAGTCGACACAACTATGCCTATATTCCGTTTAGTGCGGGTCCTCGAAACTGCATAGGTAAGTAGCTATGGGTAGGGTTAGATACGCAAAGGAAATTGATTAATTGAAAACAGTGACGGGGAAAATAAGTGACAAAGATTCTGAGGTATGGAATTGGAAAATAAACAAAAACTACATTAAATTGTGAATTTCAAAAGTACTTAAAAGTAATTTTTGGAATTCTGTAGACAGATAAGAACCTCTAAAGTTTTGCAATTTCCATCCGTCCATCTGTTTGATAATCGCAAAAAAAAATGTTGCTTCCATTAACCCAAAGTTTCAAATAAGATTTTCTAAAAGATACACTTAGTTGGACAAATAGTTAGAATCACCAATTTTGAAAAATAAAACATAACGATGTAAAGGTTTTTAAATTTAAATCAATTAGTTAACACGTTACACCAAATATTATTATAGCTAACGTTCTAGCTATAATAATCTTTGGTTATCTTCTTGTCCTTCTTAGCCATTTTCTAATCTTTGAGTATAGGCTTCTGACATAATTCTCCTGTTTTGTCCCCTTTGGTACCAGTCCAGTCCCGCTGTTCTCTTAAAATTAGCCTTTTTTAGATCTTCCCTTCGAACATACCCCTGTAGAATTAGCATAACGTCAGAACTAGGGCTCAGTTGTTTGAACGCTGAATAACGTAATAATATTTTTATTTATATTTGAAAAAGTGTTGATAAAACAATAGACATTTAATTTTGTTTGTAAACACATACCGATTTTATGCTATCCTTTTCTAATTGCATTAGTTAAACGAGTATCATGTGATAATCAGTACGTCAAGTCTAATATGAATATATGGTTGCCTAAATTATTATTATTATTTTCAATATGTACCTATCTTTGTTAATATTAATTGTAAACTTCGCATTTATAGTAATTTCTAACACTTAAAAACACCGAAGGAAGTCTCGACAAGCAATTAAACTGAAAGAAAGGATAAGTAAACATGTTTGTGTCTGTCAAACATCAAAAAAGCGCCTCCCCCATCGACCGTAAACAGCCTTCAAACAAATTTATTGTTGTTTAAATCTAGGGTATGATCGAAGGGTTTTCCCGTATTGCGTTGCACTTCCCATGGCCGCCATATTGTCAACTTGTTGCTCCACTGTTGCAACATCTCCTGTCCGATTCCATTTAAGTGCACTGACTCTTGTTGCTATTTTTGTTATTTGGGTTTTACTTTTTATGCACTCGTGGATATCTTGACCTTTTAGGCTAATTCCCAATGACTTTTTTTCATCGCGCTTTGATGAACTTGGAGTTTGTGCAACGTTTGCTTATTTAAAACCCAAGTTTCAACGCTGTAGGGAATCAAAGGCAAAATACTACACATTCATCGTACCCGTTCAATTTTAGGGGTATGTTACTATTTAGTTCGGCTTACAGTTTCATAAGCTGCTCAGCTCAGTCTAATTTTATATATAAAAGTGGGTCGATTTGACTTACTATTCTTTAATTTGATGATAATGTTAAGATTTAGATCTTCTTGTTGTTCCCTGGAATGATTTTGGAATTCCAATCCAAAGAACATTGTAGTTGTATCTTTCGGCAATAGAAATCGTCAGGATTCTTTCGCTCGTCGTGTTTGTTATAGTGCTTGTATTTTTCTGGACATGGTCTTCTTGACAAAGCGTCTGCATTTTTATGGTTCAAGCCTTTTCTATGTTCAATTTTAAAATCGTACTCTTGCAAGCGTTGTAACTATCATGTTATTTGACCTTCAGGATTTTTAAATTGCAAAAGCCACTTTAGTGATGTTTGGTCTGTTGGCAGGTCATATACATAATATGAAAGTGTGCCAATGTCTTTATAATGGCGAGCAGTTATTTTCTAATTACACAATAATTTCGCTTAACTTTGCAGAGAACTTTGCTAAAATAAGCAATCACTTTCTCTTGACCATTTTGTATCAGGGATAAAATTCCACCTACAGGGGAGTTACTAGCGTCAGTATCCACAACAAACATCTGATTAGAATCAGGATATGACAATATTGGAAGATTACAAAGTGCTTTCTTTGGTTCTTTAAAAGAGGTTTCGCCGTCTGCGGACTGTTAATAGTTGTTGCTATTTTTAGTCAGATGACATAAAGGTCTTGCAATATCGGCGAATCCTTTTATGGATATTCTATGGATAGAGACCCAAAAAACTTTTTAGTTCATATTTGTTTTTTAGTACTGGCCAACCTTAAATGGCATCCGTCTTCTCTGGATTGGTTTGTACACCAGCTTCGGTGATTATATGTCCCAGGTATTTCACTTCTTTCTGATATTTCTTTGGACTAAGCTTACTCAGTTTTTGAAATATTTCTTCGACATTTTTCTGTTGATTGTCAAATGTTTTTCCCAGAATTATCATGTCATCTAAGTATATTAGGCATGTTTATAGAGTTAGTCCATATAAACGTTCAAAAGTAGCTGAGGCGTAACGTAACATAAAATATAAAATGGCCATATCCCAATAGAAAAACTGGTCTTTTCTTTATCCTCCGGATGAAGCTGTACCTGCCAATAGCCACTTTCTAAGTCCAATTTGGAAAACCCTTTTGACCCAGTTAAAGTGTCTACAGTATCATCAATATGAGGTAAAGGAAAACTGTCTTTCTTTGTGACGTCTTCTGAAGTCGACACAGAATGTAGTTGAGCCATATTTCTTCTTATCTAATAAAACTGGTGGTGTTCATGGACTTTAAGAGTGTCCTATAATGCCTTGATTCTGTATGTCTTTAAGCATCTTGTCCACATCGTCATTGAGCCATATTTCTTTTTAACTAATACAACTGCATGTCTTTAAGCATCTTGTCCACATCGTCACGTTTTGCTAACGGTATTCTCCTTGGAGCTTGTTTAATTGCAGTTGTTTCACTAGTATTGCTTTCTGTTTTCTACTGGCACATAATTTTAATTCAATTTTTTTTCTCTAACCTCTTCTGGATTTTAGTCCACTTCCGACACCAATTTGTTCCGGACGGCCGGTTTTTATAGACATTATTTTTTTATAACCTTTTATTTTTACTATTACGAAAACTTGTTAAACAATTCAAATTACGTCAACGACTTCTCAAAATAAACTGTCCAAGAACGCCGATCTGGAGCCTTTAAATTCCCTTTTTGCTGATACCAGAAGATTCCCGAATCTCCTAGAAGGATTTTCATACTACCAGGTGTAATAAAAAATAAATAATCTGGCAATTTCTAGATCTTCTGTTATTGGCGTTCCATGTCGAAAATATGGAAATGGAATTTTCTAAAAAGTTTCAGACCTTCTTTCATAAACGTCTCATGAGGAAATTAATAAAGGTAAAATTAATTAAATAAATTACGAACTCGTAGAAAATAAACCTAACACCCTACAAACTTCAAACACAAACTAATACTATGAACTGTATGATTTTATAAAGGCCGTTACAATATATATATATATATATATATATATATATATATATATATATATATAGATATATATATATATATATATATATATATATATATATATATATATATATATATATATATATATATATCCCATCTCTGGCATTTTTTGTCATGAATTGTTTAATAAAAAATTTAGTACAACATAATTTTATTTTACACGTTATTTCGTCTTATTTTCGGCTTATCTTGCTTGTACTACTGGTAATTTTTCTGCCTTTAATGTCCTTTCGTTGTCACTCAGAAAAGTAGTCTATGGAACTTATGTTTCTTGAAACCACTTTTTACCGAACGTGCTTTGAACTCTCAAAAAGCATCTTCTACCGGACACTATTAAACACGAATAAATAGAATTTATAATGATGAAGATAAAGCAAGAAAGGTCATTTTTAACAAGCCGAAATTTGTTCAATTCCTTTAGGTCAAATCGAAGTTTTCTGCATTTTAATGAAAAAAATTCTGACGTTCCTCAACCACTTATTTTCAAGAACAGAGTAACAAGTGTAAAGCAAAAAGAATTTAAAATTTTCTCGTAACATTACGACACAAATATTTTCAATATAACGTCACCGGATAAATCATGGGAAAAATACTCACTTCTAATTGACCATAGTTGGTGTGCCCTCTAGCGATCGTCATACGAACTTGGGAATAATTTTAAACAATTTTGAGGGCTCCTTTAAACATTTTTTTTCTAAAAGCTATGCGATTAATGCTGTCCTATTTGACCACCAATGTAAAGAAATTCATATCACGGACTTTATAAATTGGAGTTAAATGGGGCCTCCCCCACTCCTCTTACCATCTAATAATTTTGCAGTATATCATATTCCACGCTTTCATATTTTCTATCTCGGATATTCTTAATACAGACAAAAAGTAGGCACACTAATTGTTTCGCCCACCCGCTCCTTCGAAGATATTATTTTGAGCTAAAATTGAGTTTTCTTCCTACTTCACTGCCCATTTTTTTCCTAAAAGCGATCAATCGATGATCTACGTGTTATTTCTTACAATTTGCCTTTCTAAATATTACATTTCAAGCCCGCTTCTTTTTCGATTTTATACTTAAACACGCGACCCTACGTAGGCGAGTACCGTTAATATTTTATCTTAATTTTAATATTTTAATTGAAAAACAAACAAGCCTTCGAGTATGGCCATCAGGAGAGAAGGTAATTAAATTATACAGAAAATTTCTTCAAAAACCATAATTCGATCGTTGTTAATTTCGGCAATTTTGAGCGTTGCGGTGGCCATATTGGATTCACCATTTTGAGATTCGATAATTTGATTCTAGAATATTGATCAGCAGTCTTGAACGCCCGGTAGTAGGCTATGCTGAGCGAAATTCAATCATTGCGCTGTCAACAGAATGAATTTCTTGCGAATTCTGGCGATTACGGGCGCTATGATGACTCCGCCATTTTGACGTTCGATAATTTAACTCTAGAATATCAACTATCGGCTTCAAAAACCCGTTAATAAGCTGATCAATGGTATGGATATCCTGTGAATTTTATTGAATTTTGACCAGTATGAGCGTCATATTTTATGTGCCATTTTGAATTTGGTAAATAAACTATGAACTATGGTAACTTTAATCAGAATATTTTAAGTCTATATCCAATGGAATCGATCTGAAAATTGTTTCTTTACAATTCTTTTTCCGATGTATGTTTTTCGCTCATTTATAGTCGCCATATTAGGTCGCCATTGAATTTTCCGAAGCAGCCACTCGCTATTCGAGAGATTCATAGGGAATCTTTTGAGTAGATGCATATATATATATATATATATATATATATATATTTATATATATATATATATATATATATATATATATATATATATATATATATATATATATATGCATGTGTATCCATTCCATAACAAGTTTTGGATTTCATTTATGACTGTGTTCTTCATGCCTATCATTCCTCTCATATTTATATTAGTTCTGTGTTCTCGTCTTGCAATTCGACATGGTCTTTGAAGGGCGTCCATTTCTACTGCGTTGATCTTACTCTTATTTGCTTGGGATATCGTCCATATTTTTGTACCGTATATCAAAATACTTTTCGCTATAGCGTTATATATTCGTTTTTCCCGTTCTCTTGTTGTTTCCTCGTTCCACCATATTTCGTTTACTCTTTTTACTGCTCTTCACTCCTGACCTACTCTTTGTCTTATTTCTTTCTTATCTTTGCCGTCATTTGTTATTTCTAAGTATTTGTACATAACACAGACTTTGATTTCTTCATCTTTTTTGAGAATTAAATTAGTTTCCATAGGGTTTCCAACATACATGTATCTTGCTTTATCTGTATTGATGTGTAGACCGCCCCTATCATACTCTTCTTTTATTTTTCTGGCTATATAGTTCAAATCTTCTTTTTCCTGCACGACGATGACTTGGTCGTCTGCAAACTGCAGTGTAAAGACGTTTCTGTTGTTTAATTGAATCCTATCTCCTGCACTCTCTCTTCCAAATCCGGAGTACTATATCCACATATATTTTGAACAGAGTCGGTGTTTTAATACTGGAAATCCTTGGAGAACCTTCTGCCTATTTTGATCTTAATATGTGAGTCCTTAATTCTTGTATTGCTTTAATGGCGTTCTCATTAATGTTAGTTTCTCTCACAGCTTCCCAGAGCTTCAAGTAGGGTACATTATCGTATGCTTTTGATAAATCTATAACTAGCATGTGAACTTCTCGGTTTGTAGCTAGCTTTTCTTCTATAATTTGTTTTATGCAGAATACGTTATCCGTACATGATCTTCCAGCGTGGAATCCAGATTGTCCTTCTGCTTCGTTCTCTTGGTATCTTTCTTCTGTGATGTCTCGAAGAATTCTTTCGTATACTCAGCTCAGCGTAGATGTTACCGCTATATCACGATAGTTATCGCCATTTCGTTTGTTCTCCTTTTGTTTATATATTGATGTTATGTAGCCTGTTTTTCGTTTTTCCGGTATTCGATTCTCTCTTAAGCATCTGTTTATAAGGTTTGTTATCATTCTTGTAAGCTTATCCCAGCCACTATTTATCATTTTGGCCACGATTCCGCCTGGCCCACTTGCCTTCTTAGTTTTAAATTTCTTTATTGCTCCAGCTACCTTGTCCTGATTTATTTCAATTGGCCCCGCTTCCATTTTTACTGACGCATTCCCTTCCACTCGTTTACCGGTATGTTGTGGAGTCTTGTATTATTGTCGGCTCTGATATTGCTAATGAATTCCCAGGCTTCAGTGCATCTTGTTCCTCCAATGTATGACTCTATTTCTCTACACGTTTGATCCCAGCTCTCTCTTTGTTCTTTTGTCACTGCCTCTCTTCGTTTCTCTTTAAATACCTCCCCATTTTCGTTAGTTTTAGTATTTAGCCACTTTTAATACGCCTCCTTTTTGTTGTTTATTTGAGCATCTATATTCGAATTGTATCAATTTTTTCTGCTATTCCTTGGCTTATCTACAATTATCCTTCTTCCGCAGATTGGTGCGTTGCATCTTTGATGTGCTTATGTACCTCTTCAATAGTTTGATGTTGTTCTTCTTGCAGGTATTGGTCTGGTCGGGTTTGGTATAAATGTCTTATATTCTCCTTTATTAGGTTTTCAATACTAGATTTCGGCTCTTCGACGTCTTCCATGTTCTTGTGATCCTCGGTGCTGCATGTAGTTTTTGTTGTTGGAACATTATTTTTGCCAGCATCAGAAAATGATCTGATGCACAATCTATACCTCTATGGGCTCTAACATCGTTTACTTTGAAGTTGGAGTTTTGCGATGTTACAATGTAGTCTATTATTGATTTTAATTGTAGGGTAGTTTGTGTATACTTGTGGATATCTCAGTGCTTTGTTATTTTAAAATCATTGTTTTGGCATAGTTCTATTAGCCTTTCATCGCTATTGTTTAATTCATTCTATCCAAAGCTACCGACCCCTTTATCTCCAGTAATTAATCGTATTTCTTGAATAATCCGATTCTTTAAGTCTTTTATATCATTTGGCCTAGTTTGTAAAACTTTACCTTTAAGGTAACCCTACAAAAACGAAGTTAAAAGAGATACCTTGGAAGCCACTTAATAGGTCCCTTTTTTAAACTAGCGGAAGATTAGGATATTTTTCTTGACGTAATTGACACGTCTTACTACGATTCTTCACCATATTCTATCATCACAAGAATTTCTATCCCCAAGTTTCATTTTCACTTAATATTAACTCAAAGTGACAATTTAACAAAATGTGATAAAGGAACAAATAATTGAATCAACTAATTATTGTATATATTTAGGTATAAGAAATATTATAAAAAAAATGTTCAAAATTTTACAGGGATTCTAAAAAGGTAGAAAAAATTGAGGGTCACTATTTAACAAATCAAAATTGATTATAGCACACCTTCTTTTGAGTAAAATTAAATATATTGGAAAAAATACCAAGCGATTTGTAAATAATGAATTTATTCCATACTATATATATATATATATATATATATATATATATATATATATATATATATATATATATATATATATATAATCACAGGAAATAAAGGGACGCAAATCGCAGGTTTCCTGCAAATCTAATACATTTCAGCATTTTAACGTTTATATGATGATTACGAATCTATCCACTTCAATAGTCAAATTTCAGACCTTTGCCACCCTTTACGAAGCGTCATTTGAGAAAAATAAGTGACCTAAAATAAGGTATTTACGTTTTTTATTTGCCTAATTAAAATTTTAGAAGGGAGAAAACATGTATCGTTAATTAGGGAGAAGAAAAGCACAACAGAGATTAAAACTAAGTATTTTCAATTTGATCTGAAAAAATTCCATCTTAATTTACAAAAATGTTCTTAATTTCTGTAAAATTAAATTAGCACGTTATTTATTATCCGAAAAAATTTTTTTTAGCATTTTTGTCAAGTTTAATAACAACAAAATGTTAAATTTTTATTTGGTTGTTTTACATTCAGAGACATTAGTTAATTTTTTTTTTTATTATAAATTAAGGGATTTTATTGTATTTATTTATTTTTCTAGGTCAGAGATATGCTATGTACGAGCTGAAAGCCTGTGTTGCCAAATTTTTGCTCAAATTTCGAGTGACTGAAGATCCAGATTTTAAAATGAACATCGGCACATGTTCCGTACTCAAGTCTATGAATGGATACAAAATGAAAATTGCCTTAAGAAATTAGAACAGTAAATAATAAATCGATATATATATATATATATATATATATATATATATATATATATATATATATATATATATATATATATATATAAACAGAATGCCCATGAATTGTCATTATTCATAAAAAAAAGTTCTGCTTAACCCGAATAGATTTATCGGCGGAGATTTGAAAATTTTTCTTTAATTTTTTGTTACATATAATCACTAGAGGCGCGTAACTGTTTAAAACTGGTGATGTCATTACGTAGAACAAAATATAAAACTATTATAAAACATGCCAAACAACAGTTCATTTACCTAATTCACGATAAAAAGAATTTAATTGTGTTTTGTAGTACAGAAAAACTAACAGCAGTATCCATGTCAACCTTAAAGATAAAAATATGTATCACCCCAAAGCTCATGAAAATGAGTTTTTACTTTATCTCATATATGAACGTGATGAATTATTTATTTTTCAACCAAGTTTAGTTACCTCCAAATAACAAACATACAAAAGATAACAGTTTAAGAGTTTCCTCATATTCGCTTTTCTTTTTATCATAACTATATAGTTTTACTAAATCTGCGACAGCGAGAGTTTTGGCTACTTACACATTGTTTTTCTAAAAGTGTTTTTTAAAAAACTAACTTTGTTTGTAGTCATAACGGCAACTAAAGCGAATTTTAGTAACAAAACAAAAACAAACACCGACGAAGAAAACTAAATATTATGTAAATACAAATAAATTTAAAATATTTTTTTTAGAACCGCCAAGTACAAACAAAACAAACACGAATGCCGAAGTAAAAAAACTAATGTAATCTGTCAACCGGTAACAAGTGTGTTCTTTGTTCGATTTATTTATTAGCATCCCGGTCATTTAGAGCCTGGCACAAACTTCGACATAGCAGCCTAAGGAAAATATTAAAACATATTTCCATCTTTCTTGCTCACATCAAAGCCCCCTTTGAATTTTGTCTTTTCACAGAACCGAACCAATAAATACCAGTAGCACTATCCTATGTTGCCGATTATAGAAAATCTGAAGACGTCCAAATATGTAATATGGAAAAGGAAGCAATATTTCGAAAAGTTTAAAATAAAAATAATAGGAAAAGAAAGGTGCCCCACTGTATACAATTATAAGATATTTTCTTCCAAATCATATTATCAACAATAAATACCTTTGGCTAGGGACCAAATACGAAATCTTTGTACACATAATCAAACAAGTATATTGCATTATGGCAATTTGTTTTGAATATTCCTTTGTTTCCTTATGATGCAACAATTGTTTCATTTAAAACATTTCCTAGATGGTCTAGGCCACATGGTGCTAAAATCATTCTCGACTATAATCTTTAACGATGGTTTTCATATTTGACGTATTTTTAAATATACAAAATATTTAAAGTTTATGGTTCCCGAAAACAAACGACCCAAAACTAATAAAATAGGCTAAGTTTGATAACTAATTTATATTTTCGTTTATTGGTAACGGTTTTTGGGTAGCGACATAAAATATCCATTGCAATGGTCCAAATCCATATACAGAGCGGCAAAAGAATTCCTCCATTTAGTGAAATATACTTTAAGTAGATCAACAAAAAAAATATTAGTAGTAACTAATTTTTGTTCTTCTACAATAAAATGGCAAACCTAGAAACATTATAATATTCGACGGTCTCAAAAACGAAAATTTATAAAGTTGATGTAAGACCTGTCATCATATACGTGGCAGAAACTAGAGCTGACACAACAGCAACGAGACGACTTCTGTGAAAGGCAGAAATGGAGTTTTTGAGATCTATTACTGGTTATACATAGACAGCGTAATTCCGACGTGATAGAACAATGTAGAATCAAAGATATCGTTCGATGGACGAGAAAATGCTGGAGAAATTGGAAAAAGTGCATAAGTCGATCGTCCGATATTGGATTAGTTTATGTGGTACGTACCGGAAAATCGCAAGTTAGGTCTCCCTCACAAGAGATAATGAGGCTTGCACGAAAAATTACGAGGCATTATATTTACTGTAAGAAGAGGAGGAAGAACGTTTACTAATAACGTTTCTTTGTATCTAAAAATAAAGGTATTTTGTTTCCAGGATGTTTTATATTTTTCTAGTATCCTAACGCTCTGTATGCAAATTATACTCTGTCCTTTACCTTTTTAAGTTAAGCAAAAGTGTTTATGAAGAATGACATTTTCCATGAACTCGTTTATAATTGTTTCTTCTTTTAGATTTAATGCGTGTTGTACCTATATAATTAGTAAAAAAAACAAAGTATACTTCTTACATACGTTTTTATGTAGTTTTAATTTCTATCAACAATAAACAATTTTAAGTTTGATTTGGTGTGTTCTCATATTATCGACAAAATGGTGAACGTATAATAAAGACTTTACTTTTTAGCTTATTATGAAGAGTGTTTCGATAGGAACATTAATTTCGAATCGTCCACCATTTGCATCTGTCAATTGTTGAATCAATCATATTTGGTTGGTTTTCAATTGAAATATAGATATTCATAAATGCTGCATTAAAATTAATAGTGAAAACTAATTAAAAATTTTACAATGGGACGAATTGCAAGTTATTAATTTATCATTTTGAGGTGTAAGTTGTTAAAAATTTAACCAAGAAATTTGAGCGGTTGCTCTCATTAAAATATAAACGAAATCTTATCCGTCATAGCCATAGAAGATTACCTGAAAACATCGTTGCTGAGAGTGTCAGTGTAGCAGGAATTAAACCTTTACCACAGCACGCTACAGGCTAGGGAAATTAGTAAAACAAATACCCTGTTGGGAACTGTGCATGAGATAGTTAACTGATAGTTGTTTCAGATAGTATGAGTATAGGAACAAAACGTATGTGGGGCGTTTCACGTCAACACTAGTAGGGCGATGCTTGAACGTAAAATCATACTGTTTTCAATTGGTGTTTGCCAAGCTAAAATAAGTTTTAAAAAATTTGAAATAGAGGTTACCGACGTATTTTTTCTCAGCTTATCATTAGTGTATTTTAGAAAATTATGTTTTGACCTTGAAAAAATACAAGACGTTTTATATCTTGAAAAATACATCTTTATCGTTTTTTGATAGATTAGATCGAATGCTGAGATTTTGTCACGTCAATATAAACACGTTCCATAATAGACCTTTTTATCATTTTAGAGAAATAGAGTCACGAACATTGGACTGCTCGTCAGTTCTGCGTGAATACAGCACATTCCAATGTCCATGGATTTATTTCTCGAAAATATCAAAAACTTTCTTCTGGAAAGTGCCTATATCGATGTAACAAAATTCGGCTTTCGATTGAGACTCTCAAAAAAAATTTCTTTAATGCCATTTTCGACATTGACGCGTTTTTTTTCCAAAACTTCGAATTTTTATAAATCTGACTACTCTAGTAAAAAGATGAGGAAAAGTTCATCTAAAACCTTTATTTACAAGTTTTCTTTGATTTATTTTAGCTTTGAAAATACGGGACAGAAGAAGTGGATATTTTATTTACAACATTACAAAAAATTGTGGGAAAAACATATGTGTTTTGAAGTAATACAAAAATGACATACCTTTGTAGCAATCGTATTTGGAGAAATCCGGTTTTCTGATACGACAAGCTGGCATTTTTACGCAACTTATAAAAAAATATGAAAAATATACATATTATTCTAAGTCACGTATACATTTAACTTAACTGAGCAATTTGTTTAAACATTTTAGCATGAACAATTATTTTGCAAAATATCATTCATTTTCGACTTACATTCATTAAAAATTACGAGCATGTTTCATGCAAAATACAACAGATTAAATATTGTTTCACAAATTGTTATTTATTTAATCTGCCATGAAAACATATATTTATTTTTACAAAAGTAATTAGTTCCGTAAAAAACGTTGACAAAATAAACCTAAAACAGTTACATATTTACATATATATATATATATATATATATATATATATATATATATATATATATATATATATATATAGATTTCCGGTGTTTTTTTAACACATGTTCAGGGTAGCCCTAATTCGATAATTTTATGGGGATTCTTTTTCTATTAAAGTTAGCAAAAAAAACTAATGTAGCACTAACGTTTTTTAGGGAAACTAACAATGCCACAAACAGAACTTAAAAATGTTCTTTTGTTTTGAAGATACAGAGTAAAATTCAAAAGGAGATAATTTTTGTAATACTCTGTAAAGCAGGTTTTTGAAGGGGGGGGGGGAGAGACACCAGCAACCTTCCCATTTTTAGTGTAAACATTCCTATATTCTATTCAAGAACTAGAGAGAGTAATAAAACTCTTACCGAAACCTCCTACGCACCTGTTCCAGTGCCGCAGGTAACTGAGGATTGCCGTAAATATAATTACATTTAATTATATTTAAATATTATAAACTTTTATAAATTTACTGCAACAATAAAATTTCTGATAGTTCAATTTAATTTCTGTCAGTGAGCAAAGTATACCGTACAGTGTGTCCTTAGTGATTTATCTTGTTTGTGCTTGTTTTTATATATTATTTGAGATTAGTGAGATACCCCAAAGATATGGCTTCCACATCTATATTTATTCCAAAATCGTTAAACCAGGGCATTTTTTCCTCAACGAAAAACTCATTACGATGAATGTTTACGAGACGTTAAGATATCAATATCTAGATAATAATGTTAAAAGTTCTGTAGAGATATGTTCCAACATGACAGGAGTTGGAAAATCTACTATGTACTGAATACTGAAGGAGAAAAAAAAAACTGGAATTGTTAGTACTCCCAAGCTACATTCGATCACAGGCAGATGAAAAACCTCGTTGGAAGAAGAGATGTAAACTGCAATAAAAGGAGTTGTACATACATTTTATTATGAGAAGCAGATCCCAACCGTCGACAAAATTCTAACTAAAATCAATGCAGATCGGGATTTTTCTGAAATTAAGAGAACTGAGCTCTGGAAATTGCTCAGGGAACTTAATTTTTGCTGAAAAAAACCAGATAGGGCATCCGTTCTTATTGATCGTCCGGAAAATGTCCACTGGAAAAGGGAATATCTCTCTCAAGTAAAAGGTAGAGTTGCTGGAAATAACACAACTTACAAAATTAGTAATTTAACTGAACTTTTGAAAGATTTTATTGAATAAAGTTACCACAGAAAATTGGGAAAAATCCATATAATTAAAGAATAAAAAAAATGTGGAAACTCGATCTCATGATTGGTGAGATAGAGGAACCAATTATGATTAATTTGAGCGAAGATAGCTTCACTGACTTTGATTACGAATTAGATACGTAACGTAGCGTAAACACAATTTATTATTTAAATTTTCTGTAACATATAAAAATTAATTACATTTGAATCCATTTTTAGTGTTTAATTGCAGATGGTTTAAAAAATAAATAAACTGAAACGTCAAATGTCTTAAAAATGTTTTTAATTAATAATAAAATGACCGATAGCCCCAAAAATATTTTAATATTATATGGACGAATTTATTTATTTATATATGTTTAACTTCTTGTATTTTTGACAATGGGTATTTTGTATGTATTTAAATTATAACTTAGAATTTTTTGAGAGAAAAAGTCTACGTTTTAGTCTGAATGAGCCTAAAACGGTTTCTATGTCAAAAATAAAAATACAGTTGTGATTTGTGTTAAATATGTCAAAATTATCTATATTTTCTAATGTATGTGAATTATTAAGAAATCATAATAAATAAAATAATGTTATAAAAACCTTTTATTTTAAGTTTATTACCGAAATAATATTCTATGCCACACTTAGTGATGAAATAAATCTCCTTCCGACGCCTATGACTAGAATTAAAATACTTTTTAACACATCACACATCCAAATATCTATTGTTATCCAACCCAAATAGTCCATTATTATAGACCGGTATTTTTCATTATGAAATTTCTAACCCATTTCTATGAAAAATATACATGTCTAACATATTTTGCCAAAGACACCGGACTAAAGAACACGGGTAGTTTGCGAAGAAAAAAAGGGTAAAAAATGATTTATTACTCTCTCTAGTTCTTGAATAAACTATACTATAAGAGGCTAAGTTGGGTCTATTTTCCTAAACTCAAAGCTCTTGGGGGGATCCCCCCCCTGGATCCGCGCCTGCTGTAACGTTAATACGAGGTGTGGTTAAAAAGTTGATGACAAAATTGAGTATTTAATTGTATTTATAACAATTTACACACTCCATATCAAATTCAAAAGGCAAGCTGGATTTTGCGATTTTTCCATTAAAAATCGTAGTAAGCCATGAATAAAAAACAAAAGGTGTTATGATACTAACATTTAAACTTAACAGATGCACTTACTATTTATTTAACGAGAACACAAGACAATGACAAAATAATATTTGAAAAGAACATCAACAAAATATAATTTATTCTAAATCACTAGTTACATCTAGCCAGGAAAAAACTCAAAAGGGCCCCCATTAATGTCAAAACACTTTTAACAACGCTTTCTTACAGATCATACTGCGTTAAAATTATGAACCTTTTTTACTTTTCTAAACACGTTGTAAATTATTGCAAGAAGTTGTTCCTGAGTATTAATGGTTTTCTTATATATTTCATTTACTAGAAATCCCCACAGAAAAAATCTATTGGTGTTAGGTCCGGAGATCGTGGCGACCACCTCATCGATCCATACATACTCAACCATCTATCAGGGAAATTACTGTTTAAATACTTCCTTACTTTTAAGGCATTATCATAAGAATCACCATTTTGTTGAACATAAACATTAAGTCGTTCTACCAAAGGTTCATCATTTAATAAATTCATACGATTAATTTCTAATTTATTAATGTAAACCTCTGTATCGAGATTTTATTCGAAAATATGATAAACAAACTTCTGAGTTTTTAAAAAACAACTTATGTTATAGTGTATTCAGAATTATTAGAAGCGGGCTCAAAAGTCGGGTAAACATAGGGTAGGTATAAATTTATAGCCGCACAGGCCCGGAATAATTTGCAAATGCCGGTAAAATTCTAAGTATTATTTACATTTAATATGTATAATATAATTGAATCTGAACCGAAATAGCCAGTTTAAATTGTGTCTTTAGTCATAGCACACGTAGTTATTTCGTATTTCATTTGCTACCGTAAACCTAATAATTATTTAGAAATGGCGGCCTTGGAGCTCTAGTGAGATTTGTGAAAGTTAAACAAATCGAAAAATACATCTATCAACAGATGCTAAAGAAATTATTAAGAACGCGTTTCTAACCTTAATAGAGCTCGGTAATTTGTGCCTTAAGAAAGTTGTAGAGGAAAGTTTTACATACAAGGAAAATTTTTTCCACGGTGTGGAAAATTACGCAAAAGCCCATTTTAGAACGCAAAAAAAGAAGTGATGCTGGAGTTTTGAGAAAGTTAGATCATGGTAACGAAGACATTATACGACGAAAAATTTATAAAATGTATGTTCCAACTTTAGACAATTCAATGAAAATACTTGAAAAATATGAAACCGAAATTAAGTGCCAAGAACGACTTTGTGGAAGTCCATCCAAGGAATGGGATTTAAATTCAAAAAGATTAATAAAAGACAAATTCTAATGGAATCCAAACGTCTTCAAGAATGGCGGGGGAAGTATTTGAGGGAAATCAGTGACTACAGAACACAAAAACGATCATTTATTTAGATGAAACATGGATTGATACCAATAAGACCCTAACCAATGGATGGGACGATTCTAGCGGTAAGTGTGTGAACCGTGCGACGTCAAACCGCGGTAAAAGAATAACAATTTTACATGCTGGATCTGAAAACGGAGGCCCGATTCTGTAAGCTTATTTTTTGACATTCCCCTTCCTTTTCTCTTTTAGAACAGTGACATAACTATGTGTTACTACAGACTAAACAAAGATGGAAGTTCCTTATTACGACATTCTCTTTCCCTTTATTTTTATAGAATCGCAGCCCGGGTTTGTGCCGAATGCTTTGTCTCTTTCATCCAAAAATATTAGAGATTCTTGTGTTGACTATCATGACGACACAACAGCGGAGCTATTTGAAGATTGGTTTAGAACTAAATTATTGCCTAATATTCCGCCAAATATTGTTATTGTTATGGACAACGCGAGTTACCATAGTAGACAACTAAACAAAGCACCTTGTTGAAACGATCCAAAAGCCAAAATTCAAGACTATAGGGCTATTCTTTTGAGTCATTATCACTTTCACTTCTATCACTTGAAGTAATCATGATCACTTCAGCCCAATGACAAGTAAATGCATATTCAAAAGAACATGAAGTTATCAGTTTCACTTTGATCAATTGATAATTACTCAAAAGAATATAGCATATATGATATATATTTTCATGAAAACTATACAAAAAGAGAGTTATTGGAAGTGCTTAAAAGTTTGTCTATTAAAAAACAATATTATTTCGACGAACTTCCGGAAAGTATGGGTCACACAGTATTGCGGTTACAACCTTACCACTGTATATTCAACCCCATTGAGCAAAAATGGCAACAACTTAAAGCAGGAATTCGTCGTAATAATATTTCACCTACCCTAATTTTAATATATTAGCTTTAATTGATAGTGAAGCGAAAAAATTTCTCAAATTAACTGGGAAAATTGTGTAAAACATGTAAAGGAAATAGAAACAACCCATGTCTGTCTTAAAAATGCAACAGAAAAATTAGTTGTTAATCTAGATGACAGTAGCGACAGTGAAATAGATTTAGTTTAGTAATATAGAACTTAGTGTTAACTAAGTGTTTATACATATCCAAATATTATAATGTATTATATTATTATCGTGTTTTATTTAATTTAATATAAAAATCAACTCTTGCCTGGTAACTTATTTCCTGCGAACATAACAAAATTAAAATTAGAACTAAAAATTAACGTTACTCTGGACTTGAACGGATTTCGGTATAACGTTAGAGCTGTGCTTGAAAGGTTTTATTGCAGTTTCATTGTTATAAGTGATTGGACTTTTTAGTCGGTTTCTAATAATTCTGAATACACTATCTAAGGAAATCTGTCCTGTTAACGAACTTTTCGCACTATATAAGGATTAATATTGTTCCAATATCTTTCAATATGTCGGTTTAAAATACCGTTACTTGTAATTCTTGCTTCATCAGATCATATAACATCGTTATAAAAAGTAGGTATTTCGCTAGATTTATTAAAAAACCAGTGCATCATATTTACTTTGTAAGGATAATGGTGGTTTTTCTTCAGTATTTTTGAAACTTTTACTTCTTTTTTTATTTTAATTATAGACGTTGACTGTCCTTACTAAAAATAAGTGTTCAATTCGTATAATTTTAAAATATTTAATTTTTATCACTTCCGCGTATTCAAAATCATTTTCTTTATTTTCTTCAAAATATTCGTATGACTTCTCCGTTTATTAAAATTACCAACATTTTTCAAAATTTTTCGGGTGTTTTAGAAATATGTTTAAAAGGTTAACGCTTATTTGGAATACGTTGAAAATATAGATTAAGGGCATTTTCTTCGTTTTTCTCGCATTCTGTATAAGCACATAACATATCATACTTCTCGTAATTTTCATAACTCATTGTTAATAACTAAAGGGTGTTTTTTATAGAGGTATAGAGCTTTTAAATGGAATAAAACAAAGATGAATTTTTTAAATTGACATGAAATTTACTTTATTCGAAATAACCTTTTGGCATTATAATTTAAATATGACATGTAACGGTGTCTCAACATACACTTGAGGATTATCATCACTCCAAATACGGCAGTTTTGTTTATTGACGTATCCATTCAAACAAAAGTGAGCTTCATCGCTAAACAAAATTCGCTAATGAAAATCGGGATCAACGGCAATCTTGTTTTGGGCCCATTCACCGAATCTACGCCTTGCTAGGTGATCGTGTGGCTTCAATTCTTGCACGAGTTCGATTTTGTAAGCACGCAAACCAAGATCTTTCCGCAAAATCTTCCATAAAGTGAATGGACACATATCCAATTCCTGTGCACGATGGCGGATAGACTGATTCGGGTCTTCCTCTACGCTACGCTCTACAGCAGCAATGACTTCTTCTGTACGCACTGTACGACATCTCTGTGGATGCGTATTATCATTTAGAGTAAACGTGGTGTGAAAACGTTCCATAATTAATTGCTCTGATGGACGATTATGTTGACCGTAAAATGGACGTAGTGCGCGATATGCATTTCGAACAGAACCATGATTTTCAAGATAAATTTGCACAATTTGGAAGCGTTGTTCAGGCGTCAGTCTATTCATGTTGAAATGCCAAACCAAACTAAACATAAATCACTTGACAGCTGACAAAATGGCCGCCAGTAAAAAAAGTGTTGCGAACTTAAAGTTCTATACCTCTATAAAAAAACACCCTTTATAAGGGAAGCAGAACTTCACGAAAATAAACATCGTCATTAACTTATACGGCATATCTTCAAACTTTTCACTACTAACTCACACCTTGCCTTTTCATTTTGACATAGAATGTGGTATATTGTTATAAATAAAAATAAAAAGTTAACCTTATAATCTAAAAATATATAGGGTATTCCATTTGAAATAGGCAAATTGGGATGAATACTTTTTAACCACATTTCGTATTAAAATTGCGATTACACCAATGAAGAAGGAAATCTTGCACGGCTTTGGTCAAGTTGAAAATCAGAGTGTTTAGACCGTGTCAAATGGAAATTATTAACCGACGTTTCGCCTACCATTGCACGAGGCATATGCAGAGATTTTTACTCCACGAGATTAGAATACTGAATCATTTAGTGATCCCTGAAGATGATTCGTGCAATCATAGGCGAAACATCGGATAATACTTCCAATTCTCTTTGCTGATGACCTAAAACTATATTCCGTGGTAAGGAACGTAAACGATTGTATACAACTTCAGGAAGATTTAAAAAGAATTGTTGAATGGTCTTATGTAAACAAACTCACATTTAATGTTTCTAAATGTTTTGTACTTAGCTTTAGTAGAAAAAAGAATATCTTACACTTTAATTATGTAATTCAATTTTAGAACGGGTGGGAGAAATGCGGGATCTTGGAGTCATATTTAATTCTCAACTTTCTTTTAAGTCACATTTTTGTAATATAACAAAAAAAGCATCTAGTATGTATGGATTTCAGTGATGTAAACTATATAAGACAACTGTATATATCTTATGTTAGGAGCATTTTAGAGTATGCTAATTTAATATGGAGTCCGTACTATAATACTCATAAATACGTCATTGAAAGTATCCAAAATAAATGTTTAAGGTATCTTTATTACAGGGAAACAGGTGTATATGACTTAACTGTAAGCAAAGATGAACTTAGATGTAAATATAATTTGTTAAGTTTGGAAAAGCGTAGGAATATAGCCTCTGTTATTTTTTTGTATAAAATAATTCACAATAGAATTGACGATATGAATCTTCTCGCTCAGGTGAATTTTAATATTCCTACATATAGGACAAGAAATACATTGACTTTTTATTTAAAAAACCATTGTACTAATGCTCCAGTCAATATGATTTGTAAATTAGCTAACGATGTTCAAAGTGAAGTAGATATCTTTAGAATAAGTTACATATAAACAACTAAAACGTAAGCTAATGGAAATAATGTAATTCATTTTTCTTTATTACACTATCTTTTGTGCGTGTGTGTGTATGTGTCTGTTTGTGTGTATTGATGTGTGAACGTGTAATGCTATAATTAGGTATGTAATGTATCTGTAGAGTTTGTGTTGAATAAATAAATAAATAAATTTGACAAGAACTATGCACTTTCGATTACATTGATAGATTACTTTTAAAATATTATAAAAATAAGTCGTTTAAAATGTAATATTTTTTCAAATAAGAACGTTACAGGGCATTATAAAAATTGCCATCTTTTGAATTTTACCCTGCATATTCAAAACAAAAGAAAATTTTTAAGTTTTGTTTGCGGAATCTTTAGTTTCTCTAAAAAATAGCCAGTGAATGCTACATTAGCTTTGTGCTAACTTACACTAAAATGATTATAATTATAAGTTTTAGTCATTGTCATACTTTGAAGAAATATTTCTAAATCTTATAAAAAAATTATTCTTTTAATTAAAAGTAATACATTTACAGATAGAGGAACATTATGGTTTTTCTCTCTTATTTTTTTAGCCACGCTGTATAAATCGTTAGACTTTATGTATTTTGCAAAATGATAAAAATGGATTCCCTATTTTCCTTCGATTATTAAAATGCGTGGCAAGAGTCACTAACCTTACGTTTTCTCTTTTTAAAGTGCCTTCCCGAAGTTTTCCTTGGTTAGACAAGTATTCCCAAAATGGATGTTTGAATTTGGTACCGTTTTCCTTGCTTACATTTCATCTTTTATAGAAATCAGTAGCGTAGGTAACTATTCTTTTATAGGGATTCATTAAGAGTACAAGGGTGTTTCAGTCGTGGAGCAGAATAGAGCACCGCCAAAACGAGCTCGATACTAGTAAGGAAAACAGATCCTTATACCAGCGCCGTTCGTTTGGGTCCCGAGCGGTGCTCAGTATTTTGATACTATCTCTCTCGCACGCTGCCCCCACCGCAAGTATCTCCCTTCCACAGTTGCTCCCCACCACAAATTCCCCTTCTAGATGATCAAGTGAAAGAAATCTTACTACCTTATTCCAGTGTATTCGTGGCTGAGTGGTCAACCGCTTTAGCAAACATTTTCCGTTGTGTAGGGTATAGGTTCGAATCCCGTCTCATGCTTTTTTTATAGAGAAAATATCTGCTGCATATGTACAATAAATATTTTCGCAAGAACAATAGAATTATTACTTTTAATTGAAGCCTTTCCTTTCAGTCAAGAAATAAAAAAAAATCTTAAAATTATTGTGATGATAAAATATCTAGTGCAGCATATTAATTTAATAACATAATTTTATAGAAATATTAAAAAAAAGTTCTGTATTTATCGAGATTCGAACCTACATCACATAAAATGCGAAATACAATTTGTCAACACTCAAAACAATCTTTCGGCCACGAGAACATTTGGTATATTTCGTTCATTTTTTACATTAGGTCACCTGGAAGAGGGGGCCATCTGCTTTGAGGGTACCAGAACTAATATTTGTAAATATTGATACCCACGACTGGCGACGCTTTCTAACCAAGAATGACGCTTCTATAAGGAATCTATGTTCGTTGGTACTAGTCATGGTTACAAGGGATTGTTTAATAATAAACTCAAATTTCTTCCAGAGTTAGTTATCGATAGCGAAGGTTTGGTCCTCATACGATAACTTGTTACAAGTGAACATGTTTTCGGCTGATATTCTTTCATTTACCCAGCCGTGATAGAAACAAGTGACAATGCACTGCCTAGTAACGTTTTACAATTACAACAACATTATTTTTTGTTTATGAGATGTTTTGAAACAAAAAAAATGAGTTTTGCGAAATTGAGACATCGAAGCAACTCAGCTATTTGCAGGAAAATAAAAACGATAATTGTTGAAGATTGTCTTTAATTGAAAAATAAAATTGTAGTAATTATTACTTCTACACCTTCTGTCGTCTACGCCATTGAGATCATTTAGTAAATTCCGCCATTTTTCACAGTTCCGGCCGGGAATACGTCCCATAGGACATACCGAGACACTTATTTAGTTCCACATTCCTGTGTTTTCCTGTTGAAAGTGGCAGAAATCGATTGGAAACGTGAAAACGTGAGCCGAATGGAATATTGAAAGGAAAATTAGAAATTAGTGTTCGTGAAAATCTCATAAAAATCCAACTGACGACTATATTTCCTCACAAATAAAAGATATTTGATGTCAATATCAGATTTTTGTGTTATACATATCAAATATAAAAAACGTAAAAAGAATACGAAACAAAGAACGCAAAAATATATTTCTGGCAATATCTGAGCCTTATTAAACAAATACAGGGTAATTTAAATTCAGGTGTTATTTAATATTCAGAAATTAGATACTCTTTTAACCATTCTAAAAAAAGGAGTAGGCACTCAATCTGAAGCAGAATATTTTTAAGGATTCAATGAGAGAGCCCTTTAAAATATCTCCAAGGTAGGTTTATTTTAAGGATAATTTTATATATAGATAAATATATAGGTAGAAAAATCTATTTCACTACATTTATAATGCATACAATTGCAACATGTTACATTTACATAACAAAATAACATGGGGAAAAAAACATGTGAATTATAAAAAAAAACATTAAACACAACACCCACACACTGGAATATTCAACCCCTTTAGTTTATTTTCTTATAAAGGAAATATTCAGTGTATTTTTCCTAGATCTCTCTAATTCAGCATTGTACAAGTGGTGGTTAAATTAAACATCGCCACAGGCAACATTCTCTAACGTGACGAGTTGCTACGTCGTTGATGATGCGAGTTCATTCTCGAACGAGCCAGCAACTTGTACTTCGGCGAACCAAGACTTTTCCCGAATGTGCACGAAAAAATGAGAATAATGTCTATCGATATAGAAACGCCGCAGTCACATATAAGGAAGAGTACAGTCGTCCTGAATTCTACGATGAGCTTAAGGATCTCGAGTGATTTTAAAAAGATAAATGAGAGTAGTTAATGTTCTTGTGTAGATAAATAACACCAAATAATTATTGCTCCGTAAATGTATGATGGATCGTTGGTTAAAAGCGAGTGGTCAAGTCTGACAAAAACCTGGACGAGCAATCAATTTTTCCTTCTATTTCAGTCCCTGATTTGGAACCAACATAGGGTGGCAGTTGTATTGAGCTACCGTCTTGCCATAAGATTTCTTTATTTCTTGAAATTTTTGTTTTTTAAAAATTTTTTTAAAAAATGTTTCTTCTTTTCTAACATATTTAAAAGAAGATAGTAAAATGGTTCTCAAGGCATCATTTCAAGTCAGGTATAGAATTGCAAGATCTGGACGATCACATACAGTGGCAGAAAATTTGATTGGACCGTGTGCTAAAGATATCACGAAGTGCATGTGGAAGAAAAAGATGCAAAGAAAATTGAACTTGTTCCCTTCTTAAATAACACAGTGTCGCGAAGAATTAATGTTTTGGCAAAAGGTGTGGAAAGTGAACTTTTAAAAAGTATAAAATTGAATTATTTCAACCAGCAAACGCTGCAGTATTGCTTGTTTATGTTAGATATATTTTTAAGAATTCCATTCAAGAAGATATGTGTGAGGACTTTGGAAACATCCACGTTTCTTTACTACTTCATAGAGAAGTTGGATGGCTTTCTCATAGCAAGGTTTTGACCCTCTTGTTTGAATTAAAGTCTGAAGTTCAAGCATTTTTTTTTGGCCTTCCACTTCACTTGTCCTCTTGTGTATCTGATAATCTTTGTCTGCAAAAATTTGCATACTTAGCCGACATTTTTTCTAAACTAAATGATTTAAATTTGTCTTTACAAGGCCCAAGTATCATCATTTCTAATGTGCAGCTATGTTAAAGAATTTCAAATTTTGAATTCAATGTCTGCAGGTGAATGAGTACGAATATTTTGGTTTTCTCGGCACCAATTTCTTAGAACAAGAAATTCAACTTATCGCAAATATGAAAATGGATATTACTCAATATCTCGAACAACTTCAAGGACTATTTTCCTAATAAACTAGATCGAATAATAAAAAGAAAAACTCATCGACATCCTCTGACAATTTCTTAAAAACTGTTTTTAATATTTAATTGATTTTTTGCTGAGAGCAAGAAATGAGTATCCTGTTGTGGTGGAAAAACCATTAAAGTTTTTTTGCTCTTTAATACAACATATCTATATGAGAAAAGATTTTCAACATAAATCCACCTGAAAGATAAGTACAGAAAAAGGTTAAATGCAGAACTTGATCTAAGACTCAAACTTTCAGACATCGAAACAAATTTTGAATTTCTTTGTTCCACCAGCACAAATATCCTATTGAGGGTATTTTTCAAAGGTGAACACTGTATGAAATGTGAGAACGCAATAAGGAATAATAAATAGAGGGTGTCATAGTGAAGAGGCCTAAGAAGCTGCCTAAGAACAAAAATAGAGGATGCCAACTTATTCTTAAATAATATACAAAATATGTGAATACCAGTTCAGTCTATCGTCTAAACTTATACCCAAAAATGTTACCAAAAAATCACCATTCATTTAAGAAACTTGAGTTTCACGATTTTTCTTCATTTAATTTAAGATAATTATTTATAAACCACCACTTCCTGGTCTCTACTTTTACAAATGAGCGTACTGTCGTCAACGTAACAAATACGGGTGGCAAATGTCTAGAAAGATCATGTTTCAAAAAAGTTCGACCTAGCTTCCTAATGTCCTTTCAAGCAGGCAAGGGAAAGAATATGTATAAACAAATTATTTCCTGCTAATACAACTTTGGTTCTCGCTCCATATGAGTTTCGACCACTTTATGGTCTCGCCATATATTGTTAGATCTGTTCAACACAGTATATAAAACGGGGAATATACCCAGAGAATGGTTAGTCTCCACCTTTTGCGCTATTCCAAAAAACAAAAATGCAAAAGACTGCAGCGAATATAGAACAATATCTTTGATAAGCCATGTACTCAAGGTGTTTTTTAAAAATAATACATGGACGCATTTATAAATAACTTGAAAAGGGGATAGATGATAGTCAGTTTGGATTCAGAAATGGTATAGGCACCAGAGACGCGTTGTTTGCACTTAATGTGCTTTCACAGAAGTGTATGGATATGAACACCGATATACACATTTGTTATGTTGACTTCGAGAAGGCTTTTGATAAAATTAGACATGAAAAACTAGTCGAGGTTCTAAGAAGAAAAAACATAGACAACAAAGATTTAAGAATAATAACTAACCTATATTGGAATCAACGCGCACAAATAATAGTAGATAACGAAACAAGTCCGGAAATTGAAATAGGAAGAGGAGTGAGACAAGGATGAATTTTGTCACCCCTACTATTCAATGTGTACAGTGAATTGATTTTCGAAGAAGCACTATTAACGAAAGGTAAGGGAATAATAATAAACGGAAGAGCTGTAAACAACATAAGATTTGCAGACGATACTGCTATCATAGGTAGCTCCGCTGAAGAACTCCAAGAACTAGTGAACGAAACAAATAACGTTTGCGAGCAACACGGATTAAAAATGAACACCAAAAAGACTAAATATAATATATGGTAATAACTAAAAAACAAAACATGCAAAAGAGCATAAAGTTGCGAGGTGTGAATTTAGAAAAAGTGCAAAAATACAAATACTTGGGCAGATAGATAACAGCAAATAATGAACAAACAACAGAAATAAGAACGAGAATAGAAATGGCAAGAAGGGCGTTTGTAAAACTGAAAACTATTCTATGCAGTAGAGATATCACTCTAGAACTAAGAATGAGAACTAAAACAAAAACGCATAAATAAACTGCAAGCGTTTGAAATGTGGTGTTACAGAAGGATGTTGAGAATATCTTGGACGGATAGAAAAACAAACGTAGAAGTTTTGCTAGCGATGGACAAAAACTATGAAATAATTAACAACATAAAAATAAAGAAACTGCAATATCTTGGACATATAATGAGAGGCCAGCGATACGAGTTGCTTAGATTGATCATGCAGGGTAAAATAGAAGGAAGAAGACATATCGGAAGAAGAAGAATTTCATGATTGCGAAATTTGAGAGAGTGGTTCAATTGTAGCTCAGTAGAACTTTTTCGAGTAGCGGCAAATAGAGTGAGAGTGGCAATGATGATATCCAACCTCCGATAGGAGATAGCACCTGAGGAAGAAGAAGATGGTCTCGCCAGCGGAGCTGTATCGAACCAACCGAATTCCAAGACAGTTTCACTGACGGGACCATGAGGTGGTTAAAACGTGCTTGAAGAGAAAACTAGAGTTGTACTTGTAGGAAATAAACTCTTTCTTTCTTCTACCTGCTTGAAAAGAGAATACATATATATATATATATATATATATATATATATATATATATATATATATATATATATATTTATTTATTTTTTACTGAAATCTTAGTTTTTAAGAGCTCGGCCTACTGAGAGCATTATAGCACTCCAAACATCATACTTTGTAACACACAAAGAGCAAAAGAATGTAATGAATTTTGGATTACCAAAACCATAGCAACTTGTATGTTGTGTGTAGTCTCGGATATTATTTTAATGAAGGACTCACCAAAATTCCCAGCACAAATTGTGAGCAATACACTAGAAGTATTAGGTGATGATCGATTCCTTTTATAATTAATAACTTTCCAGACATCCCTTGCTTTGTGTTGGGAATTATCCAAAAAAAAAAAACAAATGTTTTTTTTTTTGTAGAAGCAACTTTCTGTTTATATTTTTTATTCATAAATTTGAACACATCTTCTAATACTGTGTCGCCTCCTTCATCGCTTAAAAGCTTGACAACAGAGAGCTCATCCCTCATACGCCTGAATGTAGGAAAAACCATCGGTGAAGCTATCTTTTACAGGAAGATGTTTGCAGATCAGCAGCTGACCAAAGGAATTCCACTTGTTTGAAGATTCACTCTAACTTGTTCGGGAGCGTAAATTTTCAGGCTCACAGTCAGCCCAATACAATAATAAATTTTCTCAAAACTTTTTTATGATACAGATAACCATTTATTATACATTTCACTTTTCAGATCTTTAAATATAATTGTAATCGAAGATCGTGGGTTTTCAAAACAATCTGATTACATTATTTCTGAAGTCAGTTGAAAGCTACAATTACTAAATTAATTTCAATTTGAATCAGTTGCTAATTATTCTTTACTTTGTAGAGAATTTTCTGGAAATTAATTTTTATGAAAATATAATTTATTTTAATGGAAAGATTCAGTTTCAACTAGAAATATAAAAATGTAAAAAATAAATTGTGAGATGCAACTAGGTGATTTTACAAACCATTGAAAATGTTCTGAAGTTTCAACGAGTTGAGTAATTAGAAGAAATAATATTAATTTTGCCTATATTTATTTATTCATTTACATTTCCAGTAATTTAGCGTATTTTATAGGCATTTGTGTTTCGAGTTAATCTTAGCAAGAGGTTCCAATTTTAACGATAAGTCGCAGATCGTCACGCTCATTGGTCTGTAGTCTGTTCTTTTTTTTGGAAAGTAAATGTGCAACCGTACTGAATCAATAACTCCTAAAAGGCAAGGCCACAGTGCTTAAGTGGAACTGAGTTGTATTGTCAGACAATTTGGGCCGAGTCTTTAACCCATAAGAATGATCAGTATCCCTTATTAAGTGGATAACATGTTACGTGTAGTCAACCACATTGAACTCAACCAATATTTAGCTAGTCGACTGCATAAGATATTTGGTTGATAGGACTTCTGAATAATCATTTGCTGTCGATCGCACCTTCAGACGACTCTCGCTATCTTTTTCTTTTCTATAAAGAAGGTAGCTAGAAAGAGTAAGCGATGAGAGAGTAGTACCAGGAACAAATCGAATGGAGCAATTTATTATGCAATTCACTTTTTGCGTTGCGTCCATACTGTTTTGTGAAGTTAATGTTGCTTGAAATCTGCGTAATTGTGGATATACTAAGCGATTTTGTGTAGTTATTGACAATTTATAATAACGTTCAATAGTGTTATGTCCTGGAGTGCCGCGGAAGTTATAAGAACAGTCCGAAAAGTCTTGTTTTTAGCTTTCCAATCGATAGTTTTTGCGAAAAAAATAGCTTAAACCTGTCCCTAGAGAGGATTGTGAGCCTAATCACAATTCCAAAGTTTACGAATTACAGTTTTCTGAAGGTAACATAATTGGGACAATTTCAAAACAGGGCCCACAAACAGGTAAAAATGTTTCATGTAGTTTCAAAAATCCTTTTGATTTTCTTAAAAATCTTAAAACAAAATTTATGCTAGTCACTATATATATTTTTTAATAATATTATTTTTTAAATCCGTTATATCTAAAAGCAGCATCACACAAAGTTCGGCAAGCTAAAAAGATATTTATTTACAGTTATCGATTTTGAAGTCATTATGTTCTCTGAGGGTAACTAATCAAAGGGAAAAAGTGCTCTATCCATGTATTTTAAATATGTTCCAGAATAATCTCAAAGATCCCTAAGGCGCTTTATAGTTATGTTAGTTGCATACTCTAGTTGCGGCAACTTGTCGAACAACTCTACCTGAAGGGCTTTATGAAATTGGGACGATGTAATTTTAGCGTAGAGCATGCTGCAGGCTAGTCAATTTGATGTAGGAAAATTTGCTTACAGCGAAAATTAGATATTTTTTTAATGGGAATTTTAAAAAGTTCAGGAATGAAATGTTTAATGTAAATTAAGAGAGAAGAGGCTTTATTATTTTCAGATTACTCATAAAAAATATAAAACTTTACACTTTTAAAAACTAATGAGAAGCGGCAGCCTAATTTGATGTTTTTGAACACAATTTATCTAATATAGTATAATATCGTAATTTGTACCTCTTTCGAAAATGTGCTGCTCTATTTTCGTTCGATAATGTATGTAAAAAAAAATTAAAGAAAAACAATTAAAAAAGAAAAAATTAATTAAAATTTTTGTATCAATATATTAAGGAGTACATCATAGTCAGATCCCCATTAACAAATTTATATGTAAGCACCTCAGGCTTATTTTGCATAAGCTTCATTTGGATTCACCTGTATCGTCAGTTAGAACTGGAATGTTTTAAGTTTCTGAACGAAAATGACGAATGCGCTAGAATATTTACAAATGTCTAGGTAAAATAGTATTTTATTTGATTTATTTCATGGGTAATATATATACATATTTTTACCACTTTTAACATTGAATAAATGACTTGTAAATGCCAAAATAAAAACATGAACAACCTGATAAAGCGGCCAAATTTTAAAAAAGTTCACTGTATAGGAAATTTTAGATTTCCGTGGTGTAAAGCAAGAGTGTTTGGGGTTTGAAGATCGAAAATTATAAGGAAAGTGTCCTTTTAAAAAATAAAATGGAGTGGCCAGAAATTTTAACCAATGCTCCGTTTTTGGGAGATCACGCCTCCAAGAAACATGAATTACACGAAAAAGATTAAAGTAAATAAAATTTAAAAAACTAAAGTTCCTTTAAAAAAGTGCTTGAAAGTAATTTTTTTATTTGCAATAGAAATTTATGAAGTTAGTTAACAAAAAAGCTACCTACAAGTATCTAAATGGATACAAGTATAACCAAAAATTGTTAATAATTAAAAAAATATTTTTTTTTTCTAAAATAAAAAATATTTTCGTGTTCGATTTTTCCGGTTGACGCATAGTTTGTGATTAAACATTTGAAAAATAGAAGTTTTTGTCACCTTTCAACATGAATAACTTCTTGTTGAATAAATATTTTTTAATTCTGCGACCAGCTATTGATAGTACAAGCCTAGAGTTACAAACTTCTCAGGAACAAAAATGCTATCGAGATGTGAAAACCTGTCCACAAGAGTTATAAGAGAAGCCATCGAAATTGCAAAGAGGCCCAAGAACTTAAATAGCTAAGATGATAGCCAGCGATTGCCTAATACTTGGAAAAACCTGCTGCGAAATATCAACCAGTAGTAGGTAGTATAGAAATGGATCACAACTCGGCAACACGGCCCCAAATAATGTCAACAGTGCCGATGGCATGCAGTAGGGCTCGAAACCTGATTGGCCAGAACCATTCAGTGAGCGAATGCGCCCTACTTATACACGGGAGCGACAGCACCCGAGTCATAAGCGTCAGTGCGCCCGCAGACGTAGTACAGTAAGCTTTGAAAATGGTGAATGAGATTTCACCGAAACGTCAGCTGTCTTAGAGTCCTGAGAGGAATTTAGTACACACACACGGGATACCCGAAAACCTTCGATTACACATTACACCCTTGATGAATAGGCTATGCGGATATAAAGACTATTGATGAATATTACTCTCGTGTTAATTTCCCATTTTATTTTAAAATTACACGGACGATAACTTCTTTCTTATATATATATATATATATATATATATATATATATATATATATATATATATATATATATATATATATATATATACGGAGTTGCATATAGTTGTATGTTTGCTAAATGTGATTTCAGCACTACAACGGCATAATGTGGATATCTCCACAGCTATTGCATCTCACATGGAGGAATCTGTGACAGTCGCACGGGTGTGATGTGTAATCGAAGGTTTTTAGGTATCCCGTGTATGTGCTGAGTTCCAGTCCGGACTGTGAGGTAGCTGACGTTTCGGTAAAATCTCATTCACCATTTGCAAAGCTCACTGTACGGAGTCTGTAGGCGAAATGACGCTTGTGACTCGGGTGCTGTCCCGTATATACGTGAGGCTCGTTAGTTGGCCGGATGATTCTCGTCAATCAGATTACGAGACCTGCTGCGTGTCATCGGCCCTGTTGCCAATGTTTGAGGTTGTGCTGCCGGGTTGTGATCTGTTTCTTTACAACCTACTACTGGTTGATGTTTCGTAAGCAGATTTTTCCAAGTATTAGGAAATCGCTGGGTATCATCTCTCCTATTTAAGTTGGGCCTAGATGTTAGCAAGGGATGTTTTACTTTAATTTCTGTGGTGAAAATGGATTTAATGTGTTGTCTATTGAGAATTTTTACGATTTTGTCTGTGGTGCCTCTGACATAAGGAACAAAAATTTTGGAGCTATTCTCTTGGTTTTCGCGATTTTTCGGTGCCAAGCGTGTGTTTCTTTAGAGCTTTGTCTATATGTTCTTTTTCATAATCGTTTTGTGTTAAGGCGTTTTGCAGTAAGTTTATTTCTTTGTGGTAATTTTCTTGATCTCTAAGGGACTGCGATCGAAACGCAAGTAACTTCATTACGGCAAATAATTGAGCCGGGTGATAATGTGAATCGGCGCTGAGGTATCTGTTGGTGTGAGTGGATTTTCTGTAGACAGTGTGCGAAAGCGAGTCATCATCTTTCTTTTTAGTAGGATACTTGTTCGGTCTCTATGGTGAATTTGATTTTTGGGTGTATATTGTTCATGTGATTTAGGAAATTTTTAAGATTTTCTTCTCCATGTTGCCAAATAATGAATGTGTCATCTACGTAACGCAGCCACAGCAGTGGTTTGTGTGAGAAGGTCTCTAAAGCTTTTGATTCGAAGTCTTTCATAAATAAGTTAGCGAGTGCAGCGGCGTTTCCATAGGGGCTTCCTCGACTTGTTTATATCGTTGGCCTTTATAAGTAAAATAGGTGTTATCGAGGCAGTGCTTAGCTAATTCGACGATATATTTTGGCAGATTGTATTTGTTTTCTATTACAGAAAGAGGTTCCTTGATTGATATTTGCGTAAAAAGTGATGTTACGTCGAAACTAACTAGAAAAAAAAAACTTTCTACATACCGAAAACCTTCGATTATATATGATCGCATTATTGTTTTCGGGAGCTAATTAATCAGGTTTCAACTTATTGATGACACTACTGCATGTACTTTCGTTCACGCGCACTATTGAATTTTATATTAAGCAACTTGCTAAGGATAGCAATACGAGTAAATCCGAAAATAATATTTTTTTAACATTGATTTGTGCGTTAGTTTTCAGGAAAAAAAAGAGGCATAAATTTAATGAGTAGTGACCAACGTAGGCGTTGATTACATGACGCTGCCGATTTGTATCGGGACATTGTGTTTTGTCGCTTGGATGTAACAGCCAAAGAAGGGGAAATTGCTTTATAACAAACTCTTTGCATATAATTCTAGATTTCAATCATTTTATTTCGTTACAAACAACTTTAAATAAGCATTAATTGAATATAAGATCCGATTATTGAATGTGATTGAAGTAATTTTTAGATCTGTTCAATAACGAGAGCTATAGATAGTTTAAAAGTTAAAAATGAAAATTCAAAAAGAAAAAATACTGATACAAGGAAAGATAATATTGAGGAAACTTTCAATCAATATGAATGTAATTATCAACAAGGCGTTCTAATATTTATGTGATAGATATTAATAAATGTATTGTTATAAGTTTTCGTCCGTGTAATTTTAAAATAAACTTATCTCTTTTTTATATATTTATTGGCATAAAAAACATGCAGCGGCTCTCATAGGGAGATCATTGGTGAGACACCTCGGTTCTATCCTGTATTGAATTTTAGATCGATAATTTGCAACTCCGAATGCCCTTTGGATTTTTGGATAAAGCGAACTCTATTATTTTTTGTCTGTTATATAATAAGGCCTATTTTGTATTTTACTGAACTAATTTTGGCCGAAATCCTATGGGACCACCACACAAACTTCCTGAATATATCACGAAAATGTTATTGGAATTGCTGGTGCTGTCCCGTAGCGGACCGGTCTTCTCCCAGTGGGTCACAAAAAAATTCAAATGTCATTTTAAAAATACCAAACCTCCAAGCAATAATACACTTTTTTATTGTTAACTCGAGACAGTATTATTTTTGATATTTTCTATTATCTTATACAGGGTGTCTCTAAAAGGCCTGTATAAAGTGAAAGCGCAAAGTTCTGATGCAAAAATATGAGAACTTAGTCCAGTTTACCTTAGTTCAAAAGTTGAATGTTTCCAAAATACAGGGTATCAAAGTTATAATTTGTTTAAACTTTTTTGTATAAATATATTTTAATAATAACTTGTTTTGTACTAAATTTGGGTCTTTGGGTTTTTTTAGGACGATAAATCAACATCTGATTACAGTTTCGATGTGCGTTGTAGAGGGCGAGACCAACAGCACCTCGTCTGCATCCATAGTTTCATAATGCAATATTTATCAATAAAAATAAGTTTTTAAATCCTCTTTTTGTTAATATTAATTACAAACTTCGCATTTATAGTAATTTCTAACATTTTAAACACTGAAAAGAGTCAGGACAAGCAATTAAACTGAAAGAAACATGTTTATATCTGTCAAACATCAAAAAAAGCCTCTCCTCTACCGACCATAAAGAGCCTGCAAACAAATCTATTATTCTTTAAATCTATAGAGTATGATCGCAGAAATCTACTCATATTCGCTGGTACAAAATAAACAAAATAAACAATTTAAATTGCGTGCACTGCATAAATGGTACGTAGTGTAGGTAACGTCGACTGTCATTTACTCAATATTGTTACGGAGGACCAGTTCCCCAGAGTACCAAATCTAGTGCAAATCAAGGTAAATATTTAGAAAAAAGTTTAAAAAAAAATAAATTAGACACCCTGTATTTCGAAAAGTGTCAACTTTTGGACTAGAGTAAATTGGGCTAGATCCTCATATACTCATACTGCTCAAATAAAAATACTGTTATTAAAATTAAACTGAATTGTGAATATTATAACAAAATAAAATGCAACTTATGACCGCTTTCATAATGTAATAAACATAAGTTGACAATGTCGAATTAATTTATATGACTCGCAATGAATTTAATTAACGAGATTTTGTACCTATTGTTCTCAGATTGTTAATGAGTTATGCTCTACCTACATATATCGAATAATTTTACTATGTGCAATACAATATTAAAATTCTAATAAAAAAGATTAATATACATACCATTGATAGGAATATAGGTGATATTTCCACCCTCGAAGTCGATAGATATGCCATTTTCCTCCTGAAACAAAAATAAACATGTTAATACATTTATTATTTAGAATTTGATTTATCTATTCCAATAAACACCTACAATTTAATCTATAAATTGCGTTATATTTCATAATTTCGGTAAATACATTTTTATCCAATAAAATATTAAAATAACATACAGTATGTCCAAAAACAACATTAGAAAACTTAGGGCACCAGAAAAGTCTGCTCCCTGATAGTGAAGAACATAATCTGTTTATTTGAAGGTCATAGACAACGATGTTTCTTATGAAGTAGTCCACTGTCTCTAATTTTTCTATGAATATCATGCGACGTTTCGGCTGGCAGTGAAACTGAACAAATTCTCAATAGACCGGGACTGAGCTGGATTTAAATGAGCTGTTTTTGGATGGCTTTTGAGAGGGAGCACCCTAATTTTTGCTCTAAACCCTCCGGAATAATCCTCATAACAATAATTGAGATAGGCTTCCTCTCAAAAAATAGCAGTATATTTATTTATTTAACAAAAAGTGAAAAAAATAATAAAGCGCGTGTTTTTTTTCTCTTTTTCTTCCTTAAAACTTTGAAAGTATTTACTTTAGAGAAAAGTTGAAGAGAGAAGAAAGATTCATAATTCCTATAAGATAGACTTGGTTAACAATCTTAAAATTTATTACCCTTGTTGTAAAATAGTAATAATAATAAAAAGGCAAAAAAAAAACTAGTTTTTGAATCGATTTTTTCGTCCACTTACATTCCTCTGAGGACTTTCATATTTGGGCAAATAAAATTTAATGTTATAGTAAAACAACGTGGTACATTTTGTTAAAATCGGTTTGATAGTTTCTGTATAATAATTTTGCAATTTATTTAATTCTTCAAATGGAAAATTCATCAAATCTGACTGTCTTAAATCAAAAAGTCCGATATTTGAAATTTTTTTTTATATATGCTAGAGATCTCAAACTTTCAAATGCTTTTTAAAAAATTAAAATCAGATAATTAGGGGTTGCTCAGGAATTATTTACAGTTATTGCTAAATTTTTTGCTTAAAAACAGATTAAATATTTCCGCGAATTTTCATCGAAACACGTTTCTGAACACATGGTTTGAAACTACTCGGACAAACGTTTCTTTTGAAAAAAAAAGTTTAAATTTTGTCAGTTGGTTACCGAGATACAAGCTTTCAAAGTTGACAGGGGTTTACGCCAAATCTATAAACAATTTAGAGCTAACGCTTAAACCATTAACTTTGTATTTCCAAGTACTGTTCTGAAAACGATGTTCACATGTTTACGTTATCGGCAATGAATGAAAATGGAAAGGAAAATCGTCCACGCGCGTGAAAAATGACAGAAAGGATGGGTGGGGAGCCCCACTCTAAACTTGAATCTGCAGGTTGAAAATTTGATATTTGCAGATCTAAATTAAGCTATTTTTGTAAATACGGAAAGGTTTAAGACTTTTCGGGTTTTAATTTCATGTGTTTACAGGGACCTAAATCAGCTTAGTAAATAAGGCTTAAGGGGGTTTAAAAAATAAACCTAGATTTTAAATTTAAAACCTTCTTGGTGAATATGAGTGTTTAAACAAATAAATGAAAAAAAAAATGTTCTGAAATTACTTTATTCGTACAGTATACATAAAAACAAAAAGATAATTTTAAAAAACTATGTAAAAAAAGTTCATATTTCTTAAGTTATAGCGATACAATATTTTCAAAAATAATTGAAAATAAATATTTTAACAAATAGCACGATGTTTCGATAAATACCATTACAAGTGAGATTGGTAAATATAAGAAGTAATTTAATATAAAATATTTAAAGAAAGTTTATTAACATTCAGAATTCTTAAGTCAAAGCTTAACATGATTTAAAATACTCTTTTAAACATTTACAACTTTTTTTAATAAACTATCCGGCAATAGTGGTTTGAATAGGTTCCAAACCTGATATTTCAAATTTCTAACTCCAGTTTGTTGGGTCTAATTCGGTACCAAGCCATTGCTGCACCTGATAACAGACCCTAAAACAATGCTGTGCAGCTGCAGCTTCCGTGGGAGCATTGTTAAGATGATTTTTTTTGCACTTTCTTTTTTATAAACATCGCAGCTCATTTAAATCTATACGAAAAAAATATTGTAGCTCTTACAACTTAAGAAATATGAACTTTATTATATAGTTCTTATGTATACTGTAAGAATAAAGTAATTTCAGAACAATTCTTTTTTATTTATTTGTTTAAACAATTATTGTTTAACCAATTTTAGAGATTACAATCTGTATCTGTATTCAGTAAGTTAAAATATATAAATTGACAAACTTAAAAAAAAACATACCATAGGTTAGAGTGTGTAGTACATATAATACATCAATGATTTAATTTGTTAGAAAAGTACTCGGAAAGACGAAGTTAATGGTTTAAGAATCAGCAGTAAATTGTTTATAGTTTCGCCGTAAACGCCTGTCAACTTTGACAACTTGCATCTCGATAACCAATTGATAAAATTTAAACTTTTTTCCGAGTACTTTCAAACCATGTTTTCAGTAAAAATTTTTCGATGAAAATTCGCGGAGATATTTAATTTATTTTCAAGCAAAAAATGTAACAATAACTTTAAACAATTCTTGAGCAAGCTCTCATTATTGCGTTTGAAAGCTTGAGACAGTGGCATAACTAAGAATATGTGTGCCCCCCGCAGATTTTTGAATGCGCCCTACTATTTTGCTCCGCGGGGTCGTTGTTTACGCCACTCTAAAGTGAGTACTTCAAAAAACGCGTTTGTTTCATTTTCAACTTCACTTTTTGATAAATAAATAAATGAAGCGGTATTTTTTGAGAGGGAGCATATCACAATTATTGTTGCAGGTATTATTCTGGAGGGTTTAAAGCAAAAATTAGCCTGCCTCCTCGCAACAGTCAAATCATAATGGATTTTTACAGATCAGCTCGGGTCTATAAGCTACACAACTATTTATACTAAAAGCAAAAGCAGTGGAATATAACCAAGATTAGTGCAATCATGCGTGCTACGGTCCCATTTATACTTCATTTAGTTTTAGAATACAATAGCTAAGAAGTGGTTTACACACTTCTGAAAACGCCAAGTTCCTTTTTCCAACCTGCAACCATTACAAAGAAATATATCATCTTGGGTCAGGAATATTTCGTAGAAATTATACGCAAAATGGAAGTGCAACCAGAAGACCTTTTTATTAGCTTTGACGTGAAAATCTTATACACCATCGTTTAAGTTATGGAGTCAATAAAGATCATAAGGAAGAAACTTGAAGAAAACCAAATCTTAGCGGAAAAAAGGTATCTACCACCATATGCCATCATGAACTTGTTGGAACGTTATTTGTTAAATTCGTATCTCCAAGAAAAGAAAAAATTCTTTATATAGAATCCAATGGGATCTTCATTTGTACCGGTGACCGCAAACATTTTCATTGAATGGTTCGAAAGCCCTGCAATTGAATCCGCAAATAGAAAACCTAAATTATGGTCTGGATACGTAGACGACAGCTTCATTATCTGGAACAGAAACGATGAAGAAAAGTTTTCTTTCTCATATCAACAATATCAGCTCAACTATTAAAATCACTGTGAAGAAAGAAGTACAAAATAAATTACTATTCTTAGATGTTTTGGTTAAGAGAAATGACAGGCAAATTCAAAACTTAATCTACAGAAAATCTACACATAGAGAATAATATCTAAACTAGCTCGTAGATAGAGCAATAAATCTTTGCAAGTTAGATCAAATTTGATTTATAAGATTATGAAACAACGTAGAGATAAGACACGATCGACAACGAACGGAGAACAAAAACCAGTGTTGAAGATTCCCTAATGTTACAGGCATTTCGGAAGAATTTGGAAGGATAGGAAAACAATATAAGATTAACGTTGTTTTCAATTCAAATAACTTTCTATGAAGACAGCTTGCTAGGGTCTAATTAACAACTCAAAGGAACATGAAGACCTGTGTGTATCAGATACCATGTGAATGTGGTAGCTCCTACGTTGATAAAACAAAGAGACTTCTTGAAGTAAGGATCAAACAACATCAGAAGACACATATCGTGGAGAAACAGAAAAATATGGTGCCGCTTACCACGCCTGGACTCATGAACTCAAACTAAAATGATCTGAAATAGAATCCTACATTGAGAACATCACTGGAGAAAACAAAAATTCATATATATATTATATATATATATATATATATATATATATATATATATATATATATATATATATATATATATATATATATATACATCTGAACCTGAATTGCTTTAGTAAACCGGTTGTATTTCCATTTCGCGTATAATTTTTACGACAAAGTATTTCCTTGTAATGGGTTCAGGCCTGGAAAAAGGAACTTGGGTCGCTCAGAACTTTTTAAATATAAGAGAAGTGTCGAATGATTCCACTCATCTCGCTCACACTTTACTGCATTGACTTTTAGTATAAATAGTTGTGTAGCTTAAAAATTAATTGTTCCACTTAAAAGTGGCTTGAGATAACTATTAGCTGAAACGTCGTGATATTCAGCAAAAAATAAAGACAATGGAAGTCAAACTTATTACTACTTCGCAACATAATCTGTCTTGAACATATCGCTATCTTTACCACCTTTAGATTTTTATATTCTACCACATATTTACTTCTGCTATTCCAAGTGTTCTTTATTACTTCGTCCATTATTTCTGTAAACAGTAAAAACTTAAAACTCAACCCCTTCCCAGCTTATTATCTTATTATTCATGTGCTGTAAACAAAAGGATTCGTGTACTGTGAGTTGATCAGAATCTGCATTGTATATCAGAAAGATTATCCTCTGCCACGCTTAGTTTTTGCTCCAAAATTATTTCCCATTTTTCTATAAATGCCACATCGTTTTGTGTCTCCATCTTATATATAGCAGTTTTGCATTTATTCAGGGTAGTTTTCTTTAGTCACGTGAAGTTTAATCAATTTTGTAGTTCCTTTTTCTTTTAGTTCGTAAGCCTTTTAATATATCTGCCTTTATTTCATCACAACCCGCTGCTTTTATATTTTTCAGTTTATTGAGTTAATTAGTTTTGTAGCATCTTCTCCTTCATTCATTTTTATCTTCATCTTGTATTATTTCGTCCATTATGATTTGATCGTCATTCAATAATCTAGTTTCTTGTCCATATCTTGATTCTCTTTTCTTCAGTTATATTTTTCAAAATTTCTTCTTCCCTTGACTTCACTTCCAGTATTTTCCATCCAGCGGCTAATTTGTTTTATCTCCTCATTCATCTTGTAGTGCATCCACATACGCCCCGTGCTCCATCAACGGCTATTCCATAATTAATGTTTCAACTGTTTTAAAAATGAGTTTCTTCCTAAAGAACTTTTAAAAACAATTCATTAACGCTGTATAATTCATGGAAATAAAAACTACTTTTAAGAAATGTTTGGTTTTAAAATTGGTGACAAAGTAATCATTAATATTTCATATTTAGACCTCCATTTAGAATAAATAGAGTATTTTTTTGGATAACCATGTATTTTACGACTTAATTTATCTTTTTAGAAATTTATTCATTACATTAAACTGAATTAACCAAGTTAGAATAAAACTTGTAAACATTATTTATAAGCCCTTGAAAATATTTTTACAAGTGTAGAGGGCGAGGAATTTTTTTATTAATTAATTGTTCTAGAATCTGGAAATTAAATAAATTTCCGAATAAACAATAAAATGGATTTTAAAATCCAATTAAAACTAAATAAGTTACAATCATTTAAACTTTCATAAAAAATGCGGTATCCCATTTGAATTTTTGGTTGATCTATTTCTAAATACGTTTCCTGTTAGGATATAAATATTCGTTTTTTAGTAAATAGTATGTATACAAACATTTTTATACGAAAGTTTCCATTGTTTATAAAAATGTTTTCCACGTGATAAGACTGGATTAGAATTATGTCATAAAATACATACGTTAGCTACGCACTATAGTCAATAATAGTTTTCATTATCTAAAAACTTTGATGACCCAATTTAGTTCGTTGGCAATAAAGGCTATAAATAAACAAAAGCTTACTATATATTTAATTACATTCGGTAAAAACAACATATGACGAATTACTAGCTATAGTCCCATTTTCTTTATCATTAAAAATCAAATTATCAGTACATATTTGACAGGTGACATCTTATTTATTTTTTTTTTCCTATAAAAACTTTCTATTTTTTTATGAAGGGGTCAATACTAGGAAGAAAGATCAAAAAATGTTCTATAGAATAATAAAGTTATTAAGGCAGAACAGGTCCAAGGTACAACATTGGTTAAAAATAAAAATGGAGATCTACTAGGAAAAGAGAATGATATAATGACGGATGGAAGGAATATTTTCAAGAACTTTTGGCTGTTGATGAAGATAAACAAGAGATAGCCACAGATGACAATTTAAGGGAGGAAAGTTATGATGAACATTTAACTATGAAAAAACTACAAGAGTAATACAAATATGTAAGTCTGGAAACAATAATTTCCATGCTGATTATAGACATTTAGAAAGAAAAGATATTTTAGGTGTTATTAAAAATTTTTGGAAATATGGAATACAGTACTGGAAGAATACGATAAGGAACTAGACAAAAGTAGAACCAGAGTAATGGTAATATGAGATGAACAAGAACAATGCGTTCTTGATTATAAAAGTATGTTTTTTAGTAGTAGTGGTAGTAGTTTAGTAATATATAACAATATTATAAAACAATTACTAAAAAATATAATTTTAAAATCAAAAACGCATTGCACTTTCGGGCTAGATCCCTTTAACCCTCAATAGCAAAAACAATCTTAATTACCTTACAAGAAAAATCCCATCTGATTCTTTCAGTACTACTCTAATTTCGAGATGACGCACGTGATCACATTTATACTCTTATTTTATTACAACTAATTTCTGAATATAACATAATATTAAATATATATGTACACGGTGTGCAGTGTTGTTCGTGAATTTTTGTTCAAGGTTAATATACAATACATTCTAAATAATTTATATTATATCAAAAACACTCTGTAAATTTTGAAGATGGTAAAATAAATTACCGAAACCTCAATCATATAAAAAATCTAAAATATACAAAATACACCAACACTATTACGTTTTAAGTTAATTTTTTAAAGGACCATAAACTCAAGAAAAACAAACAAATAAAAATATATCATTGAAGGTCAAAGAAAAAAAATAACAATATATATATATATATATATATATATATATATATATATATATATATATATATATATATATAAATTAGCTACCTTTAAAATTTTTAGCTTCTGTAAAACATTTCCACATGTTTCCCTGTATTCTGGACCCGCAATAATTCGTCCTGCATATTTTCGTAAAATAAAAGTCCTATTAATTTCCTAATTAAGAATCCAATATCTAATTCGTGAATGAAAATTTGCAAAATAAAGAATCAAGAGCCCTTGTCTGCTGTAGAGCAACGCCATAAAATTCAATGCATAACCACAAATTTGCAACTTAGAGCAATTTATTTCGATGTGAAGAAACCATTTAAGTTTATTATCAAAAGTTACGCCCAATAACTTGGAATTATTTGTCGATGCCTCCAACAATTTTATTGATTTTTTGATTTCAAAGAAAAATTAATTTTTTTTATCTTTATTAAAATTTAGTACCTGCAGTATATTTAAATATACTTTTCCAGAAGTTGCTTTCAGTAAGGCAACGTTCTGTTTTACTATCAGAATGTTAATGCCATCAGCGTATGACGCTACAGAAATATTATTCGATGTATTTTTGATATAATTAACGAGATCGCTAGCGAATGTTAAAAATAAAAGAGTTCTCAAAATTGAGTCTTTTTTAAATAATTCTTAATTTACTTTCTAACCCATTAACAATTACAGATTGTTGTCTATTCTGTAAATATGACCTGACATTATTGTACAGCTTGCCCCTCATGCCATAACGAAAAAGCTTAGCAAGTAAAAGTTCATGGTCCACTACGTCAAATGTTCGAGAAAAATCAATAAACATTCCCAACACTGATAGTTTCTTATCAAACGACTCTACAATTGTGCGTTGAAAGCATATAGTGCAGTCTCCGTGCTTTTATTTAACGTAAATCCATGTTGTGACGGGGACAATAAATTGTATTTCTGAAAGAATGAGTCAAGTTGGTCCTTAATTATTAGTTCAAATATTTAAGAAACTTTAGTTAAGACACTTATTCCATGATAGTCAAAATTATGTAGGAAAAACAAGCATCAGTATCAAAGAATATATATATATATATATATATATATATATATATATATATATATATATATATATATATATATATATATATATATGTGAAGTAATGTGGATATATCCACTGCTATTGCTTCTCACGCGGAGGAATCCGTGAAAGCCGCATAAACATATAATATATATATATATATATATATATATATATATATATATATATATATATATATATATATATATATATATATATATATATATGATGAGAGAAAACTGTAAGAGATAGAAAGGCGGTTAAATGGGGAAAAGTTTGAGGCAATTATGTCAGTAGGTTAGTGGTGCTTGTGAATCGGTTTTGATTTATTGCATTTTTGAGATATAAAAAAAGTAAAATGTTGCATTTTCTTAGATTGACTATAACTTTTATGTTTCCCAATATTTTTTCAATACCAAACACTCCTGTATGGCCCCTTTTCATCCAGGATACGTCTATTTGGTCAAATTTTAGTTACAATGTTTCGAAAAGTGTTTAATTTTTTCTATAATACATGTAATACACTAATGCAAAAAAAAACGACGTTATAACCTAAAAATAACTAAAAACACTTTTAATGAAAATTTAAATATTTGACAACAACGAAATTTAAAATAATTCTTGTACTTAAGAATAAAGTCATATTAATAACAATATTTCTTTATCTTGAATTCACTCTAGGTGAAAATCTACCAAAGTATTAAAAAATTCCAATAAGAAACTTAAAAATTAAGTCAAGCTAAATGATTGATTTGGTTATTATAATATTTTTGTTTAATAGGCTTTGAACTTGAAACAAATGAAATTCTTTACTCTGTCATAAATCCAATTTTACGTATATTTTAAGTACGCTTTTTGACGTTTTAATAAACATTTTTACAATGGCGTTACATTTTTTTAACGATGAAAATTTTGATATGCTAGAGTGTTATATCAGAAATGCAAGCAGAGCTATGGATAATTATTTTGACATGTACCTTGAACGATAACAACCCAGAAGAACTTATTTTCCTAAACTGGTTCGAAATTTACTTAAGTGTGGTAGTTTCGAGATGTCTCGCCCCAAAAATTATTTGAAAAAAAAACGAGAATCGTAATAGAAATATTTTTGAATATTTTAATTACAGTCCGACGTCTTCTATAAGAATTGCTGGCACCGAGCTTAACATTCCAAAATTAACTGTTCATGATGTTGCCATCCTTATGAAGCAATAATTGTACTAGGACTTCAAGAAGGTGATTTTGATAAGGAGAATCGTTTTTTGTAATTGATATGTCGGTAAATGTCTAGAAAATCTCGACTTTTTCAATAAAGTTTTATGAACAGATGAAACATATTTCAGTAAATGCAGAGTTTTCATTAAAAAGAATCACCATTACTGGGCTCTTAAAAACCCGCGATTAAGTGAACTACGAAGGCTGCAAGTGCGATTTGGTTTTAATGTGTGGTACGGAGTAATAGGTAAGAAATGCCCTATTTAGGTTGAAGTCATTATCATTTTTGCGAATGGCTTTTATTATTTATCTTCAACATGTATTTATTAATATTGTAATAACTACAATTTATATTTTTTATATTCTCCATTATTTTTAGCAAATCGCATGATTGGCCTATTTATTTATAACCAAACATTAACAGGTCAAAGATATCTTGCAATGTTACAAAATCAAATTAGGACTGTTGGCCGGAGGCCACGGGGTGTTTGCACCCATGCGTTTAGGTACTAACAAGGGCAGTGTTCAGTGTTTCGTTCTTGTGGAACTCTTCAAATAGGCTGAAAAGCCTATTACACTTCCATTACATAAAGGAGATGTCAAGTAGAGTCGAGTCATGAGCAAGCAAGTAGTGTGTTGCGGCTGAGAGTTAGACTTGTATTCAGATAGACTCAAGACTCAAAAATCATTTGCGATCAAATTATTCCTGCCATTCAAGAAGTTCTGCCAAATGATCAGTTTGATAACGTGTAGTTTTAGCAAGACGGTTACCCAGCACATAATTTCAGGGAAGTACAAATATTTTTTACGAAGACTTCTCCGTGCTTCTGTGCGCTGGCCTGCTACGTCTCTGGATCTAACACGTTTGAACTTTTATTTAAGGGAACGTGTGAAAAATGAAGCATACGAACTTGACTGGCATGAAAGCAGGGAAGTTTTAGAACAGAGAACTCGCAATATTTTTGGTAATATCAATCAAAATACCACTCATCGTGTAACCAGAGCCATTTCGAAAAAATGTCAAAAGTGTATTGAAAAAAATGGCAGACATTTTGAACCTTGCTATGACTATGTAGTAAATAACATTTTTGCAATAGAGAATCCAGTGTTATGGAGTGATGTTGTTATTGAGTGAATTTATCCTTCAATAAAAGAATTATCTACAATTTCGGTGTTTTTTAGGTTATAATGTTGTTTTCTCCGCATTAGAGTTTTATATGGTGTTATATTAAAAAATGAGTACTTTTCGAAGAGTTAAAAATCCAATATGATGGTCATACGAAAAAACAAAGTTGATGATGGTTCCAGAAAACCTAAACGTTGTAACTAAAATTTGATTAAATAGACATATTCTGCGTAAAAATTGGCGATAGAAAAGTGTAAAAATATTGGGAAATTAAAAAGTTATAGCCGATGTAAGAAAACGCAACATGTTATTTTTTAATCTCCGAAGAGCGCAAAAAACCAGAACCAGTGCATAAGCACCAATAATCTAATGGTATAATTGCCTAAAAAAACTTCCCCCATTAAACCGTTTTTATATTTCTTAGTCTTTTGGAGATTGCAATGCTGTTATCACTAATTTCGGCACACTGTATATATGTATATATATATATATATATATATATATATATATATATATATATAGAAAAAGAGAGAGGTGACGATAGTTAGTTTGATAACCTATTACTACGGAATATTTATTTCTACAATCTAAGTGCGATTTTTGTGTGCGAAAATTTTGATACACAAGCAACGTCACTGATTTAAACTTTACCACAACTGTTATTTAAAATTTTAATAAAAATAACCCAAAATCTATTTCCAGTCATCACTTATACGCCAAGGCCCTAAATTATACGAAATCTGTTGGCATAATTACGATCAAAATTATATATCAAAATTATTACACTATTAGTCACAAAGCTTATCCCACACATTGATAAATATGTTTACCGTATTCCAGATCTAAAGTGACAAATTATCGTATGTATTTTCGTAGACGAGCCGCATTGTTAACTCAAATTTTGGCAGCTCGTAAGCCTCCAGTTAGTGCAAACAACGTACGTGTGTTAATTCTGCCAGTAGCGTGATTTGAGGGGGTATAAATATATATTTGGCGATTATATCGTCTTAAATACAGTGTGTCCCACGACAAACTGCTGCGATGGATTTTTTTGGAAAATATACTTTGGAAAATTTTTTTAATTTGGTAGTTTACTAAAGTCGATGGGGGCAGTTTGGCTAAAATATTTTCAAGATAGGGGCACTTCCGGTTATACTGGAAGTTGATGCCTTCTTTGTTACAGGCGTATCCTATACTTTATTTCGTTTTTGCATTGTGCGCAAAATTATAGACATATTTCATGTCAAAATGGCGATTGCAGCCCTAAACATAACTATCAATTTGTCATATATTGAAGCCTTTAAAATTTAATTAGGATTGTTTTTCTTCTAGAAGGGGATCTACTTTAGTGTACTGTGTCAATATTTTGATAATAAATAAATACAGGGTGAAAAATTTTAGAACCGTGAAGGCAATAATGTATAAAAAGAAATTTATTCTCAATGATGAAAATTTCGAAATTGCAATTTTGGAATATTTTGCGGCATATCCTATGATATCGTTAAGACAAGTGGCTCTACAAGCAGGAATCTCTAAAAGCTCAATACATAGAATTCTGTTGAACCACAACTTCCATCCTGGATTTTTGGACAACATAATTTAGACTGATTATGCAAAATTTACGGAAAATGGCCTTTTTAACAGACACAACTCCCATTTTTGGAGTGATTCAAAATCTCACGCAGTAAGATTGTGGATTTTTCAAAAAACCTGGCAATTTAACGTATTTTATGCTGTAACAAATGATAGAATAGTAAAACTACATTTTCATTAAAAAAACTTGAATGGTAACTCATTAAAAATACGAAGCAAATTATGTTTCCATTTTAAATATTATATTAACTTTTGTAGGAGAAAGATATCTAAATATTCTAGAATGGTCAGACAATCAATATTTAAGCAATTTACCTCTGGTGGAAAACAAGCACATTTTTTACCAACATTATGGAGCTCCACCACACAGAACCGTTCCAGTTACCAACTTCTTACAAACAACATTTTATGACAAGTGGATTGTCAGTAATGAATCTTTTCTGTGGTCTCTTCGTTTTCCTGATTTGAGTGTTTTAAATTTTATAGGGCGAACGATAAAAAATATCGTTTATTTTAACTTGTGATATCCTTAACAAGGGTAAGGGAAGCGTTTGAAAGTTTATCTCCAGATTCAATTAGAGCGGCCACCCATGACGAACTAACTTAGAGATGGGAACATTTTTGGAAGTTCAGGGTATAAATTTTGTACATCTATTAAACTAAGTTGTTGCCCTGTGTAGATAAGCCGTTTAGCAGTTTTACAATACCAAATACAAAAATGCTAAATTGTCAATATTTCAAAGACTGGAAATTTTTGGAATAGAGAACTTTAAACAAAGTCACTCTTATTTTTAATGCTACATAAGAGAACATTATAAAAATAGATGGTTTACATTTTAAATAATTGACTTTTAATGATTTTTTCAAGTAAATATTTAATGTTAGTTTTTGATCATCCCGTATTTATTTATTATCAAAATATCAACACAGTCCACTAAAGTAGATCTCCTTCTAGAAGAAAACCAACCTCAGGCTTTTATATATGACAAACTGATATTTAGGTTTAGGCCTGAAAAATGTTTATATTATGCATATAATCTAAAAATTAAATATTTTAGCCGAATTACTTCCATCGACTTTAGTAAAATGCCAAATTTTAAAAATTTTCCAAAGTCTATTTTCCGAGAACCTTGTATTGTGAATTCCAAATACAGTGTTTTCTAATCGTACTATAGTGTTATATAAGAGGGTAACCGATTATATTTTGGAAACTGGCAAAACTGACATATTCATTGTAAAGTTTGACATTTTAGATGGTATTTGTGTTGTTTATAGTAACTTCAAAATTTCTTCTTATTTCTCACAACCTTCGATGTGGTTTGTCTCAACAAAAGTGTAGCGATGAATTTAAATCTTTATATGGTGATGTAGCAGCGAAAAAAGCCACTGAATATCGCGGGTTTAGTGAATTCAATCGTAGCCGTCATTCGTTCATGGAGGAATCGCGTGAAAGTCGTCCAAAATCGATTGTAGTGCGGGAAAACATTGATGCTGTGCTTAAACGACCTTGAGGCATTTCTGAATATTAATTATGCAAACGTCAAAAATATGTTGAAATTGACTTGTGTCGCTCATAAAATATCGTACGTGCTACGTTAGTACTTTATACCAAAACCTCAAATGTAAAAAACAAGAAATTCTAAAGTATTACCAATATAAATATCGAATTTCTTCTTACTTAACTGTGAAATTTTAGCGTATATACCACCATAGCCATTTTGGCGCCAAACGTGGGGAACGAGATTGAATACAATGCAGATTTACTTTAAAATATATTAAATAAATTAATTATTCGATAAATTGGAATCATTGTAATACATTCAAAGCGCAACTATGCACCAAAATATAGCAAATTTTATAATAAATTGCAAAACTACTCTCAAAACTAACTCTTACTAATATCAAAAGAATAAATAAAATGTGACTCTAGCAACAACTACTAAATACTGAGAAAACTTAAGGAAAATTGATCAAAATTCATAAAAGGAAACAATAAAAGGCATTAAAACCCAATATCGACTAACGCAGTTAAATTTAGGTGAAAATAATGAGCCTTAAAATAATATACCATTACCAGAATCAAATTTGCCATCAAACTCACTCGTTAAGAACTAATTTTGAGCTCAAACTTACATAAATAAAAAATTTAGGAAAGATTGTTTTAATAAACTACAATTAATGGATCTTACCCTGAGTTTTTATGTGCGGTTAAAAGGATTCCTTCATTGAAACGCGCAGAAATGCTAAATTCCCCGTCTCCTAGCTTATTCGAGTAAAATAACGCAATTAACAGCAAAACAAGTAGAAGGAAGGCAACTAAACAATTAAACTAAAAATAACTCAATTACCAGGAAACTTTAAACCATTTTACACCCCAGAACCCCAAAGGATGGACCAAATAGATTTAGATGTAAAAATCTATAGCTTCTTTATTTGACTGAAAAAGGAAAGTAAAATATCAAGGCAAATGAACCTATGCGAGTATCTGGGTAACAAATTTCCCTGTCAATACGAATTCCACAGTGACAGCAAACATAACTAAAAAAATCAATGTCTAATCAAATAAATTTCAAGAAAACTACAATACGAAAGAATAAAAAAAAGATATATACTCAAATAGTAGGTAAGGAAAGGAAGATTTAACTGGAAGAAGGTAACACAATTCAACAACAATAGAAATAAATACAAACACACACAGTTTAGAGAATGCTAAGAAAAACAACATAAATAGGAGTCAAACAGTAATAAATCAAATATAACTTAAAACTATATTTCGTAGTGTAAGAAAGTATCTAGAATTCAGGAAGATAAAATGACGGGTATTTCTAGTAAAACCAAAATGCAACTAACCGACAAATGTTATGTTTTTATTCGAAAGGGATTCTTAAAGAAAGTGAGTATTTGCAAAAATAAGGTAAAATAACTGAATTAGCGATTCTTCTTCGTCTTACAGTGCCATATTAGGTCCCCCTAACGTTGGCAATTACATTGGTGAGTTGTTCGCGGTTTTCAGCCAATCTAAATAGTTGTTTGGCACTGCGTATTTTAGTCCAATCTTGGATATTTTTTAGCCATGACATCTGCTTCCTTCCAATTCCTTTGCGGCCCTCGATTTTACCTTTCATTATAAGCTGCTGGATTTTGTATCGGTCTCCCCTAAGAACATGCCCTAGATATGATATCTTTCTTATCACATTTTAGCTATAGTAAATTTAAATTGAAATTTGAACCGTGACAACAGGATACGATGGATCGTGCAAGTTATCGGACATCGACTCAAACAAGAGACTTTTTGAGTATTCAAAACGAAATATAAACGGTATTTTGGCGATAAAGTCAAAATATCTTATGGCATTTTAATACTTGAAGTAACCTGGAGAAAATTTTGTATTTTTTTAAAGAAATGCTCAAATAATCGCGCTTATGCCAAGTTTTAAAAATAAAAAGTTATCGGTTTCAATTTGCTCGAAAGTATAACTCATGTCTCCCCCTCAAATAGTCTCCGGCTCTGAATTTATATCACTTATTAATTTGAAAAAATTGCCAAATAAATAAGCTATAATTTTTGCCAGGTCTATAAAATATTATCGTTTTTGCGATTTTGTCAAAAAATAAAAAAAAAAAACATTCGACAAAGCTTTATTTATGAATTTTTAAATCGACTGTCCATCACTGTGTTCTTTCGATGCAAAACGTCCTTTAGAAATTGAATACAGTTGTTATATTTGAAATTCAAATTCGAAACTACGAATACTAAAGCAAAATTTAGCAGAAATTTTATGTAAAGCTTTTATTTAGGGACGACCTATGTCGATTTTCTGTCAAAGTGAGGATAATTAAAATTGATTCAAGTTTTATTTGGTACATTTTTAAGTACGTAAAATAAGAAAAAAGTAAAAAATGATTTTTTAACGAATTTCAAAAAGAGGGGGACGCTATCAGTTCGACGCATATGAATGATGTTGAGTCCATTGAGATCAAAACAAACTTAGATTTTGCTAATTAGTGAAATCGAATATATATATATATATATATATATATATATATATATATATATATATATATATATATATATATATATATATTGTATAGATAAGTGATGACTCAATTTTATTTGAGATTGAAAGAAAGAAAAAAATCGGACACAAAAGGGTTAAGATGAAGCATTAATGGATAATAAAACAGTAAATATGGTTTAGATTAGCATAAAAATTAGAATTAAGCATAGTTTAGGATATATTGTTTAATTTATAGTATATATAATTAGATATAGTTTTAAGAAAAAGTCAATATATTCCAAAATACTTGACTAAGTAAATAATTTAAAATTGATATTATCTGTAAATATGTGACTTATTTTCCTCTATAAAGACTAAAGTTCAATAAAAAACTATGTAAAAAATATTGAATAAAAGGAAATGTTATTATAAACAAATATATATTTTTGAATGAACAATAAGTGTGTGAATGCGTTTAAAGAACTAATAATAATGTATAACTCATCAACTTTGGTCCCAATAAAAATAATCACTCATAAGACACAAAAAGTGCGTATAGCGGAAAATTAGTGCGAAATTCGAACAAAAATACTGTGATTATTGAAAAATAAACATTAATGTTCGGTATGCAAGAAGAATGTTATAGTTTTAAGGATTATTTAACAAACTATGTAGAAATAAAAAACCATGAATTATGCAAAACTGTAAAATATAGCATAGATTTATTTAGTTTATAAGGCATATTTAAGTTTTTTCTAAGCAAATTTAGAACTAAAATGTTAAGAAAATTTTGATTAACAATAGGATAATAATATACGAAGCAACAATAAACATTTTTGAGTTTTTTCGAACAAAATTTGAATAAAATAGTCATCAATTTCAATGTGCATGGTGTTAATATATATCAAAAGGTCCAGAAAGTTCTGAAGTTAATTTATTGCATGTCAAATAATGCTCAATGGATAATTCATATTATTTTATATATATATATATATATATATATATATATATATATATATATATATATATATATATATAAATTTAGGTCCATATATTGTCATAAAATCTGACCAATTAGATTGTAGAAATTTCATGTGTTTCGGCCGCATATATAAAGCCGAGGCATAGGAATTTCGACAGAGTTTAAGTTATCTGTTTGCTAAAAGTACTGCGTGTCTCGTGCTCCCGAAATTTTTCATAACCTCATATTTTCAATTGTTTTAAAAAGGAAAGGTTTCATACGTTCTCTGAAAACAAAAGCAAAATCTTTTGTTTTTATTTAAAAAAAAGGGATTATGTGTTTGTTGTTGTTAATTAAGAATTAAAATAACTTAATAAAAGTAATTAAAAAATTTCAAATTTTTAACTGTGAAGTAAATTTTCAACTCTCGGACAACAACAAATACGATAAAGTGTGATTGGAAGAATATAAGAAAAAATAATTCGAATTTTTAAAGAAGAAAACAAATTAAATAATAAACTGGAATTGTGTTTTATAATATTGGGACCAAGTAACAGAAAACAAAATAAGGTATTTATACTAGACTAGGCAGTAGAAAGCTTTTAATTGTTTGTAGACATTAAAAAAATAGCAGTTAAAATAACCTAACTTTTCGTAAGATAAAAATAATTAAACTAATAAATGATAATAATATTTATCTCATTAATAGTAGGTGTCAAAACTATATTAACTATATTAACCACTTGAATCATATATCACAGCACACGACAATTTGTTTAAAATAAAATCAATTTTGTGAAATAAACCACACTTTGCATATTAAATTGCAGTGGAGCCATCTAGTAGACGATTGCTAAACTAAAACGGTGCCAAGGTCTGATACAGGTTGTTAAAAAGACGATGCAAGGTAAATAAAAGTGAATAATTAATAATATTGATTACCCATATTAATGTTTTTGAAATATAAAAGCATTGTCCATATTATTTCATCCAGGATTTATTGAAAAATTGTGCCATTTATTTATTGTTAAATAAAATTTATATGTTGTGTTTTAATCTCTCTGTGTATTGATTGTCTGATTGAGATCTTATAAAAAAGTCTGAACTCACCTGAGAAAAGAGTCAATTAACAGGTAGGAACACATCCATATCTATATAGAATATTTTGAAAATTAAAAATTTTTCAAATTGGTAAGGAATAATTGTAATTTATTATAATTATTTTTTACCTGAAGCTCAACAAATAAATATTAAATTTTTTTATTAAATTTTGGCAATATTTTGGAAAATTTTAATATAAATAAATTCAGAATTCAATAATAAATAAGTTTCCTAATTTTTTTTAAACGGGCAATATTTTGTGTGGGTGCGTAGCGTGGAGCGCGTGCGCGCATACCACCGTAATAGTCACAATATATATATATATATATATATATATATATATATATATATATATATATATATATATATATATATATATATATATATAGATAACAATCTTATAATTAAATTCAAAAGTTCATTTTTCAGTCCTATTTTATATTTTATTACGACGTTTCGCACATTATATCGTGCTTTTTCAAGTTTTTTCTAAAACAAAAGATTTACATTACGAGTGTTAAAAAAACATTTAAAAACACATTCAAACAACTTAAAACAATTAAAAGTTTTGTATAATATTTTACACTGCATTCTAGAATCACATTGTTAATAAACTAATAAATTTTTTAAATAGCCTACCCCTGGAGTTTGTTGGTTCAAATAATATCAAAATTATTAACTATATCTTAATGTGTGGAATTCGTTTTTTATGATTTATTTCTTTGGAGAGTTTTTTTTTTAAATATTAAAAAAATTTTACTGTATTCAATGTCCGAATAATTTATAAAACAAAATTTGTACAGAGTTTAACATAAGTTTATGTATTTCTTTGTTTATCTATTTATTTGCTTATTTTTGAAATTTAAGCATGGCTAATTTGACTGAGATTACTTTTATCTTTTTATATTATTTTATTTTTTATTATAATTTTTTTTTATAATAGTTATATTATTCTATTTATAGATAAGAAGCAATAATATAAAAAAACAGTGCGACAAAAGGAAAGTACAAAAGCTTAGAATCAATAATATTATATTTTATGCACTACAACAATAAACATCAAATCAATAGGCGTATGGAGAGGGAACCAAAGTGGATTTTGCAAAGAACTACTAGGTTTTCTTAACGGCCTTAAGGAAAAAAGGCGACCTTATCAGATGCACTCATAGACCGATTTAATAATAAAGCAAAAACAAAAAGAAAAACGTTCATTATTCCACGGAACAACTTCAAAACAAGATCCTCTGATAAATGTCAGAATTCCGGCACGTAACATTATTTGCGCCTCTTAAATTTCATTTGAACGAACAGGTGAATAGTTAGGGTAGGAATTTCCCTTTTTACCTATCTTCCGGGTGTCTGTAGTTTAATAGACAAAGATAAAGAATCCCCGCAAGCGTCCCTATCGCCTATTTTAGTCTATAACATAGAAATTTATATTCTCTCTCCAGGGGTTGCTAGACTACCTTGCCTTCGGATACAAAACGGCTTTTACAATTGATCTATTTTAATGTACAGTGCGTTCTAAAGTTTAATTTTGAAACGGTATTGGTGAAATTTTTCTATATTTCTAGTAAGTAAAAAATTTTTTGCTGCGATATGCTTTTCACTCAGTTATCCTAACTAGAATATTTTTCGTCAATATTTCTCATGACTTTGAAGAATAATTAGTTGTCTATGAGACTCAGTAAAAATCTATTTTCCTTTGATTTGATGTAGAGCTGACTTGGTTTTTAAGGATTTTCTTTACTAATTTGTTGGTTGAAGACAGTGAATATGGTTGATGCTTCGGAAACTTTGACGCGAAAGTTGCTTTACATCATATATAATAATATGTTAATAACTAATACCTTTGTTGGTATATACAAGCGTTTTCCAAGCGGAGGTTCACGAACCCCTCGGAGGTAACGAGATTTATAAAGGGGGTTCGCGAAAAAAATATTATAATGGCGGAATTTTAAATTAAACATTGCAACAGGAAACAATCTATAACGCGACAAGTCGCTACGCCGCTGGCGAAGCGAGTGCATTCTCGGATGAACTGGCAACTTCTACTTCGGCAAAGCAAGATTTTTTCCGAATGTACACGAAAGAACCACTACAACGTCTGCCGATATATAAACGCAACAGTCACATATAAGGAAGGATAGAGTCGAATTGAATCGTACAATGAGCTTACGAACCTCGAGTAATTTCAAAAAGATAAATGAGTTAGTAGTTCATGCATAGTTTGTACATAAATAATAGTAGTGTAAACCAGTTTAGTGATTTCTTTTTGTGTAAAAAAATTACTAAATCGCACGTCGAACTTGAATGTAAATAATTATTGCTCTGTAAATGTACAATCGATCGTTGGTTAAAAACGGGTAGTTTTGTCAAGTGTGATGAAAAGCTGGATGAGAAATCACTTGCTTCTTCTCTGCTTTGGAACCAACACAGGGTGACATTTATAGTGAGATACCGACTAGTTAGACTGAAAGCAAAGAATAAATAGATGAAGAGAGTAAAAAAAAAAGGGAAACAAACGGACATATGACAGTGACTATTTACAAATGGGTTTTTATTTTACCAAGGAGGAGTTAGAACTTAAACTGATTTGAGTAATATAGGTGCCGCTAGGCCCCTCATACTCTTTTGTTAGAAATATTCTTCATACATTTTTCTTTTTAACTATTTGTTATATTTAGTATACTATTATTTCTCGTTAAGGTTCAATATTTTTTATAGTTCATTTTACTGCACTGCATATGTGACAGCACTGAAAACGTAATATTTTTCTTACTATAGTAAAATAAGCTATACCTTTTCTTACAATTTAAGGATTTCATCAATAAACAAATCGGACCAGTTTATGGTCATCGATGACTCGGGATTTCCAACTTTTTGCAATAGAATTTCTTCGGTGTTGCCATTTCAGCGGAATTATTCCCATTTCTCTAAATCATTATTAGTAGACTACCGAATAGTTATAGAACGCAACAATACCGTACAAGACTAGTAAATTATAAGCATATTCATTTAAAAACTCTTACAGCCCGATTCACTAAGAAGATTTAAATCTTATAGTGGACCAGTTTTGTTTTGCTTATGATATTGTCATAATTTATATGAGTCATGTCAACAAATAAGCGCGAATATAGGGATATTAAGGATAAGAACCTTGAGATATAGCCTTGAAATATTTAGGAAAAAATTGTATCCCGAAAACAAATAAAGTTCTCCATTTTTGCCGATTCAGTAATAAAACAATTTTTTTTTGCTTTTATTGTTATGGTTTAAAATTTGATCGACTTATTGTTGCATTTGTTAATTTAAGACAGCTGTTAATTTAGGTCGGTTTTAAATTTAAACCATGTTAGTGAATCCGGCTGTTATTTTTTAAGTTAGAGGTCTATTCTATTCAATTCTCTATCGGTTTTAGTTCAGTTTATTATTGATTTAAGAGTCTTCCTGCTTTGAATTCTCTTTCTAGGCAAATCTGTTTTCAGTGCAAGCGCGACTTTATAATAAACATTGTTAAAACTCTTAAATCGCGTTTTTTAATTTCACATTCGTACGCATACTAAAAATTATAAGTTTAAAGCACTTCAAACGCTAAATATGTAATGAAATCCTGATCACCAACAGTTTAGAAAAGTCTCTTAAGGTTGGACTTTGAAGTAAGACATCCGGATCGCAAGGATAAACCTGTTGACTATTTTAAAACAAAATTGGAAGGTAAGACAACGTACAGTATTTCTTATTTTCTAATAGATTTAAACGAAGATTGTAAAATGGCTCTTGAGGCACCATTTCGAGTTAGTGACAGAATTGCAAGATCTGGACAACCTCATCCAGTGTCAGAAAATTTGATTGGACTGTGTGTTAAAGACATCACAAATTGACCTTGTTCCCTTATCACACATCACAGTGTAGCGGAGAATTGATGATTTGGCAAATCATGTGGAGAGTGAACTTTTAAAAAGAATAAAATAGAACTACTTCGCTATTCAGCTGAACGAGTCGACCAATGTAGTAAATGCTGCAGTATTGTTTGTCTATGTTAGATATATTTTTAAGAATTCCAGTCAAGAAGATATATTATTTGCAAGATCACTGAAAGCCTGTACGACAGGTGCAAGCTATTTTCGACACGATCAACGAATATTTTGAAAAAAATAAAATAAATTGATCTTTTCTTTTGCTGTGTGCACTGATGTGATGCGGGTAAAAAAGAGCAATGAAAATATTGAATCGACTTATTGCTGTCCTCATAGACAAACACTGACCTTTAAGCGTATTCCTGCAGAGTTCAGTACTTTAAGCGACTCTGTAAAAATTGTAAATTTTAGAAAATTGCGTGCTACAAATTTTTGCCGATTCCGTGCACTTTGTAAGGACTTTGAAAGCCTCCACGATTCTTTACTATTTCAATAAAAAGTTAGATGACTTTCTCGTGGGAAGGTTCTGACTCACTTGTTTAAATTGAACTCTGAAGTTTTAGCATTTTTTCTTGACCATCCATTTCATTTGTCCTTTTATATACCTGATATTTTTTTGGCTGCAAAATCTTGGATATATTTCTTTATTTAAACCTGTCTTTACAAGACTCAGGTATCACCATTTTCAATGTGCATGATAGAATAGCAGCCATATTAAAGAAGTTTAACTTTTAGATTTAATGTCTGCGGGTGAATGAGTACGAATATTTTGGTTGTCTCAGCATCATTTGATTAGCAAATTAGGATATTATTCAAATAACTTTAATTGAAGTTCAAGGACTATTTTCCTAATAAACTTATTATATCTGGATCGAATAATAAGAAGTAAAGCTCATTGACTTATCTTCTAACAGTTCCCTTAAAACTGTTTTTAATGGCCACTCTTTAATTGATTTTTAGCTGAGTGTAAGAAATGAGTACCCTGTTCTGGCGGAAAAAGCCATTAAAGTTTTATTGCCCCTTTGCACAACATATCTATGTGAGAAAGGATTTTCAACATATACTTACCTGAAAGATATGTACAGAAACATGTTAACTGCAGATCCTGAGCTAAGACTTAAACTTTCAGATATCGAACCAAATTTTAAATTTCTTTGTTCCATCCAACAGGCAGAAATATCCCATTGAGGGTATTTTTTAAGTTCTGTGTAATTGTATTCATTTTGTATCAATTCTTTATTATAGGTTATCACTTTAGTTTTAATAATGTTTATCTGTAAATGTTTTACAATTATGTTTTAGTTTTTCATTATAAACTTTTTATTCAACACGGAAAATTAATTTTAATAATCCAATTTTCCTGTTTCTATATGAAACCTACCTTTGATTTCTGATGATCAGTGAGTGTCAAGATTGTGAATTTTTGTACTTAATTATCTTAAGAAGTGTAAAAGATTAACAAATGAAATTTAGTGGTTAATTCTACTTTGCAAAGTTCTATTGACAACGAAAGTTTGAACCTCCTACTCAGCTTCAGTTAAAAGATATGGAATGCTTAAAATAAGCAGAGATTATTACAATTTCTCAATAAAAAACATTTTCTTGCACTGTTTTTACTAAACATTCAAAATTTGCTCAGCTTTATTTCAGTTTATTTCCTTATTGTAAAAGCAGCTCGTCGAATAAACATGTGCATTAACTTAACATAGAATCTGTGCGCTAAAATCGGGTTAAGTATTCGTAGTTCGGAATTTGAATTTCAAATTGAACAACTCTATTCAATTCCAAAACGACGCTTTACATAGAAAGAACACGCTGTCGGTTGTTAAATCGATATGCAAAGATTCATAAATGGAGGAGGCCTTTGTCGGATGGTTTTCCCATTTTGATTTTGGTAGAAAGTCAATATTGTATTTAGAAGGTTACCAGCGACTTCTTGTACCGAATTATATATATATATATATATATATATATATATATATATATATATAAAATAAGTAGATAAGTTTTTGTCCGTGTAATTTAAAATAAAATAAGAATAAAATATTGGCGAAGCGGACGTGAAAATTTGTCAATCTACATGATTCTCGTGTTAAAAAGTGCGGAGCACTCCAAAATATGGAAAAACTCCGGGTCCGACAGATGGCGACAGCGCTGTTTCGTCCTAATATGGGACTCGTCAGGCCACCGCAGTCGGTACAAAAAATCAAAAAACAGCAAACAAGACGACAAAGGCGACATCTCGATGGTTCACTTGATAATACAAGAACCACACAGATTAACAAAGTTTGTAAAAGAACCCTCATACGGTGGCGCGACGGTGAATTAAAACAGAAATATGTAAAATCGAGTACACGAAACGCGCTGCCCAAAGGATAGGGGTCGCATTTTTCGGTACTGACAAGCAAGCCTACCGCTTATTTTAGCAGCCAAAGCTACGTGCCGCACCAAACGATCACACCATGAGAGTATCGTTTAGCGTGTTTCAAAGCCAAACAAGTAAATAAATAAGTAGATAAGTTTTTGTCCGTGTAATTTAAAATAAAATAGAATAAAATATTGGCGAAGCGGACGTTCGTTGGGCAGCACGTTTCGTGTACTCAATTTTACATATTTCTGTTTTAATTCACCGTCGCGCCACCATATGACGGTTCTTTTACAAACTTTGTTAATCTGTGTGGTTCTTGTATTATCAAGTGGACCATCGAGATGTCGCCTTTGTCGTCTTGTTTGCTGTTTTTTGATTTTAAATTCAGCTTTATACGATGCAAAGGCGAGATGATGGTTTGTACCGACTGCGGTGGCCTGACGAGTCCCATATTAGGACGAAACAGCGCTGTCGCCATCTGTCGGACCCGGAGTTTTTCCATATTTTGGAGTGCTCCGCACTTTTTAACACGACAATCATGTTGATTGACAAATTTTCACGTCCCCTTCGCCAATATTTTATTCTACTTTATTATATATATATATATATATATATATATATATATATATATATATATATATATATAATTTAGGCGCTTCTTTATATAATAAATAATGTAGACGATTGACGTTTCGACCTATATTTAGGGTATTTTCAAAATTTTTTCCTCAATTTATTTTCATTATCCTAAAAAAATTTTGCTTTGTTTTTATAATTAAAAAACATTTATATATAGAACATATTAACAACAAACTATACTTTAAAAGAAATATTTTCAAAATATATCCTATTTTCCAAGTACGAACCTTGATATTTTTTTTTATTAGGAATGACTGCTAACTTTTGTGACTTACAATTAGGTACTTATAATACATGGAATGCGAATTTATATTATATTTTATGTCTTACACTGTACCAAAAAATTTAAAAAATGCACACATTAATTTTATAGTTAAGACGATATTCAATTTGATATTTATTAACCGGATCGATTACTTGAGACTTTAGTTTATATTAAGCTGGTATAAATGTGGCTCAAATTTCCCACATAACTAACTGAGTAATAGTAACGAAATATCAAGAGGAAAAAACGGTTCGTTGATGATTGTATAGTAACCGTGTCATAGAGTAAAATTAATGAAATTCTCCAAGAGTTCAACAGTTTCAACGAAAAATTACGCCCGAAACAGAAAATAATAATAGAATGAACTTTCTAAATATGACACTTATCTGCAGAAAAAACAAAATTTTGACTGAATGATATATTAAACTAATCTGATCTAAACTGTTTTCCCAATCATTCAAAAACCAAAAAAAAAATAGTCATCTCTGTCTCATCGCGCTATCTCTCTAACGTCTCCAGAATTCCGACCAAAGATACTACAAAAATGAGGAATTACACTAATAAATAATAATTTCTATGAAAAAAACATCATCGAAATAATTAATACACGAACATATACATTTAACCTAACAACAAAAAATATAGAACATAAACATCAAAAACATGTAACATTACCTTACACTAGGGAACTCACAGAAATTATAAAACATATTTCAAAAGAGCACTATATAATCATTAATACACTATTCACCAATTTAAAAGTAATATTCCTCTTATGTATAAATCAAATATAGTATACTCGATTCCTTGAACAAATTGCCCAAAAAATATATTGGTATTACGAGCCAATTACTTAAGAATAAATTAAATGGTCATAAATATATAGAAACGTCTCAACAGTGCTATGCAAACACACAGGACGAAAAACATACCTTTGAATCCAACAAAACCACAATTAAGAATAAAGATATAAACTACTAAAAATTACAGATAAAAGAATTAAAAATATAAAAACGCTGTTATTAACAGAACGGATATATGAAATTTGAGCCACATTCTCACCAGCCTAATATAAAAAATAATATAAATTCGCATTCCATGTATTCTTAATACCTAAATGTCACAAAAATTATCACTCATTAATAATAAACAAAATATCAAGGTTCGTACTTGGAAAATTGGATATATTTTGAAAATATGATGAGTTTTTTTTTTAAGTGTTGTTTGTTGTTAATATGTTAATTTGTGCTATATATAAATGTTTTTTAATTATACAAAAATCTATTGAGGAGAAAATTTTGAAAATCCCTAAATACAGGGCGAAACGTCAATCGTCTGCATTATTTATTATATAAAGAACCTAAATCCAAGAAAGAAAAAAATTAAAAATAAAATTTATTTTGAAATATATATAGTGGCTCAGAAAAAGGATCACATCAAAATTGTCAAAATTTAAAGGGAATGCCCTATACACTATTCCATAATTTGATACCACGGGTTAAGTAAGCATTAGTCACTATGGTGTTTCATATACCTAAGACAAGCCGTTCTTGAGTTATTTAACTATTCTTAAAATTGTAGACTAACTTTTAAGACGCGTCCTGTCTTTTTTTTATACTCCCGGGTCCGTCCTAAAGCCGGACGCACTGCGGCCAGAGTAGGCCTATTGTGTTCACCCTAAACATTACAGCCACTCTGTCAACTTAGCCCCTTGGCTCAATCTGTACTGTCCTGCTAAGGAGTGAGTGATTACTTCTCCCGGTTCCAGACTTACTGACCCGAATGTTTGTTGTCTAAATCTCTCCAGTGACTCACAGTCACATATGATATGCTTCACCGTTTCCTCGGCTTGTCCACATAGTCTGCAGCCGAGGTTTCCATTATATAGATTCATTCTATTCAGATGTACTTTGATGGCCATGTGTCCCGTCATTATACCTGTACCTGTCTTGCCTTTTCAAGCTGTTTTAAACTGTATTGATCTTTTAGTAAAAGCATTAAAATTTATAGTAAAATAAAAATTTCCTTAAAAAATTATAGAGGTTATTTGAAAACCCTAATTATTTACAATGAGAATTTACCCCCAAGAAGAAAAGACATATAATTTTAGTAATTGGGGAGAATGAAGAAAATTGTTTGCTCGCATCAAGGATTTATGCTCAAAAATATGCCAATAGACATCATCCCGACAAGCGTTCATTAGAAAATTTGCTGCACATTTTTCGACTTATAGAAAAAACAATCCGTCAAAAACCACTTATAGGAAATGAAGAAATATAATTTTTAGTTATGGGACCTCTGGTCGAAAGTCAGCATAAGACTCACTGAAAAAAGACACGAACTTCAACCACATGGCAATGTTGAGCAAATTTAAAAACTTGGGAGTGTCTGGTTTGCTGCTTGAATGATTTGAGAGCCATCTTGATAGTCGAACTTAGATAGTTCGGGTCACCAATTTTGTTTCTAGGGAAATTTTGGTCCCTTCGGGGGTCTCATGGGTCTCACACTGGACACTTACTGTTTAATATTTTTATCAATGATGTTAAAAAATGTTTTAAAAATACCAACTTTCTCTTGTCTGTTGACGATTTGAAATTGTTTAAGGGCACTGACAGTGAATGATTGCCAATTGCTTCAGGACGACTTTGACCGGTTTTCGGCATGGTGTGAGAGAAGTGGGATGTGTTTAAACACTACCAAATGTAAATTCATGCGATTCTCTCGTCAACGTCGGGGGGTATTTGCCAAACAAAATTATTGCAAAGTTTTTGTTATTTTGTCCTTTTGGAGCAGCTCATCTCCAGAGGAACTAAATTTAATATCTCATTTTTATTCAGTTTTGTTTGTGCTGTTTAGTTTATTAATGGTGAATTTAAAAGTGTGAAGGTTAACAATGCCCTGGGGTGTACATTTGTCGCTGCAAATAAAGCAAATAATTTTAGAAAAACTAAGAAATGGAGGGAAGCAATATAAAATTGCAAAATACTTAAATTTAAATAAATCAATAGTATCCAGAACTATTTCCAATTATAGATCGCTTTGTTTATCAAAACATTTTGGAAAACCAAATGCTACCTTGGTCAGAAGACAACATGAGTTTAAGCTGGGTTTTTCAACAAGACAACGATCAAAGCACACCTCAAAGCTAGTTACAGACTGGTTGACTGCTAATAAAGTCAGTGTTATGGTGTTTCCGCCCCAAAAAGGCCTGATCTTAACTCGATTAAAAATCTATGGGATGAAATTGATAGAAGAATTCATGAAAAATCCTGTACAATCTATGAAAAAATTAGAAATCAATATCCGAAGATTACATTGAAAATTTTTTTAAACCTATGAAGAAAATTTATGAAGCAGTTATCAAGAGTAAAGGATATATCACCAGATATTAAATATGATTTATAATATTCTTGTGGAAATGAACACTCATTTTAGTAGCTTCATTTTTGACCCATGTATTTCGCAAAATATTTTAGTTACTGACGTACAAAGTTTTGTAAATTAAATTTTGTTGTTAAAATTATTTCATTATTATGATATATAAATTAGCAGACTTACGAATTTGGAAAAATAGAGAAAATACAAATTATTAAAAGTTGCTTTATATAGAGCTGATAGTAAATATATATATATATATATATATATATATATATATATATATATATATATATATATATATATATATATATATATACACAGTGGAAAATCCAAAACGGAACATCTAAATATTGGAAAGGTAACAAAAAGAGACGGACAACGCTTTAAAAATAAAATAAAAAGAATAATTGTATTTCCATGAATAAAATATTGCGCTTGACTTCAAGGTACATTTTAAATATAATACTATAATAATAAATACATGGATATCGATAATCGTTAAAAAAGAGAAAGTACTTTTTCCTCTATAGTTAAGACTTCTTGATAAATACCAATGCAAATAATTTGTAAGGAATATAATATTTATTGATTCACATAAATGAATAAATAATACGACTGTAATAAAAATAATAAAAATAACTTTTTAATCATTGCCTTCTTTATTAACAGCTCTTTTCTCATCCTCCAATACCTACGAATTGTTATCCGAATCCTTATTATGTCAAAAACAATGTAAGGATCCATCGATGCGAAAAGTTTTGGAACACATCCGCCATATTTTTTCTCGAGAAGATTTTCGGGCAAAGTCTAGGCGATAGTTTCTTATCAACTTGTCTGTTGATTTTTGTGCATCTTTCGATAGTTTACTTATCGGTAATATTGCAAATGCTATGATGTTTGGTCAATGGAGAGGATAATTTGTGGATTTCTGTTGGCATGTTTTACCAAGAATATATTTTGATAAACAATCTTGCTGTTTGAAGTATGTATCCCACATCTTCTCTATTGTAGTTTAATGTCCGCTTCCAATAGTTTGCAAAATGATGGGAAACCGGCGGATCAGTTTTCGCTTTACTCTTGTTATAATGGCCGACTCATCACTGTTCTCGAAGAAACGTCGAACTATGTTACCATCGTTAGTGCTTCCTAACCCTTTCTTTGGCATGTCAACAAGAAGTCCTAATCTCTCTCCTTAAAGACCTGTTGGATGGTAGCCTTTGTCTGTGCTTTCATCTCTTTGTCTTTCTGCTTACGGGCTTGCCACTGCTGTGTGTCACGTTGATACGACGAATACAAGCAGCATTCGAAGAATCGAATACATACGTGTAGAGTTAACAGTTGTAGCTTGAAATACTCTGTATTTACTGGGACACATTATCAATGTTGTTGAACTGAGATGTTGTTTGGCAGAGGTAACAACGTTGGACCGATTTCGTTCCAGCCAACGCGTTCACCTAGCCGTCTATCATCGTCATAGATAAGTTGTACTGTACTGAAGCTCGGGTGGCAAAGGGAACTCTTTTATATGGTGCAAGTTGTTTGGTTCGAGTTCATAATTTTCAATTTTCGTTAAAGACTTTTGTTCGGTTTTCTTAACAAATTCAAAATTCAGAGGCCCGCAATTCATAATAGAGGAGGGTTTGGAATTGTACAACATAACCTGTTCTTGTTGAGTTTGCGTGTTAATACCTACTAATTGAAGTGGAAGAGGTTAAGAATAAGTTTGTATCAGAAATATTCAGATCAGTGAATTTCATTTTGTACTGGCTCTGACCTGACGTTCCATCGAAGCCCCATTTGCAAATGAAACTCATATCTACAAATCTAATTTATCGATTTGTTCAAGGGCGTCTAATTGAAGCAATATAATTCGATCCACTGTATGATCCAGTAAGCCTTGGAATTTAACCTCGGCATTTGGATTTTACACACCAGAGTACGGCGAAAATATATTACTGCCTTTCTGTTTAGCCCAATTTTGTAATCATTGATATTTGTTTCTCGACAATCCAATGTCAAATAGAAGAGCGGCGCACAAATGTAACTGGGCGCGACGCAACCACAACACTGTTGCCTTTGACCTGAAACGAAACTTTAGAAGGAAAAGATTGGCCGTTCACATTACCGAGGTTTAATAGAAACGTTGCTATAGCCAACCTTTTTTTTTAAATTTCTTCACTAGAAATTATTTTTGCCGTTTCTCAAATTCTAACCCACTAAGCCCGTCTAACTTCTTTCAGGTTAGTTCGGGACAGAAGATCGTAGGGAACGCCTCCGCGCAATATTACCCCCGCTAACTTCCATACGACACGAAGATGAGCAGTACCTTGAAACGAGTGAGAGGGTGTATTTATTTTTCGTCTAAACCTATAACGTAATCGACGGAATTTGGAATATTTAATGACGGTGACTATGTTGATTGTTGTAAATACATCAAATAGTCGAAATACAAAAAAAAATAGTTTTTGTTGGGCATTGAGCGTAAAGAAAATTGATATTTCTGTTACAAAATAAACATTTATTCTAATAAAAATACTAATGAAACGCAACGGTAATTTCTAAGTAAATAAGCTAATAGACCACTTTAAAATTAAAAATGATTCTCAAAAATAAACTTTTTAATTAAATTCAATTTAAATCAACAAAAACACCTAAAAGTCTACAAGAGGTGTTCAAACAGGCCTCCACTTTTAGCGAGATAATAACCCAGTCTATTGTAAAAAACGTCATGGGTTATCCCTATTAGCCCTTTCTATCATGTTCCCACAAAACACTATACGTGTTTCCTGGTCTTTCGGAAAAATTTCTTGAGTTATTCGCAATTTGTAACAGCGATATTTGTTCCGCTTTAAAATATTCCGAACTGTTCGAGCGTTCATATCAAGTTTTTCGGCAATTACGGTACTATTGCAAGGAAAATTAATTTCTGTTAAACTACAAACGTCAGTCTCCGGATTTGCTCGTTCATTAGTAATTTGAGGAACCGGTTGCTCCTCATTATTATCAGTGCCTTTTTTACAAATTTTTAGACAACCGGTTTTTAATAATTTCCAAAATTCTAAATTTTCAAGGAACAGGATGATTTTCGCACGTAAAGGCAAATCTGCCGATTATTTAGCAGAATACTATCACTTAATAATCTGCTCTTTTTGTTCCATGGAATAAACTACCATTTCAAATACAAAAAAAATTGGCGCGAAACACGGAAATACAAATACTCGGTACTAACACTTCGACGGCTCGAATGAAAGCAAATAACTTGGAATCCTCTTGTTGCGCTAGGGCGTGGCGTCTGCTGTCGCCCTCTCTCACCGCGCCAACATTGTATTACCTCTTATCCTAGGGCCAAACTGGTAATTTACACGTATGTCGATGCTTATGACTGTCTCATTCTGATTTGATGAATAATATGGTATTTTCTTTATCTTATTTAAGAAACGTCCCGATTCCGGTTTGGATTTTCCAGACCTATATATATATATATATATATATATATATATATATATATATATATATATATATATATATATATATATATATATATATGAAGTAAAATGCGAAACAGTAAATGCAAACTTCTCTCCATCATATCCTTTCTGTGTTAGAGGTTGCACAGTTAGAATAAATTGTTACAAAACGCAATTTATCCTATTCCACCACCATCGAGCTGATGGCCTACCTGTACCACCATACAGAGAAGAAAGTCAAAACTTACCCTCCCCGCCACAGTGATACGGCAGAGGTACATGTTTCGTCTCTACTAGACTCATCAGGGTACCGACATGCACCTGGCTGTGCAAAGGACAGATCGGAAGGAAGCATGCAAATACTGAACGCGGCTTCGCTGACCTCCGCCGGATGGCTTATATATGTTTATGTGGCTTTCACGGATTCCCCCGTGTGAGATGCAATAGCAGTGGATATATCCACATTATGCCGTTGTAGTGCTGGAATCACATTCAGCAAACGTACAACTATATGCCGCTCCGTAAATGAATGAAGTGAAAGCCACATAAACATATATACGCCATCCGGCGGGAGGTCGGCGAAGCCGCGTTCAGTATTTGCATGCTTCCTTCCAATCTGTCCTTTGTACAGTCAGGTGCATGTCGGTATCCTGATGAGTCTAGTAGAGACGAAACATGTACCTCTGCCGTATCACTGTGTCGGGGATGGTAAGTTTTGACTTTCTTCTCGGTATGGTGGTACAGGTAGGCCATCATCTCGATGCGTTTTGTAACAATTTATTCTAACTGTGCAACCTCTAAGACAGAAAGGATATGATGGAGAGAAGTTTGCATTTACTGTTTCGCATTTTACTTCATTCATTTACAGAGCTGCATATAGTTGTACGTTTGCTGAATGTGATTTCAGCACTACAACGGCATAATGTGGATATATCCACTGCTATTGCATCTCACACGGGGGAATCCGTGAAAGCCACATAAACATATATATATATATATATATATATATATATATATATATATATATATATATATATATATATATATATATATATATATATACTTTAGTTAGAGACCAGCAAATTGAGAAGTTACTGAGCAACGAAAATTATAGGAAACCATATTTTATTTCACATGTAGGGATAAGCAGGTAAACTATCCAGTTTACTAATTCAGTGATACCTTATTGTGAGTAAAACAAACCAATCATAATTATTTTTTCGAATCTTTTAAAACTCTATTATTACATCAGTAATTGGCACTTCAAGAAACCCAAGATTTAATATAAGTCAAAAAAAAAACGACGTCCTGATGAAAAATCCCGTCTTTTATTTATCCAGTAAGACGTAATGCCACGGCTTAACTTAATAAATAATAACGTTCTTTTTGTTCTACTTGAGCTTCATTAGAGGCCCTGACAGCGCCCAAAGAAACTGGAACGTAGAATAATAAGGGGGAGGGAGCGAAAAGGAGGGGGAAGGAACGAGAGAATGGAGAATAAACTTTAATTAGGTCGTTTGTATTCGGTATCATCAATTATATTTTCTACATTGCGTTCCTTGGCGGCGTCCATAGGCCTAGTTGACTGCCAGTGCGGTTATTTTCCTGGAAAATTTCAAGAAAGGGTTCGGAAAGGGACACGTGGACGAGAAAATGGGGTTAATTAATAATAATCTTGGTCGAAAGTGCATTTCTCTTTCGTTTTTAAGGTGAGTAAACCAAACAGCAGAGAAAATACAAGATTATTTGGTTTTAAGAATGGAAATTATTGATTTGAAAAAAATCTTTCAATAATATCACAATAAAGTCAACAGTCGTTAAGAAGGGATTAATGTTTTCTCTGGGAAAATTATAGATAGGAATGAAATAGAATATTAAAAGTAAAAAAAGAAAATAAAATGAAATCATTGCTAAAATCTGGATGGAACAAATGATGGTTCTAATGGAAAAATGCAGCCTGTCATGAAAAAAACCATGTAAAAATGAAATCCCTCCGTTTGAAGATAAATATTATTTCTAACAAGGAAGGTATTCCAACTCGACTCCTCCGATTTCTATAATTTTTTGATATGTTGTAGACCATGATCAAATAAGAGACACATGTTTTTTATCTGCGGAAAAATACTTTAAGGGCGTGAAATCTGCTCCTAAAATTCACCTTCGAAAATGAATTTTCCAATATATCTCAGGTTCTAATTGGAATTTTGCAATAAGATAAAATTACTTATTACATTTTATGTTAATGTTCGGTTAACTGATTCAGTTTCGACCATGATGGTTGCAACCCCTATTTTTTACATTGAAAAATCTGTTTTTCTGTGTCTGTTTGGTAAAAAATGCAAAATGAGCTAAAGAAAATTAAAAAATATATTCGTTAATTTAATACAAAAATAAAGTTGACCACTATTTTTTTCTTAAACTACCCTTAAACGAAAAACTACCCCCCAAAAAGGTTTGCCAGTATGCTTTAGCTTCTGAGTGATATTTTGCAAATAATCAATTGTATGTTACTTTTAACACAAACTAAACTATCTGATGCAATTTGAACCGTATGAGTTGCAACCCCTTATTTTTATTTTAAAAGCCCGAACTAATTTGTGTATTTTTGTATAAAAAATTTCATTATGAGCTCTAAATGGATTCAATAAATATTTTTACTGAATGAATACAAACATAAAGTTGATCTTTTCAAGATAATTGTTTGTAACCACCCGTGAACGGATATTTCATCCCCCAAAAAAGGTTCCTTATTATGCTTCAGGTTCTAATTGATATTTTATCGATAACCAAATACTTAATTACTCTAAATGAGAAAAGTAAATTGGCCGAAGCAATTTTGATCGTAAGGGATGCAAACCTTGAGTTTTTTAAATTCCTATTTCTATAAGATTGTTCCTATTTCTATAAGAGTATTTCAAAATGAGCTAGTAATATTTGTGTGAAAAAGTATTCCCATTATACACATAGCCGAAATTGGCCTTATTTATGAAGTGTATGAAGTAGTTTAGTGTTTATACATTAGTAAGGAACTGTTTCAATGGCAATTAGAATCAAATATTTATTTGAAAATCTATTTTTACAAAATATTACTATTTCATTTTAAAATGTTCTTATAGGAATAGGCGCAAACAAAAAGGAATTAAAGAAAATTAAAGGTTGCAACCCTTACGATTAAAAATACAATATACTATTTGGTTATTGGCAAAATATCAAGTAGAACCCGAACCATATTAAGAAACTTTTTTTGGATGAAATTTTTGTTCACGGGAGGTTACAAACAATTATCTTGAAAAGGTCACCTTCATTTTTGTATTCATTAAGCAAAAATACTTGTTCAAACTATTTAGAGCTCATTTTGTTTTTTTATACAAATAAACACAAATGAGTTTGAATTTAAAAACAACAGTTTAGTTTTGAGTTACCTGACAAACCTTTTTTTGGGGGGTAGTTTTTCGTTTCAGGGTATCTAATATAATCCAATCTGGTCAACTTTGTTTATGTATTCAATTAACTAATATATTTTTTCTAACTTTCCTTAGCTCATTTTGAATTTCTTTTATCCAAATAGACACAAAAAGTAGGTTTTTCAATATAAAAAATAGGGGTTGCAACCATTATGGTCGAAACTGCATCAGTTAACTGCACATAAACATAAAAAGTAATATGCAATTTGCTTCATTGCAAAATTCCAATTAGAACCTGAGATATATTGGAAAATCTATTTTTGAGGGTGAACTTTGGGGGCAGGTTTCACTCCCTTAAGGTGTTTTTCCGCAGATAAAAAAATACGTGTCTCTTATTGCATCGTATCCTACAAAATATCAAAAAAGTATTGAAATCGGAGGCCTCGGGTTGGGAGATACCATTCTCATAGGATGAAGGATAGTAAAAAATATGTTCTATATGGCAGGAGAAATATTGTAATTACCGCTGTTGACGACAATACTCTCCAAGTCCAAATCATGACTAAGAAAGAAGAGAGAAAGGAAATACATATTTCTTTGCTTAAAGTTCCTAAAATTCAAAATGTTGTAAAAAATATAATTCATAAATTATATGTTAAGAGTCGAAAACAAGCAAATATGTATTCAGCAACAAAGAAGATGTAAAAGAATATTTATTAATATTAAAATAGTCAATTTGTGTTGCTATTGTAAAGAGGCTTTCCAGAATGTTTGTGTTAAAAATATTATTTGTAAATTATAAGCAACGACTTGCAAACAAACAAAATTATTAGTAACATAAAAGATGTACAGGGCATTTATTATTAATAAAATAATCATTGTAAGAAATCTTATTTAATTGTTCTACTGTAAATTATATTAGAATAAATTGCATTTTAAAAATAATTTACTTTATGCTGATTAAGATATCAGTAAAATTAGCATGATGTGACCTTGAAACGACCTTGAACGTAAAGTTCAAGTTTACCAGGTTTTTAATCCCGCTTTGTCGTCAACCTCTGTTATCTCTACTTTGAAATTTAGGGGTTCAATTTATAAAACAACCTGGAGTCAAAGTGACCTTGAAAATTGAATATCAGAGTCAATGTTACGGTTGAGTCACACGCTTAATAATCATTAACCTTCGTCTTGATAATTTTGATGTTTAAGTCTGCTTACTTAAGACTCAGATTTAACATATTTGACCTTTGAATGTCCTCTAAATGAGATAAAAACCTATAAGTCATCTATACACTGTAAAAAGGAAATGCATTAAATTTAAGGTATATGTGTTGGAAGCAAATTTCATAAACCATTTTCTAAATTAATGTATTCCATTAAATTTAATGTAATCATATATTAAATTTAAAGTTTGATCATTACTTTTAAGGTGACTATGTACATTAAATATAAAGCCACTGTTCATCGAATTTAAGATATTTTATCACATATTTAATGCACCAACATTAATATAATGTCAAAAAATTCTGCTACCAGGAAAAGGTGGAAATTTTTCCCAAAGGTACTGTACCGTTATCTGTACACCAGTTTCGAACTCATTGGTTCCTGTCAGTAGCGGCATACATGTACACCTCACTATAAGAAAATTGAGTCCTTTAAGCAATTTATATCATACTAAATAAAGAGTTCAATATAACTTGCGCAATCTCCTGGAATCTCATACAATGTACCATGAATATTAATGTAAATTCTTAAGACTAAAAAATGTATTATAAATTAAAACAATTCTTCTCATAATAAAATGTATGTATAACTCCTATTATTGCAGTTTACATGTCTTCTTCCAACGAGGTTTTTCGTCTACCTGTAATCGAATGCGGCTTGGGAGTACTAACAATTTTAGTCGTTTTTTTCTCCTTCAGTATTCGGTACATAGTAGATTTTCCAACTGCTGTTATGTTGGAATACATCTCAACAGAGGTTTTATATCATTATTATCTAGATATTGATTTCTTAAGGCATCATAAACATTCATCGTAATAAGTTTTTCGTTGAGAAAAAAAAATGCCCTGGTTTAACGATTTTGGAATAAATATAGATGTGGAAGCCATATCTTTTGGGTAACTCACTAATCTCAAATAATATATAAAAACAAGCAAAAACAAGATAAATCACTAAGGACCCACTGTAAGGTGTACTTTGTTCACTGACAGAAATTGAGCTATCAGAAATTTTATTGTTGCAGTCAATTTATAAAAGCTTATAATATTTAAATATAATTAGATTTACGGCAGTCCTCAGTTAAATGCGGCACTGAAGCAGGTACGTTGGAGGTTTCGGTAACAGTTTAATACTCTCTCTACTTCTTGAATAGAGTATAGGAATGTGTATGCTTGCGATCGCCCCTCCCCTTCCCAAGAGCTTTGAGTTCAGGGAAATAGATCAGATTCTGCCTTTTATATTAGAAATGTGTATGCTGCTGGCATTCCCTCCGTTGACAACTCGTTTTTCTTGCGATAACCCCTCCCTCCAAGAGCTTTGAGTTCAGGAAAATAGACCCGATTCTGCCTCTTATACTAGGAATGTGTATATTGCTCGCATCCTCCTACTTTGTCGACAACTTGTTTTTTCTTGTGGTCGCCCCCCCCCTCTCCAAGAGCTTCAAATTCAGAAAAATAGACCCGATCCTGCCTTTTACACTAGAAATGGAAATGTTGCTGGTGTCCTCCCTCCTGTCGACAATTTGCTTTCGGTTGCCATACGTCTAACTGCTGAATATTGGATTGTTTTATTGAGAGAACGCAAAATAGTTTAAATTCAAAGAACTAAATATAAAAATCTATTTTGTGTAATGATACTACGATGTATAAATAATGTATTATTTTAGTAATGCTCTGTCCTATTTTTATTTAATTACATACAGAGTATAGAAGTATATATATTGCTATCAAAAAACAAAGTTGTATTAACAAAAATTTTTCCCTATATTCAAAGTTAATAATAAGTTAATAATATAAATAATAGTTGATCCTCAACTTTCTTTCGTTTTATTTTATATTTTGTTGTTTTCCATTAAAAAAGAAAATATAGTCTATAAATATTGTTTCCACATTTTATTTAGGAATAAACTTCATAACAATGCCAACTAAATTGCTGTTTAATGAAGTTTTTTACCAAGAATAAAACAAGGGTGCCCGAGGATCTGATAAAGCCTTCATAAAAATTTGAAAAATAAAAATTATGCTGGACTAGAGGAAAAAGGCGATACAAGCAAATAATGGGAAATACTTCTGTAATAAGGCAAATGATGTTAATATTTTAGTTTATCAAGAACCTGTAATACGAGATACTGTTCTCAAGACTCGCTGCTCAAAATAAAAATATCCTCTAAAAATTCAAACTCATTGGATAAGCTAACAAAGAATTTTGCATAAGACTGAAACTTTGCAATCGATATTCATCGGGTGTACCTAGACGCGTGTGTCCGCCGATCCTAGACTTTTCCAGCTGATTTATCCTAATATATATATATATATATATATATATATATATATATATATATATATATATCCGTATCACTGTAGCGGGGAGGGTAAGTTTTGACTTTCTTCTCGATATGGTAATACAGGTAGGCCATCATCTCGGTGGTGGTGGAATAGGATACAGTGTGTTCTGTAGCAATTTATCCAAATTGTGCAACCTCTAGCACGGAAAGGATATGATGGAACGAAGTTTGCATTTACTGTTCGTATTTTACTTCACATATATATTCACTATTTAAAAATATATATTTCGTCTACTCTTAATAATAAATTTGTTTCTCTAATATTATGATATATTAGCATCTTATTTTGAAATTGCTATATAATAAAAATAAATAATCAGGATGAAAATAAAAAAAAAAAAAAACCAAAAGAGTTGTGGAAGATTGCCTTATTATATAGTGGGTGTCCAGATGTGGTTAATAAATCAGAAACGTGTTTGGTATTAAATTTCAAGAAAAATATCCTGTCAAACACATTAGCTCTCTCTTTAGCAATATTACAAATAATATAAAAACTGACAATACGATGACACATTGTTTATAATCTATATAAGCTGTAACACTTAGCAATAAAAGAATATTTTAATGTTACTTTATTTTTAGATGACTGTCTCTCAAGTATAAAGTTTGAATAGCCTAATTTTTTGTTATATATTACATTCATCGTTATAAATATTTGGCAAGTGCTTACTTTAAATCTGTGACGTCATCACAGCTGGAAATATCAGTGCTATTAAACGCGTTTTAGTCCGGGAGCTAAGGCCGTTAACAAAGTGTTTCCTAAGTATTTTTCCCTGTTGAATATATTTATTTATTTATCAGAGGCACTTTACAAATACAGCAGTAATTACATGTAAGGAAAAAAACAACAACAAAAAAATATAATAAAAGTAAGGAATACTAAACTAGTTACAAACTACACAGCAAATAAACTCTCGCATACATATATATATATATATATATATATATATATATATATATATATATATATATATATATATATATATATATATATATATATATATACACGCAAAAAGCAACAACTAACGCAGATATCACCCAATAAAGTATCACATATATTTACATAAATTAAAGTTCAATATATATTGTCTTAATTTGGCTTATTGATGTATTAAACATATCAATGTGTTCCCCCGCCAATAATAACCAATTAGAATCTGATAATATTCTATTTAGAGGAGTGCAACTTCTAGGATTAGATGTAAATAAATTGTGCTGCCTCGGCCTTAAGTAAATTTTAGGGATATTAAATTTAATAACGTTTATTAAACATGCATCTTTGTACTTTATGCTGTTTAAAATAAAATATATAAATAATGCAGACTATATTGACCCTCCGTGTATGCAAATATTGCATATTGAAAGTCCCCAACATCCTTTTTTATGATGTTAATAAAGGAGAGTTTGGAAAAACATTGATTTTTTTGAAATAGAGGTATCTCAAGAATCGTTTTTAACTTTCTCTATGGAATCGGTGCTGCTTTCCGCTGTCAGTGATCAAATTAGTGAGGCATAGTTTAGGTGCGGTCTTACTAGAGCATTATATAGTGTTTTTAATGTAGTCATATTTTTAAATTCCTTGGAATTTCTAATTAAAAAACCTAACATATTGTGTGCTTTCTTGACAATATGATCATAATGCAGATTGACGCTTAAATTAGGCTATAGCATAACTCCAAGATCCTTGCAGTGATCTGTCCAATTTTTTACTATTTATATTGTTTTCAAAATCAATTAAATTTTGACGTCTATTATAGTAAAACACTTGTCAATATTTAAAAACATTCCATTCCTCGAAAACCATGAGACTACGGTGTTAAGATCCTTTTGTAGTTTTACATAGTCCAAGACAGAATAAATCACTCTAAAAATCTTATTCATTCGCAAACAATAAACATTCGGAGCCTTTATTCAAACAATTAGGCAGATCATTTATAACCAACGAGAAAAGTAATGGCGAAATATTTCTCCCTTGCGGAACTCCAGAAGTTGCCAAATATCTCACTGAAAGTTCCCCTCCTACATGAACAGCACATGGCCTTGAAGAAAGGTAAGCTCCCAATAATTTGTAAGAGCGTTGGCAAAAGCCAAAGTTGACCAATTTCTGTAGTAAAAGATTATGATTGACTTTATCCAAAGCTTTTTCTGCATCTGTGAAAATAACATCTGTTTTCACCCCGCTACCAATAGCTAGTGCAATAGAATTTGTGAAAACGCAAAAATTCATTACAGAAGATCTGCCCTCCACAAAACAGTGCTGCTGTTCGACAATGCCTAATGTATATAGTGGGAAATAAAGTTACATAATATTGTTTCAAAGATTTTTGACAATGAATTCAAAATACATATGGGCTTCACTACATCACAAATATTACCCTTTTTATATAACGGGCATTCTTAAGTTTGTCTGGAAAGATATCTTTTGCAATACATAGGTTAAAGAAAGCAGCTAGTGGTTTGGTTAAAATATCTACACAAGCCTATAACTAATTTCTCTATAGGTGATCTCCTTGGGAATACCTGACCTCTTTTTTTTTGAGCTCCTAAAACCCCAAAAACTATTAGGATCAGTAATAGCATTTTGCTCTATATTTTTAATGTACGCTAAATGTTCATATTCTGTTTGTTTTTTAATGGAAGTTCTGAAGTACTTAAACCATAGGAGATGCTCTCCAGATAAATCTTTTTTTTTGTAAATTCTTTTTTTTTGCCTTATTTTTTTTAACAAGATCTAAAAAAAAACAGTGTGAATATTTAAACCATGTCGTTCCTGTACGAATTTTCTTAGGAACACTCTCACCCATGCACTTATACATTTTGTTGTAGAAACATGATACCTCCTCATTTAGATCTGACAAAAGCTCCATGTTACACCACTCACAATTTCTAAGTAGGTTATAAAATTTATGCCATTGGCATAATCGTACTTAAATATAAGTTTTATTAATTTTTTTTTTTGGGTATCTGACTTACATATTATTTTTGCGCATAGTGAGAGATGATATCTGTCCTCACTCACTAAGGGCATATCATATCTACTTACTGAAATCGTTGACAGGTTGCCTGAAATCAGATCTAGTTTTCTACACATAAAATTTTCCGCATTGTTAAATTGGCGAAAATCATTCAGACTTCAAAAATTATTTAGCAAGGTATTTTTATCACAGAAGTTATCATTTAACTTGGGTAAGTTAAAATCACCCAATATTAATATATTTATATCGTCTTTTAAAAAGGAGTCCAGAAGGTCAGCATAAGTTGCATATATATTCCTACTTGTATTAGGCGGGTATAAACACATGATAAAAAAAGATTAAGTGATGATATTTTATTTCTAACAAAACACAATCAATTTTAGGTGAGCAATGACATTCAAGGAATTCCACGCGTATTTGTCTTTTAAAAGCAACTAAAACACCACTACCTCTGCAAACATTTTGACCGTTATCCCGATCCTTTCTTACAACATTACATCTGCTATCTAACAGCTCAGAGTCGAAAAAGTTGTTGTTGAGCCAAGTTTCACTTAACATTATGAAATCGTAATCTTCTGAGACTACACATGTATAAAAGCCCTTTGTTTTTGTATGCAGGTCACGTACGTTTTGGTAACACAGTGTGATGTTTGAGGGTGAAGGTTGTTGATCTGTTTTTAATTGATGACTTCTTGTGAAGGGTCCTGTTATAGCATAAATTACGCTACGCCAAATATTGTTGTTTCTTATGCGAATGGGACAACAGAGTCAGAAACTAATATTATGTCATTAAAGAATGGCCGTTACGAGAAAACATTATGCCCGGTCTGAAAAACGTCCTTAATGAACCTTTAGTAGAGCAGAGGAAAATTTGTTTACCTTCTCTATATATAAAGCCCTAAATAGAGAAGGAAATGTTTTTCTTTATTTGAAACGGAAATTGGTGCTTATAAGTGAGGTAAAGTTTAAAGAAGGAATGTTCGCTGGGCAGCAAATACGAGAACTTTTTAAAAACGAAAATTTTGAAACTGCACTTTCGAGAAAAGAAAATAAGACACAGACTGCCTTCAAAAATGTGTGTAGCAACTTCGTAAGTAACCAGAAATTGAAGAACAAGAAAGATCTACTTGAAGAACTTATCCAATCTTAGAAGACCTTTGGTTTTAACATATCACTTAAGCTGCATTTTCTTCACTCCCATTTGAAATTCTTTCCTGACAATTTAGGTGCAGTTTCAGACAAACATGGCGAAATATTTCACCAGCAATTGTTCAAATGTGAAATCGGCAGAGAATTTTGGTGATCTAATGGAAATGAATCAAATAGGGAATTGGTCCTAGTTCCCGGACTATTAGAATTGAGTGCTAATTGTTTTATTGTGGAGACCAAATATGGTAAAAAGAAACTATTTTAGGAGTGTATGTACTACATCTGCTACATCACACTGCGAGTACGTTTTTCTACGTGAAGGAAATTATTAAGTATAAAATCTTAAAGAATATTTTAAACCAATTTCAACAATTTGCGTTTTCTTGTTTTGGTATACACTGTTTGGTAAAAGTGAAGCAATATTTCAAAGATCTCCAAATCCCAATATTATAAATATACGAAATGCATGATACCGCAGTTAAATACATTGTATTTTACAATATTAAAGTAGACTGCTATTATCGGCAATAACCATTATTTCCACAACAAATGAAATTGTATTGACGTAAACTTTCAAATACAATATAGTAATGATTCAAAGGTAAGAAACATTTTAATATTTTTCTTTAACGAAAGAAAGTTTTTAGTAAAAGTAACGGGTAAAATAATTTTGTAGAGTTAATCTATGAGTTTGGATGAACTCTAGTAACATCCATGATCACGATGTGTCTATGCTCAGACTCTGTTAGATTTCCCCTATTGTTCCAAAGATGCCTGTCCCGGGCCATTGTTGCCAATTTACTCCATCTTGTTTTTGGTCTATATGTTTCTCAAATGCTGACCAGGCTAGTTTGATTCTTCTAGTTAATTTTTCGTCGTAGCTGTTTTTTGTTGTAATCTTCTGCCCCAAATATATATAACTGTCCAGAGTCTTCTGACTTTGGTAGTCCAGTCTAATATTGACGAAATTATCAAGTGTTGATAGAATAAGATTTTTGTATTTGAGGCATTCATTTTTAGACCAAAGCTTCTTGAGATCATGTTGAGCTGGTTAATCATTAACTGCAGTTCCTCTGACGACCTACCAAATAAAACAATATCAACCGCGAATCGAGACGTTTAAGATAGCATCCGTCCATATTTCTTTTTTTAATAGACCAGTCCAGCTGACAGAATACATCTTGGAGGGCCGTTATAAATACTGTTTACTGGCCAGGGTTGAGAAGCCCTTACTCTGCAGTCTTAAGTCTTATTGTATTGCTTGCTATATCTGTTCGAGGCAAACAGATTGATTGCTTCGATCAGGTTTAGCAGCCTACTCATTAGTTTATCCTTTCGCTGTAGGCATTCAGGATTGATCCCTGAAGGTGTCTAGATAGATAAAAAGCTTCGCATTTGAAGGTGATGTGTTGCGTCCTCTTCATCGCATAATCTACATTATGGTTCTTTACTGAAGATGTCCACTGTATGCAGATGTGCCCTGGCACCCACGAAACAGTGACGCTGTTATGTTTTGCCAGAGCGATAAGGTTTTGAGAACAATCACAGATCTGTTCTGATGTTATCTAATAGCAAGCTAGAGCCTTCAGTGTTGCCTGGCTGTCAGATATGAGACCGGTCCTGTCCCTGTAACCCCTCCTTAGACTCTCCCGAAAACAGACATCAACAACATGAATTTCTGCCTAAAATACTGTGGAATGTTGCCTCATTGTTTCATTTATGTTAAGTTTGAGTGTGTTCTCGTGTATTCTGGCATCTGCAGCATGGTAAGTTTGGACCTAATCGCATACCAGACGAGGTTTTCTAGCTGAATCACTGTTCGGACAAAACCCGCCTTCCAATCTAGTTGAATGGGGTTGGGTCTGTTAAAGTTATAAGTTTTTGACATGATGTCACTGCTTATTTCTAACGTAAGTTCGTCATCATACCTTTGATGCTGGTGTATCTGAGGGCAGGTCCAGTCCATTAGATGCTGTTTAGTTCCAGCCTGTAAGCCCCCATACTCTCCTCAGTAATGATTATTATATCAAGAAAAGGGAGGTTCAGTAGAGTTTCCATAGCTGCTGTTGGAATGCTTCTTATGATACCGTGAGTTTGAAGAGCTCCAGAATAGCCCGTCTTTGCATGGGTCTTATCACCACAGTGTATAGTCAGTGTAAAAAGTGTGCCTTTAATCCCCACGTCGTGCCCAGTGCCTTTTTTGTTGAGTTGTAAATATTGTAATCCTCTTCTGACTGAAATTAATTTTGAATCTTCAAATGTCTTAATATACATTTTTGTGTTCTCATATGTGTTCCTTTAATGAAATATATACGGCTGTATAAGTACTGCCCATAGCTCTACTGAATCTAAAGGCTTTTCATGGTCGACAAAGGGTACATACAGATCGAATTATACTCGTTGCACTTCTTGATCATTGTCTTTAATGTTTGGAGATGTTCGCACGTGGTAAAATCCGCCCTGAAGTCAGCTTGTTTACGTGACTGGTAGAAATTTAGCTTTTTTGTTATTCTATTTTATATTATTTTTGTGAAAGGTTGTACACTTGGAATAGTAAATAAACTTGTGAAATTGTACAATTGTCATCCGAATTCGATAAGTACCTATCCGTTCCATTTTAAATTTTGTTTACTTTGAAACGTTAACGATACAATAGCAAAATCAATTAATATAATAATGTTGTGCGTTGGCGTTTCCTATGCATTAAAAAACTAATTAAACATATTTTCCTAAACGATTTATTGTCCATGAATTTCCACGACTAAAAAATATATAAAAATATTATGTCACCGAGGGAGCAATAAAAATAAAAATCCAATAAAAATCGACATTAATATTTTCATCTTTATAGTCGAAGCAATAAAAAAATCGACTCGAGCATTTAAAGACCTTCGTTAATTTGCGATAACTATCGTAATATTCAAAGTTATGTAATTTACTGGTTTTTTACTTTAACGAAGATTATTCGGCCAGTGGCGTTTTTTGGGGTTGCCAAATTAACTTTTCAAAGAATAAAGGGGAGAACAGATCCTAAGAAATCTAGAATTAACTTAAAAATGTGAAGTAAATAAGCAACCGAAATATTATTAAATTAATTTTAATACAAAAAAATTTCTCCTCCTATTTTTTATTTTCATGTAACCACCACTGAAATGGGATTACAAAAGCGAAATTCGACAGCAAGATTTTTTTTTTGATTTTCAACCTGAATGCAATAAATCTATTTTTATCAGCTGATCTTCAACCAGCAAGTATCAAAAAAGTCAAATGAGATTTTGGCGATGCATCGCAATTTTCTACAAGCAACTATCTTCGAACATACCCCTATAGAATTAGCGTAACGTCAGAACTAGGGCCCGGTTATTTGAACGCTGAATAACGTAATAATATTTTTATTTATATTTGAAAAAGCGTTGATAAACAGTAGATACTTCGTCTCTTGGTACACACATACCGATTTTATGCTATCCTTTTTCTAATTGCATTATTTAAACGAGTATCATATGATAATCGGTACGTTAATTCTAGAAATGAATTTAAGGTTGCCTAAATTAATATTATTGTTATTTTCAATATGTAAACAATATCTAACCATATTTACCAATAAAAACAAGTTTTTAAATCCCATTTTTGTTAATATTAATTGCAAAATTCGCATTTATAGTAATTTCTAACATTTAAAAGACTGAAAAGAACCACGACAAACAATTAAACTGAAAGAAATGATAAGTAAACATGTTTATGTCTGTCAAACATCAAAAAAGCCTCTTTTCCACCGACCATAAACAGCCTTCAAACAAATCTATTGTTGTTTAAATCTATATGGTATGATCGAAGGCAACTACAAATGAAACTCTTGAACAAAACCTGTTTTTTTACACATGTTCACTTTGATACGTTGTTTTATTTACTTTTATTTTAAGATAAATAGATTTAAGGAATATTATTTTCTCTTTTGTGGAAGTCCTGATGAAGGGAATAAAATTTCTCGAAAGTTAAGCAGCGCGCCCACTGGTTCGGTTCAGACCGCTCGGTTCCGCACAATCGGCCAGTTTTGGTTTACACGTAAATAAATGAGAGCCCGCTCACTGGTTCCGACCGGCCAGAACGCTTCAGCGCTTTCAGCATCGGAACCAGTCAGCGGGCTCTCATTTATTTACGTGTAAACCAAATCTGGCCGATTGTGCGGAGCCGAGCGGTCTGAACCGAACCAAACCAGTGGGCGCGCTGCTTTAGACTAACAAAAAAGTGTTTTCCTTCTGGCCAACCGTGCTTTTGACTGCAGCCCCTCAAAAGTTTTTTTAACTAGTCCAGTCACGAGAGTACCTTGTGCGGCTTCGTCCGCAAAATATTTGTTTTGTCGCATAAATAAATGGACTATAAATTGTAGAAAAAGTTTCGATCATATATTCAGGACATAATTATGTTTAGAATAATAAAAACAATTATTCGACTGAATTAGTTGAGTGCTATGTAACACCATCCCGAAAATCACGTAATTTTACATATTTTTTTAATCATTTTCACCCTTTGTAATAAAGATATCGCAAAAACCTTTCTTATTGTTAACCTACACCATATCACGAATTGGTGTGCGAAATTTCGAGTCAATATCTTTAACCGTTTAGGTTGTACGTTGATCGATCGTCAGTCAGCCAGTCACGACTTATGTGAGTATATATATATATATATATATATATATATATATATATATATATATATATATATATATATATATATATATATATATATATATATATATTGTCGTAGTACTACGGATGAAATTAAAATCACGATGTCTGGTCGATAAAGGGAAATGCCACAAAATAATCAATATCCTACCGACACGTTCCGCCCGAAAATAAGTACAAATATCAGTTCCAACTATATATAAGTACGTCAACACAAGGTGTCTGGGAAAGATGCCAGCGGACCCACTGATGAATCGAACCGTTGTACCGCTGGTATCGTGGACGAAACACCGCTGTAAAATTTTAGGTCAATTTCTCAGATTGTATATCGTGGTTACGAATACAACAATATATATATATATATATATATATATATATATATATATATATATATATATATATATATATATATATATATACTAATGTCGCTGGAGACAACCCGACTAAAATATTTTCAAGATGATGGCACTTCCGGTTATACCGGAAGAAGGTATCAACTTGCTTATTTTAAATAGAACACCCTATATATTATTGCATTTTTGAATTGTGCGTAAGATTCTAGACACATTTTTGACATATTTAAGTTTTCATGTCAAAAAAGACGTTTGCAGGCCCTAAAATAATTATCAATTTTTCCTATATAATTTACTAGATTTATAATACTTTGAAAACCAATAATACAGGGTGTTCAGAAAATAAGATTTAAAATTAAATTGAAGGAATCGTCAAAAGTCAAATTTTTCAAATGGAAACCCCTAGATTTTCTAATTTTATCTTATTTAGCATTAAAAATGAGGGTAAGTTTGTTTACAATTGTCTATGCCGAAAATTTTTAGTTTTCGAAATATTGCCAATTTAATATTTTTGTATGGTGATTTTGCTGCGGATTTTTAGTTTAGTTATAATCTTAGTTGGGACGTTTTACTCATACATGGCTATTACGGTATTGAAAAATAATCAAATGCTAAAGAAATTATACAAACGAAGATTATTTAAATTTATTTATTATTTATCGAGATTGTGATAAAGTTATAATAAGAACATGTGGCACATTTGCCATTCGAAATTCTCGAAAACAGAAGCCATCACAACGTGATGTTAAAGAAATTATCGGAAATGTTAGAAACTTTAGATTCGACAAGGCAATAGTGCAAAAGAAATAAATAACCATTACTGGTGTTGAATAAACTAGTTCTTTTAGATGTCTCCGGAGGTAAGCCATAAAACAGGCCCACCTCGACCTATCCATCGAGGATCAAATATGTTAGTTAAGTGTTGACGTACTAAAACGAGGTGGAACACCATCATACATGTACCACATTTGCATTCTTCTATCAGGAGGTACCTCGTCCAATAAATTATTTAAATTTTGCTGCAAAAATTGTAAATAAATCTTACCATTGAGTCTTCCGTTCAAAACAAAGGGACCTATGTTATTTCCGATGTTGCCAGCATACACATTTACAATAAACCGTTGTTGTTGTTTATTTTGAATTATAGCGTGCCGGTTTTCATCAGCCCAAAAACATAAATTGTGTGAGTTTATTATCTTTTGTAAAATCGACCTCATCGGTAAACAAAATAAAGTTAGAAAAATTTTGATTTAGGTCATGTTGCTGTATAAACCAGCTGGAGTACTGAGGTCTTGCGGGATAATCATCCGGAGCGTGTATTTTTTCAACGTAGTGAAGTAACTGTTCTGTTAGAGTTTCATGTACAATTGATTTTGTAACCTTATTTTGTGACGCGAGCTTTCCTATGCTGTTTGAAGGATTGTCAGCAATATCTTGCATAATTTGTTCCCCTACGTGAAGGTTTCGTGCTTTCCTGGGTGAGTCCTCACCGCCACGTCACAGCAAAAATGACCCTGAATAAAACATGTAAAAATTTAATTCGTTAACTCTAACAATTATTTTTTAATTATCTTTTACCGGTTTCTCTTAGGCTTCGATCAACCCTTTGAAAGGTGTTTGCTCTTGGCAATGTTCGAGCCGGAAATCTTACAGCACAAAGTCTTATTGCCTTCGAAGAATTTGTCAGCGTTTCACCATAAATTAAATTGAATATCAGCATACTTTGCGTAAGAATATTCTTCCACTTTTTAAAATTATTTTTACTTGAAGGCGGTTTTGACATGTTCCGTCAATAATAATTCATTATGTAGGTATTAACAATAACAACCTGATTTTTTCCTGTTTGTGTTTAGCATTAGTAACTTTTGACAACCTTCTTTGAAGAGGAATGATCAAAGTATTTAAAAAATCAGTTTTCAGTTCTGTAAAACGACACATGTGAAAAATTTGGTCCAACGAGTTTGGCTGCAAATCCGTTCCCGACATCTCTGATGATCTAAAACATTTACTGTAGTCTAGTTTAATGATCATGGCCTTTATAAAATATTAAAATTTCATTAAACTATACAAATCGGTTCAAGACTTAGAGCCGATACGATAAATCGCTGGGTACCTCTTTAGGGCATTCCATTTAAATTTTAACAACCTTGGAGTAAAATTTTTTGTTAGGTCACTCTGTATATTTCACAATAATTTTAAAATGTGGTCCCAATAGACCTACACATCCATTATGTGTATTTTTTAAAAAATTATCGCTCTCTCTATATGATTCGGACAGAAATATGGTGTTCCACCCTGTATACAGTTGGTCGGTGAGAGAACATTATTCTTCTAGTCCAAGGCATACGAGACAAACGAATCATTATTTTTATGAATACAGATTTTCTTTTGACTTCAATCGAAACATTATTTTATTGACAGTCATCGTTCCAAGTTTTATTTACCTTATGTTTTTGAGAAATTTTGATTACTCAAGTTATTTTAAAACAAAAGATATATATATATATATATATATATATATATATATATATATATATATATATATATATATATATATATGAAAACTAAAAGCAATCCAGGGGATTCAATAAAATAAGCATCATTGGCTGCTAGGAAATCCTTAGAAATACTAAGGAAAAATGCTTTTTGAGGGTGTAAACATATGTGTTAAAAATCTTATACTACGCCACTGATGGCCACACATTCTCAATCGCTATAGTCAATTTAGGAGCGTAGAAAACATTTTAATTAAAACTATGCATTTACCTCCAATTTAATAACAATAAAGTAGTTCGTAAACACACATTGAAGATGGGCCAATTACATTATTTGATGTTTAGTCACTGTAATAATAGAAAATTATTGTTTTATTGCCAAAATGATAGTAATAAGTAGGTGTAGAAAACGTTAATAGACATAATAAATAACAAGTAAATAACAATTTGTAAAAAAATTTATGGCTAGTTATATACCGTACGCAAGCACAGAATCGTTCAGTAAACAAAAAATTATTATAGCGTATATTTTGTCCTAATTCGCCATCTAGAGTTAAAATAATTCATGACAGACCACTAAAACTGGCAAAAATAAGGATGTCAATATTGTGGGAAAAATTTGATTAAGTAATATCAGAGAACTCTCAGAGAAACGATTATTTTGGCTATGAAATCGTCAAGAACAATTTCCCTACAGCGCTTTTCTGGACTTCATATCACGAACCCCCCGTAATGAGGAGGCATCGGATCGTACCTACGCCACTGCCAAAAATTTAATAATTGCTTCGATTTTCCAAGAAGACATCTAACAGCAGCATCCCCAAGGAATACTTAAAAGGTTTAGGAATATTTTATGAACTTAAATCCCTTAAACATTGGCAAGTTGAGACCTCCGTTAATGTTTTTGGCGGTGCCCAAGTTAAATAAGCTTTGATCAGCGAGTTTTAGGGACCAGGTTGTTAAATTTTTGATTAAATTCAGTAAAGTTGATTTGCGATGGTAATGCGGAGATTAAATTTAGAATTTAGAGACTGGGGGGACAAGACCTTACGGTTGGGGTTGATGGTTTCGGAACTCGAAATACTTTAAACTTCTTAAACCGTAAATTATTATGTAATTAATTAGGTAATAGTGTAACGTGACAAAATTGCTGATACACACTGTCAAACATAAGTTTAGATAAACCTATTCAACCCAGCGCCCAGTAAATGATAGTTTAAGTCAAGAACGCTAAGCTGGAATTAATCGCCATGCGAAAATGTAATGTTTTATTACTTTTCAACGTTATAAACAAATAGCGTTTCATCAGTTATAACGTACGTATCGTCGTGTATGAAGGAAAGTGGGAGTCTACTTATAGGCGCTTACCTAATGTACATAATCCACTATAGTTTTGCTGATCCTTGCCTTAACGCTTTAAACCCATATAAATCTATTTTCATTTAATAATTATAAGCATCTAATCATAAAATGAACAATACAATTGCAATAACTTCAATTATTATAACTATTCTTGCATGTATTGGTGCGCTGTATCAGTTTTTTGAATTCTAATACTTTCCATATGAGTTAGCCCCATATGAAGTGATTTTGAAATCGTAGCATTTAAATTTACCAGTTTACATCAATGCTACATGTTTTTAGTAATATGGCATAATTTGTATATTTTTACCTGATTAAATTTAATTATTTATCCTGTAATTTAAAACTGTAAGCATGGAATTTGTTGTTTTGGTTTACAACTCTTTTGGTCTTATAACTTATCACTCTTTCTTCTTAACAGAGTTTGTAAATTGCTGTAGTTTATATATCACATTATTTGGTTTGAATTTAAAAACCGTAAAATATTTTATTTTTAATAAATTTTCATTTATTTACATTCCATTTCAGTATTAAAAATATAAGGTTATAGTTAGTAATATAGTTCAGTTAGCATTTCTTGTGGATGTATACCCGATTCGTTTGACACGAGCAGGGCATGTAGAGACCGATCATTTAAGGTTGAGTATACAGTATGGAATTTGTAGCAATTATTTTGAAGTTTGTTTTAATCATGATTGGTAACTTTGGACTGTTTGATCATAATTTTCTTTTTAATAATTTACCATGGCTTGCCAATATTTGATGTATTACCTGGTAATCAGTGTAAGTTCGGAACTAGATTAGAGTGCTACAGGTTGAGAATAAGGTTGGCAAAAGTAACAACAAATACCCCTAAGATTTGTCACGTCTAGTTGCGAGAGAGATTTTCATTTTCGTTTCTTTTACTGTTGAACCGTCGAAGGCAGTAGACCAATTCTGCCATTAGATTTGAAAGGGCAGACGGTCAAGTGTATTTTTTTTGTTAAAGTCCACTAATCAATGGGGTAAGATTTTGCCCCTTATCTTTACGAACATGTGGTAAAAATAACATTTTGTTTCAGGGCTATCTGACGCAAGTTCTTTTTCATCTTTGGCTTCGTCTCATTCCTTTTACTGTGTTTTTCCATTCTAATTTTCTCGGCTGTTAAGGCTTTCTGATTCTTCAGAATGATAATAGTCATTATGTAGTATCTTATGTCTCATTTTCTTTTTTGGGGCAATTTTTTATTTAACAATTAAGATGTGAAAAAACAGGTTTTTTTTGAGGTCTAGGAAAAGCTATTATTTTTCAGTAAAAAAGTTTCAAACAAAAGTTGTGCAAATTGAAAATATCTATAAAATGAGCTACAGCTAATCAAAAGCGGAGAATTTGTTTGTTAGTTATTGCAAAGAACCTGAGAAAATGGCTGTTTTTTCAATTGGTAATAAACAATAGTTTATTATATTTCATTAACTTTATACTACACTCATCAAAATCGGATAGTTTGTTCATTAGTTATTACAAAAAAAAACCTACTATTAGTTATTACAAAAAAAAACCTGCTATTGGTTATTACAAAAAAACCTGCGAAAATGGCTGTTTTTTTTTTCAATTTTTTATAAACAATAAAAAAAATATACTGCATTAACTTTATACTGCAACTAAAAGAGCCTCTTGTTGCATAAAACAAATATGCAAAATTTCATGTAAAAATATTCGATAATTTTTTGCATAATGAATTTGTTTAAAACTTTTTATGTTTTTTTTATTGTTTATTATCAGTGATCTAGAGGTCGTACAGCGGCCTGCGGCTACGCAAATTAAAGTTCCAGACTTATACTAACAATAACAAAAAAGAACGAAATGAATTGTTGATCTTAAATTGTTTAAACAGATAAATAAAACTGGGGTTTGCTTTTTCGTTATAAACAAATAGAATAGTTTTTCGACAATTGCTGATATTGAAATGCCGATAAGTGGACGCGATAGCTGAGATTTTCAGGCACATTTTGAAAAAAGAAAATTATGTACGACCACTAGAAGCTGATATAGAGTCCTTTTTTCAAAAAATCGCGACGGAGTTGTTTATTAGCATTAAGGGGATCATTTAAGTAGGAACTCATAGGAATATGATTAAACTATTGTATGCACTAGTTTTCAACTCAATTATTTTAAAACTGTTGGTGTAGCAATAGTTTAAAGTTGTATCTCCAAAAGTCAGAAAGTGAGCAGTGGAGGGATTTGTTTTAGCCTGCGGCGCGCGGAAAAAAATTGGCTCGGACGTTTCAAGTTCGAACAATGAATGATATGTTTTTGTAATCAAATTATTGTTAAACATAGCAATAAGCAAATTGTTGCACTTTTATACATTTTATGCATAATTATTTTTACCGTACTTACGTGCTTTTCAAATTGCGAAAAATTGTTACAGTGGTCAACAGTGCACTATTAATTAGGAATATTAAAAATTGGATTGATTTTTAATGTACCATTAATATTTATCGAGATATAATTCCAAAAACATTTAATATTCATAATTAGTAGTATACTGTTGACCATTGTAACATTTTTTTCTTAATTTGAATAGCACGTGCAACAATTTGTTTATTGCTATGTTTAACATATTTGAGTGATAATTGATTATAAAAACATATCAACCATTGTTTATATCTCGTAGAGAAACCACAAATTAAAAAAAAAAGATTCTACTACTAATATTCGACGAGATAATCCAGATTTTGCCGGTGAAATGAATGTGAAGCGTCCGAGTCAGCTTTTTTTTCCGGGCGCTACAGGTTGAAAGAACGCCTCCCTTCACTGCTCATTTTCTGACTCTTGGAGTAGGTGCAACTTTAAACTATTACAACATCAATAATTTTGAAATAATTGAGTTGAAAACTGCTGCATACAATAGTTTAATCATCTCCCTATGAGTTCCTACTTAAATAATCCCTTAATAATAAACAACGCAGCTGCAATTTTTTCGAAAAAAAATTCTATCTCAGCTTCTGGTGGTAGTGCAGAATTTTTTTTTCAAAATATGCGCTAAAATCTCACCCATCACTTCCACTTATCTGCATTTCGATATCAACAATGGTCGAAGAGTTATTCTATTTGTTTATAACGAAAAAACCTACCACAACTTTGTTTATCTATTTCAACAATTTAAAATCAACAATTAATTGGTTCTTTTTTTGGTATTTTAGTATAAGTCTCGAGCTTTCATTTGAGCATCTGCAGATCACTGTACGACCTCTAGATCGCTGAGAATAAACAATAAAATAAAACATAAAATGTTATAAACAAATTCACTGTGCAAAAAACTATTAAATATTTCTTCTTAAAATTTTGCCTATTTGTTGTATGCAACAAGAGTCTCCTTTTGGTGTAGTATAAAGTTAATGAAATATAATGAACTACTGTTTATTACCAATTGAAAAAAACAACCATTTTCTCAGGTTCTTTGCAATAACTAACAAAAAAATTATCCGCTTTTGATTAGCTGTAGTTCATTTTATAGGTATTTTCAAAGCGCACAACTTTTCTTTGAAACTTTTTTATTGAAAAACAATAGTTTTTCCTAGAACTCGAAAAAACTGTTTTTTCTTAATTGTCAAATAAAAAATTTTCCCCAAAAAAGAAAATGAGACAGAATATACTACATAATTACTATTATCACTCTGAAGGTTCCTACGTAGTCAGAAGTCTACTGACAATAAATTTCTTCCAGATGCTAATTCCGCTGACCTAATATTTTCTTTCTTACGATAAAAAGCATTGAACGTCATATATAATTTCCAAGGTTAATAAATTTTCTGTTGAAAAAATTAACATAGTTTTGTTGTAAATGTGATCTTTAACTAATCAGGAAGTTGTGTATATTTTCAGTGTCCATGATTCCATCTGATGTAGTTGAGAATTTCCTTTGTACGATATAATGTCACAAATAATACATCTGTTAGTATCTATTATATAAATATTAGAGCATCTCGTTGATAATTGCGTTGATATTGATTCTTGACTAAGCCTAACTTTTTCCAATTCCTCAATATTACCTTGATTTAGATCGCAATTTTATTATTTTTAGATTTTCATTCGTAATTCTTAAGCTATCTAGGATTTTTTTATGTGTATATTTTTTATTGGTTAGTGGTACTTGAACGAATCTAAATATTACATCAATCGCATTCAATAATCACATCTTGTACTGAATTAATATTTATATAAAGTTGCTTGAAACTAAATATTATGTTTGAAGTATTGCATTATCTGCATAAAGTGGGGTTATATAGTAATTTTACCTTCTTTGGCTGTTATATCCAAACGAAATACAATATCCAGATGCAAATCGGCAACGTCGCGTATTCCAAACCTTCCTTGATCAGTACTCGTTAAATTTATGCCTTTTTTTATTTTCTTGACAAATGGTGCACAAATCAGTGGTAAAAAACAATTTTTTCAAGATTCACTCACATTGCTAACCTCAACAACTTGTGTATTTCGAATATAAAACTCAACAGTACCTGTGAACGAAAGTAAAGGCAGTAGCGTCACTAACAAGATGCAGCCTGTTTAGCTATTAACTCGATTTATCCGATCATAATTGTTCTAATCCCTTAATCTCAGCTTAAAAATATTGTCTAACTCATGTGGTATTAACAAAATGTATACAATATATTTACTACAGTATGATATTGAATTTTATTCATTACGCCACATTTTGAACAGGGATTGTAATCATTATGGAAAATAGACATCAACACGCTTGCTCGAAATAACTGAAGTTGTAATATATTGTTTATTTTATCATTGGATGCTTATAGTTTATATATATATATATATATATATATATATATATATATATATATATATATATATATATATATGCAGTAAGTGAGCGCCTGTAACAATAATAATACTGCATATTTGCATCGTGATTAATCCTAGTTTGTCCTTCCTGACTTGAATTATCAATTGCTGGGCGCAGAATTTGAAAATATCTTTTAGTCTCATTAACTGTTAGAGCCAAATCTGGACTATGGGGCGTGTAGATCAGCTTTGACAAATGCTTTACTCTAATGTGATGAAGCCGCGTCCTCATATATAGCCATTATTCTTTTCTAGATATTTTTAACTATTATGTTATCTCGATGTATCAATTTCACGAAACTTTTTTTTTTGTTACAAAATATTTAATGATACACAAAATAATGAATGAATTGATGTCAAATTTGACACACAAATAGAAAAAGATTGTCACTATTGAAGGTGACCAGGCAACGCACATTCATTTGTTTCTTTCATTGCGAGGTATATATACTTTTTAGTATCCCTCGTAATTTGATGTAGGTAAGTATTCTCATAATTTTTGGTTCGCGTTAAGTTAACGTCTTTTGTAATTAGCCAATTGTAGCAAAATCGAGCTCAATCGAATCATCCAAAAGTTATTCAAAGACTTCCCAATCTGGATTTCTACTATTTGACCCGGAATCTCCATCTATGTGACCCAAAATTCTCTTAAAATGTCCCTATTTCCATTATTTTCCATAAATTCGAGGACCGGGCAACGATTACACGCTCGGTTCCCGAATCGAATTATCCCGACATAGGTGTTAAAACATAAAATCGCCGAATACGAATTACATGTCCCAATTTGACGATGTAAATTGGTAGGAACGAGCGTCATGGATGTTACTACGTTGCCGAAATTCATTTTAGATCATGTCGCAAGGGATTCTGAATAAAAATCATGGTTGGGTTGATTTTGATTTTTTTTTAAATCAAAAATCATAGATATCTTTTTTTTTTTGATATTTCCACATAAAATTCCATTGGAAACAAATCGAGAGAGAGAGGATTTAATCATATTTATAAAATGTATTTTATTATTTAGTATAAATATCCAAGTAAATAATTCACTGAATATAACCTTAATATTTTTATTTTATGTTGAAACTTGGGTTTTCATGGAAAGTACAACTGGGATTTTTCCCGTTTTCAGTCCGTTTGTTAGTAAAAAACCTTCACGACGTTTCGCCAACATTTTAGCTGGCATTTTCAACTGATGCTTCCTTGACGACTGCTGGGCTTGGAATGAGCATGCTGACCTTCCGTTAGCCTTTTTATAGTTTGGCGCTTTCTCAGGTTATACCTTGGTTCTGCCTGATTGGTTTCTTTGCTTCCCTGGGTCTGAACCTCCTCTCGGCTCGCTGTTCTGTGTCTCTGGTGTGTTATTCTTTATTGGGTTTTGATTAGAGTTTTCCATGTTTTCCATGTTTTTAATGTTTTCAATTTCGAGAGCTTCTCTTATGATATATGTTCTATAGTGCTTTATGGGTGTGATCAGCTGGGTTTCCTGGAAATTTATAGTGTGTTATCACTCTTGATGATGTTGGAATAAAGTTGATGTGGTTTATTTATTCTTCATGTTATTTTAATGTTTTTAGACTCTGGTAGCGTTTCTTCTGTTTGTATAGCCGATGTATTATTTTTCAGTCTCTACGTGGGAGTCAACAAGCAGCTACCTTTCTTTAACCTTCTAGTCACCAGAAATTACGACCTAGAAATCGAGTATATGGTCTACAAAAAATCACATATACAAACAGACACGTGAACGCCGAATCTCACCACCATCCATCACAGTTGCAGTCAGTCGCCAACACACTAATCTCCAGATCCTTGCAACTAACCAAACCCACGAATCACCAAGGAGAACTCAACAACGTCACAACAGCTCTAAAACAAAACAACTACAATGAACACAATGTCAAAAAGACAATACCAGAGACAAGGAAGATAAATTCGAACCAAACACCACATTGTCATACATAAAAGGTGTAACAAACGTAATAGAAAGAATTCTGAGGAAGCATGACATATGCACAATTTACAAGCCACAAACAACAATACACAAATTATTAGGCAATCCCAAAGATAAAATACCATTGGAAAACCAAGGAGTGTACAACATCCCATGTAAAAAATGTGAAAAATAATACATCGGTCCAACAGAAGAATTTTTACAGAGTCCAAGAACATAAAAATAGCATAAAGAATAAGCAAACATCATCAGGAAATATCACACACTATACATTTCCAGGAAACCAAATAGATCGTACCCATACAACATTTTAGAAGATGCATTACCAGAGAAGCTCTCGAAATAGAAAACACTAAAAACCTTAACAAGAGAGATGATGCTTAAAACATTACAAATACATGAAAACCTTAATTAAAACCCAACTAAAAATAACACACCAGAGAGACAGGACAAAGAGTCGAGAGGAGGCCCAGACCCAAGGAAGCAAGAAAATCAACCAGGCAGAACCACAGATTTCAGAGAAATTAATATTACTTTAATATAGATTCTCGTCGAAAAATCGTTTAATTTTCAAAAAAGTTGAATTTCCATTGAAGTTTCAATAATTTTTCAACGAGAACAATGTATGTTACCAGAAAACGTGTGAGAACACTGTACAAAGAAATGAAATAATTTTTTTTTGGAATGAAAAATATTTTCACAAATATTTGGAAAATCGCTCTTAGACGCATTTTTCGGAAAATCACCAACGCTATTCGTAATCAGCGGTTCAAAATACATGAAAAAGATTTGTTAAGTGACCGGATCTTAATCGAAGACCATCAATAAGGACCTTTATGAGGCGTCTAGATGTGGTAAATCGGTGAGTTTTTGGTAAAAAATCTTTCAGGAAGGAAAAAGTTGCAAAAATAAAAAAAATATTGCACGAAAATATAACTTTCGACAAATAACCTTGAATAAGAAAAAGTGAAAAAGCTTCAGTAGAAACTTGAGAAAAAATATTCCAATATGATTTGATTATTTTTCGACCTTAAATCGCTCGTAGCTCGAAAATGAAGAGTTTTTCGAGAAAATTGCAAGATTAAAAAAGTGTTTATTATTAATCAAAATACATGATAAATATTACTATCGATTTTTCGAAATTTATAGAAAATTTGCAACCGGTACGAAAACATTTTATTAAGGTTTCCTCCTGTTAATCCTCCGTGGTCGGTTAACTCGTTTTTCTGCGTCTTTTTAGGGATGCACGGCTCATCTATTAATAAGATATATATTAAATATCATAGCCTACTGTTAGTTTATGTCTAAATTTTTAGAAAAATCAATATTTCATGTTCATTAATGAAATCAAATTATACAACTTTGAACAGCTTAAGTAAATTGAAATCGGGCTCTCAAATAATATATAGGGTGTTCTATTTAAAAAAAGAAGAGTGTGGTCTATAACTTAAAATCTGAAGAGGCCGTGGACCTAGTATTTGCTCGTATAATGCTCTAAGAAAAGTTTCAAGATGAGCATCTGTTTCAATGTTAAGAAATTAATTACCAAAGTTGACGAAATTGAGTTGCATAATGTGTTTCAGTTGAATAAAAGTTTTGACAATAAAAATCTAATATCTCGACGATGAAAGAAGATAAACAAGTTTATCTTATTTTAAAAGTTAGATCACGCAGAATACAAAAAAATATCAGTGACATAAAAAATTGTTAAATTCACCCCCATGCAAGAAAAATGGAAATAAATTATAAAATAATATATCAATGTCAAACTTTTTTTGCCGTCAAGTGCCATCGAAATAAATAATCTAAGAGAAAAAAACGTTCAATCTTACCTACAGGGTCGTAAATAAAAAAATAAAATTCTAATCTCACCTCTATCTTGCGCTAAGGGTGAGTTCCTGCTAGTAAATCACGGCCAAACTTTTTTTCAGTCAAGTGTCATCGATATAAACAATTGAAGAAAAAAAAAATGTTTAATCTAAATTACAGGGCTGAAAATAAAAAAAAAATAATTCTAATATCAAATGATGATGCAAATATCTTTTTCATACTTCCTGTAATTTAATTGATGCAGAAATAATTCTTTACAAATTTGTATAAATATTTTTTGGCATTTTTGGCTGTTAGGGGTTGTTTTCATCTCCAGGGAAGAGTGAGTGTCAATGAAAATGAACCATAAATATATGGAAATTTTTCGTGCATAGGGGTAGCTTTACCATGTCTAAAGGTTAAATTCAATAATTTTTTTATGTCAATAATATTTTTTGGTATTCTACGTGATCTAAGTTGTAAAATGAGAGATAGGCCCTTGAGGATGGCTTGGAAGTTCATTCCATTTACACTAACTTTTCAGAGGCATTTGATAGGGCTCGCTACAACGTATTGTTAAGCAAACTTAAAAACTTGGGTGTCTGGTTTGTTGTTTGAATGGATTGAGATCTACCTTAATGGTCGAACTCAGATAGTTCGAGTGAACAATTTTGTCTCTAGGGAGATTCCAGTCCCTTCGGGGGTACCTCAGGGGTCTCACATTGGGCCCCTACTGTTTAATCTTTTGATGAATGATGTCAAAAAGGGTTTAAAAAAACAACTTTCTTTTGCTTGCTGACGAATTGAAATTGTTTAGGGGCACTGACAGTTTGAATTATTGCCGGTTGCTTCAGGGTGACCTTGATCGGTTTTCAGCATGGTGTGACAGAAATGAGATGCGTTTAAACACTACCGAACATGAGATTCTCTCGTCAACGTTGAGGGGTGATTTTTGAATATCAATTCGGGAGTGATATTGTGTTGTCTGCTGTTCTCGTTAGGGATCTCGGAGTTACCTTGGATCCAGAGCTCTCATTTACTGAGCATATAGTAAATATTGCGACCAATGCCTATAAGTTACTGGACTTTATAAAAAGGAGCATCTACAGTACTTGAGACTTCTTTACTGCTCTCTGGTAAGGTCCTCCCTTGAGTTCGCCTCGTCTGTGGTACATTATAACAATATTGAATTTCATTATGAATTAATGGGTAATTTGACAGGCCTTCCACAACTGTCTGTCAGAAGAGCCCATCATGACCAGCGTCTTTTTACAAGGTGGTCAACCCCCTTGTTTACTGTCCTGCCTTGCTTGTCAGTATGGGGTTGCATGCCCCCATCAGGCCAGATATTTTTTGTATCAATACAAAATTTTTATCCCAGTTTAAATATATAACTTATGATGTTAAATAGTTATTTACTGTTATAGTTATTTGTAGATATTAAATTCTATTGTTTTCGTAGCTTAATTTAAATTCTTTACGTTGGTATTAGTATTTGATGTTTGTAAATTTGTTAATGGACATCGTCCGTGAATAAATAAATAAATAAAGATGAACTCGTTTATCTTCTTTCATTCTCGAGATACTGGATTTTTAATGTCAAAACTTTTATTCAACTGAAACACATTATGGATCCTAACTTCCGCAACTTTGATAATTAATTTCTCAAAATTGAAACAGATGTTTATTTTGAAACTTTTCTTAGAGCATTATTTTATAAACTTTTAATTAGCACCCATTTTGGTTTCAAATACGAGGTCAACGAAATAGACTAATTTTCACCTATTTTTGCTGTCACTCTTTTCATACTCAATTATAAAGACATTGTACGAACGACATAAATATTCGTTTATTTTTTGACTATGCTGGTTGTTCTCGTTGAACATTGTTTGTGTTTCCACATGCATAAAAATACGCCATTAAATAGGTTGTCTGGAAATATAGAGTGCGGAGGCTAAGGTACTCTAAAGCCCACGGCAAACCGTGGGAGTTTTTAATAAGCGAAAATTTCAATGACGGGAAAATATAAATTACATAAAAAATACTAAATTAACATACTCGCGGTGTTGCCAAAGGGTGGTTAAAAAAATATCACTAATAATATTGTCAAAAATTCCGCTGCAGACCGCTACTTACAATCTGTACGTGGTTACGTGCGAACGCTATTGGTGTTTACAAGGGTTGGGTTGATTTTAATCAAATGATTTAAATCATTTGATTTTCCTAAAACTTGGAGCAGCTAAAAAATGTCAATATACAAAACAACTTGAACTCATAAAGTTATAATTTATCATCATTTGCATTTACATTGTAAAATTTAAATAGCAATGCAAATTTTCCACCATTTTGAATCGCCAACCTATGTCTTAAATTGGTGTGAACAAAACCAGATATACTAAATACACGTTTCACTGACGCTGAAGAAGCAACTGCCTACAGGAACTTCTTTATTAGTGGTAACTGGCTCTTTCAGTCTCAGCATTTTGTGAAGTCCACTATTGAATTTTATTTATGTTTTTGTTACTTTCTCCGAAAATATTATTGTCTTAAAGGGATGGAAGCGTGTGTTCAATTTTATTGCTAGTGATATCAATTTCGTATCTGCAAATAATTAACCAATAGTTAATGCCAAATGTATTTTTTCAGGAGATATCATACTTTTGTTTTTCGGAATCAAACATATAGTACTACAAATTGATACGATAATAATGTTTGGTCATATCGATGATGAAATGCTTGGTTCTTTGTAGAGAAAGCTCTAGCTCTTCTTCACAGACAAGCTGTGTTTCCATTGCTCTACAGCATCTGAAATAGTTCTATTTTTTCTTGCCAGATATCGAGAGCCATTACTATAGATTTCATAAAACAATATTTAAATATTTTTTTGGTGCGCGTTTAAGTACAATATTGGATACTTCATGGTAAATGGTGAAATCAACCTTTCTTTTGTTTTCCTTGCTAATTTTTAAAATTACGTCCCACCGACATATACAGGCTGTTCTCGAAGTTGAGCCACTTCTTTTAACAGCTTGTAGAACTCGCAAAGAGAAATCGATTTCCATCTATTTAGAAACACATTATTTAAATGTTCGTGAACTTTTCGTTTGAAGTGTGACGGAGGTCCATCATGAAGAAGCACCATATTCTGCTTCATATTTAAAGGAACATCTTCTAATAATTGTGGCAGATTATTTTGAAGAAAGTCTAAATAATTTTCACTTGTCAGTCGATTTGGAAAAAAGTAAAGCCCAATAAGCATGCCATTTACTTCGCCAGCCCAAACATTTACTGAAAATCTGTTCTGAAAATGACTTCTCTTCACTGCATGCGGATTTTCTGCTGCCCAAACATGGTTATTGTGGAAATTATTTACTCCATTTTTTGTAAACATGTTTTCATCGGTAACCAAAATAAATTTGGTAAAATTGTCATTTCTGTGGTACTGATGTAAGAGTCAGTAACAAAATTCAACTTTTCTAGAATTTTTCAGCTTCTAGGATAATCTTCGGGTTGCAATGCTTGTGCTCGTTGATAATGGTATGGATAAAGTTGTTCTTGTTTTAAAGTTTTCCACACTTTACTATGAGCAACTTCTACTTGACCTGCTATGGACCTAATGTTCATTGTTGGGTCGTTTTTGACAATTTCTCACATTTCTTCCTCGATCTTCACCATTTTGCGTGGAGGAGGTCTTCCAGCGTGACCTTCTCGTTGTTATTTTAATTACCCGGTATCTCAAAGTCTTATAACTAAATTTATAAACATCCGTGGAGATGGGTGGTTTCGTAAAGGAAATTTCTCCGCGTACAAACGACATGCTGCGGCTGCATTTTTTTTGCACTCCCCGTAAATTAATATTACGTCCGTTAATTCATTGTTTTGATAAATGTGTGCTATTTTTATTGCAAAAAAACACCCACAAATGAAAAATAATATCACTCACTACTGTACGATTTATTTAGCACTGGTCAAATCGAACATCGCACTCAAAACCGTGTAACAATTACATACAAACAATAGGCATACCCAGTATCAGTAGTAAACAAAATTTTTACAATGCAGTGGTTGAAAATATCATGAAATAAGGTTTGTATTACAGTTTATAAATTTTTTAAATAATTGTTAATACTTTCTTTCTTTGCGAACTTTTATATAAACGATTTTTGATAAATCGATTTCTCTTTACGAGTTCGACAAGCTGTTAAAATAAATGACTCAATTTTGAGAACGCCCTGTATATAGTCTGCAACCCTATTCCAACGCAGATCGCCTGGAACAACTAATGTTTTGCCCCCTACTTGGCTGAATTTTGCTCGGGCTAGATGATTGTTACGGAAATTTGAACAGTGTGTTCTTTAATATCTTTTATTTCTAAGTCCTGATGCAGTAAATTCAAAAACTGTGCCGAGCAACCGTAGGTTATAAGCTTAGAACTGGTTCTTCCTTCAATACTTTTTCTCATGCCAACTATGTTCGCCGCATTGTCTGTGGCGAAAGATTTTCCATAATATTGATATTTTAGTTAACATGAAGCAATTAGATGAAAACAAAATTCCGTTAAATATTCCGTATGGAAATGCTAGTTTATCTTCTGTTGTTATAGTTTAACATATTACAGATTCGTTGTGAACCCGTCAATAGGCGTATTTACGTTCTGAGAGAGAAAAGAACATTTTTCTTTTTCTCTTTCATAAATTTTATCCAAAGGAGTAGTTATTTACTGTTATAGTTATCTGTAGATCTTAAGTTCTATTGTTTTCGTATTTTAATTTAAATTCTTTGTGTTGGTATTAGTATTTGATATTTGTAATTTTGTTAATGGACATCGTCCGTGAATAAATAAATAAATAAATAAAGATGAACTTGTATATCTTCTTTCATTCTCGAGATACTGGATTTTTAATGTCAAAACTTTTATTCAACTGAAACACATTATGGATCTTAACTTCTGCAACTTTGATAATTAATTTCTCAAAATTGAAACAGATGTTTATTTTGAAACTTTTGTTAGAGCATTATCTTATAAACTTTTAATTAGCACACATTTTGGTTTCAAATACGAGGTCTACGAAATAGACCAATTTTAAAAACCCTTTTTGCGGTCACTCTTTTCATACTCAATTATAAAGACATTGTACGAACGACATAAATATTCGTTTATTTTTTGACTATGCTGGTTGTTCTCGTTGAACATTGTTTGTGTTTCCACATGCATAATAAAAATACGCCATTAAATAGGTTGTCTGGAAATATAGAGTGCGGAGGCTGAGGTACTCTAAAGCCCACGGCAAACCGTGGGAGTTTTTAATAAGCGAAAATTTCAATGACGGGAAAATATAAATTACATGAAAAATACTAAATTAACATACTTGCGGTGTTGCCAAAGGGTGGTTCAAAAAATATCACATAATATTTTCAAAAATTCCGCTGCAGACCGCTACTTACAATCTGTATGTGTTCACATACAAGGGTTAGGTTGATTTTATTCGAATGATTTAAATCATAATTAAAATCAAGATTTAAATCATATGATTTTCCTAAAACTTGGAGCAGCTAAAAAATATCAATATATAAAACAACTTGAAATTTGCATTTTCATTGTAAAATTTAGATAGAAATGCCAATTTTCCACCATTTTCAATCCTCAAACTATTTTTTAAGTTGGTGTGAACAAAACAAGATATACTAAACACACGTTTCACTGACGCTGAAGAAGCAACTGCCCACAGAAACTTCTTTATTAGTGTTAACTGTTTGGCTATTTCTGTCTCATCATTTTGTGAGGTCCACTACTGAATTCCATTTATGTTTTTGTTACTTTCTCCGAAAATATTGTTGCCTTAAAGGGATGGAAGCGTCTGTTCAATTCTATTGCTAGTGATACCAATTCTGTATCTGCAAATAATTAACCAATAGTTTCTAATGCCAAATGTATTTCTTCTTTAGATATCATACTTTTGTTTTTGGGAATCAAACATATAGTACTACAAATTGATACGATGATAATGCTTGATCATATCGACGATGAAATGCTTGGTTCTTTGTAGAGAAAGCTTTAGCTCTTCTTCACAGACAAGCTGTAAGTGTTTCCATTGCTCTACAGCATCTGAAATAGTTCTATTTTTTCTTACCAGATATCGAGGGACATTACTATAGATTTCATAAAACAATATTTAAATATTTTTTGCTGCGCGTTTAAGTACAATATTGGATACTTCATGGTAAATGGTGAAATCAATCTTTCTTTTGTTTTCCTCGCTGATTTTTAATATTACGCCCCACTGACATATACAGGCTGTTCTCAAAGTTGAGCCACTTCTTTTAACAGCTTGTAGAACTCGTAAAGAGAAATCGATTTCCATCTATTTAGAAACACATTATTTAAATGTTCGTGAACTTTTCGTCTGAAGTGTGACGAAGCTCCATTATGAAGAAGCACCATATTCTGCTTCACATTTGAAGGAACATCTTCTAATAAGTGGCAGATTATTTTGAAGAAAGTCTATATAATTTTCACCTGTCAGTCGATTTGGAAAAAAGTAAAGCCCAATAAGCATGCCATTTACTTCGCCAGCCCAAACATTTACTGAAAATCTGTTCTGAAAATAACTTCTCTTCACTGCATGCGGATTTTCTGCTGCCCAAACATGGTTATTGTGGAAATTATTTACTCCATTTTTTGTAAACATGTTTTCATCGGTAACCAAAATAAATTTGGTAAAATTGTCATTTATGTGGTACTGATGTAAGAGTCAGTAACAAAATTCAACTTTTCTAGAATTTTTCAGCTTCTAGGATAATCTTCGGGTTGCAATGCTTGTGCTCGTTGATAATGGTATGGATAAAGTTGTTCTTGTTTTAAAGTTTTCCACACTTTACTATGAGCAACTTCTACTTGACCTGCTATGGACCTAGTGTTCATTGTTGGGTCGTTTTTGACAATTTCTCACATTTCTTCCTCGATCTTCACCATTTTGCGTGGAGGAGGTCTTCCAGCGTGACCTTCTCGTTGTTATTTTAATTACCCGGTATCTCGAAGTCTTAAAACTAAATTTATAAACATCCGCGGAGATGGATGGTTTCGTAAAGGAAATTTCTCCGCGTACAAACGATATGCTGCGGCTGCATTTTATTGGCACTCCCCGTAATTTAATATTACGTCCATTAGTTCATTGTTTTCATAAATGTGTGTCATTTTTATTGCAAAAAAATACCCACAAATGAAAAATAATATCACTCACTACTGTACGATTTATTTAGCACTGGTCAAATCGAACATCGCACTCAAAACCATGTAACAATTACATACAAAAAATAAGCATACCCAGTATCAGTAGTAAACAAAGTTTTTACAATGCAGTGGTTGAAAATATCATGAAATAAGGTTTGTATTACAGTTTTTATATTTTTTAAATATTTGTTATAAATTTCTTTGTTTGCGAACTTTTATATAAACGATTCTTAGTAAATCAATTTTTCTTTGCGAGTTCGACAAGCTGTTAAAATAAATGACTCAATTTTGAGAACGCCCTGTATATAGTCTGCAACCCTATTCCAACGCACATCGCCTGGAACAATTAATGTTTTGCCCCCTACTTGGCTGAATTTTGCTCGGGCTAGATGATTGTTACGGAAATTTGAACAGTGTGTTCTTTAATATCTTTTATTTCTAAGTCCTGATGCAGTAAATTCAAAAACTGTGCCGAGCAACCGTAGGTTATAAGCTTAGAACTGGTTCTTCCTTCAATACTTTTTCTCATGCCAACTATGTTCGCCGCATTGTCTGTGGCGAAAGATTTTCCATAATATTGATATTTTAGTTAACATGAAGCAATTAGATGAAAACAAAATTCCGTTAAATATTCCGTATGGAAATGTTAGTTTATCTTCTGTTGTTATAGTTTAACATATTACAGATTCGTTGTGAACCCGTCAATAGACGTATTTACATCCTGAGAGAGAAAAAAATATTTTTCTTTTTCTCTTTCATAAATTTTATCCAAAGGAGTAGTTGTTACAGATGTCTCAAACGGGAGTGTATAACCAGATCTCAACCTTTGATCGTCTTTCGTTCTTGCCAGTATTCATACACCTAAAGCTCGAGTCGGTCTATCACTCTTTGAACTGTTTCTAATTTTTTAGCTGACTTTTTGGTGAGGGACATGGTCTCTAATCCATACGTACACACCGGTAATATGCATGTGTCGTACACTTTTCTTTTTAGATTTATGGGAATTGAATTATTTTTCAGGATGTATGCAAGTTTACCGAAAACATTTCAGCATCCTGGTTTGATTTCCCTAGTCTGATGTCATGACCCAAGTATACATAGTGTTCGACGTTTTCTATCCTCTGGTTCTGTATTCTTATGTTTGCCTGTTCGTGGCTCATTATTTTTGTTTTGTTGTAGTTCATTTTAGGGCCTACAGATGCGGATACGTCATTTAGCTGTTGTAGCATTTCGTTCAATTCTTGGAGATTACTTGCTATTAAGATTATGATATCAGCAAATCTGAGATTGTTCAAGTATATTCCGTCGATGTTTATACCTTTGATGTCCAATTTAAGTTCCTTAAAAATGTCCTCTAGGACTAGGGTGAACAGTTTTAGCGAGATAGTGTCCCCTTGTCTCTCTCCCCTTTGTAGTTTTATGGGGTTCGTTTTCATCTTGTCGTCTATTTTTATTTGAATGGTTGCATTTTCGTATATGTTCTTTATGATGTTTATGTATCTTGAATCGATTCTTGCGTTTTCTAAGGATTGTAATACTGCCCATATTTCGACGGAGTCGAATGCTTTCTGGAAATCTACAAAAGCCATATGGAGCGGTACGTTATATTCGGTGCACTTCTCAATTAGTATTCTTAAGGTGTGTAGGTGATCTGTGGTGCCAAAGTGTTTTCTGAATCCAGCTTGTTCGACAGGTTGGTAAAAATCGAGTTTGTTTGTTATGCGGTTCGTTATGATTTTGGTTAACAACTTGTAGGTGTGTGATAGTAGGGATATTAGTCGGTAATTTTCAATATTTGTATATTTATACAAATACAAATACAAACAAAAGTTAACAAAGCTGATGAAGTTGAATTTGCATTCTGTTTGCTATGAACTATTCTGTTGCCTATCTAAAACTAAAAATTTAGTTTAAATTTCATAAACACTACTGAGAAAAATAGTTCATTTTAATTACCACCCTCTAATATCAAAAAATGATCTTTTGGTAAAAAATAACAAAAGTAGTATCAATTATCAAGAAATAAGTTACGCTGTAAAAAAACTTCACATTAATTTTAAGGTAATCTGCTGGAAGCAAGTTTGATAAACCGTTTCTTAAATGCATTTAATGTTAATCCATTAAATTTGATAATTTTTATATTAAATCTAATGCATTTATACATTAAATTTAGTGTTTTCAGTTACTTAATTGAAATTTAAGGTAACATTCAATTAAATTTAATGTACAAAGCTTTAATTTCAAAGTATATGTAACTTGTTCACGATTTAAGGTACAAAATCATTAAATTTGATTAAGGAATGTACATTAAATTTAAAGTTATTTTTAACAGTGTAGCACTGTGTCAAAAATCATTTACATTGGATGGCAGGTTTTAAAAAAATAATAATACAACGAAAATAACGAAATAATTTTAAAGTCGTGTGTTAATTTTGTTCAAAACTTTGTTAAATAGCTAAGAACCTTCCTGCATAAATTGCACCTTGCTACTCAGTAATTCTAGTACAAAACTCGTGATGCACCTTAAGCCTTTGGATTAATCCTTGAATTTATTTTATGTAGTTTTTACAAATTGTTCTACAACCAGATTTAACGGGATGTATTTTCTTAATATAAAATTGCCATATTTAGTGTTCTTTCCTTCCAGCCATATCAAGGAAAATAATTATTTGAGTAATAACTACACCACTCCACTAAACGAGAACAGGACCAGAAATATAACAAAATGAGCACAATTGCTACCCCTTAATAATTTATAGATAAACAAGTAAGCGAGTCTTGATAAGAATATTTTGGAAATAAGAGCAGCTAAACTTCTAAAAACAAGTTCTGATAAAGCAAAAAAAGGATCGTGTCTTAATTTTACAGCCACACAAAAAAAAATGTTTAGACCAGTGAACGGGACCCATGTATTCTTACGTATTTTTGGTCGTTGAATCTGGATCCGAAGCCAAAAAAATCATACACCCCCAAAATTATTAGCAAGAGCCCCTTGGAATCAGGTGAAAATGAGATTAAACTAGAAGAATAGTTGTTCCATCTTAATAAATCAAACTATACAAAATTTTAAAGTATTTTATATGTTAAATAGCAGCGTCCATATACTGGATTTGCAAGACATGATAATTGCACTGGGTCCGAAGTAATACTTACAAACTACCCCTATACAGTTGAGATGAACTACCCATAAGCTTAAAGGACACGAAGAAACAAGAAAAAACTTTAAATCTAGCAGGGGGAAAACTACCTTCATTTAAGATTTAACAGAAATGAAGTTAGAAAGTCCAGAGATTTGTAAAGGTGAAGAGAGTCTGCAGTAGTTTTGCATAATTTTTAAAAACCACCCTTATGGTGCTGTCAAAAACCACTCTGAACCTTCGACGACACAGAAAAAAATAAGAAAAAACATTTATATAAAAGTATTTCTATTTTCCGGACGCAATGATTGGTTAAATTTGCGTCTTACTCAGAACATTTTTTATTAAATTCTCCTTCCCTAAGGGGCAAAAACTCTTTCCTGTGTAAAATTTGATATAATATTAAAATAATTCCGTTTCTTAACGTTTTCTTCTACCATGTTTTAAATCTCCTAGTATTTCTTCAAAAATCATCAATTATATATATATATATATATATATATATATATATATATATATATATATATATATATATATATATATATATATATATATATATATGAAGTAAAATGCGAACAGTGATTGCAAACTTCGCTCCATCATATCCTTTCAGTGTTAGAGGTTGCACAGTTTGGATGAATTGCTACAAAACACAATTCACCCTATTACACCACCATCGAGATGGTGGCCTACCTGTACCACCACACCGAGAAGAAAGTAAAAACTTACCTCCTCTGTTACAGTGATACGTGGTACAGGTAGGCCACCATCTCGATGGTGGTGTAATAGGGTGAATTGTGTTTTGTAGCAATTCATCCAAACTGTGCAACCTCTAACACTGAAAGGATATGATGGAGCGAAGTTTGCAATCACTGTTCGCATTTTACTTCATTTACATGCGGAGATGCATTTAGTTGTATGTTTGCTGAATGTGATTTCAGCACTACAACGGCATAATGTGGATATGACCACTGCTATTGCATCTCACACGGAGGAATCCGTGAAAGCCGCATAAACGTATATACGCCATCCGGCGGGAGGTCGGCGAAGCCGCGTTCAGTGTTGCATGCTTCCTTCCGATCTGTCCTTTGCACAGACAGTTGCATGTCGGTACCCTGATGAGTCTAGTAAGAGACGAAACATGTACCTCTGCCGTATCACTGTAACAGAGGAGGTAAGTTTTTACTTTCTTCTCGGTGTGGTGGTACAGGTAGGCCACCATCTCGATGGTGGTGTAATAGGGTGAATTGTGTTTTGTAGCAATTCATCCAAACTGTGCAACCTCTAACACTGAAAGGATATGATGGAGCGAAGTTTGCAATCACTGTTCGCATTTTACTTCATTTACATGCGGAGATGCATTTAGTTGTATGTTTGCTGAATGTGATTTCAGCACTACAACGGCATAACGTGGATATGACCACTGCTATTGCATCTCACACGGAGGAATCCGTGAAAGCCGCATAAACATATATATATATATATATATATATATATATATATATATATATATATATATATATATATATATATTAATATATATATATATATATATATATATATATATATATATATATATATATATATATATCCTTTGTAAGCCTAACTCTGAATACTACAAAAATTTAACCAATCATTGCGTCCGGAAAAATAGAAATACTCTTAGATCAATATTTTTTTCTTATAGGTACAGGGTTGTTGGCAGCACTGTAAGAGTGGTTTTCAGAAATTAAGCGGAATCTACTGCAAACTCTCTTCATCTTTACAAACCTCTGGAGTTTCGAGTTTTTTTCACAGTTCCTGCAATTTTTCCTGCTAAATCTTAAATGGGGGTAGTTTTTCCCCCTTCTGAGGGTACACTGCAGGACAGCGATCAAAAATACATCAGAATATATGGGTCTGGTTTGCTGGTCTGAACATTTTTTTTTGTAAGACTTTTTTTTAATTTACCGAATCAAAAAGTCAAAGTATTAGAAAACTTACGCAGTTTACAATGCGATTATTAATTAAATAATAAACAAATAAAAAGTGGTTAAGGTTTTTAAGCACAAAAGTATTTTAGATCTACCTATTGGGTATTAGTGATTATTATTATGAGTAAATTAATTTTGGGCTTAATAATGTCCGTGAGATAAAAAAAAATTAATTTCTTAATTTTGCTTAATAAGAATATAAATATGCAGAAAAATATACGTGTAAAATATAACTTTAGTAATGCAAATAATCAAAAATACAAATATTAAAATATTATTCAGCGAATTATTTATGTATTTATTCTCGACAATAAAATACATTTTATAAATATTACAACTTTTCCCGATGAATTTTTATGTTGAGATCTCAAAAAAAATTAAATCAGAATTTCTTTTTAATTAAATCAATGATTTGTGATTTAACAAAAAATCAAAATCAACCTAAGCCCAGTTTACAGTAACTTGTGGATATTTTTGTACAACTATTTTTCAGGAGATGAAACAAATGGTGTTATCCTGTTGCAACCACATTTCAGTTATGTCCAGTTTCAAAAAAGTATGGCTCTGTGATCCCTCCTATATGCACTACTATCAATATATGAAACTCATGTCCATATTTAGACATCCTCTAGTTCCCAGCAGCTTTTATTCTATGTGACTCTATTTTCATACTTGACTTCCTTGTATATTCGCACAGAATAAAATTAGACGACTCAAATTTGTTTTTTGGATGGAAGTTTGAAAGTTTTAATAGCTTCCTGAATTTTATATTTATCTCTTTCAATTTTCAAGTTAAACAGATCTACAATTTCCCATCTCTTCCTCGAAAACGAGGGTGGAATTATTTGAAAATTAAATTTCAATAATTGCACTCAATCCTGTAATTTGGTTTGTTTAATATTTCTTCCTACGAACCAAAATAAATTTATATCAAATTTACATAGAGAGAGGTTGCAAACTTTTCACAAATTTGTCGTAAACCACGCATCATTCCTCATTGTCACTTCATTCGTAAAGTTTCTTTTTGTTATAAATGACAAAGTTGTAAAAAGTTTAAAATGTAGAGTAACAGCTGAATGAAACAGTTTAGACAACGGAGGTGGGGCTATCCCCACTCTCCGAATTCAAATTAGCCTCAAACTTACCCCTGAGAATGTTTATTAATATTTTATAGCTTATGCATCTAGGACACACACACACACACACACACACACACACACACACACGTATTTTTCATTTATAATACATACGAATTTAATTTTATATATAAATTTGAAGCATAACTAATAATATAATATAATATACTTTTCAAAATCAATACGGCTCAGATCAAAGTAGCCATGAAAACAAGTGAGAAGAAGAATTTAAATAGGTGAAGTTGACATTGTCAAAATGGAAGCTGAAAAGTTATCTTTACAGGAACAATTTGATTTTAAATCATGGAGAAAATTATCACAGTTTTCATAAGAGAGCAGATATTTTTAACAATAGATATGATAAAAATATTCACAATTCCACTGTATTGAGAGATGTTAAAAGTAGGTACCAAGTTTATGATTTCTAAGATAATTCAGGCGCTAGAAAACAATGTCATCTAATGGGATACACGGATCTTTTTATTATTTTTTTAGTTTAGGCATAAAATGTCCCCTTCGCCTATTGATGCCTGAAATTGTCGCTCCACCTTTTTCGATATCGCCCTTCTGCAACCAAAGGGTGATTTGTGATGTGCTACCCTAACTATCCTCGAGTCATCCATGCGACCGATGTGGTTGTCTCATTCCATCTTTCTCTTCAATATCCAGTCGTTTACATTATCAACTTCACACAGTTCTCTGATGTTCTCGCTTCACTCTAGGTTCATTAGCGTTTTTCCAATTATCTTCCGTAGTACTTTCATTTCCGTTTTTCCAACATCTGCTGAGTTTTGGTTCTGTCACTTCGGGTTTCTGCAGTGTATGCCATTACTGGCCTGATGGTGGTAGATTCTAGCCTTTGCTTCTCCTCTGATATGTTTATTTTATCAAATGGTTTTATTCAGGCATGCTGTTATCCTAGCTGCTTTGTTAGTTTGTTCTCGAACTTCTGCTTCGACATCCCCATAGCCCATTCTATTCCCAGATATTCAAATTTCATCTCCTGTTGAACGATTTTTCCGTTGATCAAAAGGTTATATCTTATCGGTGCCTTTGAGGTGATCATGCATTTTGTCTTAGAAGCAGATATGATCATATTAAGAGATTTTGCTGTTGGATTAAATACTTATAGTAGTCTTTGTAGGTCGTATCCATTTTCTGCCACCAGTACCGCGTGATAGGCGTAATATAGAATATTCTGTATCCTCTCAATTTGCGTACTATAATTATAATCTCATCCATGATAATATTGAAGAGAAGCCGGCTTAAGGAGTCCCCTTGTCTGATTCCTCTTGCAACTGGGATCGGATCTGAAAGTTCTCTGTTGATCCTGGCTTGAACTTGGTTGTCAGAATATATATTTTCGATAGTTTTAATTAGGTTGTGTGGGATTTACGTATCATAAAGAAGATGTAATATATCTCTAAGCTGGACGCGGTAGAAGGTTTTATCGAAGTCTATAAAACATATATATGCTGGCTTGTTGTATTCACAAAAACTGCATCGGTGCATGACCTACCCGATCTGAACCATTGTTATTCATCTAATAAAGTGACTAAGCTATTATTTTAAATGTTATGATCTTCGTTGTTAGTTTTAGGGTCGTATTAAGCAAATTTATTCCTCTGTACTTCGTTGCCAGTTTTTTGTCGCTCTTTTTAAACAAGGATTGCAGAACTGGCTCACCAGTCATCTGGGATTTTATGATGGAAACGAATTTTACGGATTAGGATTGTTAGTTGTGTTGTAAGGCTCTGTCTACCATAATTGGGCAGTTTATTTGTAATGTCGTCTGGACCAGGTTTTTTCTGTTTTTTAGCTTGAAGAGTGGTAGTCGTACGTCGCGTGCTTCTATTTCTATAATATCAATGGTCGTTATTTCAGGCGTGTTTATTTCAATTATACTACTGTCTGCTTTATATAAATCTGTGAGATATTCAACCCATGTTTCTTTACTGATCTGATTTGTTTCATTAAGCTCTTTTACTTCTTTTCTTGATTTCTGATTAGTCGCTACATTTGCTTTTGAAACCCATAAAAATCATTTTCCATTCGTTTCCAGAAATCCTCCCAGTACTTATTTTTTATTTGTCTAACAGTGATGTTTCGTTGCAAACTATTTTGTATTATTCATACGATTCTGCCGTCTTTAGTATTCTATATCGTAGATACGCTAAGCACCTTCTTTAATAAAATTTTTCAATTTTTCCCAGCTGGTATTTTTTCTGTTTTCGTTATTGGTTTTGCCGTCTTATTTTGTAATTGGTTTTGCCGTGTTATTTTAATTTTAATTTTTCCTAGTAGCATAGTTAAAGTTCTATTATCGAGTATCTAACTTGGATGTATTATACATCTGACTGTGTAATCTACTGTTGTTTGAGAAGGTCAATTTATGCTGTTATTTGTGGTTGAAGAAAGTAATGTTGATTCGCAATTCACTGATAGAGAAAAAAATCTATCTTCATCTGCCCAGTGTCAGTTAGTACATTTTTCTTAAATTTCTGTTTAACCCTCGGGATTGTTTTGTTACCAACTCGTGCATTAAAATCTCCCAGAATTAATAATTGTTGGTCCTGCGGACAAGATTGAATAATATCCTGCAGTTGGCTGAAGAACATTTCTCGTTCGTTCTTAGGTTTATTGTCATCGCGAACATATATCGTAATACGTACCTTCATACGCATGCTTGATTTTTTTTCCCATCTCATTACATATGACGTTCTTTTTACAGAAATATTTTTTGACGCAAACCTAAAATAACTCTACGTCCGGCAACACCGCCAACTCATCTCTAACGTTCTAAAACAATCACGGCAACGCCGATGATGAGGGGTGTGACGGTGATCACGTTGTGACGTCAGAGAACGGTCGGAATACGTAAGTGCGCGTATTGGCAACGCGCCAAACGGGTCGAGGGCCTTAGATTTTGCCTACGAGGCAGGAATGAGGAGATCCATCCTGCTGCGACCGAGCGGTTGCAGAAATCGGAAAATCGGGATTCGACTTAAAGTTGGGAGATAAGAAAGTCTGGGAAAAAATGCACGCTTTAAAAAGTTACGATGCCTGTGGGGACAGATTAGTAATTTTTGTTCTGATATTTAGGACAAAATTAAAAAGTTGACGTAAGGAAATTTTTTTTTAAAGGAATCAATTTAAAAGTGATTTTGGGTTTTTAGAGAGCAATTTTATAGCATTCACGGACTTTTCCTAAATATCAATAAATAATGAGGGTCGACGCACCACATACAAACTTTTCGAATTATGTTCACATGTACACACACATTTAAAGAGTTTTTAAGAGGGTGTTCAAGAACACAGTTCAAATATACATAAAATATTTTAATTCTACTTTGATTCAACCTGACGTAAAAAATTTTTAATCGAAAGCATGGAAAATTAAGATGTAAAGCATAAAGTTTTTTCAAATGAAGCTATAAAGCGTTCAAAGCTACGAGAGAATGTACGAGGGTGGGCTGATAGGTCCCGGATTTGATAATGAAAGCAACACTTTTTTGTTTTATTTCTCAAATTTGGCTGGATGGGAGATTGAATCATAGTGTGGTGAGTGTTGATACATATAATATATATATATATATATATATATATATATATATATATATATATAAAGTTTCAGGCAATTATGTAAAGTAAAATCTTGTAATTTCTTAGATCGGCTATAACATTTTTATTTCCCAATATTTTTTAAATCTGTAAACACTCTTGTATAACTACTTTTTACGTAGAATACATCTATTTAGTCAACGTTTCAGTTTTCAGGAACCATCATCAACTTTTTTTCCTTATGAATACCATATTCGATATTTTACTCATCGACAAGTACTTGCTTTTTCAATAACTAAGTGTGAAACACTGATGCAAAAAAAAAAACAACGTTATAGCCTAAAAATAACTAAAAACGCTTTATTAATAATGTGAGTTTTTAATAAATATTTTTACAACCGCTCTACAGTTTTCTAACGAAGATAGATAAGTTTGATATGCCAGAGTGTTAGATTAGAAATGAAAGAAACGTGATTACAGCAATGGATAATTATTTTTGCATGTACTCCAAACGACGACACCTTACAAGAACTTACTTTCCTAAACTAGTTAGAAACTTACTTGAGTTTGATAGTTTTGAAAAATCTCATCCCAAAAATTATATGAAAAATAACGAGAATAACGTAAATCGTGGATATTTTAATGACAATCCGACGTCGACTACAAGAATTGCTGGCACTGAGCTTAACATTCTAAAACCAACTTTTCATGATGCTGTGAACGTTATTAAGTACCATCCTTGTAAACTAACAATTGTACAAGGACTTCACGAAGGTGATTTTAATAGAGAGTACCTTTTTTGTAATTGGTATGTTGGCAAATGTCTAGACCATCGCGTTCTTTCCGATAGAGTATGAAAGATGAAACACATTTCGGTAACTGCGAAGTTTTTAATAAAATAATCACCATTATTCAGCTCTTGAAAACCCGCAATTTAGCGCACCTCAAAGATTGCAAGTACGATTTGGTTTTAATGAATGGTTTGGAATGATCAATAAGAAAAGTCCCATTTAAGTTTAAATGATTAGCAATTTTGAGAAATGCTTTAGTTATTTATCTTCAAAATGTGTTTATTACTATTTTAATAATTATAATTTATTTTTAACAAATCGTCTGATTGGCCAATTTATTTATACCCAAACATTGACAGATCAATGTTACAAAGTCAAATGATTCTTACCATTCGAGAAGTTCTATAAAATGATCAGTTTGATAATGTGTCGAATCAGCAAAACAATTGCTCTGTATATAATTCAAGGTAAGTACAAACATTTTAACGTGGTCCTGTGCGCTTGCCTGCTCAGTCTCAGGACCTAACATTTCAGGCTTTTATTTATGGGAATATGTGCAAAATGAGTTATACGAATTTAATCGCCCTGAAAGCAGGAAAGTTCTTGAATTAAAAATTTTCTTGGTAATATGAATCGAAATACTATTCATCTTGTAACCAGAGCCGTCTCGAAAAAATGACAACAGTGTGTTGAAAAAAATGATAGACATTTTGAAACTTTGTATAAATCATGTATTTTGTAATTATTAAAAAAAAAATACATTACGAAACGCAGTCTTATGGAGAGGTGTTGCTATTTTAAGTAAAAGAATTATTTAAAATTTCGGTATTGTTAAATATTCAATTTTTTTATTAAAAAAGCGTTTTTAGTTATTTTTAGGTTATAATGTTGCTTCTTTGCATTAGTATTTCACATATTATAGCAACAATATGGCGGTCATAAGGACACACAAAGTTGATAATGGTTCCAGAAAACCGAAACGTTGCAACTAAAATTGAACTAAACACACTTATTTTGTGAAAAAAGAAGAAGAAGGCCTTACAAAGATGTTCACATTAAAAAATATTGGGAATTAAAAAAGTTATAGCAGGCCTAAGAAAATTAAACATTTTACTTGTTTGGTTATATATATATATATATATATATATATATATATATATATATATATATATATATATATATATATATATATATATATATATATGTATATACGAGGTTTGTCCCAAAAGTACCGAGCCTGCATTCATATCTCCGCGTCAAAACTTCCGAGCGACCTCTGTGGGGCATGGGCGTCACCAGTAAGTTTTCACGAACTGGTTGGTGTGCGTAGTTACCGACTGGACGTGTTAGTTCGTGAACGGTGTGCGTTTCTTTACAGTGTCTTTTTTTCGTTCGTCGCATTTTGTTATTGTAAAAAATGGCGGAAAAATTAGATCAACGAATTTGCATCAAGTTTTGCTTTAATCTTGGAAAAACTTGCTCGGAAACCATTAATATGATGAATAAGGCATTTAGAGTGGAGTGTATGAGTATAAAATAGTAGTTGGTACAAGCGGTTTAAAGATGGTCGCACATCAGTTGACAGTGATTCTCGCTCCTGCCGATCTTCGAGCGCAATAACACCAGTAAATGTCGAGCGCGTGCGACTTGCAATGGAAGAAGATCGTCGGTTGACTGTACGCGAATTAGAAAGTGATCTTGGAATACCACAAACTGCTGTTTGGAGAATTTTAACCGAGAATTTGGCAATGGTTCGCGTGTGTGTGAAATTCATCCTAAAATTGCTAACGACAGAGCAGACGAATCTGGATCCACTTGGAAATGGTTTCTAATGATGAAAATATACTCGAGAAGATTACTACTGGTGATGAATCAAGGGTTTACGGCTATGATCCAGAAATAAAGCGACAGTCTTCACATTCTGAATCACCAAGACCAAAAAGCACGTCAAAGTCGGAGCAAAGTGAAGACAATATTGACTGTTTTCTTTGATTATGAAGGTGTTGTGCACCACGAACACGAACATGCTGCGAGCGCATTCATCGAACTTTATGCAGCAATATTTAACAAAGCACTAAGTCGTACAGCTTCGCCAGCCTTCGTACAGTCCAGACGTAGCTCCCTGCGATTTTTGGCTCTTTTTCAGATTAAAAATGCCGCTCAAAAGACACCGGTTCGATGACAAAGGGGCAGTTGAAACGAATGCGACGAATGCACTGAAGGCAATTCCGAAAACTGACTTCTAGGAACTGCTTCAGGAAGTGAACACACCGCTGGGAACGTGTTATTCAATTAAATGGTACTACTTTGAAGGATATCACTGACCGGATGAAAAAGAATACTACCAATGCAGAGATATGAAGGTAGGCTCGATACTTATACACTTAAGAAAAATTAGTAGCAAAATTGATTTCATGGTATGGTAGATTCAATATGGTGACTGAAATAACGTGACGCTGGTTTCTATTAAAAATATGGTATTAATAACACGAGCTGATGGCATCCGATTAAGGTTTAAATGGGCTCGAATGGAAGGTTTTGGTTTCTACTTTCATAATTTAGTTGGTAAATTTGATTTTACGCTTTGGCAGATTCAATATTGCCGCTGAAACCGCGTGATGTTAATTTTCATTAAAATATTGCATCCGATTATTGTACAAACATAAGTTTTAAAATATTGTGCTAAAAATATAGGTTCCAAAATTTTGGGTTAAAAATATTGATGAAAATATAGGTCTCAAAAGAAACCAAAATAACCAACATGTTTTTAGGAATATAAACGTTCTATTGACTAATTAATTTTGATTTAGTTCAGATGAATATTATTGATGTCGCATGGGTATTCTTTTTCTGGAATAACTGTGTATAGATATCCCTGCAAATGTTACATAATTCTTAATTGGTTGATCCTACATTACACAGCTCTCCCTAATTGCTAAATCCAGGGGTAGTTTTAATTTACCCTCTTGATATTTAATATACCATCACCGACGTTTCGTTTTTAGGGTAACGATAAAATGGGGCGTTAATTTTTATCGTCATTAAACTCATATTATAAGTCCGACGAACATTTTCCGTCCCCATTTAAAAAATAATCACCGCGGCTCATGCTTCGTCGCCTTCCCCTCTCTATTTGCATATCTCATTTCGAATTCGAAAGTGCTAATACCAATATTACGTTATTAATACCGAAATCAATTCCGAAATTAATCAAAAACATCGGTCTTTGACACCGGGCACATCAAAAACACGACTCGTTATCTTTCGACTATCAAGAAAAAATAATTTCCATATAAAAAAGCCCGATTTTGATTGGCTTGATTAAAATTCGGACGTTTTTTTTCTTTTTCGACTTTTAAGATCAATGGCGTATCGGAAATTTTTGCCGCAGTAAAAAGGCATGATTTGTTTAGTAAAATGAATTCTACAGGATAAGGTGAAGGCATTTTGATAATTGACAAAATAATTTTTAGATATTACTAGTTATCTGACATTTAGTATATTAATTATGCCAAATAAATGTCACTTTGTTCTGTTATTTTTTTTTATCAAAAATGATCTCAAACATTAGTTTCTATTTAACAAGTAACTAAGAAATGATTGAAATTGGAATAATTTGAAATGTCGAAAAGGGAAGTGTCAAACAAATTAGAGAATACTGGAACATAAAGTGTTGGGCAAATGTTCCGGAACGGCTGATTTAAGGGCAAACGTAAAGTGTTGGCTGATCCGGATTTTCTTCAACCTTCAGAACTTCAATATTTCTATTTGATTGCGCGAATTCTGTATGCCAGTGATGTCAACAACTGAGGACTATGCATGTGAAACTCTGTTTTTAAGGTCCTTTAAAGAGCTTGGCTTTTTACTATAGACCACAATATTTAAATGGCTACAAATATAGAAATTTAAAGGGGTTAAATCTGGTGAGCTAGGAGGTCATTCAATGGATCTTCTTCTACCTATCCACATCTCAGGAGACGTTTCATCTATATAGTTTCTAACATGTCGACCAAAATGCGCTGGCGCTCCATCTTTGACACCAAATGTCGTTTCGTTAATATCAGGTTGTTGTGTTGATCATGAAATACAACCCTGTATATACAAGACAAGCAGTGATCTAGATCAATTGTAAAATAGGCCAAAACAATATCTTGGGAAAGAGAATATGAAGAAGTGGAACGCGTAATACAAGACTCTTGAAGTACTGAAGTATGGAAACTATAAAGCCAACCGAATAAGTCCGAAAGTAAATATGGAGAAGTCTATATAACATTATGATAAGCTTTTAGTATAAAAACGAACCTGTTTTATTTTGGAATAGCAGATAAATATAGGAGAGAAAAATTTCTAATAATTTCAATACCAGACATCAAGGAAAGTCGACATAAAATGGAACACTAAAAAATACTAATGAACCTCTGCTGCCAATACAAAACATAATTCCGAAAATGGAAAACATTATATAGGTTTCCAGTATTTAAAAAGGACGACAGAATTAATTCTGGTTGTCATAGTGGCAATAGTTCTATGAGTCGATTAACTCGAAAAATTCTTCTAAGAAATTATTGGACATAAAATTACAAATTAGAGCGCATTCACCTTTGAATAATCATATAAGGATTTATTTTTTCTGGTTACAAAAACAGATCATTTAAAAAAAATTATCTCTAGAACAAGAGGTACAACTTGCCTTCATAGATCTAAAAAAGGCTAATGATTCCATCCTGAGATGTCGGCTAACAGAACCCTTACATAAACTGGGTACTAATAATACTAATAGATTGATGAAGGGATTTTATCAAAGAAACATCGTTTTTCAAAGTTAAACCACATCGATCTGAATCTAAAAAACAAGTAAAATCTGAGACAGGGATGAAGCTTGTCTTTTATATTTAATCTTTATTTAGATATTGCTTTTGAAGACTAGAAGAAAAGACATCGAAGACTGGATATTTCTATAAATAAAAATCAGCTCTTTACTCCGAATTTTGTGAAAAATCAGGTTATTTTGATTTTTATGAACTAAAGCTTATGATAAGAAAACCTTATAATGAATATGCTAAGTGAAAACTGTTGGTTATCTTCAAAAAAACTGAATATTTAAATGTTAATTTCTATGCCTGCTTTAAGATACTAATCAATGAAAGTGTGTGGCAAGTAGGCATTTCCAAATATTTAGGAACTTAGGTCAAATACTGGTAGAACCGTTAAAATGTATTATATAAGTATTGAAATCTATATCTTTGGTTTGGCCATCTGCTAAGGATGCTAGACAATATATGGACAAAAGAAATTTTTTTAAAGAACTTAGTACACGGACAAGAACGTGAAATAGGAAGAGATCATGGTGGTTCGCAAACTAACTGAGAAAGATACACTTGATAGACAGCTATGTCAGCGGGAAACAGGAAAACGGCAATAAACTGTATATTAAGTTATTCCTATCGAACCTTAAATTCAGTTCAAAAAAAAAAGAAGAAAATATTTTACTTGTACCAAAACAGGGTTGTTTTTAAGCCAAATAAATATTTTTAAGAAAAATGGCAGGACGTTTTTGGTTTATTTCGATAATTTTCCGGTAATAAATAATATTTAGTCCAAGTCAGTTGGTTCAGTTTAAACCAAAAATACAAGAATGTTAAGAGCTTAGTACATAAATAATATAAGATAACTACATATTTTTGACTGAAAAATTTCAGACCAAAGTTTTAATAGAATAGAATAAAATATAATAGAATAGAATATATTACCGTAAAATACACAGGTCTAGAGTGGGTCGTCATAAATTACCTAACTTATAAATACTCAGGGGCGGATCCAGCCTCTCTCTTTGGGGGCGGGGGTCGATGATATCACAAAAGTACAGTATGGCAAGCAAAAGCAAGTTGTCAACGGGGGGGGGGGGCACCAGCAACGTTCCCATTTCTACTGTAAAAGGCAGGGTCGGGTCTATTTTTCTGAGGGGGGGGGGCGATCACAATAAAAAACAAGTTGTCGTAAGGGGGAGGATGCGAGCAGCATACACAGGATATTATGCTGTTAGATAAATGACTATAAATCCTGGCGTAATACACTATCATAAGACCAGCCTCATCAAGACAAAATCAATTTATTGGTCAAAAACAATGACTAATGGACAAATACTTTCAAGAACTTAGTGCGATCCGAAAAATTAGTATTCATCCGGTGTCAAAATCTATAGACGGAGCCCGTACATATTTACAAAAACTGTTACTTACAATTAAATAGTATTTTTAACACCAATTTTCCATATTATTGGTATCTAGTTTTACTTTTTAAGAAAGAGTCTCTACTGCAGTTGTGTCATTCGCATACACAGTAACATGATCAGCGCTAAGAGAAGATCGAAATAAAAACGGCCTAAGAGCCTATCCCTGAGGAATTCCTAGTATAAGTAGCTTGTATCACGACAAGGCTGGTCCACACTTTATCTTCCTTTCTGTGGTAGATAAATACGATTCAATTTAAAAAAAAAGAGCTTCATTTTACTAGTATTTCTTCAAGATTTCGAGATTTTACTATTTCTAACACTTGATTTAATTATGATTTAAGTATGAAGTATATTTGTTCTATGAATTATAGAAATAATCCAAGAGAATCCTGTTATTAGTTTAAAAAATAATTGTTTTTTGGAATAAAATCATGTTCTGGAAAAAGAGGATCATTTTGTCTTTCTAAGAACTGGAAAAAAATGTAAATAAGACATTGTTAACATTTTGTCTCCAAGTCCAGTTTAAAAAAAAAATATTTGTATACCTATCTTGCTTGTAATATAACCTGAATATGATTATTTGAATTGTTTAATTCAAAATCAGTATTTGAACTAGAAAGCGTTTATTTTTTAATTGGGGGTAAACGTTTCCCTTCAGCCTACCCCTGGAATAGGCCGCTGCTTTTGCCCTATGTCTGGGATAAGAGACGATGGGTCTCTCCAATTTATTTCGCTTTCTTCGGAAACCAATTTGCATTTTAGTTACTTCCCTTTTCATTCCCTTTTAAGGGCGAACGGGTAAGAAAGATAAGCGAGGGAGGGATCCATGAGTTCTCATATTTAGATTAATACACATCAAGAATATGTAAATTCGAACAAATAAAATTAGAAATTACTTTCAAGAAAAATTCCTTTTAAATTTTTGTCTGCATTAATATCCGCATTTCTCAGAATGGATAATTTAATAGCGATGAATTTTTAGCCACTCGATAATATTTAGTCATCATCACTAATAACAAAAATATTTTCGTCACCTTTCGAAAAACTTTCATCATTTTTGTAATAATAACATAAATATTTCTATTAATTTTACACAAACCTTTAAAATGAGAATGTTGAATGTTACAATTTGTCATCTGTATCTGGTTTTGCACCTTATTTAACCTATTATTTTTATTAGTTAAATTAAAATTATCACTCAGTTTAGTCAGCAGTATAATGACAGTTTTACCGCACCGTATTTACTCTACCTAGTAGGTCAAAAGAGGAATACGCGCCTGCTGTTCACTAGCGAAAAAAAAAATTATTTGGAAAATGTGAAAAATGAAAATACTACTTTATAGAACATCTTAGTATGAACAAGTTTGGTCCCGGAAACTTATCTGTAAAACTTTTGCGAAAAAAAGTCAAAAGGACTTTTTCGACTCAACGAAAATCAATGCGCCTCTTATGTTTAATTCGCAATAACTCGGTCAATTTCAGCTCGATCATGAATTTTCAAAAAATATTTTATTTCCCAATCTCTAGCGACACCAATGACATAAGAAAAATTGCTGTAGCGTTTTTGATTACGACAAAATTTAAATGTTTATAAGGGTGTAACGAAGCCCCTGCTTTTCGAGTTTCAAGTGAAAAACCTCAATGAGGAATTTTTGATTTTTTGAAATTTAACAAAACTACATTAATCTAGATAGTTTGAGGAAGTTTTTCCCAAAACGGAAATTTTTTAAATAAAAAATTGAAGCCGCAGTACTATTTTATAAAAAAAGGCGCTAGAATCGCTCGCCGCCAGTTTAGACGTTGGAGACCGGACGCTTCGCGTCTCACTAAAGACGAAATTAAAGATTTGCAAGGTTTTTGTGCGAGAAAGGGAATAATTATTTCCAGGCATATATGGCAGAAGTGTCAATTCAGACAAAAAACTCAAAAAAAAAAAAATAGAAAAAGCAAAAGTTCAAATCAAAAAGGGCACTTCTGTCAAAGAAATAAATTGCTATTTGTATTATTAAGTAGGAAAGCATATTGTCGAATTATTGGGTAAACTAATAACATGTACATATGGCTGACAGTCAGGAGCAGATCCAGCCTCCCTCTATGGAGGACGGGATATCGCAAGGGTAAAAGGAGATCGAAATAACCCTGCCTTATTCGTAAACAAGACGTTACAGTATGACAAGTGAAAGGGATTTGTCAGTGGGGGGAGGGGATCAGCGACTTGCACGTTCCTAATGTTGTAGGCAAGCGAGTCTATTTGTCAAAATTCAAGGCTCTTGCTGACAATAAATGTATAGAAATGCGTGAAAATATAATAGGGTACAAAAATTTAAATTTTTCATTAAAAAAAAATCGAATCGACTTGTAAAACAGCACTAAAAAGCGAAAAATAATATAAATTTCTATATGAAATTGAAATTTTAGAAGTCGGCGCTAAATTAATACCAATTAATAGAAACTACGGTAAGTAAGCAATTACAATAAATTAATTCTCAATCTTTTTACGTAAATCATATTTTGTCAGGTATTAGTTTGTCGTCGACAGCTAAAGGCTTTCCCGAGGATGATTTGTTTCGTAAAAGTTAAGATCATACCTGAAGTAATTTCAACGAGAAATCAAAGGGTGATCTTGAATTTGGCCTTGACAATGATCTTCATGGTTGTTTGAAGGTCAACTTTATTTGTCAAATGGAAACTCTCTTTTTTATCATCGGCAATCGAAAGAGCGGTTAATTTTACGTTTAAATATATTAAAAAATTTGACCTTTACAATGATTTTCATGAATATGTCAAGGTCAAATCTTTTTCTCTTTCGTAACCATAAGGTTTTGAACCATAATCCGAAGAAACCATACATGATTTAAAGGGCCCGAGAAGTTGAATTCAAATTTGCTTTTAGTTTTGCAAAAAATTTTTTAAAATAATTTCTTCAAACAAATTATTGCAAAATTATCTTTTATATTTTTACAAAATAAACACCAAAATTTGATCCTACAGAAAAAAATACTTCCGATTCAGTTGTTGAAGGTATTAACATACAGTTTGTTACAAATTCCATGCAAGATCTATTTAGAGCTATTTTTGCTTGTTTCACCATGAACACTGATGGGTTAATAAATTAACATGTTTGTTTATTAAGCCGGTATTATTATAAACACATTGTTTAAGTACATTCATTTTGCAACAATAATGACAAACTTAAAGTCATAATTCAATTTAGGCTATGCACATATGACTATTTCTCTGGGTTTTGGTTTAAAACTTTATGGTCACGGGAAAGAAAAAAATGATCTTGGAATAGTCATAAAGATAATTGTGAAGGTCAAATTTTTTAATAATAATATTTGGACGTAAAATTTACCGTTCTTGCCATTACAGAAGTTAAGAAAGAGGGTTGTCCTTTAAACTATCATGAAAGTCATTGGCAAGGTCAAATTCAAGATGATCATTTGATTTTTCGTTAAAAATTACTTCAGGTGTGATTTTTACATTAACTTAATAAATCGTCCATAAGTGTTTAGCTGTTCCGTTATTTGCTTACCATCCTTCATTACACCGTCAAGGGGTAGTTTTTACCCTTAAAAGTGAGTTATGGCCGCTACAACAACAACGTGTCTAATATTTTTCAATGTTCTACTTATATACCTAGTTTCATTTATTTCGGTGAGTTACAGGTTTACCTGTGAGTTGAGTTTTCAAGGTCGAAAAAAATACATATTTTATTCAAAATTGTAGAGCACACTAAACTTAATAACAAATTCTTTGATTTCGAGAATTTTCTAAATACCAGTTTTGAATTAAATTGTACCAAACAAACATTTAGTCTGCTATAGTACATCCGCTACCTGAATTTTAAAAAAATTATTTAAGATTCGTAACCTAAGCCCCCAAAAACCTCCCTACATCTATATTGAAAGAACTTGAGAAATCTTTTAGTCCGATATGTTTTATTCTACATATTGAGTTTTAAGGAATTTCTACAAAATCGGAAATACGTAAAAGTTTTAATCCCCTATAATTGCATCTCTTATATTAAAATAACTTTATATTCAAAATTTACTATTCCAAGTATCACCTTTGTTTTTGAAATCTTAATTTAATCTTAACCTACACCCTTGAAAACTCCCAATTATAATTTTGGACATAATCCGAAAATAATAGACTCTCAGAAACTCCTCAGTACTAGTTTTGAACAAAACCGAGAGATGTTAAATTTTTAGTCCGCCTTAATAAATTAAAAAAAAAATCAATTACCAATTTTCAACCTCAGAAACCTGCTCATACCAATTTTGGACAAAATCATATTGAAATTATTCAAAATTAATTTTAAATTCGTAACTTGCATCTTCAAAATCTCCCCTATACCAATTCTAGACAAAATCGGGAAACGTAAAATTTATAGTTCGCCATATGGGTTCCGCCATATTGAATTTGTAAAAAATAATTTTAACTCCGTAATCTACACTATCAAAAACCCGTCTATACCAGTTGTGGACAAAATCGCGAGACGAAAAATTTTTAATCCGCCATATTGGATTCATCATATTGAATTTTTTAAAAATAATTTTAAATTAGTTTTATATTACTCCGAATACTCCCCATACTCATTTTGGAAAAAATCGAACAAATTCATTTCTTCCGCCATATTATCAGCGCTATCTGAACCAATTTCGTCCAAAATTTCTAAAAGTAACGTTTAAAATATCATTCAAATCGGGGCCGCCGTTCCGGAGTAGTTGATGTACATACATAAAAAAATATAGGTATAGCGGTCGAATTTAAAACCTCCTTCTTTTACAAGTCGGTTAATAATAAATAAAACCATGGATATTTCCAGGTTGAGCGAACGAGCGCTAAAGGTGAGCCCATTGGTGGCTGAATTGGCGGAGAGCGGCTCTAGAGCTTTTTTATAAAAAAGCGCTGCGGCTTCAAATTATGATTTAAAAAAATTGCAGTTTTGGGAAAAACGTCTTCAAATTATCCAAATTAATACTGCTTTGTCGAATTCCAAAAAATCAATGCCTTTATAAACATTTTAATTTTTTCTTAACTAACAACGCTACAGTAATTTTTCTCTCGTCGTTGGTGTCATTAGAGATTGGAGAATAATAGGGATTTTGGAACATCATGACTTTTCCGAAATTAAGACTTATCGCGAGTTGAACATAAAGTATTTTTTTTTACATTTTTTAAATAACTTTATTCTCGCTAGTGAATCAGTGAAGATGGCTTACTAGGCTTAGCTCGGCCGAGTGGTTTGTCAGTTCTGTTTTCCGGGCCTTCAATTTACGTTACTTCGTCGCGTTTCAATTTGTGATCTATAAAAATGTTTGATCAACTAACAGGAAAATATAATATTTTATATAAACTAGAATAAATTCTAGGCTTTTTACCCAAACTACTTTTTATTTACGTATTAGATAACTCATACTATTAATAGTAATAAACATAACAATCTATAAACAAATATTTTATAAATTTTGACTAGTTACAAAAGATCTAAATCTAAATCACAAATTGCTTTTCCATAAGTACTGATATTTAGAGAAATAACACTGAAATCAAAATGAAATAAAACATCATTTTAGTAAATATTTTCCATTTAGATTTGATATGATATTAAACCAACTTTTGTTCAAAGAACTGAACACATAGTTGAGTATATCATTGCCCGTTTAAATTCCGAGCAATAAAAAAAGCTAATAAAATAATGGATGTAGCGCTCACGTCACATTATGATTAGTCACCCTAGTGATATTCAGCCCTCGACGCGTCACAAACTTTGATTTGGGTGGGAGGATTAGTCAAACAACCCCAAACTCGATAGGTCTCCGGCATTCCGTATTTCCAGGATATAACTGGAGGGGTAGTCATCGAGCAGCATTTAACGAGCCAAAACTTGGTAAGAGTACTTCCGCCAGAACGGTGATCCTGAAACGATCTTCCGTCTCCATCACCAAACTCTAACTGGTACCATAAAATTGCATTGTTATCGAATTTATATGTGTAATAAATTTTAGCTTGATCGGATAATCGGTAACTTAAAATTCGATTACAAGATTTGATTGGCAGTCGACAACAGGCCGTAGACAGCAATGAAACTAAATAAAATCGCTTAAAAAAGCTCCCTTTTCAAGCTGGTTTTATTATTATTCTCCGAAAGTACGTTAATAAAAATCAAGGGAGTGTGGCTTAATCCTATTTACCGATAAAATAGCACATTTTTAATGATTCAATGTGTACCTGTGACATTTATTTCGACTAACCGCAGAGTTTTGTAACAAAACATTAACTCCCTAATACTTATTAGTCTGGTCTAACTTTAAAATTGATCTAAATTAAAAAATAAGAGTTTAAATTGATAGATGCAATAAGAAGTATTTCTTTTACATATTTCAAAGTTTGATCTCTAGGTTTATATATACAATGAGGATTGAAAGTTTGGAATAAATTCATTCTGAACATTTGGGACTACTTCTATGTCAATTGGCAACCCTACAAAAAGTAGTCAAGAAGGTTTAAGTCTGAAAACCACGGAGGCCACTTCACAGTTTTAGTCAATGTCGATTGTGGAATTGATGCACGATTGGGATATTTTTCTTGAAATAACTGACACGGTTCTTCTTGGGTTCTTACATGGTCGCCATACCCTATGATCATAATAATTTTTATCCTTTATGACTCAGTAAGTTTCATTGTCAGTTAAAATTAACTTAAAATGACAATTTGACAAAATGTGACAAAGGAACAGGTCATTGAATCAATTTTTCAAAAAAAATAGCGTTTTTTAAATAATGAATTTATTTCAGATTTTAAGTCCTCATGATAACATAACTTGGTATTATCGAACTGGGAAATCAAGGAGTGTCCAAGATTGCACATATGACACGTGCAGTAATATATAGACAGTTCAAACAGAACGATGTCGGCAAGACTAGAAGAACACATTCTAGATTTAAAAAATTTACCATTTTCCAATAGCACCTGCCATTTTTCAAACATCATCTTGAGAGAGGATATAAAATTCGTTCTGACATCGGTCAGAAAATCGCCAACATGGAAGTGCACTATGCAAGGATAGTTTGCGAATTTACTAAAATTGAAACAACGGCCCTCTGAATAAGAGAGATGAAGCACTCACCTTTCCTTCCCACTGGAAAATTCTCTTCAAGAGTACCAAAATGACACTTGGTTCCACACTGACTCTATTAATGTCTGTCAAACAAAGCGGGATAAGCACTATGACTTCGTATAAAGCCACACGGCACGCAAGTAGCCATATTCGATACTATCGAAAGTATCTATATTTGTTACTTATCCGTGTTATAAGAAACGGTAACGATACAGGAAAATATCATCGTCAAAAAATCGGTATCTAAAGGATCGATGCCTTGACGATACGGATATTCTTATTATTTAAACAAAAATCCTAGAAATATTGTTACAATTTTGGTGACTATTATTACAATGAATAAAGTTCTTCAATTAAATACATATAACAGAAATATTCAGAAATACAATATTTGTCTAAAATACAGCAATATTTGAAGTACATACTAAAACACTAGCATAATGTATATATGTATGTATGTATGTATGTATATATATATATATATATATATATATATATATATATATATATATATATATATATACTGTTTATTGTAGAAATACATCGATATTATGCAATTAAAAGTTTACAATAACTTTAATTCAACGTAAAAATTCACACTATTTCACGAGTGCTGGTAAATGAGAACTTTCCCGATCGATCACATTAGACAACCAACTTCTAATGAGACTTATTTTATGAGATGCATTACAGCAACTTGTAAATATCTGTAGGCATGATTTGCCCATATGGTAATTAGATGCCGCCAGTTTTTGGATCTTAAATCGTATGTTTCGATACCCAACTACAATGTATCGTGTGTAAAATATCGATACAAATATGGGGCATCGAAATCAAAAGTATCGATGATCAAAAATATCGTGTCGTATCATCACTAAACGCAAGACTCCCTCAAGCTTTAACAGTAAGCGCGGAATATGCCAAATGAGATTTTGGCGGGACGTAGCCAGTTTCCACAAGAAACCGAAGCAATATATCAATGGACACTTTAATACATATCTGGCTATTAAGATCAGCGAATCTAGGCGGTCTAGCAAAAAAAATTTAAGTCGATTCTCACAGAAATACTGAAACACCTAAAAAAAATTAGTGGAAACCATTTTCCATAAGTGCCAGTGAGTTCTAAAAATAAAACCTCGTAAGCTTTCCTCCCGTTAAAAGCTATCAGTAGTCTATACGGGCAACAAAAAGGCCTAAAATTTCATTAGACAACCTCTTCCGTCGGTATTTCTGTTTCGGTCGTCCCTTAGTTTCGAGACGCACGCCACTTTAATAATAAACTAAAATTAAAACCGCTTTTAACATTCCTGCCGGCAGCATTTTGGAGATGCTTGGTTTATGGTCTCGAAAGTATCTACTATCCGAAACTTTAAACTTTGCCGATATCTGGCTTGCCTGTAAATTAACTAACGTTATATAGCGAAAAAGGAAGAAAATAAAAAACTTGCCACAAAATTTAAGTCTGCGATCTTGAATTTTAACTTCGAGATTGTAAATCTATGGGATAAGTATTATTATCATTATATGAAGATGGTATGAACGGTAACCGGTATATCATAAAGATGGGGCTCGCATTGCAATTTTGACAATACCCCTTGAAACGTCATCCTTTTTCAGTGTTGGAGGTAGATCTTTGTTAATATTAGATTGTATCAAGTTATTATTATTAGATTTTACCGAGTATGGAAAAAACCTAAACGCGAGCCGTAATAAAATATTAGATGATTTGTAAAGTTTCTATACTGCACATGTATCAACATTAGTTAATTATTGAAAATACATTTATTCTTTAGTATAATTCCCCTTCAATACACTTCTTCCAGCGAGTCTCCAACTCACGTAGCCCTTTTCCGAAATGATTTTCTGGAAGGCGTTAAGTCAGAAGGGGCTAAATCGGGTGAATAGGGTGAATATTCAAACAATCCGGACCCTAATTCAGTGATCTTCTTCTTCTACTTCTTCCTAACACAGTTAACCATGCTAGTAGGCTATTGCCTGTTCATTGCATCACGTCTTCCCCGAAAGATGAGGTCCAGCATTCTCGCCATCGTTTTGGTGGTCTTCCCGGTGATCTTTTTCCTACTGGGTTATTAATTTTTGCGCTTTTAACGAGTCTGCCGTCCTCCGTTTTCCCTATATGTTTGTTCCAGAATCTTCGCCTTTGTCTAACCCATCTTCCTATGTCCTGTATCACGCATTGTTGTCTGATATTTTCATTCCGTATTCTGTCGTGTAGAGTTTTGCCTTGTATACTTCTTAATGTTTTCATTTCGACTGTTCTCATCATTTGTAGAGTTCTGCCTGTATCTGGTCTTGTTTCTGCCGCGTATGTTATGATAGGTCTTAGAGCCGTTTTATATATCTTAGTTTTGTTTTCGGTATTAAGGTATTTGTTCTTCCACACAATTTCTTTTAGGCATCCCGGAATTCTAGCCGCTTTCATCGTTTGCTCTCTTACTTCGTTAAAAAAGTTTCCAGTGATTCTAGCTATCGTTAAAAAGCTTTTGTGAGCAGGTGCACCGTCCTGATAAAAGATGATTTTTTCTTCTGCAAACCAGGTCTTTTCTCCCGAATTTTTACATCCAGCTAGTCTAGAAGGTTACATCATTGTTCTTCTTTTATTATTTTACCGCTTTGCAGAAAATCAATTAACAATATTCTTTTTGCATCCAAAAAACTGATGCCTTAATTTTTTAGAACATAGTGGTAATCTTAAGTCCAATCCACAGTTATAAACTGGCGCACAAAATCAGTTTTGTTCTTTCAAAATCTATCTAAATGCTGTTGTGAAAGTCTTACTCGAATACGTTTTTGTTCCAAAGTTAAAGAATATTGTACCCATCTTGGCAACAGATTTCTGAATCCTAAATAATACTTCACAGTATGAAATAAAGTTAGTTTGAGATGCCTACAGCCTCAGCGATTTCATACATCCTCATTACTTTAGTATTCAAAACAATATCATAAATGGAATCAATAATTTCTTGCCTCATCACTGACGTCTGTAGAGACACGTTTAAGTTCAACAAGCCAATTAAATATTGTTGCTTGTGAATTTCCAATTTTTTCATTTTTAAGAAAAAAGTAAAACACGTCCATCTCAAACATCTATAGAAAAAATACTGATAAATCGGCTTGAATTTTCATGTACGTTTTTAAGAAGTATTGAAAATTCCAGCAATAGTATACTTTTTCTCATATCAACGCCATCTACGTGGCGGTCTAGAATCTTTTCAAATCACCTAGTATTTTGATCGAAGGTTTATTTTCTATAGAGATTAAGGCCAAGTTATCGTATTAGATATTAAAAACAAGTCTGTATTTCAAAGGTTCACATACTACATGTAGATATGTGCTACATGAACTGTGTCTTAAGAAATGGTCATATATAAACATAACTACTAATCGTGTCCTACAGGATATACAGGCTGCGCAATAGAGAGGCTGGTAAGCTGAGAAATCTACTCTTGGAAATGGACAAACTAAATATCACTATTATGGGGGTAAGCGAAACAAGATGACAAAACACAGGAAATTACATATCAAACGGATATGCTGTTTATTTTTCTGGAAACTAAGACCCTATGCACCGAAATGGAGTATCAATTATGAAACAACATATTAGTCAGTATGTCATTAACTTCGTACCACTGTGAGACAGGGTAATACTTATACAATTAAATGCCAAACCTGTAAATATAAACATTGTCCAAGTTTATGCTCTTACTGCTGACAAAGAAGAACAGGAAATCGAAGAATTTTACCACTAAATAGAAGAAGTGCTAAAAACAACAAAGAAACACGAAACAACAATACTTATGGGAGACTTTAACGCTAAAGTGGGACAGAAGGTAACACATGACATCACCGGAAACGTTGGCTTGGGAGAGAGAAATCAAAGAGGTGAACGTATAATCGAATTCTGCCAAGAAGCTGACTTTGTCATTGCAAATACCTGATTTCAACTTCCAGAAAGACGTCTGTACACGTGGAAATCCCCTCAAGATGGACAACAAGGCAGAATAGTACTGAACCAGATAGACTACATTCTAATAAACCACCGATTTCGTAATAATATTAAGGATGTAAAAACTTACCCCAGTGCTGATATAAACTCAAACCATAATTTATTCTGCTCCAAAATACAAATTAAATTAAAGAAATTAACAAACCCATCTAAACAAAACAGGATATGCCTCGACCCCCTCAGAAATCCTCAAACACGTGAACACATATCGCAGCAAATAAATAACGAAATACACAAAATATCGAAAATACCAAACGAAAACAGAACCATTAACGAATGTTGGTACGATATACAAAACTCAATTTTAAAAGAAGTGACAGAGTCTCTGAAAACACCTAAAAGAAAGGCAAAAAATGAGTGGATGACACAGGAAATTCTTGACCTGATGGAGGTACGACGGAAATATAAAAATTGAGATACTAACAAATACAGTGAAGTCAATAAACTCATAAAAAGAAAAATTAAACAAGCCAAAGAACTTTGGCTCGAAAATTCCTGTAGAAATAGAGAACCTCCAAAAAAAAAAGAAAAATTTCAATCTCCACAGGAAACTTAAATATACCTCCGGAAAGACGCCGACGGAAAAATCTGTAATCACGAACAACAGTGCAGAGAATGGGAGAGATACATCAGTGACCTTCTTGACGATGCTACTCGAGAAAATGCTGCACATACACCTACTATATGCGGCAGCGGGATAGACAGAGGCCCCAGAATATTGAAATCAGAAGTCAGAAAAGCAATACAGCAAGCCAAAAATAATAAGGCACCTGGATCAAATCAAATCCCTGCTGAGCTGCTTAAACTTCTGGATGAGGAAAATATTTCCTACTTAACCGCTTTCTTTAATAAAATTTACAACGAAGGAATAATACCAGATGATTGGTTAGAATCGCTGTTTATTACACAACCAAAGAAAGGTAGACCCACCAATGCAGCGACTTTAGACTGATTAGTTTAATGAGCCACACACTTAAGATACTTCTACGAATTCTACAGAACCGAATATTCCTTCTATGCGAAAGTAGAGTGAGTGATGAGCAATTTGGATTTAGAAATGGTCTAGGAACCAGAGAGGCACTATTTTGTATGCGCGTTCTCCTACAAAAAAAGTTGTGAATTCCGAAAGAACATCTACGTCTGTTTCATCGACTTTGAAAAGGCATTCGACCGAGTACAACACGATACACTTTTCGAATGTCTACAAGCAGCAGGTCTAAACCACTACAATATAAGACTGCTAAAACATCTGTATTACAATCAAGTAGCCTCCATCCAAATTGAAAACAGTCGTACTCAAAGCCTACCCATCAAACGTGGAGTAGACAGGGTTGCGTTTTGTCACCCTATCTTTTTAATGTATACTCTGAAGAAATTTTTAGGGAGACTTTGGATGACAGAAAAGAGGGAGTAAGACTGGGTAGAGAAGTAATCAATAATATTAGATTTGCTGATGATACGGCCATTCTTGCAGAAAGCATCGAGGATCTCCAAACATTAGTAAATCTAGTAAATGAGGCGAGCTGCCGAAGAGGCCTTAAAATCAACATCTCAAAAACAAAGTGGATGCCTGTTGGAAAGATTAATGTAGATAAATGTCAACTTTGGCTTGATGAAGAGAGGATAGAGCGTGTAAACCATTTCAGATACCTTGGCAGTTGATTGAATGTGAATGGGGACTAAGATGAAGAGCTAGGATCGAAATGTCGCGTAAGGCGTTATGACATGGAAACCAGTTCTATGCAACAGGAACCTGTCAATGCATATTTGTAAGAGGGTCATGAGATGCTTTGTATGGTCTATTCTGTTATACGGTTGCGAGACATGGACACTAAAAACCACAACGCTAAACAAACTGGAAGCTTTCGAATTGTGGTGCTATCGTCGAATCCTAAAGATATCATGGGTTTCGCACGCTTCCAATGAGGATGTTCTCAGAATGATGGATAGAGAATAGCAGATTCATACTAGTCGGTGAACCAGAGGGGGTTTTGATGGCTTTTCGCCATGCAATAAAGTTTCTTTGAAATATTTTGACAAGCTGAGGGTATTTTCGAAAAATTGCAGTAATCTTAACTAATCTCATATCAAACATAAACTCACCTTATTAAAACAGAGTAAGTTAAAATTGTTCAGTTCGATAATTTGTTATTATTGAATTTCTATTACCATTAACAATTATTACTGATAAATGAATCATATATGTTTCATATGAATTAAATACTTTTCACAAAAAATTAATTTTTAAAATTTTTTTCATTATGAAGTTTGAAGTTGTCACGTTAAACATTTAAGTCAAGCAAACTTTTGTACAAATCTAACATTTGAAATTCAGGTAATAAACGGTTATGATTAAAGTTTCGATCGGATGAAACATTTCACTCTAGATCGGGTGGAAAACATTTCTATATGTTAAAAACAGATTCGAATTGAAATGACAACTATTTCAGTATTTGATTTCTTCTATTTTTATTAAAACTTAACCAATAATACTTATGAAACAGGTAATTGAAAAAGTTTTATATATTTTCTCGATCAAAATGTCACAAACACAAGTTAGCAGAAAAGAAAAAGGTAGGACACTAAATATTTGGAAAAGGGATGATGTTGAATATTTTTTAACTCTTGTTTTTTCCCAAAATAATTGATCATATCTATTCCCAAAGTAATTTACAATATGTGCTATCTTTTCAAATAAAATAGCTGTTGTCTCTGTCTATTCAATATATTTTTTTTGTTTTATTGTAATGAATTCAAATAGAAATTACTGAATCCGATGGAGCAGGTTTCAATACAAACGCTTTTAATTTTAAAAAGTGTTCAGCCGATAAGTCCGATCCGATCGATATTTTACGTTAGGAACAAGATCGACGAAAATCCTGCCTAATAACTTTTCGACAACCTCATTATATATATATATATATATATATATATATATATATATATATATATATATATATATATATATATGAAGTAAAATGCGAACAGTAAATGCAAACTTCTCTCCATCATATCCTTTCTGTGTTAGAGGTTGCACAGTTAGAATAAATTGTTATAAAACGCAATTTATCCTATTCCACCACCATCGAGATGATGGCCTACCTGTACCACCATACCGAGAAGAAAGTCAAAACTTACCCTCCCCGCCACAGTGATATGGCAGAGGTACATGTTTCGTCTCTACTAGACTCATCAGGGTACCGACATGCACCTGACTGTGCAAAGGACAGATCGGAAGGAAGCATGCACATACTGAACGCGGCTTCTCCGGCCTCCCGCCGGATGGAGTATATATGTTAATGCGGATTTCACGGATTCCTCCGTGTGAGATGCAATAGCAGTGGATATATCCACATTATGCCGTTGTAGTGCTGAAATCACATTCAGCAAACATACAACTATATGCAGCTCCGCGTATGAATGAAGTAAAATAACACATATATACTCCATCCGGCGGGAGGCCGGAGAAGCCGCGTTCAGTATGTGCATGCTTCCTTCCGATCTGTCCTTTGCACAGTCAGGTGCATGTCGGTACCCTGATGAGTCTAGTAGAGACGAAACATGTACCTCTGCCGTATCACTGTGGCGGGGAGGGTAAGTTTTGACTTTCTTCTCGGTATGGTGGTACAGGTAGGCCATCATCTCGATGGTGGTGGAATAGGATAAATTGCGTTTTATAACAATTTATTCTAACTGTGCAACCTCTAACACAGAAAGGATATGATGGAGAGAAGTTTGCATTTACTGTTCGCATTTTACTTCATTCATACGCGGAGCTGCATATAGTTGTATGTTTGCTGAATGTGATTTCAGCACTACAACGGCATAATGTGGATATATTCACTGCTATTGCATCTCACACGGAGGAATCCGTGAAATCCGCATTAACATATATACTCCATCCGGCGGGAGGCCGGAGAAGCCGCGTTCAGTATGTGCATGCTTCCTTCCGATCTGTCCTTTGCACAGTCAGGTGCATGTCGGTACCCTGATGAGTCTAGTAGAGACGAAACATGTACCTCTGCCGTATCACTGTGGCGGGGAGGGTAAGTTTTGACTTTCTTCTCGGTATGGTGGTACAGGTAGGCCATCATCTCGATGGTGGTGGAATAGGATAAATTGCGTTTTGTAACAATTTATTCTAACTGTGCAACCTCTAACACAGAAAGGATATGATGGAGAGAAGTTTGCATTTACTGTTCGCATTTTACTTCATTCATACGCGGAGCTGCATATAGTTGTATGTTTGCTGAATGTGATTTCAGCACTACAACGGCATAATGTGGATATATCCACTGCTATTGCATCTCACACGGAGGAATCCGTGAAATCCGCATTAACATATATATATATATATATATATATATATATATATATATATATATATATATATATATATATATATATATTAATTTTTATTAATTTTTCTTCAATCTTGGTATAATTTTAATTTTTTTTTTTGGAAATTTTCTTGGGTAATAGGTTGATAATAAAATTCAAAAGTGCATTTTTTTATATTTTACTAACATTTGGCGCATTATATCGAGCTTTTTCAAGTATCTCTTGCAAAATATATGTGTGAAAAGGCTGCAAGCTTTTCGATCAGTTTTGCTATACTTCTCAGAGAATTGGCTGTTTTCAACCCATAATTCCTTTCTATATACACCAGGAACGTCATAATTATATGTCTCCTACATACCTAACTCAAGCAATATTTAAATTTTTTATTAATATTTCTTCCACCTTGGTATTTTTTATTTTTTTTTTTTGGAAATTTTCTTGGGTAATAGCTTGATAATAAAATTCAAAAGTTCATTTTTTACTCCTTTTTTATATTTTACTAACGACGTTTTACACATTATATCGTTCTTTTTTAAGTTTTTTCTGCAAAATGTATGTGTGAAACATTTAAATTTACAAATACCGGCATTACATCCATATGTCTATATTTTAAAAGAAAAATCCCTCTTCTTTTTTGTTTTGCTAGTTTTTCGTGTAGTTTTAATATATTTCTCAGAAAATTGGCTGTTCTGAGGTCATAATTCCTCGAATTCTAAAGTCTATTTCTAAACAGAGTAAAAAATTAACTTTTGAATTTTATTACCAACCTATTACCCAAGAAAATTTCCAAAAAAAAAAATTAAAAGTATACCAAGATTGAAGAAAAATTAATAAAAAACTTAAATGCGGCATGGGTTAAGAATGTACGAGACATATAATCATGACCTTCCTGGAGGATATAGAGTAGAATTATGGACTGAGAATAGCCAATTCTCTGAGAAGTATGTCAAAACTGCACGAAAAGCTAGCGGCGTAATGCCGGTGTTCCTAAATTTAAATGTTTTACACATACACTTTGCAGGAAAAAATTGAACAACCACGATATAATGTGCGAAACGTCGTTAGTAAAATATAAAAAAATAAGTAAAAAATTAACGTTTGAATTTTATTGTCAACTTATTACCTAAGAAAATTTCCAAAAAAAAATTAAAATATACCAAAGCGGAAAAAAAATTAATACAAAAAATTAAATACGGCATGGGTTAAGAATGCAGAAGACATAAAATCTTAACGTTCGTGGAGGATATAGAAAAGAATTATGGACTGAGAATAACCGATTCTTTAAGAAGTATTTCAAAATTGCACGAAAAGTTAGCAAAGAAAATAGAATAATTTTTCTTTTAAGATAAAAACATATGGTGTAATGTCGGTGTTCCTAAATTTAAATGTTTTACACATACACTTTGCAGAAAATACTTGAAAAAGCACGATATAATGTGCGAAGCATCCTTAGTAAAATATAAAAAAAAGAAGTAAAAAATTAACTTTTGAATTTTATTATCAACCTATTATCCAAGAAAATTTTCAAAAAAAAATATACCAAAGTGAAAAATGAATAAAAAATTTACATGCGCCACGGGTTAAGAATGCACGAGACATATAATCATGACGTTTATTGAGGATATAGAAAAGAATTATGAGATCAGTCAATTCTCTGAGAAGTATTTCAAATCTGCACGAAAAGCTAGCAAAACAAAAAAAGAGAATTATTTTTCTTTTAGGATGTAAACATATGGATGCAATTCCAGTGTTCTTAAATTTTTAAAAAAACTTATAAAAAGGGGTAAAAATTAATTTTTTAATTTTATTATCAACCTATTATGCAAGAAAATTGCTAGAAAAAATAAAAATATATCAAGATTCAAGAAAAATGAATAAAAAATTCATATATATATATATATATATATATATATATATATATATATATATATATATATACGGTTTTGAAGTACAAGAACATATGAATTAGTATTTATCTCATTCGGCGTTTTCTGTCCTTGCTAGTGAAGATTTAAGTCCATCGAAAGTACCCTGGAGTGTTAGATCAATCGAATAGTTTTATTTCCAATCACTAGTCGGCTAAATACAGTCAAAAAATGCCTAGGCTGATTCATTACTTTCAAAGACGATGGTATCAAAATGGTTTAGTCAACGAAACTATCGCATTACGAATATGACTACACAGTGCCAAAACAAACATGGCGTTGTACGCTAGCTAAATAAATTGTGAAAGGATCGAGGCAACAGTGTAAATACAGAATTTAAAATAATTTATTTTAATTTATTAGTTGCTCGTACGTGTACGTATCAGAAAGCATTTATGTTGTTTTGATTTCGTGTGTTGTAACACACCTTGTTTTATGTTATCCGTATTGTTCGTTTTTAATTTTTAAAGACCGAGAAATTTCCACTGGCATTTAAATTTAAAGGTATACCGATTTAACAGAAAAACATTATAGCCTTACGATCTGTGTTTTTTTTTGCAAACTGCTTAAACCCCGTTGGAGAATAGTAAAGGTTGATATAAAACTTATACTCCCATGGCAGACCGGGATCGAACCTTACGCCTCGGTAAGGCGCAGCAAATCCACGGATCACTACGTTGCTGAGGCTATATAAGAGAGAGAAAAAAACTCATTCAATTAGTTTAAAGTATTTTAATATGCTTAATAATTTTTTTGAGCCAAACTGGCTTTAAGAAAACGTAATAACAATTTTATATTACAGTTAATTTAACTGAACACCTAATGAAAGAAGTTGATCAATTTTTTTGAAGCCAATAAACTATTTGCCATGAACAGTTTTTTCTCGGACCTTAGAGAAAAGGAACATAGATAATATTGAGTTTATTGTAAGAAAGCAGGAAAATATTGTCAGAAACGTCGCAGTCATCAATTCTATCTCCGTTCGAAGTGACCATTGATTAATGCGTGCAAAAATACAAATCAACACGAAAGCAGGTAGAAGAAAAGATAGATAAATCTAAAATAACCAGGATATAGACTATTAAGAAAAGACAAAGAACTGTACAAAGGCTAACTAAAACGTATTAATAATCTTAATCTCAAAAGAGATAAATACTAGAATAACTAAATAAACCCTGGAAATAAGGTAAAAGTGGCAATAAGACAAAACACAATCAAACAAAAAATATAAATCAACACGGAGGCAGATAGGAGCAGATATAAACAAATCTAAAATAACCTGGACATTGACTATTAAGAAAAGACAAAGAACTTGTATGAAGGGTAACTAAAGTGTATTAATAACTTTAAACCCAAAAGAGATAAATTCTAGAAGAATTAAATTAACTCTGAAAATAAGGTAAAAGTAGCAATAAGACAAAAACATTATCAAACAAAAATGAGCATAAAATGCTAAACAAAACACAAACTATATAGAATTCATAAGATTTAACAAAATAATATGTAAACAAATTTTTTAAAACTTGAGAGAATATCTAGATAGAGGAATAAAAAAAAATGAGAAGAAAACAATCACCCTGCTCAAAAACTAAAATACTGATAAATAAAACACTAACTATAACAAACTGAGGAATATTACAAGAAACAATATACATTAGAAAACCGGACAACACCAGTGACAAAACGAGTAGAAACCAAGGAAAAAGGATAAAAATAGTAAAATATCAGTCTAAATTAAAAGAAAAATAGAAGTGGATAATACGCAACCGTTATAGAACCATCAAAAGATGGACGAGTAAAGATTCCAAACGTCAGAGTATTAAAAAATAAATAGAAAATAATAACGATAATAAAAAAGTATGAGTATATATATATATATATATATATATATATATATATATATATATATATATATATATATATATATATATATATATATATATATTTGTTATAAATAAATGAACCAGAAACATAAATAAATGTTCGAAAAGTAATGAATGTAGTATCAGAGGATCGAAATAACTGAAGAATACATTACTACTCCTTTAAAGTTATTCAAAAATAATAAACGGATTAATGATAAAGAAAGCACAGAAGATTATAGTACTCAAATTAAAACACCTATTTAACACAGAAAACTGCAATGGAGCGATCATAATTATTCTATTAAAAAAAGAGACCTAACGCTTTTGAAGAGCTCTAAACCGATAAGTTTACTATCACAAATATACAAACTGTTTATTAATTGAAAAGGAACTAAATTACTATCAGCCCCACTATATACAGACATCAGACATACACTACTAAACATAAACAGGTCACGCATTTCTTCTAGCATAGTGCTGCAATGCCATTAGGCCCTTGCCTTGGCTGCAGCTGAAAATGAAGTCATCTTGAGCTAAATTAATAGACACGATTCATCCGATGAAAACAGCGTTGCTGATGAAAATGCGAGACCAATAAGCAACTCCGAGTAAATTAGCATTGACAAAACTAATGCAAAACTACTCTCATCACCTCTTTGAAAAATGATGGGATGCAACCATAAACTGGAAACTTTCCAGGTAGTTATTAAACTACTCGGAGGTGGAAAGAAATAAAAGATATATGACGCTATCCAGAGGAAAACTGCAATTAGTCACGGAGATTCTCACCGAGCGCAGTCAGCTAAGAAAACACATATAATATGAAAGTATGCGATATTCCGGTATGTCGAGGTTATGAAACAGAAGATAAGACTGTAGAACATGTTTTATATGATTGTCCGTTCTTTTTATTCTTTTTACTAAAAAGAGGATTCATGTTAAATGAATTTTAGCCACCTTTGGCCGAGATAAGGGGAATGCTGCTTGACAATGTCATATAAGTTAATTTTGTAGACTGGGCGACGGGAGGAACCAAGCAGATCCATCTAGAAGAATGCATAACAGGTCTGAGCCTAATCCACCGTGCTTAATTTCCAGATCTAGATAATATCAACCTGTAGATCAAGTAGCATTATTGCATAGAGAGCCAGTAATCACCTGCTTACAATGAAGGTACATAAAAAGAAATCAGTTGAATACGATCTACCTCTCCACATCAGCTTTGTAATCTATTGAACACTGGATAAAAATTTAAAAAATTAGACAAAACACGCATAGATCAGCGCTATAGCAATTTGTTAGGAGAGCAGCGAGAACCAAATTGTCAAAATAACAAAAAGATATATCCCTAAACTAAGGTGTTTAACTCCTCTGTTTCGCCAGCTATAACATGAAGGTCACAAGTCTGGACGTTCATGACATCGATCTTGAATAAAATGAGAGAAGAATAATGTGCTATTGAGAGATAGATGTTAGGAGACCCGCTGAAGATAGAAGTAAAACAAAAATAATTGACGTTATTGACCAACATAAAAGTAATAAGTGTATGTGTTTTGAGAAAATCCAAACTTTTTTATGGAATTTTGAGATATGTTTTTAATTTACCCAAAAATTCTTTAAAAATGTCGGTCTCATAACGCCATTTGACTATAAAGTGTTTTAAAGTCGAACTTTTCGAACAAAATTTGAGGATCTAATTTCTGTACAATCTAAAATTGCAATTTAATTATTACAACACAAAAACAACCTGGTTTCCACAAACCCGTTTAACTATTCCCAGACAATGCAAACTCGCAACATCGTCTCGACTAACTTGTCCATTTAATAATTAACAGTATTCTCTCAAATTGGTATTCAACATCGTAGTAGCTGCATAAATGCAAACAAATAAACGTAGCGGTTCTTGTCTTGTTTTCAAGATATGCATATAGTGTAACGTAATGACGGGTCTTTAAATCAGTGACAGCTCGTGAATTTTTATTATACGAAATTTTTTTCACTGAAATATTCCAACCTTAATACATTTGTTTGATTTGAAAAAACAGCATACACCCAAAAATCAAATTCACCATGGAAATAGAACAGGAAAGAAAATTACCTTTTCTAGATATTCTACTGAAGAAAAAAAAGATTGGCTTCCTTTCACATATTGTCCACAGAAAACCCACTCACACCAACAGATACCTCAACGCCGATTCACATCACCCAATTATTTGCAGTAGTGAAATCACTTGCGTTTCGATCTCAGTCCTTTACAGATCAAGAAATTTACCATAAAGAAATGAAATTACTGCAAGACACCCTAACAAACAATGGTTTTAAAAAAGAATATATAGACGAGGCTCTAAACAACAAGCGCTTAGCCCAGAAAAATTGAGAAAAACCAAGAAAAGAATTCCAAAGCCTTTGTTTCTTATGTTAGAGGCACCATAGACAAAATCACAACAGTTCTTAAGAGACATAATATTGAAACCATTTTCACCACAGACCGTAAAGGATCTTCTGCCAACAACTAAAGAAAAAATTACACTAAAAATCCAGGGAATGTACGAAATTCCATGCGGAGAATGAAACTCATCTTACGTAGGTCAAACCAACTGTAAAATAAGGGCCACATATAAACGTTGTCATGCAAAAAACAATTTATTCTGCACTCGCCTAACACTTATTAAACACAGGTTAGATGATTGACATCTCAGGGACAAAAATGCTATCGAGATGTGTAAACCGGTCCACAAGAGTTATAAGGGAAGTCATTGAAATTGAAAAGAGGCCCAACAACTTAAATAACAGAGATGATAGTCAGCAAATGCCTAATACTTGGAAAAACCTTCTTACGAAACATCAAGAAATAGTAGGTCGTAAAGAAACTGATTCTAACTCAGCAAAACGACCTCAAACACTGGCAACAGGACAGATGGACACGCAATAGGATTCGCAACCCGATTGGCCAGAATCATTCAACCAAAGAACACGATACACGTACACACGGAACCGACAGCACTCGAGTTGCAAGCGTCAGTTCGCCAATAGACACCGTACACTGAGCTTTAAAAATGGCGCATGATATTTCACCGAAACGTCAGCTACCCTACAGTCCTGAGAAGGACTCAACACACCCACAGGATACTCGAAAACTTTCGATTACATATGACACCCGTGAGAACATCCAACATATATATATATATATATATATATATATATATATATATATATATATATATATATATATATATATATATCCCCCGGCGACTTTTATCTTTTCGTCGGAGAGAGGGCTAAGTTACCTTCAATGTCCAGAGAGCGATGCCGGTGGTACCATAGCTACTGATAGGGCCACCCATGCCGGTAAGATTTCGAAGATACGAAGTTGAAGCTAAGAAAGTCCACATCAGCGTCTGACTCAGAGTGGGCGGCTACAAACAGTGTCTGCACCCAAAATAAGGTAAGATACGCCCCACAACCGTGAAAGTAATGAATATAGGACAATCTAAGCCACGGCCCTCATTCTCCGTAGGTCACGCTAATCCCAGGACATGTCTTGTGTGTCTTGGAAACCAGCCGAAACGGCAGAGGTTGCTAAGAATCTGCTGAGTCTAAATCACTATCCAAATGGCACAATTCAGTATACAGCAACCTATTACTGCAAGTCGTTATCAAACCAGGCAAAACTCATTAAGTTGGAGAATGAAGCAATTAACATAAAATGGGATATTACTAGTATCAGTGAAATAAGACGGAAAGAAAAAGAGTTAACAGAACTTAAATCAGGTAATATACAAAGGAACAACAAATGAACGAACAAGTGGTGTGAAATTCTTAATTAATAAAAGATGGAATGCTAATTGATGTAATAGGCCTGGTTCAAATATGCATATTACCAGAAATTATTAATTGCCAATACCTACTTCAAGAAAAACTTTAATAGAAAATGAACATGAAAAGCTTCCAATGCAACTGTCACTAGGAATAGATTTCATTCGTTCATTTCATTTCAAAGAGGTAGTGATCATAAAACAATTAGAGCTTGAGTTCTGAACACAAAACTAGAACAAATAAAATTACTCCATAAACCAACAACAGGAATAAACATCATTAATCTAATAACTGGTGACGCTATCAACTTATAGAAGAAAGGTTAGAAGATTGAACAGATAGCACATACCTAATGGAGACGAACTTAAGTTGCTCGAAAGAATTTAGAGATCCATAACAACGCTACCATAGTAGAAAACTTTCTAATGTAACAAAAGCTTTTCTGAAACAAAACAGACAAATGAAAGTTAACTCCCATATACACAAAATAGAATACACCAAACTGTGCATATAATAAGGTGAAATATTGCAAAAGATATAAAAACGAAAGAAAATGTAGAAAAGTATGTTGACCATCGGCAGAAAACAAATAATAGCCTTGATTAACGATGTTGAAAGAATCACAAATATGAGGATCTATACAGAGCACAAGAAATATAAGAAGTAGAGGAAGGCATAACTAAAGTTCAAGACAACATTCCAGATGTTTTCGTGGAGAAGAAAGCTCTTAAGAGCATAAAGAACGGCAAGACAGCTGGGAATGACGGTATTACAGAAGAGGTAACTTAAGTTCAAGGCGACTTTCCAGATGTCTTCGTGGAGCTCTTATGAACATGAAGAACGGCAAGACACCTGGGAATGACAGTATTACAGCCGAACTCCTCAAGCACGCTGGGAAAACAACGTGGAGAATCCTAGCAGAAATATATATAGACTGACTAAAAGCAAGGCATATTTAGAAACAGTGAAATATTGCTAATATAATCCTCATTCACAAGAAAGATAGCAGAGAAAATATCAGAAATTATAGACCAAAGAGACCAGTAATATACAAAATATTTTCGAAAATAATTAACAAAAGAATACAGAGCATACTTGATTATGCACAACCTCAAGAAGTATTCATAGAAGTGGTTTTAGTATATTGAATCATTTAAACACTAAGAGAATAATGAGTCGCATAAAGGAATATATTCTATCATTACATCTAATATTCATAGATTTTAAAAAGGCCTTCGACTGAGTATATCCTAGAGCAGTTATGGAAGCACTAGTCGATCAAGGAGTGGACAAACCATATATAGAAATGTTAGCTAACATATATAGAAAAGGTACAGCTAGAGTAAATATTGACTAAAATGTGGTTGTCGGACTTGCATTGTCTGTATTTTTATTTATTTTTACGACGTTTCGATTAGGTTGTATCTCAAATCGTTATCAAGTATAAACAGTTTATACTTGATAACGATTAGAGATACAACCTAATCGAAACGTCGTAAAAATAAATAAAAAGAAAGACAATGCAAGTCCGGCAGCTACATTTTAGTCAATCTTCAACATTGTCTACAACCTTCAAACAAACGTTAGAGTAAACATCACATAATTTCCTACCCAAAAAGTAGTCCGACAAGAAGACACAATATTTTCGAAGCTCTTAACAGTAACCCTAGGGAATATCTTCCCGAATAACAAAAGTCTGAGCTATTTAAGATTCGTTGATGACATAATTTTGGTTGCTAAAGGTCCTGAATAATTGCAAGAGCAAATTAACGACCTTAACATAGCTAGAAATGGTTTAAAAAACACGCAAGAGCTCTCTTAGGGAGATCGTTGGTGCGACATTTTACTTAAACTACGGAATTCGTGGTTGGTTTGGTTTCCGATGCCGAATAATGCGACCTCTATTCTTGGAGTAGCACGTTTCCTGTATCGAGTTTTCATATATTTCTTTTTTAATTTACCGTCGTGACATCACATGGCAGTTTTACACAACACTGTTGGTTTGTGTTGCTCTTGTGTTATTGGGTGATCCATCCAGATGTCGCCACTGTGTCTTATTTACTAATTTTCTACTGGAAAATCTATTTATAGAATACATATGCGAGATGATGGTTTGTACCGAACACAATGGCCTGATGAGTTCCATATTAGGACGAAATAGCGCTGTGTTCATTTTTCGGTCCTGAAGCTGTTCCACTATCTTGGAGATCTCCGCATTTTTTAAATACCAGAGTAATGTTTACTAACAATATGGACAAAATAATATTTATCAACGGTTTTTAGGTCCGCATAGCCGAGAATTTCCTATTATATATATATAAATATATATATATATATATATATATATATATATATATATATATATATATATATATAAGAATAAAAGTATAAAATGAGACCTTTGAATAGCTAATAGGAATAATTGTATCCAAAAAACTTGGTTGTCCTGTCAATTTAAGCTCTTTATTGTTAACTTAAATTGCGTTAAAGTTAAAACTAGAGGCAATATTTAAAAACATAATTTAGACTAAAGAAGATTTTTTTTGTTTGATGTGTTTTCTAACTTAACTAATACTGCCCCCGATGAGTCGCCGCTGTGGCGTCGCAACGACGCTACTTTAATTGTTGCAAAGCATGTCACTAATTTCATCTTGGACTGCGAAAACGGAGTAAAAGTTTATTTGAATAAATATAATGCGGAGGCCGTGAATTTAACTGCAACTAGTTTGTTTATGTGTTATTACTCTTAGGCAAATATGGTCGCCAAATTGGTTGGTTAGTTGGGGAGCAGGAATTGTGCTTAATTAATAATTTAAAATGAATTATTAATTAGAATATAGTGGCAATTAAAATAGCCAGTGACTGGTGGAAATGTTTGTTAAAAATCATATTTGGAGATTCTTTGTTATTTTTTAAGTGGTTATAATTCGAGTACTGATAATTCGAGTACTGGACATCTATTAAAGTAAAAATTCCTAAAGTTTTACATTGCCTAATTTTTTACGATTTTAAACCCTTCGTGGGGTTTTGCTGCTAATTGTGAATACATTCTTATAATTAAATTAATTAAATATGTCAACAAAATTTGACTGATTTTTAGTAACAGAAATTCTGGTATACTTTTCCGAAGGATTTTGATTCGCTGAATTCGAATCTGAAATTGCTCTATCACGTCAGATTTTTTGAGATATCCTAACCTAGAAGTGCCAACACACTGTTTTTTGATATATTTGAGTTTATGCAAACTCACAAAGTATTTTTTGTCGCAAAACTAGTATCTGAAAGTATGATCATTTTTTTTTAAATCAATTTTGAAAGGTCCAGATATCTATTTTTTCACCGAGATATGCTAATTTGCATTTTGTGTCTCACCAATCTACTCGAATGCAAGCCAAAAACATAGTACAAACTACCTCTTTGAGCGTATGTTTTTAAATTCTGCTATTTTTATGAAAATAACTGTATAGTCATTCTAGGGGTCGCTGATTACAACTGCACTGTCGAATTTTAAAAATTCAAAATGGCGGATACAATAAGGTGGTGAGTTGCAAATTTTAAATATCTCGGCAGTTCAAAATTGGTATTAACGAGAAATGATCATATTTTCAGGCACCCTTACTAGTTTTGTGAAAAAAAAACCTTGTGATTTTACATAACTTCAAATATGGCGAAGTATCGTGTTTTTTACACTTTTAGGTTAGGATATCTCAAAAACCTGACGTGATGGAGTAATTCTGAAGCCAGATTTAGATTCAGCGCACCAAAATCCTTCGGAAAGTTTACTAGGGTTTCTGTTACTTGACCCTTGTTGACCTGTGTTATCCTTGAGCCGAAAATGTATCTCTACTTTGGCCATTTTATTATAAAATATATGTAGTTCTCAAGAAACAGCTAAAATGGTAATTTCTCAGACTTTACAGTATGAAGTTAACACATAAAACGGGATTGCTCGTGGAAATAATTTATGAACCTGCTTGTTGGTCGCCATTACGTGCAAATTTTATATGGCAGCATTCAATTCCCTGCTAGCTTCTTATATTGGCATGAATATGTCGGGTATAAATGTCAATTCTATTATTCTAATATTAAGTTTAGACACTTTTTACAATATATCTAAAACAATAAATCGCCCTTCCGTGTTTTAGATGACAGGTCAATTGAGAATATTCAGTAAAAAAGACCGGGAAAATTAAGTGTTTATGTAAAACAATATTTTTAACTTAAATTTCTCAGATTTAAGAGTCCCTAAAATTATAATTTTTCTCTTCAAAGTAATTCCTTTAAAGCTAATTTTTTAAGCGTCTTTGGAAGAGCGTAAATATGTTGCATTTTATTATTTTTGAATAGTAGGCACAAAGTGTCAGTTCTTAGAATGTCAGAATACTTTTTCGGTGATTATGATATGATATATTTTATTTTCTACAATAAAATTCTCATTTAGCCAAATAGCTATATTGTGAAATATGTCACAATTCTTTTTTAAAAAGGTCGTGGAAATTAGTAGGTATTTATATATATATAACGTTAGTATGATCTGTATCCCCTCTGTGAGCGTAGAGTGAATAAAGTTAATAATAAAAAGTATTAAGGAATTTATTTTCAAAAATTTTAAATAAACAACTATGTATATTGCTTAACATAAGGTATCGAAATGTCCATATAATCTATTGCGAAGTAATAGAGTTTCATCGTTTAAAAATGGCGTTAAATAGGTTGTGGGTAAAATTATTTTCTTCCCGATATTTTTCGGGTACTGATACAAGGTATTTTTATTCATTTCTTTCATATTATGATATATAGCTTTAATTTAAAATACGTAAAATAATACCATGTACTAAATCATAAATAAAATTAAAAAAAAAAAAACATTTCAACTCCAAAGTGGATAAAGAAAGTGTTAATGCAGTCAATATTTAAAAGCTAACCTATCTAAACAAAACAAGATTTATTAAGATAGTTTAAATATTCTTACATTAATAAAATCACTTTTAATCTAAATATACTCGAATACATACATAATTACTAAGAATTTTGAATTTTTACACTAGCTCAAACTTTTCATTTACGTGACTGTCTAATGATCTGGAATAAAATTTTCTAGAGTTAAATTTTTGAAACGGAAACAATCACAGCTTCTCGCCACTTTGATAGGGAACCTTTACGATACAAATTTTTTTACTTCTTGCGCTAAATTCAAGAATTTTTGTTCTATTTCCTTGAAATAATAAGTAATTAATTAAATATAAATTTATTTTTAATTAATAATATATTCACACAAAAGATTAATGTTTTATTTTTAGCTCAAGCAAATACATAACAATAAAATTTATATAATTTCTAGACGTGCTTAATAATAATATTGAAACATTTCGTATTATATGCAATCATTTCTATTTTAATATGACATATTGGTTTTTAAATGTATAATAATTTGAAATCATAACAGCATACCTGCTTCGATGCTCAGCTTTAGATGTCAATGGAACATTAACTCGATAAAACAATATTATTAATGTCATTTAATGTACAGACAAATCAGGAGCTTTTGTAGAGCCAGTGTATATTATTAGATCCAAGTTTAGTTGCTCCAAAATGTTTACATCAAAATGTTTCATACCTTTAGCAGGCAGTTTATTTCTAGGAAGAACACCATAAACTACTTTTTTCTCATTTTCTTGTATGAAATTATTTCCAGAAAAATCTCTGAACTATGCTTCATACCTTTAGCAGGCAATTTATTGGTAGGAAGAACACCATAAAACACTTTCTTCTCATCTTCTTGTAAGAAATTATTTCCAGAAAAATGCTCTGAACAGATTTACTCATCTGGTATAAAATAATTATGATCAATACCAATTTTAGCCGTTGAATTTGAAGTTTTCTGTCTTTTGGAAAACTAAAATATTGTGTACTTTTCAACTCTGCTGTTGTCGACATTTTTTTGTCTTACATTTATATAGTATACTGTTATTATTATTATGATATATCAGTTCAATAATGAAAAAATCACAACAATCCACTTCTTGTCTTGGTATTTGGCCCACTGGACTCTTGAGTTGTTGAATCTGATTCGGCAATGTTACCTGTTGATGTGGATCATCCTCCATTGTTGATAGCATGCCTTTATCGAACATGCAAACAAAACAAATTTAAATTAAAAGAACAGTACACATATAATTTTAGAAAGGTTGATTTTCCTAGGATGTACCAGCTTCTGCTCGATAGTGACTGGTCTTTTTTACGCGAGAGTCTTGCTGTTGAAGAGGCTATGGCGGTATTTTATCATCATATAGATGTAATTCTTAATGAAACGGTACCAAGGACTTTGTTCAGGCATAGCAAGTACCCAGCTTGGTTCACTAAGGAAGTAATTGGTTTATTAAAAAATAAAGAGTTGCTATGGTGGAAATAGAAAAGCTCTAAGGAGACTATTTATGTTCCAGGAATGCTAGGACAATAGTAAAAAATCTTATCCGTACATCTGTGCAAATGTTGAAGCGAAATTTAAAAAGAACCCCCATTCGTTCTGGTCCTACATTAATCTCAGGAAGTCTAATAGTACTCTGCCATTTGCTATGTCTTACTAAGGTTACCAGGTAACTAATCCCACTGACACTGTAAATTCATTTGCGAAATTATTCAGAGTCCTCTATTATTTCTACTCCTTATGTACCTACCTCTAGTCATGGTTGCAATTCTTACCCTATCTCATTATCTAAAATATTGCCTAAAGAGAGAGCCTGTAAATAGTTGAAAACCAAATTAACAGCTGGTCATGATTCCATTCCTTCGTTTGTCGTAAGGTATTGTGCTTGGGGGTTTGCTGAACCTTTGTCTGCAATTTTTAATTTATGCAGAAATGTATTTTTCCTGACCTATGGAAAGAATCAAAAATCTATCCGCTTTTTAAAAAGGATGATAGAACCAGGGTCGAAAATTATCGTCCCATAGCGATAATATGCAATTTTTCAAAGATGCTTGAGCGGGTTCTTCAGGAACAAATATCCTTTTACATAGCGCCTATTACGGTCGATCAGCAGCATGGTTATGTTTCTGGAAAGTCAACTGTCACCAATCTTTGTACTATTCCGCAGTATGTCTCAGAGCGTATTGATTCTGGCACTCAGGTCGATGTCGTTTACATAGATTTTTCTCAAGCGTTTGATCGACTTAATCACGGTGTTTTACTTTTCAAATTGTCAGACTTTGGTTTTAGTGACAATCTTCTTACATTTTTTGAAAGTTACCTATTAAACCGTTCTCAGTATGTTGAATACTGTGGTCAGAGATCTAGTAATTTTGTAATAATGTCGAGTGTTCCTCAAGGAGCTGTTTTGAGTTTCTTACTTCTGGATCTCATGAAACAAACTGCCTCTGAAAGTAGACAAGTGGAATGTTATGTAATTCTCAAAAAGTAAAATGCCTCTGCTGCATGACTATGGGATCAACGGTGCGAGTTAACTATACTAAGGACCGAGGAGTCATATTTGACTGCAGACTCACATTTGTCAATCATATATAGTATCGAGATCTTGCCGAACGCCGTGTTTTCTAGTGAGACCAAGTCATGAATTTCAATCGCTCCAGGTCATAAACACGTATATTAGTCTATTATACGAAGCAAATTGGAATTTGCCTCAGTTATCTGGCATCCGTGTTACCATGGACACTCTGAAAAATTAGAAAAAATTCAGTATCGTTTCTTAAGATTCTTAAGCTTTAAATTGGATGGGTTTTATCCACTGGCTACTACACCTCGCAAAAATCTACTGAGATTTAATTTCACAACTTTGGAGGAGCGCAGTAACGGGGCTCGTGTATTTTTTTGTATAAACTTGTTAATAACAAGATTTTAGCTTCTGATGTGCTCGTGAGAGTTCATTTTCATGTTCCAGGTATAACCAGGGTCCAGTATTTTTCTATTTGCCGAAACCAAGAACTAATGTCTCCAATTCTCCCTATTATACTCAATGTGTTCCCTTTATGATAACCTAAAAGATAAATTTGATATATTTTACTCTAATTCTTCTGTTGTCAAATCGTTTATTTACAATTATCTGTGACTGATTTATAGACTATGTTGTACTTATTGTACTGTCTGTATTGTGTATATAATTTTAGGATTTATGTAACTCTGTTCTTTTTTCCTACCTAATAATAGGAACTCTGGTCCTGTAGGGCAGTGTAAATAAATAAATAAAAAAATAAAATAAATATCATATCCATAATATTAAATTTGTTCCCCTTAGATACACAATATGAATCCAAAGTAAAATTTTAAAAAAATATTAAATGCTTTAAAACTTACCTGCGATAATGAACTACAATTTACCAGATGAGGTATTGCACGTCCTACGATGAAGAACTAAATTTTTTCGAAATATCAAAGAAAAAACTTTAAAGTTCAGGTTTCTGTTTGAGATTCTTAGTAAAACGTTACACAAAATGTATAAAAAACAAGAAGATTTCACCAATATAATAGGAACTTAGGGAATTCATTGTTGCCACACCAATATTTGCACGCAATTGTGCGGAGCACGGTGATGATATTTTTGGAATAAGGGAAATACTATATATGAGCAGTCCAGTTTTATATGTCAAGGTCCTGTCCTACAGTCATTACAGGTCTTAGCCCATCATATTTTGCCACAGAATACTGAACTTTAGGAAATGATAATTACATGGTAATCTATACCAAGAATCGAAACAAAAAATAAAATATTTTATCCCGATATATCTTTGTTTTTTACTTAAAAAGTCGCATAATGAAATGGGCGTGACTCTACGATGATTCTTTTTCTACAATTACATAAATAAACTTACACAGTTCACAACATTGACAACACAATAGTAGGACACTTACGGCTGGAACCTGCTCCTCCTCCGGGTGCTGTACCGGCTGCAACTCTTGATAGGAGTCGCCTGAAGAGCGCCTACTTCCGGCGCCACACACCGCACGACGGAGGGCGCGCGTTAGCAGCGCCCAGCATAGACCGCAACGGCGGCGCGCGGCGGGGGCGCTACTCTGGCGCCGACGCCCCGCCGCGGCACCTCCCGTCACCTGCCGGCCGCCAGCGCCATCCCCGCAGCACGCCACTGCGCGCGGCTACGCCCTGACCGACTGCGCCACTGGTGGCACGCGAACTGAGCTAGTCTACGTGTGCATTGCAGCGAATGCTGGACTACTTGCTTCGAGGGTACTGGAAAATATGGATATTGTTAATATTTAATCAATTTAAATTTAAAAATAAAAATATAATTATGAATTATTTGGCAAAAAATTGTTCAAAATGCATTTTTCAAGTAAAAGAATTGAATGAATTAAAAGAAATTAAATGTTAAATAAGAAAACGTTAAATAAAGAGATAGAATTTTAAACGATTTTTTTAACTAATTATGTAAATCATTTAGTGTCACATAAAACAAAAACCTTAAAAAACATTGCAAATCATATAACTTAGAAATATGATACATTGGAAAATCCATAAATATTGACAAGTGTTAGTTGAAAATAAGTAGTAATTGATAAGTTAAACAAACTCATTAAACGGTTGATATAATCACCAACCAATAAGCTAAAAGTTAATTTGGTTTTTTACATACCTGCTCTATTTCCCAAATCTCAGCACAATTTTTAAAAAGGCATCACTAATAATTAATCACTAACATTTTAACGGCCATTTGATTTAACACTTTTTATTTAGAGACAGTATTTTGCTTAAGAAATCTGAAAAAAAAAATAAAAACGATAGTAAAAAAATATTTTTCTTGAGAAAAATAGAAAATTACTGCTCAGAAATTACCGTTAACGTTAACGTTAAAATGGGAAATATTGACGCTTCCTGGAAAACTGAAACAATTCTGAAACGACAAAGAATAATTTCTAAGTGACACCGTAATCAATAAAGTGCTTATTTAAGAGAAAACGATGTGGAAGCCTTATATAGGAGAAGGAATACAGATATAGAGGGTTTCTCATAAGTAAGGGCACTTGGAGCATTAGCAGATCTCTTATGAAAAAATGTTGTAACATACAGAAACTGACGTTTGGCCAAAAGGTAATAGATACATAGCGTCAAAGTTAAAATTTTGTGTAAAACATATTTAAATAACTTTTGAATAAATGCGAAATTCGAGTAAAATTTAGTAATTCGAGTGTTTATACAGTTGTTATTTGTATAAAACGCCATCTACCGTAATTTGTGTGTCTTTAAAACGCCATAATTTTTGTATGTCTGTTTTCTTGTCTGTTTTAGATACAAAATATATACATTGTAACTGTAGCATCGAATCGCAATTTTCGAGATGTTTAATTTCAAATCAGAAATAACATTTTAATTTTAAAGAGTAACCGTAAAAATCGGTAGTCGATGAGGGGTACAGGAAAGACGCAGTCAAAATTCTATTTATCATATTAATTTCTGGTCGATAATATGATTGGTATAAGTTTCTGTTGAATATACCCACCCAACAAAAATAAAAATAACACTAAATACACCACAATTACTTATTTTGGACCTATTTCAGATAGAATAGCTAACGTCCCAAAAAAAACGAAATTTAAAAATATCATTGAAATCGTCACAAAACTATTCCACATGTTTAAAATTAAAGACAACATTTCCTCTCTACAAAAGTCAGGAGTTTATAAGCTAAATTGTTCGGATTGCAATAGTTCTTACATCGGACAAACAGGGAGAAACTTCCATACAAAATCTAAAAAACATGAAAGCATATTTTTATTAAACAGACATAAATTAAATTTTGCTAACCATTTCATAGAAACAGGCCACAGTTTCCCCGATGTAAACAATATTTTTGTTTCAATAATTATTTAGAACAGTTTAAATTTAAGATGACGATGGGATGCCGGAGCTGGGCTCCAAAAAATAAGCCTAATCTCTAAGCCTGATATAATATATGAAGGACGGTTATTTGTCGTCGATCTTCAGGAATGTACGATAGCTTGGGAATTCGTACGATCTTCTGATACAAAAGATAGCGAAATCCAGTTTCCAGTCCCTGCTCAAAACCAAATATATGGCTATATCCTCTTCCATGGATCGATCAGATATTAAGGGCATACGAGTGGTGAACACAATTAACCACCAACAGCCTCAATGATCCATCAATTATGCAATCATCTGTACCTCCAACGTTGGGACCGCGGCAGTTCCAATAATACTCTATATTGGGGCATATGAGTCATTAATCCTAATGATTCATATTTGCTTATGGGGGGATTAACAAGCAGTTAAACACCAAGACCACAGGCTGGTATAGGCGGAGCATGATCTGCACCAGGTTCGAAGCCAAATTTTGTTTTAGATTTCATTGAAAGAAGAGCAGCTAGTCGTAGTATCACTCCTGCTCCTGTATGCTCTCGTAAATTACTGTTTGTTGACCAATGCACTCAAACTAATGGAAACCAACAAAGGGATGGAAATAAAAGACAAGTAAAACCAATACAATCCCCAAGAGGGCAGCAGTAAAGGAATAGGTCTAGAGATAGGAGGGATTTCCAAAAGAGGGGTGGAGAAAATGAGAAACCTACAAAAACCACACATGTCCATCAAACGGGGGACGTCCGCAATATCAAATCAATTATCATGAAGGTGGTCAGAGAAGTTACCAACAGGGAAATCAAAGTGGTTATTAATACAGAGGAAGTTGGTGTAACCAGAGGGGTAGGTAGACCAAGAGGAGGACCGTTTAGGCTGCTTGGTTAACCAGGATAACAGGAAATCTACTCTCATGTTTGAAAGTGATTACGCTTTTGAGCAAGCAAATTTATAGTTTGAAGAACTTAGAAATAAAGTAGCTAAGGTTAAACTCGATAAGGCCAGCGGTTCAAAACCACAAGCAGCAAAGAAGAAAGATTCTGGAAATGAAACGGGAGCAGGCGAGACTGAACAAGAAGATGAACATGATAAACCATTCTACTATAAACTTTCATGTGAAGAAGTAGAAAGGGCCCAGGGTAAAATGCAAAAAACGGACTAGTGTCAAAAAAAGAAGTTAAATTCTGAAACGTATGAAATGGCAGCTATCAGAAGAGAAAGTTATAGAAAAAGGGGGGATTCTGAGGAGGTTACCATGGAGAATATTATGGAGGTTACAGATATCCTCAACAACAAAGAAACAATGATAAACAATAAAATAAACAGCACAATTGGTAGGAAAATAAAAAAAGATGACACGCTAGTTTATCATCCACTTTCAAATGAAGACATTCAAGTAAAAAAAAACGCAGAATTTAAAAAACACAGGCCAGTGAAAAAATTCGGACCCCTGATCTTGAAAAGGGAAAACTCTACTTTCTTAATGGTGAAAAGTGATGTAAAGACGTACCAGTAGTCCTTAAAAGAAACAATTCTGATAACAAGTCGGACCCTTTTGATAATCAAAAAGCTACAGAAAATGAGAGGATTATCGTGTACGATCCTCTAAATTGCGTGGGTCAGTGAGACCGTGATCCAACGAAAAACATAACTTGCCCACCGACACAGGAGAATCGATATAAAATTCTGACTGTTCTCCAATAAAATTAAATATTGTCTTCGAAGAGATTCGTACCAGCTGACTGTGATTGGACTATGTAAAGTACGAAATGCCGACTAAGCCGCTTTACGCATGAATTTTTTGGGTGTATATTGTATGCTGCTTTCAGGAATAATTATTGTTTCTTTTACACATTGCAGCTTTATATCATCAGTTAGTTTGTAATTTTTCATATAACTGACAAAATTGTAGTAATTCAGTGTTAATTTGAGTTAAAACAATTAATTCCAACTGGCCACGTACTCTATTGTTGTAATTTATTAATTATTCTAGTTAAAAAAGATTAAGTGAACTTTGCAACTAAAGATATTTTTCAAACAAAAATATTTTTAAATAAAATCACCATCAAAATAATTATATGTAGTACAAAACCACCCTTAAAATAGGCTAAAATAGGAATTAACTTTTAATCAAAAAAAAAAAAACAACTTCAAGAGTAGAGTAATAGTTTTTTTAGGTAAGAAATGAATAAATTGTAGAAGTTAGTTAGCTACCACCCGATAAAATTGACATACACCCGTTAACTGGGGGTAAAACTATCCTTACATGATATTCTACCATGCTATAGGTTTTAAAACTGAAAAGTAGCTATGAACTTCTGACTTTTATTAATAAAAGCAATAACAAAACCTTTTTGGCGTAGTCTTTGGAAACTACCCCTCAGGGAGTACTATTTTGATGTGAACAGTATTGTCAGGTTGATATCTTTTATCGATCATTTTTGCAAGTAATTTACGTCAAATAGGATTTTTAACAATCATACTGTGTTCCTCAATTTTTTAGATACCGGCCTTTTTTAGGATTGCCCAAAGATTAATACGATATGAATTGAATTTCGACTGCATCTTTCCTGTATTCGGAATCGACTACTAAAAAGAGACAGCAGTAATATCCTTTCTTTCTAATAGGCGGAGCATAGACAGGTAGGGTTTCTTTTCTTCTTATTATTTTTTTAAACATTTAACGATACACATTTTCTTTTATGCTTTGTATCTATAGATATGTATTTTTAAAAATTAAAAAATAGAAAAAAAATTATTATTCGTAATGACTGAAATATGCGGAGAAAAATAAAGCGGCTAAAGATTTGCGGTGAAAAAAAAAGAAAGACATTGATAATACCACGGTGAAAATCATCATTTCCTCATATTCGCGGCGAAAACTAGCATAACGGCGAAAAAAATTACATCTTTAATAAATGCGGTGAAAAAAATTACATCATCAATAAATACGGCGAAAAAAATTACAACTTTAAAATGTGCGGCGAAAACTATTATAATTTTGTGTGTGTCCAACCTTAATATATTTTAACTTGGCAGTTTCAGCATAGGATGTAATCAAAAAAATCGACTGATGTCAAGTATATTTCATTCGAATAAAAATATATCTAGCTGTGCTGGACTTCGTCAGAGAACATCGAGTCGTGCTACATTTCGAAAGAGCACAGACAGTTATGCTACTCTTTGTCCGAGTGCGGCGAGTCGTGTTACTCTGCTTTACAGAATGACAAGTTGTGCTACTCTTAAAGCACAATAAGTTGTGGTACTATGCATTAGAGGACGACGAGATGTGCTACTTTTCGATCAAGCGCAATGAGTTACGTTACTTTTCGACAGGGCGCGGCGAGATGTGTTAAAGGGCGATGCTAACTAATATTGGTCTAAAATTAATTATTATACATTTTGTCTGAAATTATTATAATTATTATAAGTCTGAAAACTATTATAAGTTTTCAACGCATTATAGATGAGTTTTTTTTTCATCGCATTTCACAAGAATTTTTTTTCGTCGCATTTCACAAAGGTGTAATTATCTTCACCGTAGTTTAAGAATTATAATAGTTTTCAATGCACATAGTGCACTTTTGGAAGCCTAATTGTTTTCTTCGACATTTCAAAAATCTAATTTTTTAAACCAAAAATTTTATAAAATCATATTTTACGCCGCACATTTTAAGACGTAATTTCTGCATCGCATACTGCTTAGATGCAAAGAATTAAGTATAATAATAAACAAAAAAATGCATAACCTTTTTTGCCAAACTTTTTACTGATGTTTAAATAAAATTAATTTATTTTTCCTCATTTTAATGTCGTCATTATTACTCTGGTAACATAAAGCTCAGTGGTGTAATTTTAGACAAACCCTTTTTTTATGCTGGAAAACTTTTCTGTTACAAAACAGGAAAAAAAAACAAATGAAAAGCATTTCAATGTTCATAGATAAGTCTAAACATAGCAATTTAAATTTGTCTATGGTGGTTGCCGCATTTCTTCTTAAAAGTACATTATTTTTATACAGTCTATCACAATATATACTTTTTTGTGGTGTTTTGTAAGCAAACTGGTTAAATTAATTTTTAATGAAATCTGTTTTTTTTTTCATAAATTGCGAATTATTTTCAAGGAACAAGATTTTACCTATTATTATAAATATATATCTACAGCTTTAAAGTATAAAAAAAATGTATATCATTAAATATTTAAAAATAAATTAATTAAAAAGGAATCTTACTCGCGGAGAATTGAATTCGGGACGTTCGCTCACGGACCAAGAATTCTGTCGCCGAGCTAATCCATCATATCAACTGAAAATATATTTCTGTTGAGTACATTCTGCGGTTTTAGTAGTTATATTCGTTTGGGGACTACGTGATTTATGCTCTGCTCATTAAAAAGAAAGGAAATTACTGCTCTCTCTTGCACTGTGCGAATACCAGGCATTGGGAATACTCAATATAGTATTTATCAAACATATTTTCCACCATAGTTATGGAATACCCTCTAAATCGCGTTTTAATGTAAAATCATTCATAATCAGTCAAAAATGACAAGATCATATTAGAATCGTAAAAAACATATCAGTCAATTTATTTAGCGTTAACGGTACCACTATCATTCAAGCGATAATTTCCTATTTTCCTATCACGGAAACTATTTAAACAAGAGATGAAAGATGACATATTTACAGATGGACGAGTTTAATTAAACAAATCATAACATTTAAGTTGGTATTTTGCTGCCAAAAAGTTAACGTACCTACTTTAAATTCGTAACAGGTGCATAGTAAAAATACTCAAAACATTCCGGAATAATAATTCTAATTATAAATATACGTATATAAAGGTTGAAATAAATTTAGACGTCTAATGTCGTTAATAAATTGTTTTGATTGTCAGTTATGCAAAAGTTAAACCGCTATTTTTGTAATGGATATGGAGCGTCAGAGGTTAAAGCGTCCGTGAGTAAAATAAATTATCAAATTTTAAGGTTATAAATTTATGGTGAGTGAAAATGGGGTTACTACGGTACAGTTGAACGTATACAATTCTATTTATCGCAATTTAAATTCAGGTCGGCGCCTTCGTTTCATATAAATACCGAGCTTATTTCTAAACAACAAGTTGGAAGGCTAAAAGCGATCACGACTATACTATAGTTTTTCCTAATTTAAAGCATTTAAAGAAAGAGCCTCAGATCTTTTCAGCATTTTTTGAAATCAAATAGGAGCTGTTGATATACCCTATAATATGACCTTGAATGGGGCTGAATTGAAAACTTTTGTGTTGGCGGATGGGTTTGTGGACTATTTCAAGTCTGTGTATATACAGCCTGCTGATTTGCCTGTACAGACGAATTGTCTGAGTGATTTCTGTTCTGATGAATTTTCTATATTGAAGATAAGGAATACAGTAGCCAGGTTAAAGCCAAAGTGTTCTATGGAAGCAGATAATATGCCCGCCTATATTGTAAAAGGATGTATGGATACATTTGTCGTGCAATTAGAATATATTTTCAATTTGGCATTAAAGCCAGGTGTATACCTAGCTGAATGGAAGTTGAATAAGGTTAACCTAAATTTTAAATTAGGAAATAGGAGATGTGTGGAGAACTATAGGTCAATTGCTGTTAAATCGGCTCTAATAAAAATCTTCGAATTATTATTTATAACAGAATATTTAAGAGATTTGTGCATATGGTAGCAAATAAACAACATGGTTTTTTGTCCAAAATGCTAGATTTGTCTCAACATATTCGTAAAGCATTTCTTGATGGTAAATCAGTAGATTGCATTTTAACGATTTGGAGGAGGTTTTTGACAGGATTTACTAAGAATAGGTCGTGGATTCTTTAATGAATGCCGGTGTAGCTGACAATATTGTTAAGTCGGTATCGTCCTATAGAATGTATGTGGAGATAAAAGGTTTTAAATCTATGGAATTTGTACAGACTTCAGGAGTTTCTCAGGGATCCATTTTGAGTCACTTATTGTTTTTGATAACAATAAATAGGACGTTTGGCTGGCGCACCAGGGCTTTTTTATTTTTATCTACTAATAACATTGGGGACTGTTAAGACTTGTGGTACCATGACCACAAATTTAAGTTAAATGTAAACAAATGTTCAGTAATGCCGTTTACTTGTAAGAAAAATGTTATTGAATATCCCTATAATATTAACAGGACGTTATTGGAACGGGAATTTATTCATAAAGACGTTGGAGTAATATTTCATTCCAAACTAAAATTTAATTCACATACTGATGGAATTGCGGCTACAGAATATTGGGTTTTGTGATCCGCTCTTGTAAAAAGTTTGATAATCTGGATGAAATTGTGGCTGCATACAAGTCACTGGTATTGTCTAAATTAGGGTACGTGTGTATCATTTGGTCACCTCAATGTGCGGAGCAAGTAAATCAATTGGAATGGGTTCAAAGAAAGTTTTTGAAATTTCTATATTACAATAAATTAGACACTTATCCCCTAGAGGATTTGACCTTCAACAATTATTAAAAATATTTTCTTTTGATAGTCTTCTAATAAGAAGAATTCGAACATTTCCTATTGTATTGATAAAAATAGTTTTTATGTGATGTGAGATAATAAGAATTTCCTCACCAAATTTTAAATGACTATATTAAATAGCTGTGTTTTAACATTCGCAACTATTTTTCACTGTGTTTTTATTGTTAATGTTTTAGATATTGTGTATGTAGATCATTCTACTTTTTTTTTAACTTGTTATCTATAAATTGTAATTACAAATAGTTTCTGTAATTGGATATTCTGCTGGTGCTATGAAATATATAAATAAATAAAACAAAGAAAATCGTAAAAATATCGTCCCCTTTGATACAAATTTTATGATTCATACTAGAAAAAGGCAGCGGGTTAATAATGCTGTGAGGTGAATATATTGGAACTAACTCAACGTAAGTTCGATAAAGCTATCAGTATAAAATATAAGTAACCAACAAGGCTGCAAAAGCCCTGATGGTCTGTAAAAACTTGCGGTACTAACTAAATATCCTGCAGTGGATATACACTGCAATAGTGAAACCAATCATTACTTATGGGGCAGTGATGGGAAATAAAAGAACGAATCTAACCAACACGAGGTACACAAAGATTCAATCTGTGGAGAAAGTGGAACTGCATTCTTTCCATCATTCAAGGATGGTCACGGGCAAAAGAAATAAGTTTTAAAATGGCACAGCATATGGGACGTTTTAAATTTCTATGGTAAATGTGACCAAAATGAAAAAAGACGCAATACATTAACCAGCAAACGTAGTTAATATTGAAGAAATATATAATATAATACTTCTATTAAGCATAAATCTACTATATTTAAGAAAATGTAGCTACTAGATTAGAGTAACAATATAGTTAATACTTTGAAGAGGACGTTGAACTTTGAGGATAAAATGAATCTTGAAGAAAGGAGATAAAGTGAGTCTTGAAGGAAATGGATAAATCTTGAATAAAAATGAATAAATCTTCAAGAAAATGGGATAAAGCTTCAAGAAAATAATAAAGCTAGCAGAAAATGGGATAAAGCTGGCCCCCTAAAAGAAAAAGAAACGACTTACATTTTTGGAGATTATGGCGTATATAAAGTAATATTTAATTATTTATTGGACTCGGCGATTAAGACGAAAAATATACAATAGAGTTACCTGATTTTGATGCAGACCAATCAAATCAAATAAAATAGAACACAGATGACTAATGACTTTGTTCTTTAGCAATTCTATGCCACTGCAAGTTCGGCCAGTTGCAAAGAAAATGACCAAGTTCGCAAAATAGCAATATTATACTTTTAAAAAGGCATCTTTAAAGATATTTTTTAGATCATGGTCATAAATATCAGAAAAAAGTTCGACACCATGCATTTTCAAAATTCAGTGTTGCTCTACCCAAAAACTGCAACAGAAACAGATTAATCAATTTATCAACACGAAAATCGATAAAGAATACCAATAAAGAAGACCCACAAAATTGCGACTATAGTTCAGAATGATGCCGATAGATGGTGAGATACATATAGTCTTTTGCGAAATTCCAGATTTAAATAAAACGGGCGTAAAAGTAAAAAATGGCTGTTACAAGTTCCCCATAAAAAGTAATCTCCATGGATTTTGAAAATTCTCATTTAGAGAGGCTTTTCAACAACGGTAAATGTTTCGTGGTTTGGTACATGTTTATTTGGAATTATTTCTCTGTATACTCACTGACTCTCGACCATTTTGTTGGCAATAATTGTAAACTAATATCATATCGATCATTTCTGTGTTAGTGTAATATTCGGACATAACGAAAAATTTAAGAATTAAACAATAAATTTTAAAATTAAACGATAAAACTTTGTCAGATTAAATAGCTTGGCAATAATCTTTTGTGACTAGTGATGATATTTATCATAGTTAGCTCGTTGTATTGTAAATTTTTATTGCTGTTGGTCTGCTGGCCCTTAAACACGCTTCAAATTTTTTGAACCAGTCCTAAGCATGGAAAAAGTGTGTGGGACTACAACGAGTCTCAGTACGCAATAAAATATTTAAATTTTGATCACACGTTGATCACAGAAAAAATCAGAAGGAATTTTTACAAGTGACGTCACTTTTATAACACAAAACTTTATAGCCGGTTGCTATACTACTAGAAAACGTCATTAGACCACACATCAAAAATTCTTAAATTTAATTACCACGTTTTCAAGAAATTTGGAAAAAATAAATACCAGTATTTTCCGAACGCCCTGTATAAAAGAATAAGAATTTTTTAATTATGAAGCTTTAAATCTAAGCGAATTGCTGCTGGTGGCGCCCTCTGCAATGTACATCGAAACTGTAATCAGATTTTGATTTACCATCATAAAAAATTTCAAAGTACCAAATTTAGTGCAAATTAAACCAATATTAATATAAATATTTACAAAAAAGTATAAAACAATATAACTGTGTCACCCTGTATTTTGGACTAAAGTAAATTGGGCTGGTTCCTCATATTTTAGTGCCGGAAATTTGTAATAGGTACAGACCTTTTAGAAACACCCTGTATAACATATATTTTTAAAACCCTTTTATTTTTAAACTTAACCAGAATATTTTTTTTCGTTCATTTTTTTTTTGATGGAACAATTTATGTATAAAATATTCTAAACAATTTCATTTACGTCCTGTAGAAATCTGGTCGCGACCTGTTAAAAGTAATAATAAATGTTTAACTCCCGCAAGCTGCGTCCTAGTTAAATAAAAAAGTAGCATCATTAAAACCCATTTAGAAAATTGTACCGCCGAAAAGCGTGGGTTCAGAGTAATAAATGTAAAAATAGAATTGCGATTTTGATAAGCAAAGTGCTGAAGCAAATCAGATTATATTAAAAAAAAAACGTCTGATTTATCTGAAATATCTAGTTCGCTTACACGGTCTGGATGGAAAATTAGTTAACTACATACGTTCGTTCAATCAGAGATTAAAAAGCTTATTGGGACATACTGTACTGATTGATAGTTTAGGAAAGGGATAAAAAGGACGTACATTATCAGACGGAAATAACTATTATCATGATGTTATTGATTTTGGATACCGTAACCTACTGCATCATATTTTTTTTGAAACTACTTTGTGTTTGCATATCATTCCATAGCATTTATGTACTTCTTACATTGTTCAACCCGCTTATCAGGGAATGCTACAAATAAATAAACAAAATAGTTTCATTTCCCCAAAAACAACAATTAATTTTTATTTTTTTTATGGTTCCAATTCACAGGAAGTGGCCGAAATTACAAGCATCTGAGTACACCCCAGTGAATATCGACTGGAAAGCGTCGCACATACGCGGTGCTTGATTTGACAGGTGATCTGTTGACAACGTAACGTCAACAGTTTTCAATTTGTTGTATCAATATTTTGAAATTTTTTGATTTTGGGATTTCGTTTTTGTGTTTTTGTATAAACTGTACTGTGTTGATAATAATTAACAATTAACATATTTTTTAATAGATAAGTCCTTTGATGTAAGAAGTAACTTACAAGTTTAGGTTTGTAATAAAAGTCGCCAATTGTGGAGAATGTGAGATAAAATTTTATAAATATTCCAGTTTAAAGGCTCATGTGAAACGAAAACATCCAGGTCGGTATTTTATGTTTTATTCTTGAAAATATAATATAGAGTTCTGTAAAATAAACCTGTTGTTTCTTTTTGAAAATTTAAACCTACTAGCCCCTATGGTCATGATGAGAGATGAAGTCATAAATCGAAGGCCCAAGCTCTTATCCACAAATTAATAAATCTGGGACATGCCTCAGAATGAGACGAAAGAAGAAGTTCAGCTTTGTAAAAAACTTCAAGACAAAGTTGAGTCTTAAAAGTAAATGGGACAGAAGCACCATTAAAAAACTTAACAAGAATTCCATTACGTGATATACAGATTGTTCCAAAACAACGGAGGGAGCTGGAATAGGAGTATATGGATCCAAAACCAAATCCTAGGAAAACTTGGGTAAGTTACAAAGCATCTTCCCGGAGGAAATACACGCCATCAAGAAACATATTCAATTCAGCAAAGAAAAAAACTATCACGGACCGGAGATTATTATCATGTTGGATAGTCAAGCAGGCATAAGTGCGCTGAGTTCTCAAGTAATCAGCTCCAGAGGAACTAAACATTTTAGGTAAGAATAATAAGGCCACCCTCCTAGGGATACGGGATACACTGGGGTAGAGGGGAATGAAATAGTAGATAAGCTCGCGAGAAAAGGGGCTGAGACACTATTTCTGGGGCCCGAGCCTTTCTGTGGAATCAGTAGCAGTGTAATGCCGGGAGAACTAAAAAGAAAGGAAGAAGGCAGAAGATGCAATTATTGGACGGATCTGGAAGGAATGAGACAAGCGAAGATACTTCTTGGGAACTACGATCAGAGGAGATTCAAGGAATGCACAAAACTAAGCAAAAACCACCTTAGAATTCTAATAGGAATCTTGATGGGGCATCGCCCGCTGAAGGGACACCTATAAAAACTTGGATTCTGCGAGGAAGGGGACGAAACCTCTATTCACACCTTTCAGAGGGCAGTGCATTAGAATGTGGTTCTTAGAAGTATACTAAAATAGAAGAAGGAGAACTGCCCATTTTAAAGCCGTTCAACATCCTAAGATTCCAAAGGAAGATAGGACTGGAAGACCTGCTCTAGTCAGCTAGGTATCCCTAACGACTTGGCAGCAGAACGGGAACACAACAGATCTATTAGGTCGTAGTGTACTGATCCTCAATTTCACACACACACACACACACACACACACATATATATAAGGTCAAAAATTAACAGAGACCTCATACGCGCTGTGAATGTAGTGCTAATTTTGCGAACTTGGCTAATTAAGGGTGCTCGTAGAACTAAAACATCCAAGTGGAAGTTAAACATTAAATTTAATCATTTTTATATTTTTTAGAGAAATTGGAAGAAATAGCATAGCAGTTTTTGAACGTTTTCCAATAGGCTTACTGCTACAGAGTAAGAAGTGACCTTAACATTAATATGCATGTAGAAAGAATGCACAGGACAATAAAACACCCATACTTGGGTGACAAATTTATTAAAAGTCTTGACGAAGTCGTAGGTAATATAAAAAAATTCTATTTACCTTTGAATTTTAAAATGTAATGTTGATCATCCATTAATTTTTAATAATTTTATTTCTGCAGGTGCTATTCTAAAATTTGTTTGAAACAAATAGTTCGAAAGGGTTATTGTTGTCTATAAAAGGAAGATCTGCACCAAACTGATTCTTTTAAGGCATAAGAAAATTCAATGGAAATTTTGATTTCAATTTTGTGGTGAAAGCTGATATAATTTGGTGAATTGTGCTATCAAATATTTTAGATAATTCAAAGACAGTTGTAGTTTGAATAGCAATATGATAAAAAGAAGATAGTGGTAGCTGTATAAATATTTTTTAAATATAGTTAAAAGTAACATTTCTTTATCTAGATATTCTAAAATATCACCCTCACCTTTTATAGAATTTTTGATTACACCAATCCTTTTGGTAATTTTATTAACGGTGAAGATGTACTTAATGTTTAGTTTCAAGGATATGTTACTTATATATCACATTCATGGTAGCTGCTAGGAAAATATTGTATTAAAAAAAGGAAAGTAGTGACTGTTTCTGTCTATGTTAATTTTTTTAAACTTTAGTTCTCAGCGAGTAAAGAGACGAACCGCACTTGAAAATGCCAAATGAGATTTTGGCGAAACGTCGTGAAAACGATTTTTTGAACGAACGGATTGAAACCCGGAATAACCAAACCATTCATTCCACCATCCGCGAAAACCTACGATATAACATATATATATATATATATATATATATATATATATATATATATATATATATATATATATATAATTAGCCCAAATGCTATGTCTTATTGAATTGTCTTCTTGAGACATTGAAAAATAGCTCAAATATATTGTTTGTAATAACTATAAAATGTACCGGTATAAGCAATGTAGTGTTGTTGCCCTGTTTGTTATTTAAATTAATAAAATATTTTAAAGACACAATAGTCTATATATATATATATATATATATATATATATATATATATATATATATATATATATATATATATATACTAGACTTTTTCCGAAAAAAATTCAAAAATGTGGTTATATCTCAAAATATCGAAAATCTTCTTAGTTTTGTCAATGCTTCATTCCAGACATATTTTGTTTAAAGTAATGCCATATTAAATGTTTGTTTTTCTACAAAATCCAAATAGAGCTATTAAAATTTGGTCACATGTGATGCAAAGTTTGTTTTTGATCCCGTATAAGGTAATTTCATAAAATAACTATTTTTGAAAACGTAGTTTGTGTCAAAAAGTAATATACATTAAAATTAAGAAAATAGTTCAATTGAAAAGACTTAAATTTTCTAATAAAAAAATCATAATATAAAAATTTTAAAAATTATTTTCCACCTAATGCATCATTTACTGGTGACACTGCGTATTTATTTGTTTTAATTATAATGTGTATTACTTTTAGACACAAACTATGTTTTCAAAAATAGTTATTTTATGAAGTTACTATTCTTATGGTTAATTTTCATCTCGATCAAAGCAGAAATTGATTCCAAAGTCAAATTTCGAATCAAGCTATTAATAAAAAAAATCCCATATGATGCTGATTATTGGTCACATTCTATATATATTTATATATTTATATATATATATATATATATATATATATATATATATATATAATGTGTGGGGTTAACACGATATCGTGTCAACTTACTGGTTCTCTTAATTGTACTGTGATAAAATATATATTTTGAGATATATAAAAATTAGTCTCAAACGTTTTAAGCTGATTTTCTGGAAAAAAAAACTATACAAACGTAGAAAAGCTCGTACAAAATATCATTGTTACATTACTATATTAAATAATAATGTAAAGAGAGTAGTGAAAATTCGATATTTTTTACGTTTTGCCATCCTTAAGTGTTTTCACTTTAGATTTTCCATAAATCAAGCTCCCAAACTTCGTTTCCGATAAAACCAAACTCAATATTCAATCCTTACGCCTTTCAAACTCCAAAAATAATTATCCAAGGAGAAACTGTGAAAGTCACATGTTCAAAGCGGTGGTAAAAGCCTGTTTTCCATGCCAAAATTATCGATTACCAATCACATGCATTCACTCAACTTTGAGGCATACGAAAAGAAATAAGTGGTTGCCCACACTTTGGCACGAATGGGGAAAAAGGTTTGAAAAGAGATTGAGGGAAGGGTGTTTGACCCCATTATTGTGCCGTAAAGAGATGGAGAAAATTTCCGTAAAAATTCCAGTTAAGCTGATATTGCCGAGGGTGCAGGAATGCGTACTAATTAAGGAAAAATATCGTTAATAGTTAAAATAAGGGTTAAAGGTTTCCGATGAGAATAGGTGGATATACAGGGTTATCAAAGTTAAGTATGATAAGAAGAGAAATTTAATCGTTACGTTAGAGTTTCTTTATTTTTTATTTTTGCGCTTCTTTTGAGCCGCAGGCCTTACTAAAGTCCACAAGTGCGGTCCGCTCTGTCGCCTTCTCTATTAGTTTTATGACCATATAGAGGTGTTGAGGTATTGAAATATCCCCTTTTCTGAAACCTGTCTGATCATGGAGCGGCAATGTGTCGAGTTTTGCTTCCGGGCGGTTTGTTATGAAATAAAATTATAAACATTGATTAAAAACTACAATAAATGAATATTTTGAACATGTCATACAGAAACATATATATATATATATATATATATATATATATATATATATATATATATATATATATAAATGTACGTTATATTTGAAATGGGTCAAACATCTTCACACGTTAAACAAACAATAGTATGCCCAATACATAAATACAAAGAACAAAATAGAAAATTACCATCCAATTAGTTTAATTAATAACTGCAAAGATATTTGAAAAGTGTCTGAAGAATAGACTTGTCAGTTTTTTGAAAGAGAATAAAGTTATTTCTGAAAATCAGTATGGGTTTCTGTTGGGATTGAGTACTCTCTTACTTTACATATCACAGATAACCTTACTAATGGTAGGGAAGTGATGACTATATTTATTGATTTAGCAAAGGCTTTCGACACTGTTCCTCACTGTAATCTCCTTAACGTTTTAGAACGTCATGGAGTCCGGGGTGTAGCGCTGGAACTTTTTAGTAATTACCTAACAAGTAGGGATCAGTTTGTGAGAGTCAATGATAGTATTAATTTACCACGAAAAATATTGGTGGATGTACCACAGGGGACAATTTTGGGTCCAGTCCTATTTATTTCTTATATAAATTCCTTTCTTTGTCTATATTAAGGGTAAAATACTCTCTTATGCCGATGACACTTCTTGTTTTCAGGAAATACTTAGGAAGAGGTAAGATCAACTGTCAATGATGACTTTAAAATTATAAAAAACTGCCTGGACTCCCTAAAGTTGTCCCTCAATATAGGGAAAACTAATTTTATGGCATTCTCTTTAACACGAGCGGGTAGGCCAGATTTTCAAACCTTAATGATAAATGACAAGACCAAATATGTAGGTATTATCATTGATCAGTTTTTAAAATGGACTGAACACATCAGTTATCTAGCAAATAAAATCCGTAAATTAATTAGTAAGTTTTACATAATGCGAGAATTCTTAAGTACCAAACTACTTGAAATAATTTATAAGTCGTTGGTTGAATCACTTTTGAGATATGGTCTGATCGTATGGAGTGGTGCTTATGTAACATAGGAACATCAAATATTATACAAAAATATATTATTAAAATTATATATAACCGAAATAAGACCTATCCATCATATCTGCTATATAGTCAGGATATATGTAGTATAAAGTGTTTGTACATACAGTTAATATGTTCATACTGTCACAAATCATAGCATTTTAAAAATTTCACAAATCATTGCTACTCGACTCGAACAAATATGAACAAACTTCTAATATTGCCGGAGAACAAAAAAAAAGATGAATCTTAAATTTATTGATTACTTGGCTCCTAAATGTTACAATATTCTCCCAGCAGAAATCCGCCAAATAGATAAAATAAAAACCTTTAATAAAATATATGTAAAGAATTTATTTTAAAGAATAGTAGTTTATTTGAAAAAGTGATACGTCAGAATTAAATTATATTTTAGTATGAATCTATTTACTATACTCACATTGATTTTTTTTGTTTATTTTTTTTTTACTTGATTATGCGTTTTCATGTTTTAGCTTTCACTGTAATTTTAGGATATGATTTGTTTCTTTTTTTTTTGCACATACAGGTGGTGCAACATATAGGTGTAACATTATTTATTTAACGTGATATTATAGTATTACTGTATGGATGTAAAAATTTTACTGGATATGTAAACAAATGAATGAATAAATAAATATATAAATAAATAATATATGTATATACATATATATATATATATATATATATATATATATATATATATATATATATATATATATATATATATATAGATAAAATCGAATATCGGAACATAGACTGCAAGATTTTTAAAATTTGGCAGTTTACTAAAATCAATGGGGCAATTCGGCTAAAATATTTTCAAGGCATATCCGGTTATACTGGAAGTTGATGACTTCTTGCTGATTTTAAATGGAACACCCTATATGATAGTTCATTTCATTTTATTTCCTAAGTCTAATTGTTTTTAAGACATTTTAAATTTTATGTCAAAAATTGCGTTTGCAGGCCTAAACATAACTATGAATTTCTCGTAAATGAAAGCCTTTATTATTTAATTGGGGTTGGTTTCCTTCCAGAAGGGAATCTACTTTAGTGCTGTGTTGATATCTTGATAATAAATAAATACAAGGTGATCAAAAACTAATATTAAATATTAACTTGAAAAAATCGTTAAAAGTCAATTTTATTAAATATAAACCTGTTTTTATAATTTTATTTTATTTAGCATTAAAAATAAAGGTGACTTTGAATAAGGTTATCTATTCGAAAAATGTGTAATTTTTAAAATATTGGCATTTTAACAGTTTTTTTATTGTAAAAACCCTATATGACTTTTAAGTTTTGTTATTAGTTAGCCATGACGGCGAAACGTGACTTAAGGAAACAATAGAGCACTATAGAAATGTCACTATCTCTTGAGAAATTATTAATGAAAATTATGCCGAGGCGATTAAATTAAACACAAGAAGATTATTCAAATTTATTTCATATCTATGAGGAATGTAATAAAGTTTTATCAAGAACGTTACAGACATTTGTTGACAGATATCCAGATAAACAGAAACCGTCACGGAACAGTGTTAAACGATTATTGGAAAATTTTTAAAATTTTGGCAAAAATGCATTAAACAGGAATCTCGAAGAGCTCAATACATAGAATTCTGTTGAAACACAACTTCCACTCTTATTTAATATATTTAGGTCAACAATGTTACAAAACTACCCTCGATTTTTTGACAACAAAATTTGTACTGATGTATTAAAATTTACGAAAAATTGCTTTTTAACAGACACAATTCTCATTTTTGGAGTGCAGTAAGATTACGGAATTTTTAAGAAACCTGGAAATTTAACGTATTTTGTGCTGTAAGATATGATGGAATAGTAAAACAAATTATGACCCCGTATTAAATTATGTATTAACTTTTGTAGGGAAAAATATTTAAATATTCTAGAACAGTTAGACAATCAATATTTACGCAATTTACCTCCGGCGGAACACAGACAAATTTTTTACCAACACGACGGCACCCCAGCACACAGATCTGTTCCAGTTACCAATTTCTTACAAGCAACATTTTATGACAAGTAGATTGCCAACAATGGACCTCTTCTGTGGTCTCCTCGTTCTCCTGATTTGACTGTCTTAGATTATTTTATATGGGGATTAATAAAAGGATCGTTTATTGTATTTCAGTGAGAACGATGGAGGCCTGTGTAGCAAAGATAAGGGACGCGTTCGAAAGTTTATCTCCAGATTAAAATTAGAGCGGTCTCCCATGATAAACTATCTCGGAGATGTAAAAAATGTTTGGAAGTTCAGGGTGGAAATTTTGAACATTTATTAAAATAAGTTGTTTCCCTGTGGAGTTAAGCCGTTTAGCATTTTTACATTACAATAATGTTAAACTGCTGCAAATTTTTGAAGTAGACAATCTAATTAAAAAGTTAACTTTATTTTTAATGCTAAATAAGATAAGATTATAAAAATAGGCGGT